>OY735230.1:10968571-11541071 GCA_963457665.1 Thysanoteuthis rhombus | reverse complement strand
TCTTTCTCTGAACTGGAAAAAATACCTGATTAGTTGAAATAATTACTTTTAATTTGTTTGAGATCTATTTGACGGAGCAAATGTTCAGGTGTTTAACAAAAATTGTGTCGTGTCATATTTGTGATTTCTTTATTTGCTACATTGTGAAAAGCTGGATGAACGTCCTCCAAGTGTGGCAATTCCATGATTTTTACCAGGGATTGTATATATATATATATATATATAATGTATACCATCAAATATTAAACTTGGATGTAGGGTAGAGCTTGAATAGACGGAGTGATGAACTCTGTTTTTATTTTTCATGATCTCAGATTCTAAAAAAGATTTTGTTTCCATTGGAAGTCCTCAACATGGCTTTGTACCCCACCGCACACATTAGATAAATGACCTGTAGTGGCCACTTATATAAATATTACACGTCAGAAACAAGGATCCTTTTTTCTCTCTTTTTATTATATACTTATGCATAGATGTATGTATATTTACAATTACTGACAAGTACACAAACATTCATCATTATCATCTCATTTTCTGTTCCTTCTCTTTAACCCATTCATATTCACCCACAGACATTCGGGCACAGTAGATACATCAACGCTTACAGTCAAAATATCTTTCTTCCTCTCTCTCCTTCAGCTGCATGATTTTCAGTCTCATGTTTTTGCAAGCACCTGCTGTAGAACAATGACTAATAAGTTTTTTTTAATTTTTTTCCACACAAGGACGTAATGTGATATAAGTTCAAGTTTAACACCGAGGCCCATATCTGTATGCATGTGCAATGATGAAAATTGACCACTTCCTGGAAATAGTATCATAGAGATATCAGGGCAATCCACAACCAAAGTTCTCCCGAAGCTGTACAAATTAATATATGCCAGAAAGTCTTGAAATTCTGTACAAAACTTACCGAGATTTCATTGAAAAAATGTCGACCACCTATACTGAATTTGAATTTACGCTCATACTTTTGTAGCAGGAAAACAAGATTGCGCCACAGTAGATACTGGACAATGTATTCTTTTTTTGAGATCATAGGAAGAATCCTGGGCCAATGACTCATATGCTAATCTTACAATCTATTGTCTGTTGAATCGTTCTTTGTTCATTGAATATTCAATGAATCTACCCTTGAATTCCATGAATCTACCCTCGTACCAAAGTTGGTTCAGTCAAAGAAATATCAACTTACATGTTTTCTGTCTGTTTCTTTCTTTCTTTCAGATCTTCATACATAATTACTTATCCAGTCACTCCTCTATCTCTCATACACATCCATTTATATTACAAGCGATATTTCTCACTTGTGACAGACAGAGAATGTTTTTGAAATTTTGTCCTTGATTTTTAGATTATTTTGACTTGACTTTTCCTGTTTACATACAAAAGAATGTGTGTCGAGATCGGATGAATGTAAATATTGTAAAAAAGTTTGTGATCCAGTGCTTTCGGCTTTACTTCTGGCCATTATCAAGACTAAGTAAAAACTGGATTTGAGATGTTCTTGAAATATTTGATACCATTAAACTCGGTGTTTGTTATTGGTACATTGTGGTGATGTTGTGCACAGGGTGACCAGTCAAAAAACTCTCTCACTGAACCAAATATATGTCAGTTGTGAAAAACGTTTAAAATCCCAGTCCTACGTTTGGAGATGATTTTCTTTAGTTTTGTTTTTCTTGATTTTATAATGAATATCTTTGAGGATTTGTAGCCTTTTTTCTTCTATTAAAGGTGGATACTATATATGCTATTGATGGTTATTGACACAGAATATTTGTATATTGAATCAGTGTAGCCCCTTGGACAGCTTGCTCAACTAACCAGCCAAGTGGGCTGCAGATTTTTCTCTCTATGTTCATCTTTGTCTGTGTGTGTCTCCAGGCACTTCAAGTCACATTTTGGGGGCTGCAAACTTGAATTTGCATCAATAGGCACTATCTTAATAGTATTTTCGTTTTTCCAAAGAAGTGTTTTCTTTTCAGTCTCTATGGTCATTTTGGACCAATAATGCCCTAATCTTGTGCTGGTATGTTTCTAGATAAGATATCGAATTCTTTTTTTTTTTAGATAATTAGTTCTTGTACACGCACAGGCTACATTACAGTGATTCACTTATACGAGGTACGGATGTTTGTGAATATTCTAATTGTGCGTGTGTTCGTCTGTTGAAAATATGATATACTAGAATATCTTTTCATACAAACAGGTAAACAGACATGTATATACATGCACCAAAACTGACTAGATTAAAAATTATTCTGAATTGAGAAACCACAGGTATACATATGCAAAACGCAATTGCACACCTATACATCTGATTTCTTTGCCTCCAATGTTTATCCTCAATGTTACCCAAATACATACTTTGCAAAGATAATTACATCTCTCTCTTTATATGACTTGTGACACTATGTGATGTGTCACTGCAGGACGTGGGTAATCATGGTTCTCCACAGTTTCCTTTCTTTTGTCGCTTTCAGCAATTCTTGCTCTTTTTCTTTCTGATCTTATCTATTTGCTCAAAATTTTCAAGTATGTTACCTGCTGTCAATGTCTACTTCTCTTACCTTTGATGCGCCCTACGAGTGTCAGGTTCTCCGAGCTTTCTTTCCGTATTACATAATTAATTACATAAGTAAGAATTACGTACTCATGCATAAATTATAATCCATATGCATTATACACACCTTTTGACCTTCATGTATGCACTAAAAAGCCACTACTCTCATGTATATTGCACTTAGAAGAAAATGTAAGGTGTCCATGATTCAACCTCGACTAGATTTCAGTTTTAAGCCAAATGTAAATTGTTTTTAGTGGAAATTATCTAAGAATACATATTTTTAGATTTACATAGATCTTCATAATTCTTCAGATAAGAATAATTGCTCTTGGCCATTGAAATAATAAAATTCTGCGGCATATGAAATTGGTTGGTCTATTTGCAATTAGTAAGTTGGATGAACAAATAAACAGATTTACCTTTTCAACATTTATTAGATTAGTCTATTTTTCTCCTCATTTCATGTTTAATTAACTACTAAATGTAAATCATACAAAATTAACCACCAAAATGTGATGATTATCTGGGTTGCTATTTTCAATCCAAACACTGTAGAGAGATGTGTGGTGGGTATGGGTGTTTACTGGAGTTGGGGGATCATGCGTTAGAATAAATAATGGATAATGGTGCTGTATATAATTGTTTTATGTAAGCCCAACCTAAAGTACCCACATCAAAAGATTGTATTATTCTTGGCTGGCAACACAGTTGTTGCCAAAATAAATTCCAAATATATCCTTTTACTCTCTTCTCTGGAAATAAATCCTTTAGACCCCCCTCCCTCCTGGAAAAGTGTCAGCAGATGCCCATGGGGATGAGGTGATTTTACTAGTACAGGTGTATAATGTGTTGGGGTCCAAGAAAGCCAACATTTTTACAAATGAGCTGTTGTAGTCCATTAAAAAGTTTGAATGGCAATGGGCTGGCCATGTTGCAAGAATGATAGACAACCAATGGACATCATGACTCACGACATGGATCCCCAGAGATCATCCATGCAACCAAGGCTGGCAGAGTACTAGATGGAGGGATGAGCTCGACAAATTCAGAAAGTAGGGGCTCCTTGATGCCCACGATAGAGAAATGTGGCAAATCCTGGGGAAGGTCTATGTCCAATGATGAACATTAAGAGACTGATGACAATGATGATAGCCATTCTGGGATCCACCATTTATCTGCGTTATAATGAGCCTTGTTATGATGGGGGAAGCCTCTATTGCATTACTGAGAGAAAACTTGATATATATGCACTGAGCTAGTTATTTCATGAAAAGCGTACACATTTATGGGAACCCCATTGAAACTGACCTTGTGTCACATTCTGCCATTGTCGAGAGGTAGTTAAATAACAGCACCTACTTATACATCCAAGTTTTCAATGAAATGCCAGTTAACCTCTGGCTTTCTCTTCTTTCCCAGCTTCAAAAGAATGACACAACCAGGTGAAATAGCAGGTGGTCCTTTTGATGTTCACTTTACCTGATGCAGTCATTTTGTTTTTGAGACTGTTAAGGTAAAACGAAGGGGTTAGTGCATTTGAAGACGTTAACAACGCCCTTTGATGTGTCCTTTGTCATTCAAGAATTAGAAACTGTCAAACGTAACTGTCACCAGAACTGCCAACATAGTTTTCTCCAGTTTTCAAGTTGGGCTGGTTGGCTGGCTGGCTGGCTGGCTATGTAGGTATTGTGTGAAGAGGCTGCACAAATAGAGCTTGAGGGCTGGATATTTAAGTATTTACTCCTTTTCTCTAGAAATAGAGTAAAAAAAAAAATGATCCCACTTAACTTTTAGAAGGGCGTACAATTTGCAATATAAGTGTATGCTAAATTGTCCCCTTAGTTTGTTTTCAGCAGCATTCATGCTTGTTTCTTGAAAATTTTCCCCTTTTTTTTGTGATCACTGCCAAATAATAGTTGTTCACCCCAACACGGCATGCTACCAAAAAGACATTGGTCATCTGACGGTTTCTATTGAGTGTCTTCCTGAATAGTTTGCTGGATTATTGGCATTCTTTCTTGATATCTAACAACAAAAATTAATCAGAAGCAATAAAGTTTTCAAAACTAGAAAGCATTCAAAAATACATACCTCTGTCACCAAAAATTAAATGAAAATCAGTTCATATATAGATCCTGGGGAAGTAATTGTTGAAATAAATTCCTGGATCCACCCCAAACTTGAATTGCTTCTTCCTTAGGCCAGTGGCAACCCTTCCATTACATGTCAATGAAATTCCTTAAGAACCTCGTGGGATATTGTGTGGACAGATAGACAGACACAGGTAAATGCACATACCCATCTCAACTTTGTTGGCAGAGGTCAATGAAGAGGGAAGAATTTGATACAGGGAAGATTGACTTTTCTTAAAAGCTTTAAATGAAAAGTCAGTTCTCATTTTATACTCTTGAAATGTAGCCTTGTGCCTCACTTCGTTTTGTCAATTGAATCACTGTAGTCCCACAAATGGCCCTACCAACCAGCCAAGTAGGCTACAGATTCTTCTCACTTTGAGTGTCTGTGCTCAAGTGCTTATCTGTGTATGAATCCCGGAAAACTCCTAGTTACGTTTTCGTGGCTCCAACCTTGAAAATTTGCATCGGTACACCACTAGGCACCATCTAAAAAGGGTTTTGTTTTTGTTTTTTTTGCTCTTGATGGTTATTTTGCATTCGATAATGCCAAAATCTTGTGCTGTTATTTTTAGAGATATTATCAGATGAAATATATATATTTTTAGAGGTAATTTTAGGTAAAAGATCTTTTGTTAAAAGTAATTCTAGATAAAAGATCTATGATTTTCATCTTCATCATCTGTCTCTTAATGTCCGTCATTGGACATAGACCTGCCTCAGGATTCGCCACACTTCTTTACTATGGATATCACGGAGCCAGTACTTTCTGAATTTGTCTAGTTCATCTCTCAATCTAGTATTCTGCCAGCCTTGGTTGCACATGCGATCTCTTGGGAACCATGTTATCAGTTGTGATATCCATCGGTTGTCTGCTATTCTCGCAACATGACCAGCCCATTGCCATTTGAGTTTTTTAATGTATTTTATGATGTTCTGGACTCCTGTTTTCTCTCAGGTATATTGTGGTGTCTTATGATCTCTCCATGTGAGATTGATCATGATTCTCTCACGCACGCGTTGTATGCTTCTCAGTTTTCGGGTCTGTCTCTTGGTTAGGTTCCATGTTTCAGCTCCCTAAGTGACTATTGGGAGGATACATTAGTTGTATACCATTCTTTTTAGGATTAATTGGATATTTTCTGGTACACATGCGGACCATGGTGATTCACTTATGTGAGGTATGGATACTTTTATAAACTTTAGACACCAGAAAACTTAATTGATTGCTAGTATTTGATCATCATTGGTTGCTCCTGGAATGAATGTAGCCTTGGATTCAATTTAGTTGAGTCTGAGATAATCAAAAGAGCTCCTGGTCATGACTTGATATAAAGTATATTTGTTGGGCAATCTATTAATAGGGAGCTCGGTTTTCACTTTTTGTCCTTCATAGTTTCTGGTTTCCGGCAATACAGCCACTGCGCACATAACCCCCAATCTCCAAGTTTTGTGGTCATTGACTTGTGCTTCTGCTTTTTTTTTCTTAGTCAATCTCTTTGACCTCTTTACGTGCTAAAGCAATCCATGTTGTTTTTGGTCTTCCTGCTTTTCTTCCGCTAGTGGGATGGTTGTATTTAAGTTTAGGTTTGCCTGGTGGGTGTTGAGGGTGGTAATCTTAGAAGGGGCCCCACCCAGTTAATTTGTCTTCTTTTGAGAATTTCATTCTATGGTTTCCTGTTAGTTCTCTTGTACACATTTCCATTTGTAATCCTATCCAGTTTTGTAACATTCACCATTTTTCATGGTGGAGATCATTGGGAAGCATCTACTTTGTTTTCTACATGAGGTGGTATTGTCAACGGTCGACAGTGCGCTGTAATAATGGCCCAGGTAAAAATGTCACCAGTAATCTATATTTTAAAAAAGTATATTAAAACTGAATATCAACTGAAATTTCAATTATGTTTTAAAATAGGATGTTCAAAATTTGAAAAATTTCCGGGGGAGGGTGTTTATCTAATCTAACAAAATAAATTTAATTCAATCACTGAAAAATGTTAATACATGATTTTCAGTTGATATCTATTTTTAATGAACAGTTCATTTTAGCTGAGCCATTTTTTCCTATTTTTCTATGTGCGCCCTTTTTACCTGGGCCGTTATTGCAGTTGACATTTTCACTTAAATTCAGAGTAGACACATGCATTAAAGATTCTCTCTTTTCTCTGGATACTCAAAAAATGTTGCCTTGTACAACTTTTTTTTAGAATGAGTCAAATGAAGCAAAAAGAACGTAACATTAATTGTGATACTTCTAGCTCTTCAATAATTGCATTATGTAAGATAGATATGTGTCTCATATATATACAAGGATAGGTCAATTAGTCTGTAGTTCAACACAAGCACCAGTATTAGCTGAAATCTTGAGCTGAAATTTTCACTCTATAATGTTCAATCTAATGGAGAAGCATTGCATTGACAAAGGAGGAGATTATGTTAAAAATGAATATTTGTTGCTTAAAATAAATTCTTTTTTCATCATTAAACTATATATATTGATTTGCCTATGTACCCCGAATATAAAGCTCTAAAGCTTTGAATGCATTTCATGCTAATATTTAAAAAAAACATACTCGATTTTTTTTATGAAACTAGTAAATACTTGCTGCTTTGCTAACAGTATACATAAAGCAGTGTCTGTGTCAGTGTGTTTACACAGTGATACGAAAGGTTAATGCTAGGTATTGTTAGCTAAAATTCTTGTATTCATTTTGGGTAAAAATAAAATCAACACATCAACAACAGTGACAGCAAATGTATTAGTTGCTGTTATATTATCAGCAACTGGCAGCCTAATGAACACACGTACTTGCCCACAACAGATCAGCAATTTTTGTTCATGTATTATCAATACCCCCTTCCTCTTTTTCTGTTTGTTATTGCAGACAGACTGACAGCTTACTAATTAACGATTTTGGTTTTAGATGACTTTTAGATTCCTTTGGGAAAAACCGATATTAGGATAATTCTAAGTTATGCTCGCCTATACATGAAATGTATATCGTAAAATGTGGTAATTAGTCATACCAAAAAGAAATGGTGCTGTTGGAATTGGAACCATTATAGTTTTTATTTGTATTCCTATTTAATGAAATATATCAGTATATTGCATGAACACTTTTATTTAATTTCAAAAGAAAAAGATTGTTAGTGATTTGATATCACAACAAAGCTGTACATTTAATTTTATTGGGCACGTGACTTTGTATACTTAGTGTAGCCTTTAAGTCTTTCTATGACCAAATTTTCATTACTTGCCGCCAAAGTAACTGATACTATCAACTTTTAAATGATATCATTATAGAAAGTTGGTGGGAGAAGTTTTTTATTACTGACGTACTGAAGCAATCCATTTTTTATCTTTCATGAATTTTTGAAATAATGTCATTAATACGTTGCCAGTCTTATTATTACTGAAACAACAAGGGGAATGAAATAAATATCTTTGGAGCCACAAGTTTTTATTACTTAGACGATAAAAATATTGTATTTACAACAACACATTTAGCTCCTAAATGATATTACTGGATATCTTCATAAACTGTAGACAATGCTGAACATCCAAGCTTTCATCATATTTCAAATAATTGCATTAACTATGATTCGTTCACAGAGATATCGGCCTATTTGTTTTACTTTGTGTACGGTTACGGTTTTAATTATAGCTTCTTTAGAAATTCTAACAAATTCAATTGCTAGAGTAGCATGGTGATTAGAGTGTAGGGCTATAAGCCAAGATGATTGAGGTTCTATCAGAGGTGTAGCTGAGTTGGTGAAGACTATTTGAAAATGCCTACCCACCTTGGATTTCCAATGGAAGAGGGCCATCAAAAGCTTATCTACTGACATTGTATAATAACAAGGATATTTATTGTGTGAATTTGCATCAGAAATTAAATGAATGCAAGAGACAAACACTGGTCTCCTAGCATTTATTTCAATTCAATTCATGCCATGTAAGAGGCTTCAATCTAGTTTTCTATATTGCAAAGACTCCTGATGAAGCTGTTGGGACATAGCAAAATGCATCAAGTCCTATCTTAATGATATTAAAATTCTTGAGATTTGAAACATGTTTTTCTTAATCTCTTATTTCCACATTATCAAATTATTACCGCCAATAACAAGGATGTTTATGTACGTACATGAATAACATGAATGATAATTTTGCCTTTGGGTCCTTTCTTCACCAATTGAGTGATAGTCTATTTATTACAAATTTTCCTTCTACATCAAATCTCATTGAATGTTGGAGAGGGTTCCTTAATGAGCCATGGTTGGAGGCCTTCTAATCATCTAGCCATCTCAAACTACACCATCAGAAGTCTGATCAAAAAAGTAGTTTTTTCTAGCTACCTGCTTTTCTTCTTAAACCTTGAAATGTCTTTTTTATGATTCTGCCTGTTCCCAGGCTGAAATAATATCCTATGGGTTTTATTTTTAACCTTATATTACCTAGACTGGAATCACGAACCCGGAATCACGAACACTGAAAGATAGAAAGTGGTATAACTTTCAAAGTAAACAACATGCAGAGAAAATTGACACATTTTTCCGTACAGTTCTGACACGGGGGAATTCAGAAAAATGGATTAGACTACAGGTTCTATCTTTAATGCTCTGCTGGTGATATTTGATCTTATGTTTGTAAACTTGATGAAACTCAATAAGACAGGAACGTTGAGTTGTCTGATAAACGGACAAATACGGAATTGCAAGCATTATTGTGTTGCTCTGCATCAATAGTGACAAAGAGCCTCATTTTTGTTCCCCAGTCCCCCCCCATCCACCGTATATCAATTATTGCCTTCCAGTGTCTTATTTCATTCTCAATACATTTATCATGTAGACAAACCACAGATCTGATTACTTTCTACCTCCATCTAAATTTTTAGTTGTTTTTATCACAATTCAACTCGGACTGTCACTCCACTACAGCGAGTCGATAGCGTATATCGGAAATAAAACGTGAGCTTCCAGCTAACTCGTGTCCCTCTCTTGCCAGAGGGAAGCTTGGTTTATACATAGTTGTTACAGCCTCTCAGCTGCGGAAGCTTTTATGGTTACCTGCAATATATATATATATATATATATATATATATATATATATATATATATATATATATATGAATTATAAATTGCATTATATGATATAGAAACTTATTTGAAATTACCTCCAGTCATTACACGCTTAATATATCATTCAATTTAAACAACGTAAATAGAATAAACAATCTAATAAAATGGAGCTGCTGCAGGAATCAAACGAGCCGTTTTGATGCAGCGGTGCTCTTACCATTGAGCTAAACAACCACTGGTAATGCAATGGCCAAACAACTGCTCCCAAGGTCTCATCTCATTTATTCTCGGTCTTTTTCATCTCTTTCAACATGATAGTATGTTTTTAAGAAATGGACGTATTTGGTCTGACAGAATGAATTATGAGATTATTACGTTATATTATAATGATTTCTTGCAGCAGACCCATTTTCTTAAATTGTTTATTCTATTTTCATTATTTAATTGAATTGAATGATATTTTAACCATGTAACAATGGGAGATTATTTTAAATAACTTTCTGTATAATATAACGCAATTTATCATTAATCCTGTCGGACCAAATATGTCCATTTCTTAAATATACATGCACACATATATATGTATAGACTATTAAGCTTTACTGCTGTAAGAACTAATGATCTTACTATGTAAACCAAAATTTATTTGTTTCTGCATCTATACAAAAATTATTAGTGAATTCAACTTGAGAGAACCTTCAGTTACTCATTATGGCATAGTTTTAGGAAATTTAAAGCAATACTGCCATTCCACAATAGCTCTCTCTCTGGCAGTTTGGATTTCCTCTCAAGTTATGATGTTCTAATTATTTGGTTGTTAGCTTAGACTTATCAAAAGCTTCAGATGATATACTAAGAAATAAGAATTACAAGGATATATCCCCAGTGAATGCCAACATTTCATGCCTAACACACTCATCAGCAATTGGCAATATGATTTGTTCTTTTTGTTTTCATGATTGCAAGAACAAAACGTATTACTGATGAGTGTGTTAGGCACAAAATGTTGACATTCACTAGATATAAATCCTTGTAATCCATTTTTAATACATTGATAACCCTATTTACCAGGCTAAATATGATCAGACTTCAAGAATAGATAAAATCTGTTCTCTGTTTCTTTTTTTGTATTCACCGTGTAATAACGGGAGATCATTTCAAGTAGAGTTTCAAAATGATATAAGGCTATTCATAATTATTTCTGTGGGATTATATATCTATTTCTTAATCATCACCATTATCAGCCTTGGCTTTCTATAGATAATTTTTAGAATTATTCCACATTCATATAATTGAAATGTTTTGAGCGTTGATTTTTTTTTTTGTTATATGAAGTAATAAAATACTTCATTTGATAATGTTGTAGTTTAAAAAATTGTAGCCAGACCATGAGACCAGGTATGACCTTTATTTTTTAGAATTCATATTTCTTTAGTTCTTTCACAATGTTTAGTTATTGAATAAGTTTTTTTTTTGTTGTTTTTTTTAAGCGAAAGAAAACAAAAAGAAGTACAAAAATTGACCAATGTTGTCAATGATATTTTTCTCTATCTGCTTGTATACTGTTTGTCTGGTATTATAGCTATGTCAGGTGGAATGGATACAACAATTATACATTGATCTGATTAAAATATTTTCTCTCTTTTTCACCCAAAAGGTGAAGATTTTTTGCTGATGAATTTATTATTGGAAAAAGAAATGAATGCCCGTACCTTGTGTATCTAAAAAATTATCCAGAATTATCTAAATAAATAGATTGTTTATCCAGAATTATCTAAATAGATAGATTATTTATCTAGAATTATCTAAATAGATAGATTATTTATCTAGAATTATCTAAATAGATAGATTATTTATCTAGAATTATCTAAATAGATAGATCGTTTATCTAGAATTATCTAAATAGATAGATCGTTTATCTAGAATTATCTAAATAGATAGATCGTTTATCTAGAATTATCTAAATAGATAGATCGTTTATCTAGAATTATCTAAATAGATAGATCGTTTATCTAGAATTATCTAAATAGATAGATCGTTTATCTAGAATTATCTAAATAGATAGATCGTTTATCTAGAATTATCTAAATAGATAGATCGTTTATCTAGAATTATCTAAATAGATAGATCGTTTATCTAGAATTATCTAAATAGATAGATCGTTTATCTAGAATTATCTAAATAGATAGATAAAATGTGTCTAGTGGTGTATTCATGCAAATTTTCAAGGTTGCGGCCCACCCCATAATATGACGAGGTATGCCTGGAGACACACGCATACACACACACATAGACACAGACGAGCAAAGAGAGAAGAATCTGTAGCCCACTTGGCTAGTTGTTTGTGTGATTTGTGGGGTTTCGGTGATCAGATGGAGAGAAGCCAGGAAATTATGATGATACGTGTTTTGGGCATATAACTACGATGAAGGGGAGATAATTGTGCATGGATCCACTCGAAAATGTTACAAGTTCTCAGGTAGCCTAGTGCCCACCCTTCCATAGAATTTCATAGGAATTCATTTAGAACTTTTTGAGATATTGTGTGGGCAGTCATGAGCATATTTGTAGATGTCATTTTTTTTCTTTTTAAATGGAAAAAAATATACCTCATTTAGGAAAAATTCCTGGATCCGCTCCCCCAAATTTTACCTCTCCCCTCTTACCCCATTGTCCACCTCTCCACGAAACTTCATTGAAATTCATTCTATACTTTCCGAGATATGCGGACGAACGACCAATCAGAAAAACCGATGCAACCAAACAAATAGCTTATTTTTTTTTTTTTCAATTTTGTTGACAGGGTTAATGAAATCAAGAAAGCAGCGTAGATGGTACTCAATACTAAAGAAAGAAATAATGAAGGGAGATAATCCATTGAAACATTGAAAAAAAGAGGAGAAATAAGGGAATAAAAACGAAAGAGGACAAAACCAAAAGAACAGAAATGAACTTGGTGATCAACAAAGAAAATTGTAGATCCCTATGAAATAGTAGCTGGGAGATATTTCTATCAGCAAAACTGTACGTCGTTACAAACAGAGGAGCAAAAAAAAATCATACCGCTCATTATATAAGTAGATAATTATATTGTAATGTGAAATACACTCCTTCCTGGTATTTTTTCCTGGCTTAGAGCTGGCAGTTGGATTGGGTTTTCCTCTCTTATTAAAAGATGAAAGAAATGCTTAAGGTTTTTGACTTAGGGAAATAATACACTTATATTTGACATTTGCCTCATGGTTGAATCATCATCATCACCTAAATGAATTTTGGTTTGTCAGAAGGTAAAAATATATCAGGCAATTGCTTTCCTTTAACTATGGCTAAGGCTTTACATCTGCCAATCTTCTTTTGATGTACAAAAATTCATACTCCTAAACCTTTGATATTGAAACTGAAAATTTTGTGAATGTTCTTTTAACGATATATTTGGCATTAAACAATCATTATGTAGATGTATAAAATCATATTCATTGACACATTTGCAAATTTTGATATGTAGGTAATGAGTCAGCAAATACGCTTTGAACAATAAGATTCAATTCAAGAGTTCATCATTGTCTAGTCTCACTAGAGTTTGTTTGGCATGCAAGATGAATCTTACTCGGAACTGCATTTACAACATTCCATGTAAATGTGAGAATGAATATGAGGGGAAAACCAACTATCCCCTTTGAATCAGGCTCAAAGAATTTTAAAAAGCCACAACCAAAGTTGAATTGGAAAAATCTTGGATGGCCATACTTTAAACAAATCATGTAGACCATACTTTGAACAAATTATTAGATATTAAATGGCTATTACCAAAGAGTTGATGCTCTGCAAGATGACATTTATTCATTCATTCAAGATATGAAAAAAGGCAAATTGAATATTGATTTGAAGGTCCTCAAACTTCTGAATTGGAAATTTCAATAATTTTCATTTATTGAGCTTTCAAAAATTATCTTCTATATCTCATCAAAATAAGGTCAGACATTTTGAAATGCCTGCATGACATTTATACAGTAGTTTAAATAAGTAGATGATATGAATGTAGGTGTTGAAGGAGATGATTTGGTTTCAAGTTCTTGGTAAGTGTCTAAGACTTTGCCGTGTTTCTTCTCTGTTCAGTTGTGTGCTTGTAAAATCTGGACTAGAGTTCAAAAATTCATGTCTTTTCTATTTTATGCAGTTGCCCTTAATTTTTTCTGTTTAACCTTTATGTTTCTTTATCAGAAACTGTCAATTAAAGCTGTCATTGAAGATCTCCTCAGTTCTTAGCTGGCTTGGTATGCATCATGGGTACAAGCTACACCAATGGAGCTAGAGGGCTGAAAGTTTCAACATTTACTGCTTATGTCTAGAAAAAACTTGATTTTTTTTCTCCTCCTGAATAGGTCTCTAGAGTGTGTGCGTGTGCATGGGGCAATTTACTATCTAAGTTTATGGTAAATCGATCTTTTTTGTGTCCAGCAGTATTCAGGCTTGTTTTTTTTTAAATTCTGACTTTTTTAATGATTGCTGCTCAACAAAAGGCGAGAAGAGTAACTTATTCTTTGATCACTCCTTTTTCCAACTTTTTAATTAATCATCCCCAGCACAGTATGCTGCCAAAGATGTTGGTCATGTGATGGCTTCTATTGAGTGACTAACCAGTCCAGTTTCTCTTGTGATTCAATTTATCTATTTTATTCTTTTATTTCTTCCTTTTTTTTTTTATTTATGAATCCTTGCTTCTTCTTCATTTTCTCCATTTTCATTCCAAGACCAATTCTTCTTTTTCCTCATATTTCATTCATTCCTCTTTGCTCTTTTGTCTTTAATCACTTTAACCTCTTTCATTCCTTTTCTATCTTTCCAATTCCATCACTGACATTCGAATAAATTTAAATCAAGTGATATTTCAAAACTATGAAGCATCATTTCTCCTTCTTTAGATTCATAAAAGGCTACAAAATTTTTATCTTTTAGCAAACGCTAAAAGCAAATTTTGTTTATAAGGAAGGAAACAGATCTGGTTAATCACTCTGTAGAAACCGTTTCGCGATCAATGTCTTTTAGCAGCATACTGTGTTTGGGATGATTGAAAAATTGTAAAAAGGAACAAGTTGCTTCTCTCACCTTTTGTTTGGTGGTGATCACTGAAAAAAGTCTGAATTAAAAAAAAATGAATGAGCATGAATCCTGTCTGACACAAATTAAGGGATTAATTTAGCATATACTCACATTGCAAATTGAGCCCCTGACTAAAAAAACTATTTAGAAGGGAATTCTTTAAAAGCAAAAGAAACTATTTTTTCTTGACATAAAAAGGAGTGAATGTTCAAATTTTCAGCCCTCTAGCTCCATTGTACGCATCGTACACACATAGTCAGTCAACCAGACCAACTTGAAAACCCATGAAACCTAGGTTGACAGTTCTGGTTAACGGTCTCTAATAATTCTTTGCATAAGATGACTCATAGCGGTTTTGATTTACTAGAAAAAAACGTAATTTTTCTGATTCTCTTCGTGGATGTAAAGTAATACCCCAGTTAGCCCTCTGTGTACATTCCAGAAGAATGGAGGTCTTAGTGATACAATGCTGTTCAGGGTCATTGTAACATAGCGTAAATAGTGTGCCAGTGATCATTTCAAAATATATGCCGTCATTGTTGTGCCTCAACAAAATGAAGTAGATTAGTGCTGTGTATCTCATGTGGTGTTGCCTCAACCAAAGTGTACAGTGTACAATTATTTCGGAGACTCTCCATGATGTTATCTTTTAACATTATTTATTTTAGAAATTTGACACGAATGATTTACTACCAGAAGTATTTGAAAAAGTGTACTCTAGTGGATCAGCCCTAAGGAGCAGGATTTAGAGGTTCCTGTCATCCATAGGTGACCATGAGGGAACAGCTTCTTAGCTGCTATGTCTTACGCGCTTAGTATAGAGCCAGTGTTCTGCTTCCTCTCAATTGTGTTAGAGGCCTCCAAAGGAAAGAAATGTTCAACATGTTTGGAGATCAGTATGGCTACATGGGGTGCCTCCCCTGTTGGTTGCAGTGTCTGGTATTTCCAGATGGCCATCCATCTAAGTACTGACTAGGCTCGATGTTGCTTAACTTAGGTGATCATATGAGAACCAGTGTCTCCAACGTGATTTGGTCGTAATTACTAATCAGCGTGTTATTATTGTATAAGAATATAGATCAGAATGTCTTTGTCTCGTTAGTGATTTGTACTTGTGAATGACATTGATGGTCCTTATATTTGTTAATGACTGAAGAATTTGTGGTACCCATGTAGATGCCAATATGCCAAAAATTTATTTCTTATGAATTACACTATTTTCAGTTCATCCTCGAAAAATAATAGGGTCGGGGACGTGAATAATGTGTCAGAAATTTCATTCATTTCCAAATATCTATTTCATATTTGTTTTTCATTTTCTTCTCATTCATATTTTTTTCTCTCATTTCTTTCATTTTTCTTTTTACCCTTTTCCTGGTTGTCTGTCTTACTTTCTTTCATCCTTCTTCCTCCTTCTCTCTCTCTTTATCTTTCCTTTTCCTTTCTTTCTTGTCCTCTTTTTTAGTTCTCTTCTTTTTCTCATCTTGCATTTTTTCCTTACTATTTCTTTCTCATTCTCTCGTTTACTTTTCATTTTTTTCTTTCTCTTCATTCAATTATTTCTCTCTTTCTCTTCATAGTTTTTTTTCTCTGCTTTTCTTTATCTCTGTCTCTTTGCACTTCTTTATCTTTTTCTTATACACTTGCTCTATTTACACTTCTTTCTCTCTTTCTCTTCTCAGTTCTTTCTCTCTTCAAGTTTTTCTCTCCTTCTCTTCATACTTTGTTCTCTCCTTCTCTTCACACTTTGTTCTCTCCTTCTCTTTGCACTTTGTTCTCCCCTTCTCTTTGCACTTTGTTCTCCCCTTCTCTTTGCACTTTGTTCTCCCCTTCTCTTTGCACTTTGTTCTCTCCTTCTCTTTGCACTTTGTTCTCTCCTTCTCTTTGCACTTTGTTCTCTCCTTCTCTTTGCACTTTGTTCTCTCCTTCTCTTTGCACTTTGTTCTCTCCTTCTCTTTGCACTTTGTTCTCTCCTTCTCTTTGCACTTTGTTCTCTCCTTCTCTTTGCACTTTGTTCTCCCCTTCTCTTTGCACTTTGTTCTCCCCTTCTCTTTGCACTTTGTTCTCCCCTTCTCTTTGCACTTTGTTCTCCCCTTCTCTTTGCACTTTGTTCTCTCCTTCTCTTTGCACTTTGTTCTCTCCTTCTCTTTGCACTTTGTTCTCTCCTTCTCTTTGCACTTTGTTCTCTCCTTCTCTTTGCACTTTGTTCTCCCCTTCTCTTTGCACTTTGTTCTCTCCTTCTCTTTGCACTTTGTTCTCTCCTCCTCACACTTCCTCTTCTCCTTACACTTCTTTCTCCCCTTCTCCTCACACTCTTTCCTCTTCTACTCTTTAGACTTCTTTCTCCCCTTCCCTTCACATATTCTTTCTCCCTTTCTCTTTACACTTCTTTTCTCTCCTCCTCTTTTTCAGTTCCTCTCTCCCTCCCTATAGTTTTTCTCTTCTTCCCATTCCCCGTTACTCCTCCATAATCTTTTGTATAGCATTTCTGATGATTTTGATTAATTCTAATCCCCCCTTCCTTCCTTACTTTCTCATTACCCCCTCACCTCCTCATTACATCTTTGCGTTGTTTTTTTTTGCTATGAGCTTTTCATTCTAATCTCTCTCTCTCTTCCCCTCTTTATCTAAAAACCATCCGTCCTCATCTACCTCCAAGACTTTATTACTCAGACCCTCCCAACACCCTTCCTCTGCCCATCATTGAATGAATGTGCACATATCTATTGATTGGGCAAGTTCTTGTTGGCCATTATCACTTCAATCTATAATTGTCACATGATACTTTCCAATCTGCTTCCTTGCAATTGGCTTTTATACAGAACTCTTCTCAAGAACTCAATTATGGCTATCTAACCATACTCTTTTTCTTCTCTCATCTTACTCTCTCTATGTCTCTCTCTAATCACCTCATTTCTTTTTTAACTTTTAGGTTTCTCTTTCTATCTTTCTCTGACTCTCAATCATGATATCTCTCTGTCTCTCACTCTTGGGTTCTTCTTCTCCTACTCTTAGAATTTTCTCTCTCTCTCTCTCTTAGATTTTTTTTCTCTCTTGTCTCTCCTTCTGCAATTATCTCCTAATTTTTCTCTATTTTACTCACCCCACCTCTTATTTTTGTCTTGAATTTTCCAATTCTTCTTTACCATTCCTTCTGGCATCAGACCAGAAAATAAAAGCATCTTCATTGCTTCTCTTATAATTTGATTACAAAATCGAGAATAATTAGTTGGCATTGAGTGATTTTTCGAATTTCAGAATTTCCTCTGCAAAATTATTTCAAATCCCTTTAAGCTAAAAAAAAGAATCAACTCAGCAAAAAGGAAAAAAAAAAACAAACCCTGAAGCAAACATTTCTCTACAACTTGATTATTTCAATGAATTTAAATACATGGAACATCACAGAGTATTAGTAAAGTAGCCAATGGGATTTAAATCCACACCTCTCCCAAGTTGGAAAAGGCATTCACTTGTGTCTGCTTGTTTGTCCACACAATATCTCCTGATGTTCTCAATGAATTTCAATGATATTTTGTGGAAGGTTGGCCCAAGACCGACAGAAGAAGTGATTAAACTTAGGGGCAGATCCAGGAATTTTTTAAACAGTTTATCCTGACTGCACTACAGCTACATACAAACTGATTTTCACAGAATTTCCTTGAAAGTCATTGAGTACCTTTTGAGATATTGTGTGGATGGACAGACAGACAGACAGACATATATCTCTTCCAACTTTCAATTGAGGAGGAGAAGATATGAAAGAAAAGAACTAGCATTCCAAGGAAAACCATGCATCTCCACCACCCATACATGCTGTGTTGGGGGCGATCAATTAAAAAGTTGGAAAAAAGAGTAATCAATGAATAAATTACCCCTTTTATCTTTTATTGGGCTGTGATTGTAAAAAACTCATTTTGGAGGGGGAATTTTTTAAAAATAAAAAAATCCTTTTTCATACTCATAGAGAAGAATGAATGTGTCAATTTCTAAGTTGGATGCCCTGAGCTGGGAGAAGTCTGGATAGATACATAGATGGATAAATATATTGGTAGATAAATAAAAATGTCAGAACACATGAATAATCTGAACCCAGCAACAGTGATTAAACTGGTTTGTGGTAAGTCATCATCATGATCATGATCATCATCAGTCTTTCAACGTTCGTCGTTGGACATAGACCTTCCCAGGATTCGCCACACTTCTCTATCATGGGTGTTGCGGAGCCAGTACTTCCCGAATTTGTCTTGCTCGTCTCTCCATCTAATATTCTGCCAGTTTCGGTTCCACATGTGTTCTTGGGGGTTCCATGTCATGAGTGGCGATGTCCATTGGTTGTCTGCAATTTTTGCAATATGGCTAGCCCACTGCCATTTGAGGTTTTTAATAGATTCTATGATGTCCCTGACTCTTGTCTTTTCCTGGATGTGCTGTGCCGTCTTGTGGTCTCTCCATGTGAGGCCCAGCATAATTTTTTCATGTGCACATTGCATCGTTCTCAATTTGTGGATCTGTCTCTTGGTTAGGTTCCATGTTTTAGCTCGATAAGTGACTATTGAGAGGATGCATTGGTCATACACCAGCAGTGATTAAAAGTTGATGCTGGAGAGAAAAAAATTTTGTTAGGGAAGGAAAAAAGGGTCTGGGAATGGAATAAATGATAGAAGGAAAGAAGCAAAATAAGAAAAGAAAGTGAAGTCAAGAAAGAGGGAATTGTTGCAGGTCCAAAATTCTTCTTTCAATAACAATGATAAATGATAAAACAGGTCTGGTTAGTCACTCAGGAGAAACCATCATGTGACCAATGTCTTATGGTAGTATGTCGTGTTGTGGTTGATCATTCAAAAAACTGGAAAACAGGCCAGTAAATGAGTTACTTCACTAGTATTTTGTTGGGCAGTGATCAGTGATGTACCTGGTCAGATATCCGGTGCCAGATTTACAAAAACAAAAAAACAAACCTTTATATCTGACTGGGTTGATATTCTGGTACATCACTGGCAGTGATCACTGAGAATGTTTGAATTTTCAAAAAGCAAGTATGAATATTGCTGGACATAAATTAAAGGACCAATTTACCATAAAGGTACATTGTAAAATGAACCCTCTCACTATCAATCGGGCTGTGGGGTTAAGAATTTTTTTTTCTCTCGATGTAATAAGGAGAAAATGCTGAAATTTCCAGCCCTCTATCATCATTGGTGCAGTCTGTTTATGCAAAACATACATACGTATATAGCCAGCCATACTCACTTAAAAACTAAAGAAACCTATGTTGACTGTTTCTAACTGCCTTATTAACACTACTAGTTTCTCAAAAAATGAATGACCCACATGGCTCTGCATAAGGGGAAGGTCAAAAGGTGGAAATCACTCCTGTTTGACCATGAAGTTTCCGTAGCGGCCAGGGGTCAACAGGACAACTCTCTGGTTGAGGGATGTCAGTTTATTATCAGTTTTTATCTGAAGCTAACTCTTTATTTCCAATCAAGCTGTCTGTTCTTTGCAGTAGAAATGATGGTCCAAGTTATATGTTAGAAACAACTAAAAATGTGAATCTCTGTAGCTGGCACAGATACCAGAATTGATTATCCTAGGAAAAAAACTATCTAAAATTATCTAAATAAAATAGATCTTTTATCTAAAACTAATCTGAAAATTTCAGTACAAGATCTGGCCATTGTTGGTCCAAAGTGACCATAAAGACCCCCAAAAGCCCCAAAACCATTTTTAGGTGATTAGTGGTATACTCATGCAAGTTTTCAAGGTTGTAGCCCCCAAATGGGACCAGGAGCATCCAGAGATACACAAACATAGACACAGATACCAAAAGTGAGGAATCTGTTGCCCATTTGGCTTACTGACTGGTCGGCAATTTGTGGGGCTACAGGGAGTTGATTAAGAAGGTAATCAAAATGAAAAAAGATAAGATGGTATTACAATAATTCATCTAAATACAATGATAGAGACTAACCAGGCCTCATACATGAACAAAAACAAAAATATGGTGCTGAGATTCGGCTGTAAGGAATTAAATTCAAGAGTGTGAATCAACTTCTGCCAAACCACAGAAATTCTTTGTGGCCGATTGTAAACTGGACTCCCTCTAGTAATGAGGGATGGGAGTTTGATTCTCACTGAAGATTCACTCTATTTTCAATTGCACTGTTATTTATTGCCATGGAAACAATGGCTGAAATTGAATGTTGTATAAAAAGAAATAAAATTTAAAAGAAGATAAAAACTAGTCAAAATCAATAACAATATTGTGTTACAATATTTTATGCGATAATCATAAAAAAAAAATAGTTGTCTGAAATTCTGAGATGAGTCATTTAGTCTATTTCACAAAATGTTCTTACCTTTATTGGTCCTAGCACTAAAGCCAATCAATTCAGACCTTTGGGAAATTAATTAAGCTCAAAACAAATTTTCATCTTTGATCCTTTTTTGGAAGGTTGACAACTTTTTCTCACTTGGGTTGATTAATTGATGTTCTTATAAAAAATATAATGCTTTAATGGTGTAGATATTAATTTTGGTGCATACAGGTGGCATATTTCATTAGTTAGAATATCTGAATTGCTAGCATCACTAGTTTTGAGACCATTATAAAGTGAAACTTATGAATTGTTTGTTTCTGGGGTTGACAATGGGTAACTGGAACCATTGGAAGCACAACCTGTATTCCTAAAGAGGGCTTTGTGTACAAAGTGGCAAAAGTGCTGCGATGAAAACATCAAAGATTTGTTGGTTAACTTGACCAGAGCATATACAGTTCATTGTTGCTTTTGAAAAAATTTGGAGGAGCACGATAAAACTCCTTGTTGCTTATGTTGTTAACACAACATTTTGGCTGACAAAATCTACGGCTTTCTTCAGGGGTACTATGCGGATGTGATAGTGGTAAACAGTAGTTTTTTCTTTCCAATGGTAGCAATGTTTATTACGTAGGATTCGGGTGTTTTCTTTTCTTATCCTTGTTAGGCCTAGATTTCAATACCTTGTCCCTGTTGAGTTGCATAAACAAACAAGGGGTTCAATCGTCTGAAAAACTATTTGACGTTAATGACCCTTCTCAAAAGTAAAGACGGTATTAATGTTGTTGTTTATTCCTGTAAACTCCTCATGAAGGATAGGGTTACAACCACACCATGCCAACTGACTCAGTTTTCGGTAACTCCCCTCAGCTAGGTCCATGTCAGTCCAGCTACCTTAGCCTCACTCTCAACTGATCGCCTGATCCTCTCTGGCCTTCCAACTCCTCTCTTCAGTTTATATATTGCAAAAATTGTTCTGGAACAAATTTTATGAATTACATTGCCAAAAACATTCGGTGAAGACTATCATCATCCACTGTGTTATACATAGATGTGAGGGGGGGGCATGCTCTTCAGAATCTGACCAGTCTCCCATGTTGTGTCGATTGTGGTAATAAACGGTACATGTTTCCTGCAGATTGTTTGTAAATAGAATTCATTTCTCATTTTCTGCTTCTTGTCAGTAATGTTCCTTCCTGTCTTACTTTGGAGCAGATTTTGCACATTATGCATATATATATATATATATATATATATATATATATATATATATATATATATATATATGAGAACAGAACCATGGAATCTATTTTACTACCAGAAGAGAATCTGACTTTACCTGACATCTGCTGTCAGTGCCAACCCCATATCTCCATTCTATTTTTTTCAATTTTTTTCTACTTCTATGTCTTTCTTTCTCAAACTTTCTCGAATTTCTTTTTCTCCCTCCTTTTGTGCTTTTATTATTTTTTTCATTTCTGCTCTTTTTATCCTATATATATTATTCTGCTCTCTTATCTTTTTTCATTTCTTCTTTTTAAAAAAATTTTATACTGTACTTATTCTTTCCACTCAATACTTCTTTGAACTGAATCAGTGTGGCCCCCTACAAATGGTTGTTTTTCTGTTTGTGAGTCTCCTGGTCGTATTTTGGGGGTTACAACCATGAAAATTTGCTTGGGTACCATACTAAGTACTATCTGAAAACCCTTTTCTTCCTTTTCATAAAAAATATTCGGGGTCGGGGGGTTGGGGTCTCTATAGTCATTTTGGACCAGAAATGCCCAAATCTAGTGCTGGTATATTTTCAGATAATTTTTTCATAAAAGATCTGTTTTTTGAAGATAACTTCAGATCAAAGACCTGTTTTTTCAAGATAATTTTAGATAAAAGATCAATTTTTTTATATAAATTTTTAGATAAGTAGCTCTGGTACACGTGCAGGATATGGTGATTCAATTATACAAAGTACATATATATCTTTTATTAATTTCTTATAGCTTTTCTCTCGACTTTGTTCTCTTCAGTAAGAAATGATGAAATCTTTTTCCTTTCTTTCTCCCCCCCCACACACACTTTAAATCAGTCTTTCTTTCAACTCTTTTCTCACTTCTTTTCATAATCAAATTTCATTTGCTTCTCCTTCTTCATCTTCATTCTTTTTTCTTCAATAAATTAGTGCTCACGTACTGCTTGATTCTGGGTATTGCTCACCCTACCCTTTGTTTTTTTTTCTCTTTGTTTGTCCCTCTCTTTCCCCCTTTCTCTCAACATCAATAAATGCTTCTAGAGGCCCACCGCTCTATCCTGCCAAATATTTTTTTTTTAGCCTCACCCTTTGCTAAAGGCATTCAGAGCATAGATAGAATTTTAAACAAATTCTGAATTCTCTCTTTTTATGTCTAATCTCATTTATAACTAAATTTTGTCAGTTGTCAGGAGTTGAGAGAGTCGAAAACTTCAGGTTATAATTGTATCTTTCAAGTGTTATTAATGATATCTATAAAAGAACGCATATATTTGCATTCTTTAAAGATTTCCGACCTGATTTCGACCAGATCTTTTCGGATTCATACAATGCCTATATTTGTAGATAAAGAACGTTCGAAAACTCAACTTGGATTTAAAAGAACAATAACTTGTTTGGTTGGTCACTCAATGGAAACCGTCAAGTGACCAACATATTTTGGCAGCAATCTATGTTGAGAGCGATCAACTGAGAAATCAGGAAAAAGGGGTCATCAATGAATAAATTAGTTCTCTCGACTTTTGTTGGGTGGTGATCAACTAAAACAATGTAAATTTTTGAAAAACAAGCCTGAATGCTGCCGGACACAAACTCACATCGCAAATTGACCCCCCCCCCTAAAAGCCTATTAAGGGGGTAATTTCTGGAAAACAAAACATAACTGTTTTTTGTTTTTTTTTCTAGACACAATTAGGGGCAAATAATTAAAATATAACCTTTGTAGCTCGTTGGTATGGCCTGTACATGTAATATATTCATAGCCAGCCAGCCAGCTGCGCAACTTAAAAACTGAAAAAACCTATGTTGACAGTTTTGGTGACAATTTTAGGTGAAGTTTCATAAGAAAATATTATCAGTTAAACTCTGATCATAAATCAGTGAAGAGCTTCTGTGAAATAATCTTTATCTTAGTGCCCCTACGCAGGTTATGGCAAGCCATCCCTGCTTGGGATCACATATCACCTTTCTCCATGTTCTTCTGTCTCCAGCTAAAAGTTCTGGCTGAGTACTTTGAGGTGTCACCATGTATGACAGTTTACTAAGAGATGACAAGTACCCAGTTACTTTACCCGTCATTTAACTCATAGCTGGGGGTTGCGGAATGGATTCATATCTTTCCTTAGAAGCGGCAGTCATTTTGTTGCCATCGCCTGTGCAAGTAATGCAAGTATGGTTGTAAGGATTACTCATATATATATATATATATATATTGGAGAGAGAGACAGACAGTATTATACAGATGGGAGGATAGATAGATTCGTGTCTTTCCCAAAGCGAAATGAATGAGGATTGTCTCAGTCTGAGCTTGAACTCGACTTGCTGATCCCATTTCCAGTGCTAACTACTTGGCCCCTGCCACCACCTGTAAAGTAATCTGGTGACTGAGAAAGATATTGAAAGATATTTTGTCCTGGGCAATACTGGCTCACCTTGCTTGTATCCTTACATGTAAAACATTGATTTGTCATTTTTTTTTTTTTTTTCTGAGGATAAAATAAACAACCAAAAAGCAGGTGTTGAGTGCAAAGATGACTCAGCCTTTTTAGAGTACGTCTTTTAAAAAAATTTTCAGCCTTTTTAGAGTACGTCTTTTTAAAAAAAATTCTTGTCTTAAAATGAACTTTTCCAGTCGTGTTCTCTTCAAAATCGAGAAGAAAATCCTGCTCAAAATTTCTGGGTTGAGCAACAACCTGTTTTAATACTTGTTTCTCATTTTTCATACAACTGTGATCTAAAATCATGAAGTTTACTCACTACTTACATGTATAAGTTTCTAGTGCCAGGGCTCATTCCAGATACTGGCAATAGAGGCAGTTTCCCAGCAGGGTGCCAAGTGCTTGTCATGTATTTGAGATAGTAGTAGGGATTTCCGGATACAACTGGAAAAATTGGATAATGAATAAATCAAACAGAATAAAAACAGCCAGAATTAGAAAATTTTATGATGTGAAGTCAGATTTTTCAGGAGTATCTGACTGTTGAATACTTTCAGAAAATAAGATAATACTATAGTTTAAAGCCTGTCTGAGGCATCAGTAACCCTAGGGCCAGTCCTGGTTAGTGCTTACTAAACTCTATCCTTAGTCCATGTTTCTTGGTATAGGGGGAAATAAACTTCGTCTTTAGGGAGCTTTCATAGTTACAGAAAGAGGCTGAAAAAATAAATTTACTTGCTATTGAAAATAACTGTTAACTCTTGAATTCATTCATGTAGATTTTTTTTATTTCCGTATGTGTCCCAAATCACGTTGGATAGGCCGGTTGTTTTACAATCATTGAAGTTGAACTATGTCGAACCGGCTTGGAATACCAGGTGCTGTGAGCAGCCAGGTATCCATCTCCTCTACCCTACAAGGATGTCTCATGGGCCAGCATGATACGATGAGACATATCAACGTCTTATAACCTGAGTATTTGGTATCTGGCCTAGGCGGAAATAGTATCACATTGTATGTGGAAGTGTCTGTATGGATATATATGACAATAGATAAACGATCCTTTTGTTGACATGCCCTGTGCAGGTAAAGAAAGTATAGGAGGAGAGATTGCCCAAATATATATATATGTATATATATATATATATATATATATATATTTGTGTGTATGTGTTATTGAGGAATGTATATATAATGCAACAGGATGATTATGAATTGCCTTATACATTGTATTGAAACCTTATTTGAAATGACCTCTGGTAATTACTCGGCAAATGTATCGTTTGGCCTAGACACAAATAGAATAAACAATTAAAGAGGATTGCATCAACAACGACTGTTTAGCTCAAAGATAAGAGCAACGCTACGTTAAAGTGGTTACGCTATATATATCAGGGTTGAGCACTTTTTAGGTAGGGCAACTCGTCCATTATAAGCTATAAGCAATGCTCTTCCAACTCTGCAATGGAGCATCCTGGTGGATGAGGAATTGTATGTAAGTAAATATATTGCTTAAATTCGATCCAACTGACCATCCAGTTCTGCGTAGGGGAGGGGTAAATTGTCAGCCATTTGGTCTGAAGCGAAGGTTTGGATCCTACTTCGTGGTACTGGATGGGATATTGGATAGTCTATAGCCTCACTGAAGAGTTGTAATAGAACGAAACAGCTGTCTGTGGATGACACAAATATTAATCAATATCAGATATACATATATATATATATATATATATATATATATGTATATATGTATGTATGTATGTATATATATAAATATATATGTATATATATATTTATAGTATAAAACAGAAATCATATGATCACGGACACATGAAACTATTCATTGCTATATGTGGTTTTTGATATCTATGTTGTGCTATCTATATGTCAAATCCTAGATGCTGAGCATTTATTTCTTATGTTCCTCAACCTGTGAGCACTGTAATTATATATAGATATATATATAAGTGTGTCAATATATGCGCATATATAGCTATTTACTAAAGGTAGCCTAATCTGGAACAAGGTCTCAATTGTTGATCTATCAGACCAGCATTTTAACCGTTTCTTTACAGCAGGTATTCTATATATATATATATGTGTGTGTGTGTGTGTGTTTGTATGCATAGATATGCTTGGATTATAATATATACAGGTATGCGTTGCTTATCATCTTGGTTACGTTTGAGACATTAGGGTGTTGAGCAATTTGGATCTTGGGTAAGCATCATATGATACTGTCTACTCTACAAACCTATTATGGCACTTTAGACCATTGCTTAACTACTTGTACTGACTAAATAGTCAAAATTATGATAGTCTCACATGATGTTCACATTTCAAAATAGAATATAATTTAAAATATATATATATATATATATATATTCATATATATATATATATAAATGTGTAACATTGAACTAGCTAGCTACTATGCTTTTAATATGAAATGAAGAAATATTGTATAAGTGCATCTGTAAGCATAGCCTGGGCTGTTGACAAAACTTTACCATTATTTACATTTGTTAGCTGTTTCAGCACGCATGTAATGTTTCAATACCATACGTTTTGCAATTCTATGCAATCATGTTTAAATCTCAAAGTTGCACAGTAAAAATTTAATTTATTTCATCAAAAGAAACAATTGTTGGGTGAGTTTTTAACACCCAAGAATGAATAAAAGAATCTATGTGGAGAAAAAAAAGCAAGTATTAGAAAGGCTCAGTAGAATGTTTATTGATACAGTATTCTGACAAAAATGTTAATGGATTTCAAGAAACTATACAATAGGGAATAGCAATAAGTACATAACAACAAAAAATACCATGAAGTAATGTAAGCTAAACTGAATAAAATGTTCTCAAAATAGAAACATTTCAATGCTATGTGGTAGTTAATGAAATTTTGTATTTTTTTTTTTACTGAAATTTGGACTTTCAGCTTTTAAGTATAAACAGGGAAAAACAGGGAAAAACTTGGGAATACATTTAAAAAAAATTTTAATAATGTTTAAAAGCAGGGTATCAAAGTTTTCATAAGTATCACGGTCAGACCTATGTTGCGATGTATGACGTGTAATTATAGTTAACTTCTTATTTGTAATTAAGAACAAATTACATCAAAATGACAAAAAAAGATCATCATCAGTCTTTTATAATCCGTCGTCGGACATAGAACCTTCCCCAGGATCCGCCACATTTTTCTGTCATGGATGTCGCGGAACCAGTATTTTCTGAATTTGTCTAGTTCATCTCTCCATCTTGTATTTTGTCGGCCTCGGTTTCGCATGTGGTCTCTGGGGATCCATGTTGTGAGTCGTGATGTCCATCAGTTGTCTTTCATTCTCGCAACATGACCAGCCCATTGCCATTTGAGTATTCTAATGGATTCTATGATGTCTCTGACCCCCGTTTTCTTTCTGATATATTGTGCTGTCTTGTGATCTCTCCATGTGAGGTTGAGCATGATTCTCTCATGCGTGCGTTGCATGCTTCTCAGTTTGTGGATCTGTATCTTGGTTAGGTTCCATATAGTAGAGTAAATACATAATCCAGTAACATATATGTTTAATATTGCTATCGAGTATTATTTATGGTATACACTGTAGGTATTTACTGTGCCATTATGTCTGGCAGTGCAATTAATTCATTCTCATTTTAAAATCCTCTGTCTTTTTATGTCCCCTATGTCTCGTTTGCCGATTCTTTGTAGGACCTCAAAAGTTAAGCAGAAGGACATTAAGCGATGGACACCTGTATGTATATATATATATATATATATATATATGTATATATATATATATATATATAGAAGTTCATATACTTTAAGCTGAAAAAAAAAACATCAGTAGTATTTATGACAAAGCTTTCACCATATGATGACCCTGAGGTCAGGAATGGTTTTAGGATTGAAACATAATTTCTACTACATTATTGACCTTGCAATCCTTCATGGTATTACAGTAGCCCTCCTTTTAGAATATGGATGTTGGAGTCCAAGAAAGACAGTTATGTTATGAATAATCCAACGTCAATTACTAGTTCACGGTTGAACAAAGGTGTTATTTTCATCATGAAATCAAAGAAATTATCTTTTAAAATCATGTAATTCTGTGTTAGTTGACTGAAAATTGAAGAAATCTTCATATTTTAATCATACCAAGTAATTCTTTTGATGAAACTCTGTTTTTATTCAGGGTTTTGTGGATGATGGCCGATAATATAGGCAAAGATTTTGGGGTCCACAATCTAGCATTATATCGTGACCCCACACTGTATCGCAGGACTCCTGTAAAAAATGATTGGCCTAACAACCCCTCTTAATATTATCAAACTTAGTTAATTCTCTGTCACAATGCAAGAATAACTGATCCCTGCAGCTAAAGCCTCTGCCCGATATTGAACCCCTCACTATGTATCTATTTATTTTTGTCTGCCAACAAAGTTGGAAGAAGTATATGTCTATTTGTCTGTTTCTCCTCGCAATATCTCCAAAAGTTATCAATGAATTTCAATTGTGAATGAAGATGGGCGATGGGATACAGAAGAAGTGATTAAGTTTGGAGACGGATCCAGGAATATCTTGAGGGTATGCCATGGGGTAAGGAAGAATTGGTTAAATTTGGGGTCAGGTTCGGGAACCCACTCTGATTGAGAGATACTTTTTTTCCTTTTTTCTTCTCATGCATTTACTCGTTTTTGTCCAATACCTCCAAGAATTCTCAATGAATTCCAATGACATTCCGTTGAAGGGTAGGCCACGGGCTAAGAGGGAAAAGATTAGATTTCTGGAAGATCCAGAATTTCTTTCACGGTGATCTCTCCTGCATCATCACTACTTGTGAACTGATTTTCATTCAGTTTTTTTAGTGATAATGACATTTGCCAAGGTATGCGCTCTCCAGGTGCCTCTTGTTTCTTTCTCATTTATTTCTCCTGTAAGTGTGAGTCAAACACTTTTCATCTGCATCGAACCGAAAATATCTGGTGAGCCATATTCACAGAAGCATAAGATTCTTTTTTGCATTGCTCTCCTATAAAAGAAAGCAAAATCGTTGATTCTACTCAACTCAGACTGTTAGAACTCTCTATCTTGTTTACTGTCTACTTGATGATATATAGTGATGATATTTTTTTTTAAGCCAGGGCCAAATTCCACGTTGATGGGGGTCAAGTGCCTAACATTTCTCATCTTTGTATTTAGCCATTAATTTCAAACAAATCAAAACAAAAGAGAAATTATCATGAGACTATAGTGTTTAGTTTAACAAAGTTATATATGGATCAATAATCTATGTCTATATAACATAACATATCTTCAAACAAATTGGAACATATTTTCATAAAGACATATTGTTGGGTAGGTACCGAAAACCTGGGATCTTCTGCAGCTACTCTGTTTGCACTGCCTTAAATATGACTTTGTTTGAAACTCCTCTCCCTGGAAAATATAATTGTTACTCTGAAAGAAACAAATAGAACAGATATAGACCGTGAATAAACGAGATGAGAATTAGGAGTTTGAACTTATATATAAATATAATCAATAATTGTGTCATCCACAGACAGCTGTTTCGTTGTATTGCTACTCTTCAGTGTGGCGATAGACTTGATATCTCTTCCAGTACCATGAGGTAGGTTTGAAACCTTCGCTTTAGACCCAGAGGCTGCCTCTCTACCCCTTCCCTACGCTGAACTGAATGGTCAGTAGGACCAAATTATGCATTATATTTACTTACGCATAATTTTCCATCTACCAGAGTGCTCCTTTCCAGAGTTGGATGAACATTGCATAGTTGCTTATAGCAAACAAGTGTCCTACCTAAGAGTGCTCAACCCTAAAGAAGGGAGCGTTAATTATAATAAATAATTGTCATCCACAGACAGCTGTTTTGTTGTAATTAAACTCCTCAGTGTTCCTATAGACTTGATATCCCTTCCAGGTAGGGTTGAAACCTTCGCTTCAGACCCAGATATATATATAAATAAAGGATGACGTCAGTTCCCCAAAACATGTTTATAAGTCATCCTTATTTGACTTACAAATAAAAGTCATAAGTGATGTTGTTAATATTTCATTGATTACTCACACCATTCTCACAACATTACCTGAGTGAACATTGGAATATGAACGAAATGACTCACAATTGTTATCAGTTAATCAAATATAGAATGCATGCACGTATGTTTTGGGTAGTTACTTTCATTCTTCGTCTTAGGCTTGTCTAATGGTCAAGGAACAATTACTTACATGATGAACAATGTGATTTTTCATGTTCCCCGATTGGTATCGATGTACTACACCACTTGAAAGTAATGGTTTTGATGATAGAAATTCAAATATATCTGTGAATTTTTCCTCAGGAATTATGTAATATATATATATATATGTATATATATATGTATGTGTGTGTGTGTATTACTGCAATGCACTAATTGAGACAGATTCGTTGTAAACTAATCAGTAATTGAACCCAACAAAGAATAAAATGAAAGAATAAGAAATAATGAATTCTTTCTCAGAGATATTCCTGTTTTGTCTTAAATTTATCCAATTATTTTCTTATAAAATTTTCTATGCTCTGCAGCAAATTTTTCTCTGAAAAAGATGGCTGGCACCGATCAAAATGCATCGAAACATGCACACGGAATAATAAGTAATAATTTTGAGAGGTAACACCGGCTTTCTTGTAAGTTTTTCTCTTCACCTTCATCCACATTCTGTTGGATCACTTCACATCCACAATACAAAAACACTTATATATACGTCAAATACGTTTTTAGGGTAACCTGTATAGGTAAGTCCATTCAAGTAATTAAATGATGTGTAGTATGAAAAAGAATATTCATGTACAATACATTTTGATAATACCCTATATAAAATAGCAAAGTACATGTAGTATGATATAAGCTATATATTAAAAGCATCTCTGAAAGGGAGGTGGTTTTCGATCAACACTGCTGGGGAGGTACGTTAATCTTACTGTATTGTTTTTAAATCCTCGAAACAATTACATGGTAAACAACAGATGATCCCAACAAGAAAAATTCACACGTAGAACCATAATGATAAATTCTGTGTGAAACCTAAAAGACTATAAAATTACATATATTACATAAACAACAGATATTAGGAAATAATCGACTGAAATGGCAAAATCTTTTGGAAAAAAGTTTTTATTTATTTATTTAGTATTCATAGCTGTAAAGCTTCTTGGACTATATATATATATATATATATATGTGTGTGTGTGTGTATTTGTGTTTGTGATAATTATAAAGACATCTGAGGGGGAACTATACTTCATCTGGCAACAGTGTTAACATATCAAACAGTCTTTGATCATATAAATGAATTAGGAAAAATGAGTGCTGTGCAAGATTTGAAGCAGCATACACCAAGGAAGCATCCTATACAGGATTCTGCTCTTACCATCTGAGCTAACAATGCCACTATAGCAAGGCAACAATTTGAGAATGCTCTTATATTGCTAATCCGTCTCCATTCCAAAATCACAAATATTTACGTATACCATAATATTAAGCAACGTCTGATATGTGATGGATTTATTTCATAGTGTGCTCGATACATTTAACTTCGAAAGTCAAAAGTCACTGACAATCATTCGCCTGATGAGGCCCAGAGAAGGCAGAAACATAAACTTGTTTGTGTAGTGAATCCACATCCTATCTATCTATCTATCTATATATCTATATATATATATATATCTATATATATATATATATCTATATATATATCTATATCTATATATATATACATATATATATATATATATATAGTTGCACTTTACCTTGAAACTCCATTGCTCAGGTTGGAAGGTTATTCTGCACACAGGCCCCAATATCTATGATCTTATTGCTGTGGAAAATTCTTCCAAATTAAATCTTTGTTCATGGAGCTAAAACCATATATATCTATGTGTGTGTGTGTGTGTATGAAACATGCAAACTAAATTAATCCATTGACTGTGGAAGATGGAGAAGTTTATGTTATCCATTGCAAGATAAAAGCCCTGGCTCACTGAGTAGCCATCAATCATAATAAAACGGCATTGCAATGATGGAAATTCTTGTCATTTGTAGTTAATAGGTTAAGATTGGAAAATAGGGTGATGGTTTACACGCCTGATGTAAACTTGTATTCGTATTGATTGAAAGTCTAAACCTCTTACTTCCTATTTTGCATGAAGCTGAGTTAATACTATTCTACATTGAGTCCTGCCAATGTATATATTGTGTAATCCTTTTTAGGTAGGTAGTGGTTATTTTCATTACTAAAATAAATTGTTCAAAGTATAATTCATTATTTGTTAGATGAAGTATTGTAAAGTATCATTATTAATTCTTTCGACTATTATTTACCTTCATCTTAATTTTTGAGTTGATTTCTTTTCCTTTAATTCTGAATTCTTTTTCAAAGGGAAGACATAGATTGTGAAAAAGATGTGTAAAAAAAATTAGTAAATACATTTGATGAGGGATATGGAATGGATATGAAAAAAAAAGATCTCAGGTCTTTGTCATTAATTACAATATACACACCCACATATATGTATTTATTTTGTGTAATAAAAGATTTCTAAAAGTCACTTTTCTCCAAGTATAATGTAAATCTAATAATGACAGTAAATGCTTATTGCTTTGTTAATTGTATACTCGAAGCTGTATTTTGTGCCGCTATGCTTTCAAGTAATTTGATCAATTAATGCAAGGTATTGTTAATTAAAATTCTCCCCATTTTGGATAAAAAATGAAATTTGATGTCAGCATCAGTGGCAGTAGTTGTAGTCATATTATCAGCAGCCAACAACAGAGCAGAATAGCAATTTTGTGCTCATGTAGTTGTGTTCTCCCCCCCTTCCTCTCTTTCTGTTTATGCCATGTCATCACAGACAGACTGATCGCTGGCAAATATTAATAAAGACTAGTATTGCAAGAGAAATAATGAATCATTGCTACGTATATATGATATATTGGGGTGATCAATTAAAAAGTTGGAAAAAGCAATGGTCAATGAGAAAGTTACTTCACTTGCTTTCTGTTGGGCTGTGATCACAAAAAAAAGGTCTGAATTTTCAAACAGGCATAAATTTGTGATCAATTTAGTATAAAGTTACATTGCATATTGAAGCTCGCACTAAAAGCCTATTTTTACGGAGAATTTTCAAAAAAACAAGAAATAATACGTTTCCCTACTAATTGAGAGGAGTGCATGTGCAAGATTTCAAGTTTCTACTTAAGACAGTGAAGGCTGGGCAAAGTCTGGATAGATAGTTAGATATATATGTCAGAACATATGACTAGCCTAAACCCAGAAACATTGTTTAAACTAGTCTGTTGGAGGTAGTTGTGATTAATTATATTTGATTTCTTCATAATGATCTCTCACCCTGCTAATACGTTCATGTTCCAATGTTGCTATCATCTTGTAAGCACATGAGTTCTGCTTTCATTTGGAATTACCATTGATGGTTGAAATGACATGAAATCACTTTTTTCAACTCAATTCTGTTTTGGGAAACAGAAAAAAAGATCTGGCGTATTTATGGGGGCGAGGTTATTACTGGAATGTTTTTTCATGCCTTGAATTTTTTTAACTGACCCAGCCGAGGCATCCGTTCTTTTTTGTCCAGCTTTATTGTCAAAATCAAGAAACATGTCTGTCTTGGGACACATTTTCTGCAATGTTGGTATTAAATCTGGAGAAATGACTCTTCCCTCAAATAGATCACTAGTTGTACTTTAAAGTTATTTGCCCACGTACTCGCGTCTGTTACAGTAAAATCTCTACAACTTTTTGTTCGGACTTTGTATATTTTTTCAATTACATGCTAACAGAATGCCCGACATTGGTCAGGCTTAGAAGTAGCTATAAATGGCCCAGAGTTGTTGTTAATGATGGCATATTTGGTATAATGAAACACTATTGGATTCCTTGAGGAAAGTTATTTTCCATGTCAGAAATGAAATTGCTTTCCAGTGTGTTTATTGCAGTCTGGTGTCTAATGCATTTTTCAACTTGGCACATTTTAAGGGTAACTTAATTCAATACTTCTGGCTACAATGTTTCGCTTAGAAGATGGACATACGCACAAACTTTCTCCAACATAAATTAGATATAGATAGATAGAAACCAGATGATTGTTGTTGGAGTGAGTGCAAACGTAGACCTCACACTTTCATTATCCAGCTGCAAATCAGTCGGATTTTTTTTTGCATTCTTCAACTCGGTCGCATCTCAGACACACCATAATTCAATACCTCTGGCTACAGTGCACTGCTTAGGGAGAGAAGATGAACATATGTACAAACCTTCTCTAGTGTGTATATATATATATATATATATATATATATATATATATATATGTATATGTATACACACAGCCACTATTTTGCCATCAGTGAAACCTTTTTTCTTTGCTGCCTTGATAAATGTCTTCTTTGTTATTCTTGCGGTCTCTGTTGGCAGAAGGCTTTTTGTCTTGTGTTTTTAGAGAGTAGTAACCAAATTGTCTTTATTGTTTCACTCTGATGGCCTCTATGGATCTGATATTGTTTTTCTAGGTGAAGGTGATAGGGATGATTCTGTGTCAGTGTTACGCTTACTCCACATGTTGACTCGCGATTCTCTGGTTTAGCAGAAGATTAGGATTTGCAAAGGTCATCTAGCAGTTGGTCTTAGAAACTGCTTATAATACGAACTGTAGTATTTAATTTATTCTTGATAAAAATATTTTTGAAAATTGAAGCGTATGACAAATTCATTTTGATGGCCTTTTTCACTATACAAATTTTTTCTGACTAAAGTAAAACCCATTATATCTAGTCATGAGTTAGTTACAAATTAAAGGAAATAACTGTCAGAAGTGAAATTGGGATTGTAAATAGCAACGTTTAAAATGTTTATATCATTAGAAGAATGCTACTATTGAAGCAGATAGGATACAATGAGTAACTCATTGATACAAATCAAGCATTGCGAATCCTGTTCCCTAAATCAAATATACCTTGGGTCAGCGTAAGAGTTCCATGTGCTCTAAGCAAGACTTGGAATTTGTGCAAAGGTTTCATGCGTCCTTGGCAAGACTTAAAATTGATGCCTCCGGCTGTATTCTATTTCAGTGTGGAGTGCACCCGTAAGATCTTCACAGCCAAACGAATTTCTAGGTTTGCCTAATAAACGGGATGGCCCTGAACATACCCAACCAAACAAATTTTAGTTTATAATCTCAAATCACTTTGTTTTTATTGATTCTTATTGAAGGAATGATCTATGAACTATTATTTTGATGGTTCAAAGATAATCATCTATTTTAAGACTTCAATGCAATTTCATACAAAGGCGTAGTTTGTGATCTAATACACAGTTCCTAGATATTGCGTAAATATAATCAGCCAAAAATAAGGTTATCATTTCAGTTGTAAAGCTATAATAAGAAACTATAATAATTAAAGATCAGTTAATTATTTGATAACTGTAAAATTGATTCATTGGCTTACATTTTGTTAATTGATATCTTCAAAAAAAGATTTGGCCATGATAAAGATGTCCACACAAAATTTTCAATTGAACGACCGTAGTCACCAAAGGTGGAGAAGAGTTCTATCCCTCTCATATGTGCATGATTTTGTTCTAAAGCTCCTGGCTGTACTGTTTTGTTTACAGACTTGAAAATTGGCATCAGTACATCCCTAGAGCCCTTCTAAAAATTGCATTTTTTTTATTTTTGGAAAAAAAGCTTTTTTTTAATCTTTCGGGCCTTATTTTGACATATTTGATAACAACACATTCTGCTGAATCTAGATATTTCTAGATGATTTTTCACTGTATTCTATGTGTTTTTTCCTGTGGAAAATGCCAGTGATGTCATAAATATAATTAATTCTGACTATCATCATCATGATCAGTCTTTTAACATCCGTTGTTGGACATAGACCTTCCCCAGGATTTGCCACACTTTCCTATCATGGGTGTCACGGAGCCAGTACTTCCTGAACTTGTGTAGTTCGTCTCTCCATCTAACATTTTGCCGGCCTCGGTTGCGCATGTGGTCTCGGGGGATCCATGTTGTAAGTCACGATGTCCATCGATTGTCTGCCATTCTTGCAACATGGCCAGCCCACCGCCATTTGAGATTTTTAATGGATTCTATGATGTCCCTAAGTCTTGTCTTTTCTCGGATGTACTGTGCTGTCTTGTGGTCTCTTCATGTGAATTTTTTTGCACGGCCTCCAATTCTAACATTATGGTCATTCAATTATTGACTGTTATAGCAAGTATTTTTTTTCTTTTTGTTATTTGTTGCTTCAAGATTGTTTATGTTTCTTAAAGTTAACAAGGAAAAGAACAGACTGAAAACTTTGACCTTGCATATACATTTTTTGACAGCATTTGTCTACGTTTCTGTCTCTAGTAAACCTATTTGTTTCCTATGAAGTGACAAAGCTAATCACCATTAAAATGTACGTTTCTCTCTACATTGTATCTTTCTATCTTAATTAATGCTATGGACTGATTGGGGAAAAAAAAAAAAAGAAAAGAAGAATGCTGTTTAGCTCTCTTTAGCCATTCTCTCTCCAAGTCACTTAATTCCTTACAAGTTAAACCGTTTAAAAATTGTCTTCACATGAAATTTTCACCATTCTGAGAACTGTTCACTTTCGTCACAGTTAAAAATGTGCTTGTATGTTCAGAATATGAGAGCAGGTGAAAAATATGATTTTTTAAAATAATTTTTTGTTTGTGAAACATCAAAGCTAAGAGCTTTTGTTTAATCTAATGTTTCTGTTTGAAATTAGAGAAAGACAAAATTGCTTATCTGCTTTTGCGTTGTAACATAACGTAGATAAAAGCCAACTTTAAACAAACTAAATCAACTTGAATATTAGATCAAGTTCAGAAATATATTTGTGGAGAGAAACAAGTATTTGTTGGTTTTTTTCGCCTTTTCTTCTTGAAGATTTCCCTAAGCTGCTGGCAGTGTTTCAGAAGCAGACAAAAATTTCTCTTTCTACTTTTGTTTTATTCATAAATCTATACTAACATTCGGTTTTGTCACTCAATATTTCATGAAGTTAGGTAGACTTAGTTTTATGTGATCATCTAATGTATATATATATATATATGTATATATATATATTAATGCTCCTCTATTCAGGGTTGAGCACTCTTTAAGTGAGGTAACTCATCCATTGTAAGCTTATGCAATGCTCTTCCATAGGAATAGAGCACTCTGGTGGATGGGGATTCTATGCGTAAATAAATATATCGCTTAAATTCAACTTCACTGACCGTCCTGTTCTGTAGGATGGTGGTAGGATATCGGCCTCCGGGTCTGAAGCGAAGGTTTCAATCCTGCCTCATGGTACTGGATGGGATAATGGAAAGTCTATAGCCACACTGAAGAGATGTAATACATCGAAACAGCTGTCTGTAGATGACACAATGATATATACATATATATATATATATATATATATATATATATATATATATGTGTGTGTAGAATATAGTATTTTTCTGTTACAAACAGATATGCATACGTAATAGTTTGAGCAGGCTTCATTAAAAAACAACTAGGATTGATCAATCAATTCTTAGCTAGTTTTTCTTGAATTGAACAAATTGATGGATATTAGGATCAAGTCTATGCCACAATTGTCTAAAATTTTGAGTTAGAGCATTATCAGCTATACTGCTGGTCATTATCAAGAACAAGAAACATAGTAACTTGCGATCACAATAAATAAGCATCTGTAGCATAAAAATTTGAAGAAATTTCATCAAAAAATAACTATGGCCAAAATAAATTCAATTTATGACATCACTAGCGTTTTCCACTGGAAGCATCTAAAATAGCGTAAAAAAAACCTTGACAAAATCTAGAATCTTTAGAACCTAGATGTTATCAATGAACCCGTCAGAATAAGGCTCAAAAAGCTTCTATTTTTTTTTTTAAATAGAAAAAATATGATTTTTAGAAGTGGTCTAGTGGAGAACAGATGCCTATTTTCAAGTCTGTTGTCAAAACAGTATGGACAGGAGCACTGGAATGCACAAACAAATACACGCACTTGTAAAAAAATATAGTACCTTTTGCCATCTTTGATGGCAAGGTTGTTCAGTGCTGCAATTTATAATTTGAAATTCGGGGGAAAAATGTGATGTTATTTCTTTTATATCTTGGCATTTTGTTGGACACATTCTAAAAAGCCTTCCCTTTTCAACCTTACCCTATTAAAAAAATAACTTTTGCCCTTTACATGATCCTTAGAATATTGTATGATTCACAGTTGGGGCTGCAACTCTCAAACCTCAATTCCAAAATTGATTTTAGACCAAAAATTGAAGTATTTGCAACCGTTTTAGTTGATCACCGGGCAAAACAGAATGAAAACAGAAAAAAAGAAGGAATTATATCACTTGCATGTAGATTTTGTTTTGATACACTTAGACTCAAGTCTACCACAAGGTCACTATTTTGGAGCATTGAGCCTAGATCAAACTCAGTATCACAAGCTTATAAAACCAGCACGCATTTTGCTGTACGATGAGCAGGCGCTTGCTCTACGGATTTACTCTCATTAATCTAATACTTTAACCACTTGGCTGTAAATCAATACAATGTTATTGAAGATACAATGGAAAGAATAAACCAGTCAGTTTTATGTTGGATAACAAATTTCTAAATGTCATCAGTGATGAGATCAATTGTATCTTAAAATAAATTTACTTGGCATGTCGGTGGATTTGCCGTTCAACATAAAACCATTTTTTTTTGCTCTTTGTAAAAGCAATGCAAAATTACCAGAGCATAACACATTCATCAAACGACATCTACTTCAATGATATTAAATATGAAAGTAATCTTTTCACCGAGCATCATTCTCTTCTTTTTTTTTCTTTTTGTTATGATCTTTGTCGTCCATTTTTTTAATCAAGTAATGAAGGTTCTTCTATAAATATTCTGATGCCTTTTCTACGATCGCACTGATCTCTACCCCCCCCTTCCTATATTTTCTATGGTTGTTAATCAAAAGTATGCAGTGTTTCAGGAAGAAAAAAAAAATTGTCATTATAAATCCATTCAAGAAATATATCCTGCTTTTTAAAAATATTTTCTGAAAGGTGTCAAGTAGGTTTAGATATTAAAGTATCACCCAGTGCTTTCTTTTTACATTAATGTTAAAAGCTATCAAGTATATATTCATTCAGCTTGTTGGAGCGTATAGAAGTGGTCTCCATGTGACATGTCACTTGAATTTTCTGGAAGGATTAGAGAATTCTTCTCATGATTTCCTAAACAGTCTCCTCTGCTTAATGCTGGTGCTGCTTCTCGGATCTTTGTTCATAGCAGAATCTATGTGGAACAGTCATCTCATGATTATTTACTTTTAACTGATATTTACCTTCATCTTAATTATTAATCGCATTTTATCACAACTCAACTCTGGCCATTAATCTATGACAATATTTAAACAGCGTGGATCGGAAATAACGAATATGCTCTCAGTTAGTCTTGAACTTATGATTAAACACACTTCCTGCTTTGCCATTCATTTAAGCTATGGAAGCTTCCATGGCTTGCAGAATCGAGAATCCAATGTTTAGAGCCACTTTAACTCTATCTCCTAAGCACCATGTTTGTGTTCTGATAGTATAAATAAAATGATTTATCATTATTCTTTATGTTAGATAAAGTATTATAAGTCATGATCACTAATTTTTGACTTCTGTTTATCTAGTTTTTTTCTGTCTCGTGCTGTGGTTTCGTGTTCCATTGCTGTGATATACTTTCTGCTAAATCATTCAATTTTGTCAAGTGTTGGCTTTTGTATGGTACCCCTATCGAGTCAGGCTTTCTAGTGGAGTTCCTTGCTTGGCCAAGTGATGTATAAGTCATGCTGAACCGGTGAAATTGTTTAATTGGCAAATCTTGACTTTTTTAACAAAAAATAAGCAAATAAATAGTTTTAATTTGATCTAAAGTTCATTTAATCAGAACTAGGATATAAAAAGACTATTTTTTTTACAATCAAAAGTTTGTGAAATCAAACTTTTTTTTACAAAAAATGCGTAAATACATATATCAACTTTTATTGCAAAAGATCATATGCAAAAGATAAAATCAGTTTTAATTTCATCTGAAGTTCATTCAGTCAGAACAAGAATGAAAAACAACTTTTTTTTACAATCAAAAGTTTGTGTAATCAAAATTTTTTTTTTTTAATAAAAATCAGACAGTTTCACCGATTCGGCATGAAGTATACAAACTCGTTCCATTTCATGTGTCTTTTAAATGTGGCTTCAAGTCCGCTTGTGTAACTTCATACCTGAGAGGGTGGTTCTGTCTTCTTTTCCTATAGCCATCTGCCCTATCCAGTTCTATGATCACTCCACACCCTTCCATGGATAGCATTGAATTATGGGATATCACAGTCTAGTCACTGTCCTTTTTTTGGCTTACATGTTTTTGCTTCCTGAGTAGCTTTCCTCTGAAGTTCTGGGATCAGACAAGTTATTAGACAAGAGATAACAAGGTTTGTGGTTTTTGCATTGATAGCCAGTCAAGCAAATATTTCTGTGAATAATTGCTCGCGCATCCGGCTCTGCAAATATATTGTGTTCTTCTACAAAGCAGGATTTGTCCTCTCGATGGCTTCGCACTTTTTTGGTTGATAAATCAAACTTTGGAAGTGTTGTTGTTGTTGAGGTTAAGTGATATTGTGTTCTCTTCAAGGACAGCCACTTGAGTCTCCACTTATTTTTCTTATAAATAGCCTGACATGTTATTGCGGCATTTTGTCAATGATATGATGGTAAATTGGTTTGGGGAACCCCAGCTGGGACAGTTTGTGTCCACTTTGCTCTAGAGCCCTTGGGAAAAGTATGAATCCTTCTCTTTCTCCCAGCTTGGGGTGAAGTGAGTGACGCCACGTGCTTGTCCCCTTTAAATCTAATTTACCCATTGCAAGTAGAATGAATCAGTGAGTGAGTGATGTGATGTGATGTATGAAACCTAAACAGTGGCTGTGTAAGGGCACTTGCTTTAATAGTTAAGGTGTTGATTTTTCAAGCCGTTGATAATGAGTGCTTTTGTCATTCAATAGTCTGTAAAAAAAAATATTTTTTTTGTGGCCGAATATGAGTGAATCTGTAGATTTCTCTTTTTGGCATTTGTTAAATTCTACAAAATTTTTTCTCGGATTTAAAAAAAAAAAATAACGTCTGGTTAGTCATTTAATAGAAACCATAATGTGATCGAAGTCTTTAGGCTGCATGCCATGTTTGGGATTATCAACTAAAAAATAGGAAAATGGGGTGATCAATGAATAAGTTACTTCCCCTGCATTTTGTTGGACAGTGATCACTAAGAAAAAAATCTGAATTAAAAAAAAACCAAAAACATTTGTGAATGCTACTAGATGCAAACTTGGTGCTCAATTTAGCATAAACTTACATTACCAATTGAGCCTCCCCAGAAAACATACACTGGGGTGGGGGATGGGGATTTTCAAAAAACAAAAAAAACAATAGGATAGTGAGTAGTGAATGTTTAAATTTTAAGCTGTACATATGATACAAAGCCAGCCAGCAGGACCAACTTTAAAACTGAAGAAACTTGTTGACAGTTTCTAATTATGATGACAAGTACACCACACTCAATCGCTGGATGATAGCTGCTTTAGCACAACACCATATCCGTGAATGAACTGGTTTGGAAATCAACTTACAATGAAAGGCTTATAAAATTAGCATGTAAATCACACGGATGAGCCATTCTTTATCCAGAGCCTTTTGATCTCTGTATATGCCATTAAATAAGAGGGCCATTTAACAAAAACAAGAACCACAAGTTCAATGATGCGTCAACCACCTTTATGTCCATATCTCAAACGGATTTTAAACAAAGGATTAGTTGTAGGAGTTTTATTAGTTATGGTAGTAGTAGCAGGAGGAAAATGAGGATGGTTCACTTGAAGGTTTGGACAAAGTTTCATATCAATCCAACATGATACTGCTGGGAAATTGATATTTAAGATGTTGGGACAGATTGACTGACCAGAAAAGAGATGCGCAGAAATAAATCATGCAAATATTACAATGAGTCCAAAAGGTGGGTGGGGCACTACAAAAGCTCAGTTACGACAGTTATGGTGCATGAATAAGTTGCAGTGGATGGTAACCCCTCAAATTATAGCCTTGAACCATTCATCCTATAGTCTAGCATATATGGTATGATGTGAAATAAAAAGCTTAATATGTTACAAGTCAATCTACTTGTTCAGTTAAATTTTCATTCCAGTGAAAATGTATATGTATTGTAGATTGAACATGTGTGTATGTACAGGTATGAAAATATCAGACAAATAATGTCAGTACTTTTATTCCGTACTGAAAAACCTTGTGTGAGTGCAACACACGGACACCCCCGCCCCGTATTATTTTTTATTTGCAAATCAGCCCAACTTTTTTTTTTTTTTTTTGCATTCTTCAAGTGATCACATTTTAGATCTGCATTAATTCAATACCTCTGGCTACAAAGATATCACAAACAGATGAACAAAATCTGATGTTCAGTTTCATATACACATATATTTCAAATTTCTTTGTATGAATATCACATTAACTGGAAGAAGAAAAGCGTTGATTACATCATGATTTTCTAAATAAAATTTGTGTTTTTGATTACATAATCAAGGCATTCTTGGTTATGAATTATGCATGGAAATAACATATTCAATTTTTTTTATCATGTGATGGTAACAATTTTTTCAAACAACATATTTTTTGAAAAAAAAAATACTCCTGTATATAAATAAAACAAAATGAAATAGACTCAAATATGTATATTTACCTTAATGATTACCTAGTGTTACAGTTAATATTGGTGGTTCAAAATGTTTTCGTTATTAGATAACATAGATTGAATACATAAGTACCTCCTTTTACCCATAAAATATCCTGTAAATAAGTACAAATTGCATAAGGAAAGAAACATGAAATAAAAAGCAAGTTTTCTCTAAATATTGTCCTTATCTTTTCTGAAAAACAATGTACAGTGTTTGTACTTATTCATTGGAGTTATGGCTGAGGGGCCCAAATGGGAACAAGTTGGAATAATATATGTGGCAATTATGTTAAACAGCTGTTACTTGTGTCATCAAAACAGGTGTATATTTGAAATTAGAGTAACTGAAATTATGCTTGGGTTAGTGGTAGAACTGGATTAAAGGTGACCTGATTACTGATATGGAAATGTAAATGGTTTAATGATTAACATTGTAGACAATGGAATCGCTGAGCCAAGTTAAAAACCTGTCTGAAGCTGTGTACATTCATTTCACATTAATGCCCTTGGGAAAGGCATGAATGCATCCATCTTAAAACTAATCCATCTAGCTTAGAAAATAGTGGAAACAAATGAACTCATCATCATAATCATCAGCTTTTTAATGTCCATCATTGGATAGAGACCTCCCCCAAGATTTGTCAGATATCTTGATTGTGGGCATCATGGCACCAAAATCTTCATAAGGCGTCACACCATCTTATTTCTGCTCGCCATATCTTTGTGTATGATTTCTGGGAATCCACGATGTGAGTCATGATGTCCAGTGGTTGTCTGCCATTCTCGCAACATGACCAGCCCATTGCCATTCGAGTCTTTTAATGGATTCTATATGTCGGACTCCTATTTTTCTCTAATATGCTGCGCTATCTTATGATCTCTCCATTCGATGTCAAGCCTAACTCTCTCGTGTGAACATTGCATGATTCTCAGTTCAAGGGTCAATCTTTTGGTTAGGTTTCATGTTTCAGCTCCATAGATGACTGTCAGTGGAGGGGATGCATTGGTTGTATACCCTTCTTTTTAGGACTAACGGGATTTTCTTGTTCTTGAAGGTTGAGCTTGCCCAACAGAAAGCTTCTTAACTCAGTGTAATTCATGAAGATTTGTTGTCCAAGGTAGATGTAATGGTATATTTTCTTCAGCTCTGCATTTTTTGATATCTTCGTCTTCTACTTGTTTTTTGTACTGATCTTTTGTTTTCCTGCTGTTCAAGTGAAGACCTACTTCTTTGCTCACTCTGTTCAATTAATCTAACATTATTTGGAAATCACAAAGGACTACTTAATGTTCTGATGAACCAATTGCAGAAATGAAAAGCTATCAGATTTATATTCACCATATCACCTGCGTATTATTTATGCTGGTCTTTCTGTTGAGCTATTCTTCTTTAAACACTCGTCTTGACAAGCCAAATTTTTCATTTCTTTCAGCCGATGTCACCAAGTATCATTTCATAGCTGAAAATGTTTTTAAAAACGGCTTAAAAATTTCCGGTTTAGAAAGAAAAGATGATATATTTACTCATTTCAAGCTCATTTATCAAAAATAAACAAGTAACAATAAACAAAGACTCGGCACAAATTCACAATAAAAAGTGCACATCTACTTTCACTTAACTTGATAATTATCTTTTTAAATGGCCAGATTTTTGGCTATCATTATACTTTATTGATTAAATTGGAAGAAAATCAGCCAGATATAGCTGGGAAGTAGATAATTTGGCGACTCTGTTTTCAACAGAATATGTGTGTTGTGGGGGGGGGGATTGTTCTGTTCATTGAAGCCAGCCATCTACAGACTTATGCATGTATATAAACAGTACAACGTAGAGTATATTCAAATGTATCAATTTATCATAATGATTACCTTGTGTTATAGTGAATATTGTTGGTTCAAAATTTTGTTTTTGTTATTAGATGACATTAATTAAATACATAAGTATCTCCTTTTACCCATAAAATATCCTGTAAATAAGTACAAATTGCATAAGGAAAGAAACATGAAATAAAAAGCAAGTTTTCTCTAAATATTGTCCTTATCTTTTCTGAAAAACAATGTACAGTGTTTGTACTTATTCATTGGAGTTGTGGCAAAGGGGCCCAAATGGGAACAAGTCAGAATTATATATGTGACAAATATCTTAACAGCTGTTACTTGTGTCATCAAAGCAGGTGTATATTTGGGATTGGACAAACTAAAATTGTGCTTGGGTTAGTGGTAGAACTGAATTAAAGGTGACCTGATTATTGGAATGGAGATGTGGCTTAGCTGAGCTGTTCACTACTTGACGAGCAGGGTTCAAACCTTGTCTAAGCCAGTTTGTGTTCACTTTGCACAAAGCATTTCTCTCTCCAGTTACGTGTAAGTAGTATGGCACACTGGGCTCTCTAGTCATCGGTGACAATGTTGGAGAGATGAACAATTCTGATTCCAAAACCAGCCTTAAAAGGCGTGGGTTCTGTTGTGTTATCTTGCCTTTGTCCCACTTATGATGAAATCATCTGTGGTGCCCCAATGACCCTGTACTGGGTTACGGGATATTTTACATTTTTATGTTATATTATGAATATTGGTATTAAAAATAGAATCAGAACCATTATACATACACGCACATATATATATATATATATATATATATATATATATATATATATATATATATATATGATGTCTTTATATATCATCATCAGCAGCAGTCTTTTAAGTTAGTCATTGGACATAGATCTCCACCAGACCTCTCTATTGTGGGCATCACGGAGCCAGTACTTTCTGAACCCGTCTTATCATCACGCCATCTTATTTCCTGTCTGCCTCTGTTTTACATGTGATATCATTGTGAGTCGTAATGTCCAGCGGTTGTCTGCCATTCTTGCTACATTACCATTTGAGTTTTCTATTGGATTCAATGATGTATCTTTGACTCTTGTTTTTCCTCTGATATACTGCGCTATCTTCTAATCTCTTCCTGTAATGTTGAGCATGATTCTCAAGTGTGCACGTTGCATGGTTCTAAGTAAGGACTTCTTCCTATTTTTCAATTCAGAGAGCTCTGAAAGTCTCAATTCAGTTGGTCAAGCTATCCTTGCTATCTGTTGTCAATTATTTTATGTGGTTAAGTACATGCTTAGCACAGAGTTATAAGAATTTTATCATAGTCATGATAGTCTAGTCCGTCAGATGGGATGAATTGTAGAGAACTTATCTATATTATATTTATGATCATTGTACAGAATCTGATCAACAAACGTAGATGTGAGCATTTCAATAAGTTGTTGTTGTTAATGCTTATCATGATTATGATGATGATGCTATTTTTTGTTGTTTTCCTGGTCCTTATTTTTTTCTCAATTTATCTGCTGATTCTAAACTCGAGCATTGCGTTGTCTCAAAATTTCCTCAAATTTCATGAAGATCTACAATACGTCAGTATTGGGGAAGTGCGGAGGGAAAGAAGTAAGTGAAGATGATATGCAAAAAAAAAGTCTGTCTGGCAAAGGCTTCAAAGAATGAAGCAGCTTTATTCTTACCAAAAAGCAACTTTTAACAAGTCCTGCTTCATGTTAGTTTCTTGAAACTATATGTCAAACTGAACAGGTCAGAGATGGGAATTAAGAGGAAAAGTACGAAACCACAAATGGTGTTTTTCGTGGATCAAACGTAGAATCCAGATTCAAAATTGATTTGAGTCAAAAGTGCAGATTTTTCAGATCACACTGTATGATTTATTCTATGGAATTAAAAATTTTTTTTTTTCTTTTTTTTACATAAGATAGGAGGATTACAAGTGCATTCGAAAAGATCTTGGATTTACTCCCAAGACTTGGGATTATTCGCTTTGTTTTGTTGACAGAAGTACAGGGGTTTGCACGCAAACAATTGAAAGCTATTGAAACTGTCGAAAAAAATGATGTTTTAAATCAATGCTCAGATGTAGGAGATCTCACTTTGATCTATATCTAATCGAATTTATATGGGAAGAAAGAAGTTTTTCAAATTTTGTGATACTGTTTCATCCCAATATTCTTTGATGTAGTTAAAGGAGTCTGAATTCTACATTTCATCCTTGCTTTCATTAGATTAAATGAGATTTTGATTTAATTAAAACTTGTATCATTTATTTCTCGTAAAAAGAGGGAGGTGCGATTTGCGTACTGGTAATGACACTCACAAGAGAATTGGCACTGATACTCTTGAGAAAGGCATGAATCTATCTCCTCTCCCCACAGCTATAGCTGAATTAGTAAGGCAGATTGGGTTTTCCTGCTTCCAAAACCAGGGAGTAGAGCCCCCGTTGAGGTTGTTTGACACCCATTTTCATGCCCCCACCCCCCCGGCAGCTGCTGCAGTCTAGCTGATGCCAGAGGTATTGCTCTTGGCTTTCCTCTCGACTGCATCAGGACTGGTTGAAAAGGGTATTTCTGATGACTGGACATCCCAGGATTAGCGTAAGCTTCACCCTAGCATGTGCCTCATGGGGTATGTTCCATTGTCAGACAGAAGAGAGGCTAGTAAGATAAGAAGATAAAAAAAAAGAAAATACAATTATATGATATAAATTGGAAGTTTGCACTTTTGACTTGAATCAATGTCGGGGTGCTGAGTCTACATTGGATCCATTTTTTATTAAACTTATTGGCATTTTAAAATGTGGTTGCCCATAATGATTGTTTCTGATGATCCTTTCTACAGCCTTCTTCAGGCGTACAATCCGTAAGGAAAGAGAAAAGTCTGTACCACATTTTGTTCATCTTTGCTGTCCCAATTCCTAAAATTTATAAGTAGCATGGTATATTATTTATTTTTCAAGACCCCCTATTTAGGGGGTTGTGTATAATTTTGTGTAAAACCGTGTTTTATCCAAATTTCAATGGAAATTTTAATTCTTTTTCTTTTTTCTTTTCAGGTAAGCAAACTTTCCTTTTATTGTCTTTCCAGACCAAAATGTCTAGGTAAGCATTTTCATTTATCAAATGAAGGATTGGGTTTACCTGAACCCCAAATATATGTTAACTTATATACTTGTGTCTACACTGAGTTTTATAGACATCTCTTTTAATTTTCTCTGCTTTTTAAATAAAGGATTTATGTATATGTACGTCTGTACCTAGATATATTGTATGTGTATATATGTACATGCATATTTGTATCTATCTATTTATCTATCTGTCTGTTTGTCTGTCTGTCTCTCTCTCTATCTCTCTCTCTCTCTCTCTCTATATATATATATATATATATATATATATGTTTGTGTATAAATGTCTGTATCTCTATATATATGTATGTGTGTCTATATATGAGTTTGTATATGTATATATAGATGTGTATGCATATCTCTCTCTCTTTTTATATATATATATATATATATATATAAATATATATAAATAAAAGAAATACCTAACATTATGTATTTGCATACATGTGTATATGTGTGTGCGTCTATTATATTATATATTTGTTCATTCCAATCACTCATAACTGCTATGCATGTTAAAAATCCTGTTTAGACATATAAATTACTAATTTCATTGATTTTTTTCCTATTTATAAATTTGGAACATTTTATAGGATTCATATTGGGATTAGATGTTTTTCTCCACGCTTCTTTTCTTTCAACTCTGTCCTTATGCCAGACTTGCATGTATGTGTATATTTCTGAAGATTTATACATTTCTTGAATTAAATAAAAATGGACAGGTATTTGGGTCTTAGCCACAGAACATAGATAATCCTGAATCATATTTACAAATAATTAATCACGGCCACCCACAACAGACCATTTAAACACTGTTGCTGGGTTTGAGTTATTGATGTGTTCTAACGTATTTATCTATCTATGTATGTGGACTACGTCCAGTCTTGACCATTCATAGTAAAAACTTGAAATTTTGCATACACACTCTCCCAATGAGTAAGAAAAATGTTTTGTTTCTTTTTTTTTGAATTTGCAATGAGTGAAATAGATTTGGAGGGCAATAAGCACCTGAGGAAGAGTCATTCACTTCACCCACTATTTCACCAAGATTTTGAACTCGGCTTGCCAATTGCATTCTCCGTGCCAATGCCTATTCAACTACCAGTAACCTACAGTTAGCACACAATACCATTCAAATTCTCGGACTTGGAGAATAAAGCAATTTCCTGTCCAATTAGGTCACCAGGTTTCCAAGTACTTTATATATATATATGTATATATATATATACATATATATATATATATATATACATATATATATATATATATTCTACCAGGGGATCCTGGCTTTGCCCAGAAATAAAACAAGTTCTTTACTAACTGTTTTCTTGGGCCACACAACTAGATGAGCAGTATGGCGGGAGATGGATTGTTTGAGTGTACTCAGTGTAGTTTAGTCACTGGCAGGTTGTGCAATCGAATCTTGGCATGGGTGTTGCACAAACTAAGGCAAGTTCGTGCACACTCCTGCGCATATCTGTGCAGGCCCATATGCACCATTGGACAGGTCAATGTACTTAGCACAGCTTTTCATGTCATTGTTATCAAAATGTTTGAAAGAGGAAGTTGGGGTTTAAGATTCCAATTATAGGAAAGATATAGAATAATCTCTTTCTACCCTCAATGATTTGAAAATTACAATTTAGTTTAGCATTATAATAACAATGTGAATAAAATAACCCACCTTTTTTTCCAACGTTGTTAAAAACTTGATTTAGATAGCTTTTTAAAAAGAGAAACATCATTGACAATAAATGTTAACTTCACCATTAAGAATGGAAAAGTTAATAAAAAAAATGATGTAAATTAAACTGAATGTTGAGCAAAACCTTTTTATATGTATGGCTATAGTGGATTTTTTTTGTTAGATAAAGTAGAATAGAAATTGGCCAGACTTCGACAAAAGGAGGACTGATTTAGCCAGTCTGAGGTCCATCAGATCAGGGGGCAAAAAAGAAAGAACAGGCCTGTTCTTTCTTATCTGCCTCTTCTCTCATTAAACCTTTTTGCCGACTCCCTCATGGCTGTCAAGCAGACATGTCAAAGCCATCTATCCCATCAGCCAGGCCTGTTCTTTTTCACCCCCCCCCCACTTATTAAAAAACCCTTTTGCCCCCCACTCAACAAGACGGCCTTTTGCAAACACAATCATTGTTACAGACCACCAAATTTATATATATAAGAATGATTATAAATTGCTTTATATTATAAAGAAACTCTCATTCAAAATGATTGCCCGTTATTACACATTGAATGTACTGTTTGGCCTAGACAACGTAAATAGTATAAACAATTTAAGAAATTGGGCTGCTGCCGGAAATTTATTCACCAGGTAATTAGGGGTGATTATGTGAAATGAGAGTTTCTTCATAATATAACGCAATTCATAATCATTCTGTAGGATCATATAGCCATTTCTTAATAACATATATAAGAATATATTTATTGTCATGTGATTCGAGAAATTGAATTATGTTAGATCTTGTATTTACCTCATCATAGTAATATTGCAGTTGCCATATTTCCAGATGTATCTGGCAATTGCAAGAAAAATCTGTTAGTTCTACAATTTCATAATGGCCTGAACAATGATAGAAATAAGAGAAAATTCTTTCCTCTGTCTCGCTCAGGGTATGCAGCAATTCCACTACCTGTTACCTTTCGACTGAACATAGAAAGTGACTTGACATCAAATAGAGACCGCCAAAGGCGGCCTTTAATCAAGTTATCTGAGAGAAAAAATTAAATCTACTGGAAAAAAATTGTATTTAAAAGTGAAGCAAGTGCTTAAGTATGCATTTATAATTGATTCTAAAAAAAATACTTTGTTGCTGAATTGTTTTCTGATTTGTTTTAAAGGAATTTTCTTACTGCTAATTAACATGGCTCATGATTAATCTAATTATATCCTTTTCATGTCAGAAAAAAAATAGTTCCTGCTCAGGGTTAAGTGAATGTTTACTCTAGTATGTAGACTTTACTATATTTCACTTCCTTTTCTCTCTACATTATTGAAAGGTTAACAGGTACATCTATTTTGTTGTATTAGATGAACAAAGGGCAACATCTTGTTTTTCAATTGTATGTTTTGATTTTTGAATGTAGTGTTGAAAACTGATAAATATAATTTGGAAAAAAAACAAACTGATGTTTAAGGTATTGACTTATTTGTTCTTATTTAGATCGGCATCGAGTTTTGAATTGACTTGAAATAATTTAGACAATTTTTATTGAAACGCATTTGTTATCAAAATGATTTTGTTTTTCTTTCCACATTTTTCTATTTTTAATTCATCATATCAAATTAATAGATCATGTTAAGTATTTCAATTAATTTCCATTTGAGTCTTTTTCTATGAAACTGTCTTAATTAATTAATGAAGAAACATTTAACTTCAATTGTGTGAAAATGCTCACAATATATGGCTTTAAAACTGTTTCTCATTCTCAGCACTGAGAATTATGCTGATGTTATGAGATTGTTATCCAAATCATATAAGTATTTATTTATCTATTTCCTGTTACTTACATAGATATCAACTTTGAATATTCCGTGCAATAATTACACGATAGTCTGTTTTATGTGGCTGGCTACATTAGCCATTGCTTTACAGCAGCCATCTCAAATTAATGACAAAAGAACCAGAGGCAATAATGGCATCAAGGCTGCTGATTGGATGGGCAGAGATACAATAAGATTTAAATTCTATCTTTATTATAGCACTAGCAAGATTATTCAACACTGCCTGGAATAAAAAAGCTTTTTGGATCATTACAGACTTCGCTCGATATACTGCAGTTTATTATAGTGTGAGTCGCATTATAAGGTGGATGGGTTGTGGGCCTCAACGTTTTTGCATGTATTATTTCCCACTTGCCCAGAAAGCTGCCAGTAAGAACAGAACTTCATGGAAAGACTTTTTTAAAATGTCTGAAATACTGAATTTTTACTATTTGTTATCAATTAACATATGGTTACACAGTGTTATATATATATATATATATATATATATATATATATATATATATATTTAATGTCTTTGATCTTGTGATGAAAAAACACCTTTATTCACCAGTCCACAGTTCAGTTATAACCCATACCCTTCAGTTGTTTTTCCTGAACCCTAATAATCGCGTATTGAGGAGGGACCACAGTTTCAAATTTTGTTAGATAATTTCAGTTTGGGTGTCTTAGTATACACTTGAGCAATTGATTGCAAAATTGCATACCTGATTAGTAACCCAATAGAAACCAAAATGAGGCGGCATGCTGCGTTAGGCGAGATCAATTAAAACATTGGAAAAAGAGATGATCAATAAACTATCCATATGGCCAGAGTTATTCCTTTTGCCTTTTGTTGGGCAGTGATCATTAAATTTTTAAACTTTTTTTCTAATAAAACAAACAAGTGTAACTGTTGCCTGACACAAAATAAGGACCAATTTATCATAAATACATATTGCAAACTGAACCCCACTCTTGAAAACATATTTCGGGGAAGAATTTGAAAAAACAAAAGACATAATATGGAGTAAATGTTTGAATTTTCTGCCCTATAGCTCAATATATACATAGACAGCCAGCCAGACCAACTTGAAAACTGAAGAAACCTATGTGTACAGTTCTGGTGAGAGTTCTTTATAGACAAATGAAATAAGATGATGTGTCTTCATTTTATCTTTCATCAATCCAAGATTTTGTCTCAATATTTTCCTGAAATGGATTTCTTGGTTATTGAATTACTTGTACTTCAAGATCTTGGAATTGGTCTTGATACCCCCCAACTATAAATGTAGTATATTCCCTGGTACATATTAACAGGATTCTGTAATAAAATTAATGCTGCTTCTTTTGTTGAGAAATTATGAATCATCATTTTTTAAAGAGCTACCCCAAAATTGATTCTACGCACTGAGATGATTAAGATGTAGCATACACAGAGCTGCCCCCAAATTGTTTAATATGATATGAAAGTATCGTATTGCTTCATGGGAATTGGATAATTAACACCAGTGACTTGTCCAAGATCTCCTTACCTTCAAACACGTGTTGCAATAAATTTGAAACTCAGAAGATAATTCTCAAAGAGAGGCAATAGCAACAGGAAGATCAGAAACTGAAAGTTTGCTATCTGTGCATTCTGACTGAAATAGTCCATTAAAATCTTTTAGATTAGTGTAGGTCTTGTCTGCATCCGCTGATTACAGGCACAAGGGCCATTCTAAGACTGTGCAAACAGTGAAACTGCATAGGGCCCCACCAGATTTTAGGTGCCCCCATACCCACCCAAAAATATGTTTCATTAAAAATGTGTTTCAAATTGTTCGAAGAATTATCATGTTACATAGAGATAGATTATTGATTGATAAAAGACCTCACATTAAATTAAACATCATAATTTTGTTGTAGCTCCCAAAATGTGACTGGGGGCACCCAGAAACACAAACACACACACACAGAGCTTGGGAACCAATCTACACCATCTGTTATTCTTTCTTATTGCTATGTGTTCAGCCCATTTTTGTCACTTAATTACTTCTATGATATCTCTTATTAAAGTTAGTTCTAGGATTCATGTTGATCTTTTTCTCTCTCTCAGAGTTCTCCCTTATCAGCATTATGTGCACTGGTATATCTATACATACACATCTCTCTCTCTCTCTCTCATATCTCTGATTGCAAGCATCTTTCTTGCCATCTTGAAAATTTGGATATTTTCTAAATCTCTTGCCCACTGCCAACGCCATCTCTGCCATCCGCTTTCCGAAACCCATTTTTCCTCTGCAAGATCTCTCCCTCTCTGTTTAATGAGTAACTCTATACAATCCCTTTGGCTATGCATTTAGATTAGTGGATTTCCATAAATTATTTTGCCTGATTATAATTGTGGGCATCAAAAAGACGAAGCAAGAACGTATCGAAATGACTGAATGATGCTCGTAGAGGATAGATCTGTACATCTCCAATTTCTTTTGCTTTTGGTTGTTGGGGCATATTTGCATAAATGGTAACATCACAAACACGTGGCGGAACATGCATAAGTATAACAGGACTTACCAGATTGGGCTTAGTAGTCACAGAATTACACTGTTGGTAGGGATATCTGAAGCTTGATTATTCATTTTTTCCCATTATTTACCTTCATCTTAATTGCTGTTGCTTTTTATCACTACTAAACTCAGGCCGGGTCCCCTCCGGCAATGAGTAAGTGAATTAATAGCACAAGAGAACCTAGCCTGCAATAAAAAGCAACAACAATTATAAAAGATGTAAAAACTGGAGAGTTATGTAAATAAGCATACATTAAGTTATACACTGATTTATTTAATAGTGTCCTCATCTTGGTTGTTATTGTCACTGTTTCAGTCATTGTACTCCTAGGCCTTCTTCAGCTATTTGAAATATTTGGTAATCTGGGAATTAGAAACCAAAACCGCATTCTCTTCCCCGTTCTCTGTCTCTCTTTTCCCAACACTGAAAATGATAGTTTGCCATTATTGTCCTGTTCTCTTCCTGAATATATCAAGTGGCTTTAATTCTTCGAGCTTTAAGAATTATTTAAGTTTTAAAAAATTCTTTTCAACGACGAAGATTTTGTGATGGCTCATTTTTTCTATAGAAAATCCTTGTACAATAAGGAAGTTGCTGAAGTACTCATACCCTTGGTTAAATATTTGAAGAGTGAAAAAAATGGAATAAATCTTTCATGCTGGTGGAAAAAACGTTCCCCTTTACTTCTGATCCCTTGAATGAGGGAAAAAATTTCCCTTCGCTTATAACCCCTTAAAGGTGGGGAAAAAAGTTTGCCATCACTTTTGACTCCTAGAAGGTGAAAAAAAGTCCCCTTCCACTTTTGCCCCTTATGGAGGAAAAAGTTTCCTTTCACTTTTGTCTTCTTGAAGAAAACGTTTTCCTGTCACTTTTGACCCATAAAAGGAGGAGGAAAAGTTTTCTTTCACTTTCACAGAAACACACAGTATGACACCTCTAACTTACATACTCAGATAAGGATCTATCTATTTTGGGGGCCATATTTACAGAAAAATTTACTTATAAAAAAAAAATCCTAACAATAAAAATTAATTCCCAACTTTGTATACAAGATCTCTAACAAAGCTTCCCCAATTCCACTAGGGTTTTCAGAAAGAGAATAAAAAATGCACTCATCAAAAACTGTTATTTTTTTTCTTTTACATAAGAATGGGTTAAACTTACAATTCTATAAGTGGTGCATTATATAGACGATGAATGTACTCAAAAAGGAGAGCCATACCATGTAACCTAGAAAGCTCAAAGTTAGAGATACCAGATAATGAACTTTGACCTGAATTTTTGTTGGCCTCCGTCTGTCTCGGAAGGCAATGGAGCGTTTGCCAAGGATAAGCGTATGATTGAACTGCTGTGCCTGTGCAGCTCAATTCTCGAGCGGCAAGCTCTGCTGCAGCTTTTGCAGGTGTAATCTGCGCCTGTCTTTGTAGGTGTTGTCACTGCCCTCTACTGTCTGCACTCACCGCCAGCCTTCTCACCTCTCTCTCTCACTGGTCTGGATACCGGCCTTGATGGTAAGTCTCCATCTGTTGCAGTCTGCGGTCACAGCCTCCCAGCTTGCTGGGTTGATGTTGCCAACCTTCAAAATCCTGTTTACAAATGTCTATGTAAAAAAATTTTTCCCTATCTAATGTTTTGATAACCAATGAGAGATGGTTGTTGATTCTGACAAATTTTTGTTCTGTCTGTTTTTAACCCAAGTATTTGAAAATATTTTTTGAAATTTATTTTTCATTGGTTCAGTTTATTTCCAGCCAGAATTCAAGAAATTAATGCTAGTACTGTCTGCTGGAGTTAAAGTTATCCACTTCTAGATACGCGGATAATTTACTACTAAAAATAAAGTCTGCTCATTCATGTTATGTTTGTGCACACTAACGCACTATACACTGGAGAAAAATCTACATAATTGATTACATATACCAGTTAAGCTCTTATTTTGCATAGATGTGTTTCATGAAGATGGACAATCTAGGAGCTTTTGTCCTGGAAGGATAACAGATGAAGCTCCAACTTTGTCTGCTCTTACTTTGGAATAAGTTTATCCAAAGTAGGCCTAACAGAGTAGAAGCCTTTATATATATATATATATATATATATATATATATATATATATATATAGCTCTTTCATCTTAGCAATTCAGGAGCTGCTATGCCTGGGTACCTAGAATGGAGGAAGTGTTGAGCCAGAGTTCCAGTTATGTTATACACTTTTAATAGAGGTACACTCACACACACCCAGTACTGTCATAATTATTAGAACATTTAGCTTCCAATGACTTGGTTTTGAGAGTTAAGAATAGGAACATTGCAAAAGAAGAATCAAATTTTACTGCAATCGAAATAACAAGGCATGCATTTAGACATGTTTTGTGGTTCTGAATGATAAATTGATAAAGCAAAAAAAAAGTTTTTTTCTGTATACTTCTGAAATCTTGTTTAGAATCAATCAAGGCGATAGAAAAAGTGAACTAATATTGCTGTATGGAAGAATTGCCAAAGCAGTAAAATAATTTGGATCCACCCCTGCTCAAAATTTTTAATGGCCTGTACAATCTTGAGCAATAAAATGCAGATTTTGTGCTTGTTCAAATACTCTGTGAGGAGTTACTAATAGAATTAAAGTCAATAAGTATTTGAACAAACAAACTGTTTTCATTTATTTTCATTGATACGTTTACAAAAATCACCATCAAGAAGTGTGACTCATGGTCAAAATTGGCATGTAAGTAAGGTGCTGGTTGTCTCTATCTTAACTTTAACTTAACTAGTTACATTTGCAGACAACTATTTTTAATTGTTTCTTTCACCACGACACTGCATTAATTCTTAATATCCCTTTTACTATGCAATCATCATCAAAAAAAACACTTAAAATTCCAACTAATCATATGCTAACAATTTCATAGGGTGTGCGGTGAGGAAATTATTATGACCTTATATGCAAATTCATTGTTTGTTTGCACTCAAATGGGATGATCTCATTGGTTGATTTACCTTCCTATTACGGCATAACAATAAAACTTATCTCATAGAGACTCTTAAAGCTTCATGTTTGATCCCACAATAAAACGGCACTAAATGAGTTGAGATTTAAAAAAAACTCAAAATAAGGATACTGGAATTATTTTAAAAAGTTACCTAGTAAAATAGTTTTAGTTTTCTTTGTGCTGATCCATACATAAATAACCCCATTATTTTGGCTGGGTATATTCTAGTTTATTAGTAATATACGCACAGAGCAAGAATGAAAAAATTAAAGTCAATGACATTCAATTTGTTTTCTCCTTGACATATTTTATAAATAACGAATATAATTTAACTTGTCAGACCATTATCAACATCTTGTTGACAGAATATACACACATATATTTATATATAATGTATGCACAAATAAATATGTATATTACACTATTTTATAAATATATAAGCATATATTATGCTTATGACGAACATGTGCATTATTCATAAACCCATTTGTAAATAGTTGGGATAACATAAACTCTCAAGGGGTTATCCAGAACTTATAACTCGAATATACGCCTGTTCATCTCCTCGAGAGATTCATATTGTTGTATTTAGGAACCGTCAACCAAAACTGTCAGCACACTGTCAAAAGGAATTCAAGAGTTGATAGGTCTGGTTAGTCACTCAATAGAAACTGTGATGTTACCAACATCTCTTAGCAGCAGGCTGTGTTGGGGATGATCAATTAATTTTGAGAAAGTTCGATCAATGATTAAGTTACTCCTCCTCACTAAAATAGTTTAAATTTGAAAAAGAAAGCAGAACAAGTATGAATTCTGCCAGACACAAACTAATGAACCAATTTAGCATAAACTTGCATTGCAAATTAGACACAACCTGAAAAATTTTTTTTTGTTAGGAGAAGTATCTTCCAGGTATAATAAATGTTTGAATTCTAGGTCCTCTAGCTCCTTTGGTGCTGCCTGTATGTGTGATATATATACACAAAGCCAGCCAGACCAACTGAAAAACTGAAGAATCCAATGTTGACGGTTTCCAATGATGATCTGCAACAAGCGGCAGGTGAATATATCACAGGTTGCTATACAAAAGACACATCTTTCAACTAGTAGAGAGAGGCAAATAAAAGAAAAGGAAGGAGAGACTTGGCTATTAAGGGTGAAGAAAGGTAGCAAGCTGAATCAAGTTTAGATATAAGACAATACCTTTAGGGCAATGGTTTCGAAACTGGGGTCAACGGACCCTTAGGGAGCCATCAAATAATGAGTGTGAGTCCACAGTTTAAATTTCAATTTGATACTATGAATATAAAATTAGTCCATCTCATTTTTCTGAGCAGGCTTTCTTCATAATAATGATAATGAAATAAATGAGAAAAACCCACTGAATGTTGAAGATGGCATGAAAATTTAGGTGTCAAATATTGAACCTGACTTTGCAAATATTGTGGCAGAGAAACAACAATATTCATTTTGCAGCTATCAATGAATACAATCATTGCATGGAGATCTAAACCATTTATAAGGATTCAATTAAGTGTAATCCTTTTGAAGTAAAAGTGATTTTTAAAGGTTCAAAATTGCTTTTTGTTGTAGTTCATCAATTACTGTTTAAAAGTTAAATATGAATAGGGATCCACCAGGTTATTCCCTTTATAGATAGGCTCTATGTGTTTTCAAAGTTTCAAAACCACTGCTTATGGGGTAAAAAAATATTGCTCAAGTTGTAAATATGCTTGTAAAATCATTGAATTAAACATTTTTGTTCACTACCATATCAAATAATTGCCCAAATATGGCATTGCCTTTGTGGGTTACTCCCACTACCATTGTGACATCACCTCCTACTACCACTCATTCAGAGAGTACCAAGTCTCACTTGAGATTTAATCATATCTTTACAAGAAGCGCAGTTTTATGATTGTGCTTTGTAGGAAACGATCCATTAAAAACTGGAATGATAAACTTGGGTTGTCTGTGGCACGAATGAAATATCAGTGAAGTGGAGTTGTGGTTCAAGTGGCAAGAAGAAGTGATCTTATTACCTTATTTAACCAGAGCTACAAGGACATAAAATAGAACAGACCTGCCTGCTGCAGGATCAAACTCAACTCCTACTTTTATTTTGACTGAAGATGATTACTTTAACTTTTGCATTATGTATATGATGAGAAAAAAAATTATAAAAATATATTTTATTCAGTATTGGTGTACTTATTTATTAGAATGAAATGAGCCTTTGCGTGTCTGTAAGATAAGTTTTGAAGATATCTAAGACTTTTTAGCATAGAGATACCAGCTTACCTATCTGTTGGTCCTGATCAAATTCAAATCAAAGTAGAGAAATGTTAATTTTTTTCTTCCCAAATTTGGTGAGGATTGTTTGTGTTATTGAAGAAAAACAAAGTCCACTCCGTATTTGGTGAGGATTGTTCTTGTTCTTGTTACAATTAAAAATACGAAGTCAACTCCAGATTTTGTGAGGATTGTTCTTGTTATGGTAGAAAAACAAAGTCAACCCCAGACTTGGACTGGAGATAGACAAAAATCGGCCAGTTGGGAATACAGCAGGTATAAAATAGAGGTGCCACTGAAACCTGATAATATATAAAACTGGTCTGGTTAGTCACTCAAAAGAAACCTTCATGTTAATTACCAACTTCTTTTGGCAACATGCCATAAGAAATTGGTAAAGTGGGTGATTGCTGGATGTTGATCACTAAAAATATCTGAATTTTCAATGGCAAGAGAAGTGATTTATTCATTGATCTCCCCTTTTTCCAATTATTTAGTTTATCACCCCCAACAGAGCATGCTGCCCAAAAGGCATGTTCGTGTGATGATTCTATTGAGTGACTAATTATTTTCATGTTTGATATCAAAGCTTTTGGTTCAATAACCCAGCTTGTATTTCAAGTGCTATTATGGTGATGATAGAGGTGCCAGTGGCCAAGCAGTTGGCAGCATGGAAAATGGAATCGCCGAGACATGTTCAAACCCTGGCTCAGGCAAGTTTCATTCATTTCTTACTAATGTCCTTGAGAAGGCATAAATTCATCTCTTCTCCGCCCAATGGGGTAAAATAGCAAAACCAGGAAAGTCCAACCCCTTGTCCTGTGCCGTGGGAATCTGGCAATGGATAGGGTAAGGAACATGTTCCCAAATTCTATGATTAATGGGGCTCTGGTGAAGCTTGGACGGGCCAAGCTAGCTGGGAGTGGATTATAATAAATGGTCACAGGAAATGAACCAACCACACCCTTAATGGTACAGGCGAATGGATGGCTGATGAATATCAGATCAGATCAAGGGACTCACAACCCCCTCCTTCACCAACACAACTGCAGGGGGTCCTGGGGATGCAATATATGATAAAAATATTGAAGATCTAAAATATAATCTAAAAAGACCTGAAAAATAGTCTAAAAGGATCTAAATGATAATCTAAAAAAATATTTGTAGTAGGGTGCAGCCGGCCTAATGCTATCACTGCTTTTATGGTGATCATATTTCAACAGATTCCATTACTTTTGAAAGTATCTAATAAAATGAGACTCCTATGTTCGAGGTGGCAATCCCTTTGTGTTGAGTTTTTAACATATATATATGTAGACTTATATATACTGAAACATACGCACACACAAACACACACACATATATATATATATATATATGCTCTTCCAACTTAGGAATAGAGCACTCTGGTGGATGGGGAAGATATCCATGAGTAAATATATTGCTTAAATTCAACCTTACTGACCGTCCAGTTCTGCGTAGAGCAGAGGTAAGATGCCAGCCTCTGGGTCTGAAGCGAAGGTTTCGATCCTACCTTGTGGTACTGGATGGGATGATGGATAGTCTATAGCCACACTGAAGAGTTGTAATACAATGAAACAGCTGTCCGTGGATGACGCAATAATATATATATATATATATATATATATAAGTATATAAGTAAAATTTTTTATCATGACATAGTCAACATCAACGTATATTTCTTCAGTTTCTAAGTTGGTCTGTCTGACTATCTATATAAGTGTTGTGCTCACAGGTTACAACTATGGAGCTTTGAAACTTTCCTCCAGCCCCCCCCCCAGGTGTTTATCGGGGGGGGGGTCAATTTATGACATAAGTTTATGGTAAATTGATCCCTTAGTTTGTGTCCAGCATTGTTCATGCTTGTTTCTTGAACGAAAGACAGGAGAAGCAAATTATGATGATATCTTGAATTTTTTCAGATCTGTCCTTATTATTGGATAAAGAATTAAAACATTATTGATAAAGTAAAAACTATTCCAAATTAATAATAAAGGAATAAATTATTCATTGATCACCCTTTTCTTGAATTTTCTAGTTGTTGCCAAAGTCATCGGTCACGTGACAGTTTCTATTGAGTGACCAACCAGACCTGACTTTTGTTCATCACACACCCACATGAAACAGAAAACTCTTGTTTACTTGATAATATTTTATTTATTGGACCGTTACCCCTCACAAACGTATTAAATATGAAACTTTTATTGCTACTTGTGGCTATTATCATTTATTTTCTGTTTCTTTGTTGCTTGTGTAGGTGTTTTGATGTAATTGACTGTGACAATTTTGACAATTTTACTCTATGTTGTCTTGGAGTATTTCCCCGCGCCTGACAAAAGCCAGTGAAACCAATAATGCAAAATTCAGAAGCAAATATCAATATCTGTACCTCGCATAGATGAATCACTGTAGCCTGCAAGGGTACCAGAACTAATTATCTAAAAATTATCCAAAATCATCTTAGAAATACCATTACAAGATTTGGGCATTGTTGGTCCAAAATGACCATGGAGACCCCCAAAAGTACTTTCTTGAAGAAACAAAAAAGTAGTTCTTGGATGGTGTCTAGTGGTGTACTCATGCAAATTTTCAAGGTTGTAGCCCCAAAAATGTGACCAGGAGCTCTTTAAGACATACAAACACAGACGGGCAAAGAGAGAAGAATTTGTAGCCCTGGTTTGTTTGGTGAGCCATTTGTAGGGCTACAGTGATTTGATTGGGAGGGGTTAGGGAATAGGAAGAGAATAGAGTTTCAAATATAAAGTGGCATAGAAACGGTGGTGATTCAACTATTAGGCTAAGTAGGGCTAAGCCAAGGGCCCCGGAAGAGGAGGAGCCCGAGAAAAAAAAAATGGTTTGAGCAAACAAAGGAATGGTTCAATCGAGGGTACGCGTGAATATTTTGGATATTTCAGTACTTTCACATATATTTTTTTTTCTCATATCTAGAATACTTCAAATATAAAAGGTCATAGAAATATTCATAGAATAACACCCCCTTGAGATTGTTTCCTTCCTAACACACGAAATATTTAATATATCATCATCTGGCTTTTTTCACTCCCAAAGGAGGTAGCCCTCCCACGTCTTATCCCACAGATGTCAGGTGACATTGTGTTTTTTTTTACTTGTAGAGTCATACTTGTCACGCTTGGCCTGCAGGTTTGCAAGGGAGTTCTATCAGGGACACTCCCTTAAACTGGTTGCCTCCCAAAGCTAGAGACCCCAGTCTACCCTGCTATTTTACCTAAATCTAGAAGAAAATACTGATTCATGTCTTTCCCAAATGCATTAGTGCAAAGTGAACATAAACAGCCTTGACCAGAATGTGAACTCTGCTCACCGATTCCATTGTCTACACTGTGCACCATTATGCCACTCACACCTCCCTTTTTTTATTTATATATATATATATATATATATATATACACATATATATATATATATAGAGAGAGAGTATATATATATATATATATATGTATATAGAGAGTGAGTATATATATGTATGTATAGAGAGACTATGAGTATATATATGTACGTATAGAGAGAGACTGTGAGTATATGTACGTATAGAGAGAGACTGTGAGTATATGTACGTATAGAGAGAGACTGTGAGTATATATACGTACGTATAGAGAGACTGTGAGTATATATACGTACGTATAGAGAGACTGTGAGTATATATACGTACGTATAGAGAGACTGTGAGTATATATACGTACGTATAGAGAGACTGTGAGTATATATACGTACGTATAGAGAGACTGTGAGTATATATACGTACGTATAGAGAGACTGTGAGTATATATACGTACGTATAGAGAGACTGTGAGTATATATACGTACGTATAGAGAGACTGTGAGTATATATACGTACGTATAGAGAGACTGTGACTATATATACGTACGTATAGAGAGACTGTGACTATATATACGTACGTATAGAGAGACTGTGACTATATATACGTACGTATAGAGAGACTGTGACTATATATACGTACGTATAGAGAGACTGTGACTATATATACGTACGTATAGAGAGACTGTGACTATATATACGTACGTATAGAGAGACTGTGACTATATATACGTACGTATAGAGAGACTGTGACTATATATACGTACGTATAGAGAGACTGTGACTATATATACGTACGTATAGAGAGACTGTGACTATATATACGTACGTATAGAGAGACTGTGACTATATATATATATATATATCTATATATTATATATATATGTATATATTTAGAGAGAGAGTGAGTATATATATATAGAGAGAGAGAGAGTGAGTATATATATATATATATATATAAAGAGAGAGAGAGTGAGTATATATGTATGTGTGTAATGAAAGAAAGATTAATATATATATATATATGTGTGTGTGTGTATCTGTTGAAATTAGCAATTAGCAGAGCAAGAAAAGTAATTAAAAATGTGGGGGGAAAAAAAGAATTTGTTGTAAAGAATTTAGTATCAAATTTCAGACAATTTGGTTACCAGTCCATTGTATGGACAGACTCAGAGGTTTTACAACAGCAGACATGTTAATGAACTGACTGCGATTGGAGGGAATTTTTACATCTTGCTTCAATTGAAGATATCTCTGTCTCTGCACAGTAATTACATGACAACCGGCTATAGTATGAAGTAGAAATTTGCTGGATATATTAGCCAGCTCACAAGGCATTGCAATTTTGAATTTGAACTTTTTTGGATCAGTGGTTCTTGAGAAATCTAATGCACTGCTATTACTCAACAACTGGCCATCGTACAAAGTTGACATTCGCCAGATATATTGGTAAATTATTTCCCTTGACTTATGCACTCCAGAATTATTTAAATTGGCAACATTAAAATATTTGGAAGCCATGGTTTTAAAATTATTTTCCATGACAATTATGGCGGGCTGCTCTGCTCACAATAGAGTCTGGTCTCTTTGAAACATGCACTTTTGGAACGGGCACTGCCCTAGTTATTTGAAATGGAATTTTTTGTAATTCCAGCAAAATTTGTTACAGTGAATTTAATCATTTTACAATTGCAACGAAATGTATACATTTAAATTAATTCACCGTTTTCAATACTTCCTGAATATTTTACGAAACTAATAGGTATCAGTTTCTATGAAAAATCTTTTCTGGTCCTCAAAATTGATGAATAACATTCTATCCACCATCTTATATTTTTATATTTTGCCAGCCACAATTTCACATATGATCATTGTCCAACATTTTGCAACATGACCAACCCATTGTTTCTAATGGATTCTATGATATCTCTATCTCCTGTTTTTCTCTAGTATAATGTGCTGTCTTGTGATGTTGAGTACGATTCTCTCCTGTGCACATTGCATGGTTCTCAATTTGAGGGTCAATCATGACCCAACAAACAAGACAAGTTCAGAAAATATTGGCTCCTCAATGGCCATGATAGAGAGATCTGGCAAATCTTGGGGAGGGTCCATATCGAACGGTGGGCACTAAAAGGATGATCATGATGTGGATTATATTCATCAATGAAAAACTATGGAGTTTTGATTATCAAGTTCAAAGTAACATAAAATTCTTTTCCTATTACGTCATGTCACCAAACGTCACTGGTGACGTAAGAAAATGTTACACAACCAGTGACGTCTACTGATGCAGAAAGTGTTACAAAAATGAATGTATGATACACCTTTCGCTTTATATATATATATACATATATGTGTGTGTGTGTGTATGAGGATATATTTCAGCAAGAAGTTCCCTGCCCTAATCTCTTAGTCAAATCTGCAGAGGTAAACCCCCACATGTTGAGAAGTAACTGTAACTGGCACTTCGTTCTGGTCTGAAGTCCTTTGTTCTAGTTATTTGCGGTAACAAATCTCACTACCGCAGCACTTTGAGAGGAATGTCAACCCCCCTTGCCCCAACCCTCATCACCCCCCCCCCCGAGCTTGTTGTTCGTCGTCTGCTGTCCTGATAACTGAAAGCGGAAAGTATGACAACCAATGGGAGGAGGAGGGTGTTGATTGTTTCTGTTTATAACATGTACATGAAACCACTTGAAACAACGGTTTCTCTTTCTCAGCATAGATTAATTGCTCATCACTAACTGGGAAGAAAAGAGTGAATGGATTTAGGAGAAGTTAGTGGTATCGGATTATGAACTGGATATTTTCTAGCGGTTGTCATTGGAGATGGACCTTCCCGAAGATTCACCAGACCCCTTAATCATGGGCGCCGCGGAGCCAAGTCTTTTATCAACTCGTGCTGTTGTCACGCCATCTCATTTTTTTTTTTTTTTTGCCGGTTACAGTTTTATAAATGATCTCTGGCGATCATCGTTACGAGTTGCGATGACCAGTGGTTGTCTCACATTCTTGCAACATGACCAGCCCATTGCCATTTGAGTTTTCTAATTGATTACTTCAACTTTTTATTGTATATCAAATGATTGATAAGCATTTTTTAACGTTTTAATGAATCCCTTTATTAGAATGAAAATTTGTCATGCCTTCTTATTTTTTGCCGGCCGCAGTTTCACATATGATTGCTTAGATCTGCGGTTCTTATCCCTTTTCAAAGCTCAGACCCTTTTGAGATATCAATATCCTTCTTGCACCCTTTTTTCTTGGGGCTAAAAATAGAATTCAAAAAGTTAAGATTAACAAAGTTGATATTAAAATTGCAAATAATGAAATATTCAAAATCAAGATACTTCTCATGCATATAAAGGAAGCAACTCGGAATTTGACACCGGAACACTATCCATATTTACAGGAACGTATATACAAAAACGGAAGTGACGTGTCCAGTCCAATCGTCCACCATTGTTCCGGGACGTGATTCCACATTCTAGAACCAGGAACAACCGATGAAGGCCGTAGAGTAAATGATCGAACCGTTGTGAACAAATGGACATATAGCCGGGTTGGGGGTAGAATACACAGTGATTAAAATATATAACTGAAAGCAGAAACTTTAACAAATTGGGGTTGGGTGTTGATTGCTTCTCTTTATAACATTTTCCTGAAACCACTTGAAACCTCCAATCCGGCTCAGCATTAATTGCTTCGGGTATGAAAAGAGTGGATGGGTTGTAGAAAAGCTTATGGTATTGACATAGAAACTTGACACTGCTTAGATCAGTAGTTCTTGACCTTTTTCAGAGGCTCACACCCATCCAAGATTTTCAAAATCTTTCTCGCGCTCTTCAATTCAAGGCCAACAAATCTAAGTTTGAAAAAAAAAAGTCAAAATTGGCTAAATTAGTATTAAAAAGTCTAAATAACAAAATGTCAAAATTTATCAGCTGTCAAAATTAAATGTCTGTATCAAGATATTACTAATGAAACCACTCAATGTAGTGGCTCATATTTGAAATGTGTGTCATTTTGGTGCTCAGGATTATTGTCGTGTTGAACAGCCAACCAATTTTTGGAGTTAAAATCCCATTTTGCAGAAAAATGTAGTCTGAAACGGAAGAAGTACACGAGTGATAAAATGAATGGAAGGTTTGTTTGTCACCCTCTTTTCGACCCCCGCCATCCTGCGGAACTCCAATTGCTTTACGTGTCACTTAAAGGTGAGTGCACCCCAGGTTAGGAATCTCTGTCTTAGATTGAAGTTTAATCGAAGGCCATCTATACTAATCTTCACTCGACAACTTGCAGGGGGTAAGATACCACCAACTCCCTCAAGCTGTTGGTATAAATGTCATATAAAAAAGGCCTCCAGAGTTTTTAAGGCTTCTTTCACCCTCTTTATATCAGAGATGAGGCTACTTTTAAATATATCGGAAGCAATTTGTAATTTGTGAGTGTAAAGCATTCCGTAGCACGAAGCCGAGTTATTAAGGCTCAACTGATTAATTTCTAATTTGCAGTACCAGTGGAAATTCCGCAGTCATTTTGAAAACTATGAGATGGTTGAAAGTGTACATGCTATTTATTGGATGTATTGTGGATGAGGTGTTCTCCAATGCAAAATTGATTGATAATGCATGGTCAGGATTAAAGTTTTTTTTTTATTCCACGGAATATTTGGAAAGAACATCTTTAAAAACTATATTCTTTGTAATACACTTGTCACCTATTGTACCTAGAGAGTCGTTATGTTATTTTTATCTTTAGGTCAAGAAGCGAACGCGCTCTTTGGAAAGGCTATGTATAATTGCCCGTGGGAAAATACTGGTTCACGAAGAAATAATCCAATTTCCTCGAATGTTTGTCCTCGAGACCTGTTTATGGTTCTTGAAACCGATAACCTTATAGGAAACTGGTCTCTTTCTAAAATGGCATCACTGGGGATGGGTTTGAGCCACGGATTTAAAACCTTTGACCCCGATTGTGCGTTATTAATCAACTCTGTCTTTATACAGTTATTGTATAGATTGGCAATTATTGATGCTGTACCGTTTCATAATTTATGCAGAAGGGATATGTTCCGTAAGAGCACGGCTTTTACGACACGCTTTAAATTTGATTTATGTGGTGCCATTCCAGATGGAATGAGAGGATGCAAAAAATCAGGAGAATAGTTATCTTAATCACCTGTTTGTTGGATTATATTAGCACAGGTATGTTTCACCTGGAAATACCTCCAGTACGTCTTCATTAATCATCAATCAGTCGATGTTTTTTTTTGTTTTTTTTTTTTAGCGTTTAAATGGTTTGTGATGCATATTCATTTTCAACTATAGCCTGTTTGGAACATCAATCAATTCAGAATTGGAAGTGTTGCCTTCTGCTACGAGTCTTCCATCCCCAAGCCTGTGCAGAAATGCAACAGATTCTCGTTGGTCTTCTCTTGTGTGTATATTTCGAACAAGTCTACATTGTTTGAATAAAGGCCCGAGGACAGATTATTTTTTTTTTTGTTATGCGAGATTCGATTATTGCAGTTTTAGTATCTCATGGCGTCACTTGTGATACTTGACAGGTATCTCCACCGAGTACTTTCCCTCCAAATGCAGTCTCAATGCGGGTAACATCCCTCAGGTATCGATCAATGTCACCGAGAGCATGTACTAGAACCATTGATGCTTCATCAATTATGAAAATTGTTTGATTCCTTATGGAAGTTGCGTAATCTGGAGTTGGGGATATGTTGCAAACACTTGTTTCGATTATTGATACAGTCAGTTTAAATAAACAATGTACTGTTTTGTCCTCCGAAAACAACAATTCCAGTCCAGACTGCACGAGAAACTGCATAGTGCATTGCTCTGACATAAGTTGCAAAGGAGATTGAAAATGAATGTTTTACCTGAAGCGCTGCAGGGGGGGGGGGGGCGTCGACATAGAAATAACTTGGTTGCGGGGTATCGCTGGAGCTGAATCGCGTGACTACGTTTATAATTCCCAGTCTCTATTCTTCTATGAGCGTTGGTCAATTGATTAACATCGGGGATCACTGGTACTTGCAAGTTAAGTTAAGTTAGGTTTATATTCCCGAATGGTTGAGGTAAACTGACACTTCTGCAACTATTTCCATTTTCAATTAGAATATTATCTATTACATGTGAGGCCTCGTTTTCCAGTCTATCGCGACCCTCTTCTTGGTTATTTTAAATCGTCGCATGTTTATAATTTTCCCAGGGCGGAATTGCATCGGCTGACAATAAGCGCATATTGTTGCGAGCATTGTGAGCAACTCTGGGGGCATTCGAGACATAGATGCCCCTCTTGATGCATTGTCGTATTCAGAATCGTTGCTCGATGAATGACGCTGTGTGCTTGCAAGAATTCCATTAACAGTTTTCAAGTAATCAAAATCTGTAGGACCAGGAACGTGATGGAGTAGAAGTCGCTGATAAAATTTCTGTGGGTCTCTAGCACTAACTGAGTACATTCTACGGATGACTTAGACGTCTTCTTTGCCGACTGTCCACTTTCGTTCGTTTTCACAGAATACATAATGGATAGGAATGTCAAGATACAGAGATTGGTGAGCATTGGGATCTTCATTGTTAAGTTTGAACCATGCAAACCATTAGACGTGTATCGCGTGCCTGAATTCTTTCGAGTGCTTGTTCGGTCATACCCGCTTGAAAATACACCCGTTGTTCATGTCGCATTTGTACAGTGAACCTGAATATGATGTGAGATTGTTCAGGCATCCTATAACCAGATAAACGCTATGTTACATCGGGAAGTGATATTGTGCTAATATTTGATCAATATGTCCTATAATTATACTTTTAGACATACTGTAAACGGCATTGGTCCCTTAATCGAAAGACTGCCAATAAAATGGTATTTTTAGATCGAGGTTAAATTCATTTGAACAACTGTAAGAATCTAGCCACTTTCAGCCATTCAGAATGGCCAATTTAAAAATTGCTGATAACAAAATGTTGACACCGGATGTGTTATTGCAAGGAATGTCTTTTAATCATAAAGTTGGCAGAAAGTTGAACAAATAAAGCCGATTTAAGTACATTCGAAGCAGAGAAATCGAAGTAAGGGTCATTCACTATGAATCGCTTTTCCAAGGTTATGAGAATTACTCATTCTATTAAAAACAAGAAGAGAAAAATTCCAAGAAATACCTTATCAGATCAGATCAGGGTAGAGTCTAACAAATTTAACAATATAGAAAATATTTATCCATAATAAAACATCGATAACTCGTACTATTTTAATGGGAACTTTTAAATTTTAGCCATAAAATTAGCCGGAATTAGACAAGATCCAGCCCATTTTGGCAACTTTTAAACTGTCCTAGCTGAAGACGATCGCTTCACTTAGGCTATTAAAAATACTTTTTCTGGAAAATACTGGAAGAAAAAGTTAAAAATTTCCGGGAGAAACGAATATCAGGGTCAGTCAAGCAAATCAAACTGCGTAAAAAATATCTATTCCCAAAAAGACGTCGATAACCCGAATTTTTACAGAAACCTCCGCGTTTTAACCAAAAAATTAGCCGAAAGTTGGGAAATTTAGCCGATTTCAGCCATTTTTGAAGCAGTTCTAGCCGAAATAAGTGAACTTGGCTACCTGTTTGCGTCTCTATATCAATTCCATCGTTCTATCATGTTATATCATTTCTTCCTTTCTTTTTACATAAAGTGTTTTTATTTTGAAAACAGCCTTCGAAAAACAAGGATTAAAAATCCTATTGGAAATTACTAAATAAAATAGACAAAATATTTATATTTCATAATGCCAAACAATAAAAAATAATCATCTGTTGATTTAAACCATTAAAAGGAATCAACAAAAATTACATCGTTCGAAAAAAAAAAAAATGTTTATCCAACACAATGTGAATTGACCCAGCCCACTACCCTCAAAGAAAGCCGGGTTTTTTTTTTTCTCAAAAGTAAATAATTCCCCAAAATCATAAAACTATTATGAATTTAAAACAGAAAATAATATCTTTAAAACTGAAAATAGAATATTCATATTTATTTATTTACATTTCATATTGCAAAATAATTGAACCCAATAAATTGATAAAACAATTCAATTCATTCAAAGCAATAATAATATTATTTATGAACTCGCCACTTTTTTTTTGTTTCAGTAATTATTTCATCTAATTTTATTCGGTCACCGTTTTTAACATCGAATAGGCAAGTTTTAAAATTTACAATCGGGACGACCTTCAAATTTATGTTTCTTCTTGAATTTTAATCTTCGCTCTCTTTCCTTCTTAGCGTCTGTGACGTAAAGACCTGAGTTTGTCTCATTATTTTCGCCATTTATCTTCCTTTCTCCCCTCTCTTCCACTCTCTTCCTTTTCTTTTTTCGTCATGACAATGGCTCATTCCATTATGAAATCAAGGGTAGAGCGGTGTCAACAACGTAGTCAAATAGTGCAATGATTAAAGGAAGATAATACAATACTATGTATACTAATTATACAATACTGTTAATTACTAATTTTTCTATAGAATCCACTATAAACTACAGTACAACTTATTAAACTTTTTGAGGTATATAAAGCAATGAGGTAATTGCGTTGTTACTACTACTACATAATTTCACATAGTCAAGAAATTAATGCAATGTTAGTGCTCTAATGTTTATTTATGAAGTTTTTTTATAAAAACAATTGTTCTTTTGAGATAATTTCATTGATTTAAAACCAAAAATTTTGTTAAATTTTAAAATCAAACATAGATTTCCTGAGAACTACTGATCCAAACACCTTCAAACTCGACATGTTCAATGCCTTGTGTACTGTCCTATATATCTGGCAAATGTCAACTTTGAGTAATTGCAGTGCATAGATTTCTCAAGAACTGCTAATTCAAACAACTTCAAACTCAACACTGCTTTGCCTTATGTATTATCTAATATATCTGGTGAATGTCAACTTCGTACAGTGGCTAGTTGTCAAGTAATCGCGATACAGAGATTTCTTTGATTGTACTTAGATGTGAACATACCTTTTCAACACCGAATTTATTTTATTATAAATAGAGACATCAAATGTTTTGAGGTGTTAAGGTAGAAAATGTAGGGAAATAGTTCAAGAACCATTGCTTTATAATCTTTCTGTTTGATACTCCTTTTCATTTACAACCAAATGGTGGATTGTCTTTTTGTAATTATCACTCTAAGCATTTAGTCTCCATTTATACAATTTATTCTCGTTTCTTGAGTGCTTTATTCTTGACAATGCTTGAGTTATGCATCATTGGGTCACCCTAAAAGCTTGCTCTATTTTTGTTGTTAGATATCATTAAGAGCATTCAATCTGAATGAACTTCATTCAAATAGATCTCTTCTGATTGTATTGTAACATCTGTCATAAGGCACGGTGCCTATTTCCCCTCTCTTTTGAGCATCGCAAACTTGGCAACTTTGGGACTGAGTTTCTAAAATTCTCAGGTTTTCAGTGTAGCATAGGCTAGCCCTATCTTAAGATGCTCTGGGATCAGGTTATTAAAACCACAAATTTATGTGAATAGCCCAGAAATTCCATCATCAGGATTTTAGCCTCAGCCATTAGACACACACCATCCCCAAGATTCGCCAGACTTCTCTATGGGTGTTGCGGAGCCAATACTTTCTGAACTTTTCCAGTTGGTCTTGCCATCTTCTATTCTGCCAGTCATGGTTTTGTATGTGATCTCAGAGGATCTTTATTGTGAGTTGCAATGTCCAGCAATGGTCTGGCATTCTTGCAACATGACCAGCTCATGCTTTTTATGATATCTCAGACTCTTGTTTTTTTCCTTAGATATTGCGCTGTCTTGTGATCTCTCCATGTGATGTTGGGCATGATTCTTTCATGAGCCTGCCTAAAGATGACCTTCCGAAATTTAGACTGGGAAATAAAAGAGTTAGAATAGATTGTGAATACCTAAGCAACCGCTGACTTGCAAACATCATCGTCCTCTTCGCCTAAAATTTTCATGACCTCCAAATAATGCTAGATAAACTGAATGAAGAAAGCAGGAAAGTTGTCCCTCTCATGAACTTCCAGAAAATTAAGAATATCTTGATATTAACGAAATACTCAATCAATTTTATGAAATATCTTTGTACTGATTCCAAACAATTACCTACACATTTTGTTTTTATAAAATAAATATCTGCTGGAATTTTTTTATGCCTTTAAAAAAAAAATTGTTGTTGATTTAATAATGTTCATGCTCTGTACCTTGTTTCTGAAACATTGTTATTCAGAAAGAACAATATCTTGATTATATATTAAATAATAATTGAATGATAGATAAAAACTTTAACAAAATTTGATGATTATTTGATTCTTAGAAATAGCCAGGTTCCTGTTATTATGGAGTTTCTGGTACCATTTATGATGTACTTGTCTGAAATGTCAGGAATAACTCTTAGCGATAAAAAAAGATCAAAATGGATCTGAGAGAGGATCTGTTTGAAAGATATCATACAAGTAATTAAGCAGCAAAAATGGAGATGGACGGGGCACATAGCAAGAAGAAGTGAAAACAGATGGAGCAAACAGCTGACTGATGGGACAGTAAATGCCGTAGGAAAAGACAAGACACAATATGGAGAAACAAAATAGAAATGTTTGCGGGTAAGATATGGCTGAGATTAGTGCAATCACGCTTGTCATGGGGGTGGGGCTGTGTTCAGCAGTGGACTTATAACAGCTGCTGCGGCTGCTGATATATGGATACACACGTTGGTTCCTCAGATAAAAACTGATTTGCCTACTCCGAATTACTGCCTCCATTCAGTCTTCATGTCTGGGTGAAGTATATGGTGATCCTTGGTTGCCCAGTTGTCAGAAGCCCTGTAGAAGAAAGCCAAGAGCAATACGTCTAACATTAGCTTTGCTGCAGGAGCTGCCGGAAAGACGTCCAATTAGGCCTAAAACCTCCCTAAGGGGCCTCCATTCCCTCGGTGGAAGTCAGAGTTGTCCTTCTCCTGGATTGATTGCCTTCCCAAGACTAGAGAGCACAATCTGCCATGCCATTTTATCCCAGGGGAGGAGGAGGAGGAGGAGGAGGACAGGTGGATTCATGCCTTTTCCCAAGGGCATTAGTGTGAAGTGAACGTAAACAGCCACGGCTTGAGTTTGAACTAGGGTTGCCGATTCCATTGTCCGGGTTGTTACCAACTACGCTATTCACACACCACAAAAATCAACAAATAACATTCCACTCTCTCTTGAATAGTTACGGTGTTTTATTTAACAAGTTTGATGTAACATAAACTTCTAATTTTACTGCATCATAACACCAGACAAAAAAAAAATGTACAAATACATGTGGTGTATTATTGTAGTAGACGTTAAAGAACCTTGAAATACAGATTGCAGTTGGTTTGGCCGTGTAACCCCACCCCACCCCACCCTCATTGCCACCTGAGCTCTGCAAACTATTATCTTTAAATATGCTAACCAGTTGAATTGTACTGAACAATTAAATAAGTCAAGTGCCTTCTCTGCTCAGCATGTTGAACACCTGCTGTGTATCAGCTGACCTTATTTATTCAGATAGACCATCTCCGTGCATGGATCGTGTGTGTGGGAGGGGCTGCATCCCTTCTGTTTGGACAAAGTACGGAGTAAATATTTAAAAAAAATCTAGATAAAGAAATTTTTATAAATAAAAAAAACCTATTCAATCCAAAGTAGGGAAAGACAGGAGTCTGAGACATCATAGAATCTTAGAATACTCAATTGGCAATGGGCTGGACATGTTGCTAGAATGGCAGACAACCAATGGAAATCAGGACTTACAGCATGAATCCCAAGGGATCACATGCCCTACCGAGGCCGGCAGAATACAAGATGGAGGGACAAACTAAATAAATTCAGAAAGTATTGGCTCCACGATGCCCATGATAGAGTGGTCTGGCGAATCTTGGGGAAGGTCTATGTCCAATGACAAAGGTTAAAAGACTGTTGATGATGAATCATAAATTAATCTTTCAAACAAAAATTTATCTTATTTTTTGTCTCATCTAAGTAAGATGTCTCCATTCTTATTTTTAATAGATTTTTTTATTTATTGCTTCTGTGGTAAATTTATCTGTTATTTCTTTTACTTAGCCATTTTGTCCCTCATGGTGCTAAAAAAGGCTGTGACTCAAATGTGAGTGAAAAATGCTGAATCATATATTACTTCCTTGTTCTTGTTGTTTGGAATTAGTTTTCTTTTTCACATATTTTTCAAGTAAATTTTTCACTGCTCCAAATCCTGGATCCAACCCTGTTTATAACTGCATATCAGTCTTCAAAATCACAATTGGTTTCAATCATTATGCATGATATGGTCGAACTATTTTCCTTGTCTGTACATTCATTTTGTTCATAATGTTTTGGCCATTTGCCATCTGGTCTTCATCTTCAGAATATGTAACCTCTTCTTGGAGTGCTAGGTTGATTGGACTGGACTGGGCTGGATTGGACAGGTCACATCCTTTTTTTTTGTATATCCTGGATTGTGTTTCAAGTGTCAATGTCCAAGTTGCTTCCCTTGCATCCGATAATCTGTTAATTTTTTTTTTTCGAGAAGTTCCTTATGATGAGAGGTTCCCAGATGCTATTGATATCAATGCTCAGTCAGCCGGTTGGTTCAAACCTTCTGAAGCGTACTCAGCCAAAACATTGTGAATATAGGAATTCAAAAATGAGGAAAAAATCATATCATATACAATGATTAATACACAAGAATAATTGGTTTTATTCTGCAAGTAAAAGGCTGGAGTTTTTAACTCACCAGTTGTTTTTTTGTTCCCTGTTTTCATTTTGTTAGCTTGTCCTTTCCCCTCCTCTCAATCTCTCTCCTTTTCTCTCCTTTTTGAATAGTTTCTCTGTCTATCTTTTATCACTCTCCTTACTCTTTTTCTTCAATCTACTCTTCTTCTTCTCCCTCTTCCTCTCCTTATGTACTTTCTTTCCTTCTTTTCAGATTCTGATCTAGATTCTGATCTGTTCCTGTCTTCCTCTTTTCTCTAGCTTTTATCTACAACTTTTTCCCCTTTCCTCTCTCTTCTTCCCCCTTCTCTCTCTCACTGATATGCTGTCTTCCCTTTCTTTCCTGTTTTTCTTCTTCTCCGTCCCTTCATTCATACTTCCTTCATTAAAAATATTCCTTCTATTTCCATCCAACCTTGCATATCTTTCTCTTACAATTTCCATTTTATTCGAATTTTTTGCATTCACTCCCTCTTTCTTCGCCACAATTAACACTTAGGGGAGGCAATCTATTTTCGGTGATGGTTTCCTGACATTCAGGATGATTTACTATTTTTGACATCAATTCATGAGTTGTTTGCACAAATATTCTCATCTTTGTTCGTTTTATCTCTAAAAAAATGTATACAGGAAGCCAACGCACAAATGGGTTGTGTTTGGATTTTATTCCCAGCACTTGAACAAATTTTCTGAAAGGCACTTGGAGATGAGTTCAATTCCGCTTCGTTCTACTTCTCGCCCCCCCTCTCTTGGCACATGAGTCCAGCCATTCTTCTTTAGCAGCGAACTTCGTTTCACACCCTACCCTTTAGTGTACTGTTACCCTGCTTCTCTGTCCCTTTCCTACCACCCTCTTTGAGGTCTTTGTGTTGCAATCCCATTGTCAGAAACTCTCTTCTATCCCCTCCCCTTTTATTGTGAAATATTCATTTTCAAAGTGTAACAGGCAGAAAAATGTACCAGATGGATAGACATGTTGCGTATTATAATGTAGATTTTTTTGTCTAATTAACCAGTGTGTTAATTGGGAATTATTCAAAACAAAATCAGCCTACAGACCCTCCTGACAAAAAAAATGAGCTTTTTTTATCAAATTTTGTGCAATTACTCTTTTATTGTAACAATTATAGGTGAAATATTCATCAATGTTATACAACAGTGGATGTGGTGTTTGCATGCAGTATATTTCAGTATGGGATAGCTTTTCGCTGGTTTCTTCTCAGAAAACCGAGCCATTTGGTCAAGCTGTCTGATGTTTACAGTGTGTTGATTTAATGTTGTTCCATTCATTTCTGACTGCTTTCTACGGCTGGTCGATGTTTCCAAACTAGTTGGGCCTCAATATATGCCCCTATGTTCTGTATGGTGTCAAGATGTTTTATATGATGAAAAGTGGGGTCCATTAAATAATGCTTGGTGGGATTTTTTTTGTATATATGCATTTTCATTTCTTAGGAATTTGTGCTAATGTATTAGATACCAAACCTTTAGACTCCTTATAGTAGAGATTTCAAAACTGGGGTCCATCAGATAATGATTGGCGTTTTTATATATATATATATATATATATATATATATATGTATATATATATATATGTGTGCATTTTCATTTCTTAAGAATTTGTACTAATATATTAGACACCAAACCTTAGAGCAGTGATTTCAAAACTAGGCTCAATCATATAATGCTCATTTTTTTTTCCCCAAGGAGTGAAGGTTAATCATGATCCTGGGCAATGCCGAATAACCTTGCTCATAATAATCAAATTGCTGTATTAGTATTGTGCTTCTTGTTATGCAGAATTGTTTTTCCTCGTAAAAACTCTAATTTTCTGCTTTGTCATTGGTAAAGGAAAGCAATGTCATTTCTTTTCTTTTTTTCTTTTTTCCTTTGGATTTATTTTCTTCCATTTTTTTTTCTCCCATGATGCATTTTTTCCTTGCAGCTGTGTCTCTTAAACAAGTATATGTACATTTTTATCTATAGAAATGGCAGCTCCGGATAAATTTGGTCACTGCTATGCATCAAGTTATAGAATAAATGCATTTCTTGGGGGAGGGGGGTTGCATATGTAAAAAAAGATTTCATTTGCATCTGTAGTTATAGCTGCATACACCAGCCAGCCAAACCCACTTAAAGACTGAAGAAACGTATGCTGTCAGTTTTGATGACAGTTTCAAGTAGACTGATGCACCATCTCTGGTAGTGGTTCTCAACCTTTATCGTGTGATGGCACGCTAGGAAATACATTCGACTTACTCAGCACACCAACTAAAAATAAAAAGAACTTGTCATCACAGTTGATAATTGAAAAACTGTAGCATCAAATTCTTGAGTAATGTAAAAAAAATTTCGATTGAAGAATAAATATGGTCTGAATAGATTCGATTATGACATCACTGGCGTTTTCTGTTGGAAAATTTTTGAAACGGAGTAAAAAAAAACTTCTTGAAATATCTAGATTCTGGAGAATCTAGATGTTATAAGGTCCCCAAAAAGTCAAAACATTTTTTTCAAAAAATGGAGTAAGCCTCTAGTATCTTATGAACTGTATGCACAAGGTATTTTGCACTAATTTGAGGAAATAAGTTAGTGATCTATGAATTGGTATATAAAATTGAATGTCTAATAATGATTATTTTCTATATGAAACTAGGAAGCACTCAGAGAGTGCATACCTTTGCCAATGCCTATTACCTAATCTTCCGCAAAGTTTCATGGAAATTTATTGAGAACTTCTTGAGATATTGTGTGGATAGACATGAGCTTTTGGTGATATCATGTGATATGGACGTATGACTAGGACCTGGGGTAAGTAATTGAGCCTAGATCCACCAGATATTTAATCACTTCTTCCTTGCCCTATTGCTCACCCTTCCATTAAATTTCATTGAAAATCATTGAGCACTTTTGGAGATATTGTGTGGAAAGATGGACCAGTAATGAATGAATGGCTTGGCTTTGTTGGCAAAGATTGTTGGGAGGGATGTCCACAGCATTAGGACCATAGAAGGTGGGGCCTGTGTGTGGAATAACCCTCCGGCCTGTGCAATTGATATAATAGAGCAATATAAAAGACACACACACACACACACAAACTTTCTCTCACTTGATGACTGTATATGCTTATTTACGTGACAAAACCTGTACATTCTCATGTCAGTCATATTCCCATTGACCACAAATATAACATATCAGCTTCAAAGAGAATCCTGAACTATAATCCTTTCCTTGTGTTTGTCACGATTTAAAAAAAAATATCTAAAATCTTTTGTAGTGTCAGGAAAATAACTTTGAAAAAAACAAAACTTTTTACTTAGATGTTGGAGTTGCAAACAATTCTATATTTCATTTTTTGTATATAGAGTATATGACCAATAAGTCTGTAGCTGGATACATAGTTAGCTGAATTTTTATCTGAAAATTCACTGTTTAATGTTCAATCTATGTGATTGATAAAAAAGAGTTGGTGCATTGACTAGAAAGGAGATTATGTTGAAAATTAAATATTTTTTGTGTGAGATGAATGATTTTACATCATTCGGCTGCAGAGTTATCGATGCAGCCAGGGTCGGATTTAAGTCAGTGCAAACAGAGCAGCTGCTTGGGGCTCTAAAACTTGAGGGGCCCCACAATAATATGTCTAAAAAAATGTTGGATATTTTCTATTTCTTGTAGGTAAAACCATAAAATTACTTGACTAAACTTATTGTGTTATACAGAGATTATTGTTCCATAATAATTCTATGAATATTTCATTTTTGTTTTTAATTGTTTGGAAATGACAGCTGAACTGGTCTGGTTAGTCCCTCAACAGAAGCTGTCGAACAACCAATGTCTTTTTGCAACAGGCCATGTTGAAGTGATTAATTAAAATATTGTCAAAAAAGGTGATCAATGAATAAGTTACTTCCCTTGACTTGTCTGTTGGGCAGTGATCACCACAGAAAGTCTGAATTTCCAAAAAAAAGAAGCATAAATGCTGCTGAACACATTTAGCATAAAGTTACATTGCAAACTGAGCCCCCCCCTTCTAGAAACTTACTTGGGGGTGCAAATATTTTTCTTTTTTTTTGTTGATATAATAAGGGGTAAATGTTTAAATTCACAGCCCTGTTGCTCTATTGGTGTGATCTGTACACATCATGCAAAGTCAGCCAGCCAGACTTGAAAACTGAAGAGAAACTACTGACAGTATAGGTTGACATACAGAAGGGTCCCTAAGATGTATTATACACTCGGCCCCGTCGATATCAAATTCATGCGTGTCCTTGTTTTTTCACTGTGCCTCCTTATGTTGCCGATGTTTGAGTTGTGTATTGATCAGATTAAATCTATGTAAGTAAACACCCTGACATAGAAAACAATAAACAATAATAAACAAGAAATACAGGTCAACAATTCTCCTTTAATTTAATGCATTAGTTATTAACCATGAAAACATTCATGGATGTATTTGAATTTCTATCAGATGATTTTATCTTTAGAAAAAAGGAACTATAATCGCATGACAGTTTACAGTGCGGACAATGGAATTAGTGAGCTGAATTCAAGTTCCGGCTGAGGCTCTTTACCTCCTCTTCACACTAATGCTTTTGGGGGTAGTATGAATCTCTTCTCCCAGCCATAGATAGAATAGCAGGGGCAGATTAGGCTCTTTAGCCTTTGGAGGCAACTAGTCTACAAGAAAGACAACTCAGAATTCAAAACTAATTCACCCAGAAAATAGTGGCAACAGAGGAGTTATATTGGCCACTACCTCCCCAGAAATCAATATGACGATATATTCGTCATGGGAGGAGTTTGAAAAATCCTTAGCCACCATCGAACTTGAAATGGCAAATGATGATCTATGGATACGTTAATGAACCTGTGTCGAACAGTAGGCAGTCTTAACGCAATGCTGATCTTACCATCTGAGCTAAACAGCCAGCTGATAGGTCGGACACCTGACTCCCGCATTATATATCCATTTCTTTATGATATAACTGCCTGCATTAAGAACCATATAGAGCAGATATGGACTATGAATGAACTATATGAGATTTGGGTATAAAGTAGTTATTCTAGCTTCTGACTTACCAGGTGGCTATTAGCTCAAATAGTAACAATGGCTTCATATTGAGATGGCCTCCTGTAGGACACCGGTTTGATAAATGCATTTGATGAAAATAACTATGCATGTTTCTGTGGTCTTTGAGTGGGTCCTTCACATTTTCTCACTTGATTTAAGCCTTGATAATTCCTTATTTCAATATTGTTGATAATATTAATAAATTTTTACGTATTATCAATTTCATCTGAGATTTCATCAAAAACTGACTGAACTTATTTCAAATAGTAGATAGAACGTATTTTAATCAGCAAAATATAATTTTTTTCTCTTTTCATTATACATTGCGGACAAAGAAACAAAGAATTAAACGGAAAAGGTCGCATTGTTCATTATGTAGATAAATTAGGGAACTTATATATCACTACCTGATAATGCTGAAATTCCTTAAAAAGTAAAAGGCTAAAAAACGGGTCTGGTTGGACACTCAATAGAAACGATTGTTGGGGATGATCAACTGAAAAATTGGAAAAAGAGGTGATCAATGGATAAGTTATACCTCTCACCTTTTGTTGGGCAGTGATCACTAAAAAACGTCCGAGTTTTCTAAAAACAAGCATGAATGCTGCCGAACATAAAATGAAGGATCAATTTAGCATAAACTTCCATTGTAAATTGGACGCCTCACTAGAAACCTATTTGGGGGAGGGATTTTCAAAACACAAAATAGTTTTTCCTTGGCAATAATGAGGAGTAAATGTTGAAATTTTCAACTCTCCAGCTCCATTGGTGCTGCTTTCATGCACAATACTTACATAAATAGCCAGCCAAACCCACTTGAAAACTGAAAAAGACTTATGAAAGGCTAAAAAATTACATTAAAGATGAGCAAAAAAGATATGGACTGAATGCTATAGAGAATAATATAAAACTAAAAAAAAAAACATTCAGAGAGCACATACCTCTGCTAATGTCAAAGCTAAAACTGAATGAAAATCAGTTCATTTATAGTTATAATACAGGAGAGGTGACAGTGTAAGTTCCGAATTTTCTTATTTAGGTCTATTATCCTGATGTATGAAGAAATATCTATCTCTCAAAAAAAGAATCCTGGATCCATGTCAAAACATAATCAGTTCTTCCTTAGCCTATAGCACACCCCTCCAAAGAATGTCACTGAAATTTATTGAGAACTTTCAGAGATATTGTGTGGACAAACTGGCGAATATGAGTGATATATGCCCTAGCGATTCTTTTTAAAAACATCTTCAATTGGGAAAAATATTGTAGATCCTTAGTCCATGGCCAACCCTCCCAGAAAATATCATTGGAATTTATTGAGAACTTTTAGAGGTATTGTGTGGATGAACAAACTAATATGAGTGAATACATATACCATACGGGCAAAGATGAAATATTTGTTCTGAAATAAAGCCTTAAAATAAAAGGTAAAACATTTTCTCCACATCTTATAGGCAAGCAAACCTGGCTGCAGGGTCAAATTCTACGTCTATTTTGACTGAAGATGATACCATAACTTTTGTATTTTTTCTCTTATGAATAAAAAATTATACATATATTCATTATAAAGAAATAAACCCTTGCATATCAGATAAATTTCATCGATATGTCAGACTTGTCAGTTTTGCTTAGTCGGTAAGAGAGCCAGCTACCAATCATTTATTCATTATTTCAAATGACAGTAGGGAAATGTTAATTTCATAGATATATTTATTCATTAGAATAAAATAATTTCTTGTTTATTTCTAACGTGAATTTTGGTACAGATGTAAGATTAGTTATTTTAGCTTAATCAGTAAGAAATACGACAACCAATCATTTGGTTATGATTTCAAATCACAGTAGGGGGCTATTGATTTTTATTTCTTTAAATTTGGTGAGGATTGTTCTTGTTCTCCTTGTTTGGACTGGAGTTTTACGATTTAGAATTGAAGAAACTGAAGAAGAATCATAAAATACTAATCCTCAATCTAATACAACAAAAATATAAAGACTTGCCATCACGCTTGATAATTGTACAACTGTAGTGTTAAAATTTGGAGTCATAAAAAAATTCCATCAAAAAATAAAAATGGTCTGAATAAGTTCTATTTATGACTTTGTTGGTATTTTCCACTGGGAAACATCTAAAACAGAGTGTAAACAAACATTCAGATTCTGGAGAATCTAGATGTTATTGATAAACCCATCAAAATGAGGCCCCCAAAAGCATTTTTGTCCGAAATTCAAGAAATCATTTTTAAGTGGTCTAGTGGTGTACTGATAGCAATTTTCATGTCTGTAGACAAAACAGTGTGACCAGGAGCACTGAAACACACTAACACCCACATAAACACATGCATATACATATATAAATCTTTGATGGCTCTGGTTGTTCAATAGTTTCCCTGTCTCCTTAAAAATATTCCTTTATTTAAGTGCTTTTTTCTTATAGTTTTACCCAATAGACTTGCATTAGTAAATTAGGAAACTTCCTCTGTATACCTAACAGATCGATTTGAAAACAGTTCTGGTTAGTCACTCAATAGAAACTATCAGGTGACCTACATCTTTTGGCAGAATGCTGTGTTGGGGGTAATCAATTGAAAAAAATGAGAAAAAGGAGTGATCAATGAATAAGTTACTTCTCTTGGGCTGTAATCACAAACAAAATCCGAAACAAACATGAATGCTGCTGGGCACAAACTAAGGGAACAATTTAGCTTAAACTCATTTTGCGTATTGACTTCCCCTCTAAAAACCTATTCAGAGGTAAATATTAAAAGAACAAAAATGAAGTTTTTTTTCTAGATATAATACAGAGTTAATGCCCTCTAACTTCATTTCTGCAGCATGTATAGATAGCTGGTCAGACCCACTTGGAAACTGAAGAAACCTATGTAGAAGTTGACGGTTTCTAATAGCTGTTGTATTGAAAAATCAAAGATTTTCAGTTTGGAATTTGTCTGAATCAATGATGATGAATCGTATTCAATATTCAATGTCAGATTCAAAATGGACGACTGTTCAATCTTTTCTCTTTTTTTTCCCCATTTATTATTGTTCTTTCTATTTTTCTTTCTTTCCTGTCTTTCCCCAATATGGAACCAAACATATGTTGCCAAGTATAGTTTCTTATTTATAGCTAGAACTGTCTTTAAAAATGGCTAAGTTTTTCCATTTTCAGCTAACTTTATAGCTACAAATGTTACTCATTTTAAGTCTACTTATCTAATAAAATAACTTAACAATTAGACTCCAGCACAAATTATTATTTGAAATTGTACATCTACTTTTATTGAACTGTATTGGCTAAATTGGAAAAAATCAGCCAGATTAATCTGAAAAATTGCTAATTTGGCAACCCAATAAAATAACTATACACTTGGACTCTAGAACAAATTATAAATAAAGATTGTACATCTACTTTGATTTGCAGCTATTGTAGATTTGTATTGGCTAAATTGGAAAAAATCAACCAGATCAAGCCAAAAAAGGGCTAATTTGGCAACTTTGAAGCAAACAAATGAAGCAATTTTTCTGGGGCTTTCATTTTCAAGATTCACTTAATTTTTTCTTCTTCTTTTGCTTATGTCTACTTCATCATAGACACTCAAGCAAAAAATAATATTTACTCAAGGTTAAGGGCATTATGACAAGAGTATAAAAGGAGTAAAGAAGAGAAGGAAAAAGAAAAGGAGTTGAAAAGAAAAGACTTGAATGGGGGAAGGAAGAGAGAAGAAGAGGGTTGAGAGAAAAGAGAGGAATAGAAAAAAGGGTCTGAGAAAAATAGAAGAAAGAGAAAAATAAGAGAGATTACGAAAGGAAAAGAAGGAAAAGGAAAGGATTTAGAGAGGAGGGAGGGAGAGAAGAGGGTTATGGGAAAGACAAGGGATGAAAGAATAAAAGAGAACAAACATGAGAAAAATAGAAAAAAGATGATAGGATGGAAAAAGAGAGAAAACAAAGAGAAGGAAGGAAAGAGGAAAGAATAGAGAGGAATGAAGAAAAACATGGAGAGGGGGGAAGGAGAGAAGAAAAGCCAAAAGGGTTGAGAGAAAAGACAAAGAGGTCAAAGAAAAAGAAAAAAATAAGAAGAACAGAAGAGAAAAAAATGAGAGAGATTAGAAAAAGATAGAAAATTAGAAGAAAGAGAAAAAGCATGAGATATTAGAAAAAGGAGAGAAAAGAAAAAGAGAGAAATGTTTTGGGTCTTGCATAGACATAATCCTACAAGGTCAATAATAACTGACTCTTCTATACATATTTTTTTTTTTTTTTTTTGTGAATTTCCTTCTGTAAATCTGTTTGGGTCGGAAGAATAGGAACATCTTTGACGTTTGACAACCAGGAATATTTTTTCCATCAGAGTGGAACATTTTCTGAGATTTTCTTTTGTTATTTTTTGTCCAAATATTCCAGCAGAAGCTTTTCTCTGGAAAAAATAATATTAACTGAAATACAAGACCTGCGCGACCACTTCCTTTTCCAAATCTAACAGAAACAACTATTAAAGAACATAATATAATTTTGTATTTGTGCACTTTCCCTTCTAATCTCAAATACCATATCTTATATATATATATATATATATATATATATATATATATATAATGTTAGCGCAGACCTAACTCATTTCTTTATTTTCTCCATGTCAATTCAACTTTTCACTTAATTTTTCTTGTTTGTGTACAAACCTTCCATTAACCACATCAAAATAAAGAAAAAAATGTTTCCAAGTTGGTAGGTCTAGATCTTTCAACCATTATTGGTCATTATCAAAAAAATGTAATAACGGTATTAAAAAATTTTAGAAAATTTTGATGCTGTTAATAAGAGGTTTGCATGCAAATGGAAAAAATAACTAAAAAGTTAAATAGACAGTTTTTCAGTTATTTTCAATGTATGTTTGAATGAAAGATTGCTGCTTCATTATACTGTTTAAGATGTATATATATGTATATATATATATGTATATATGCGTAAGTAAATATGTCACTTAATTTGGTCCTACTGACAGTCCAGTTCTGCGTAGGGCAAGGATAAGGTATCTGCCTCTGGGTCTGAAGTGAACGTTTTGACCCTACCTAGCGGTACTGAAAGGGATACTGGATTGTCTATAGCCACACCGAAGAGTTGTAATACAACGAAACAGCTGCTGTCTGTGGATGACACAATTATCAATTACTATATATATGTATACATATGTATATATATATATAATAATTGATAATTGTGTCATCCACAGACAGCTGTTTTGTTGTATTACAACTTTTCAGTGTGGCTATATATGGTTATTATATATATATAATCAAAAAGTAGCTAATACTTAGATTTATAAGCCGTCAAACTGATCAGTATTCTAGCCTTGCAAACATTTTTTGCATTCAAATTCACTGAATTTGGAATATTCTTTATGGTTTTTGGTAACTAACTGAATTATATTCTTTTTTATGTACTGTAGTCCCCTTTATAGCATGGTTGATGGGGTTCAAGAAAAATAACTGCATTATAACTGAACCGGAGATAATCCAAACTCAATTACAAATGCCAAAGCAAGTTCACCAGGGAAAGAACATGTTGTTTCCATTACAAAATCAAAGAAATTATGTATAAAACACCATATGATGACATGTTAATTAGTGGCGAATTGAAGAAATCCAATATTTCAATTATTTTAAGAAAGTCTTTTTATTTTATTTATGGTATTATGGACAAATGGTTGTTAATATAGGCAAAAATGTTGGGCTCATCCCCTCCCACCTTGTATTGTGGACTTTGCTGTAATAAAGGATGCCTGTACTATTACACAATTTAGTGTGAATTCCTCATCCATAGACTAAATTGAGAAAGAACAGTTTTTGCTGTTTTAAAGTGAGTTTTCAATTGTCAATGCTTTTAAACTTTTCTGTGTCTCCATCGTTTATTATACATCATTGATATGACATTTTATGAGACTTCTTACGTCTTTATTTCTACAATTTTCTAATCATGCTATGTGAGGTAAAATTAAGATTGTATTAGAATCATTTCCTATGAAATTGAAATCACTGTACTTGCTCTTTAGAGAGACGTAAGGTTATCTTTCTTAATGGTATGCCTAGGGTGCTGCATATCACTTCTTTCAATTAAAAATGATCCTCTTGATTCATTTCATGTAATTTACTGGGTAACTAAAGGAGTTTCTCAATTTTCCTTTTGTATCATTCTCTTTTTTTTCTCAAATTGCATTGAAGACTGTGTGAATGTGATTTTATGTTGAATATCTCCTTTAATGTGCCAGTTTATGCCAATGAATGTTTAAGATATTTTTATGATCACTTTTTGCAAATAAGTCTATAATTCAATGATACTTTTATAAGATGTGTCGTTGGCTTTACTCAGGAGGTTCTTTGAAACGTTCTATCTTATTCTGATTCACTGTTGTTCCCCAGGAATGATCCACTGTGTACCAGGGCTGAGCCACAGTGAATCAGAAATGAAAGAAAACCAAGTGTCTGCCAGCTGCTAAGTTAGAGAGATATCACACTTTCATCTTTTTAGAATATATTTCACGGAGTTGATTTGATTTTTTTTTTTTTTTTTTACCCAATTATATTAGTCATTTTATATCAAATCACTTGGTGCTCCCCAGGTCATCCTCTTAGATTCCGCTGAAAAAAACAAAACATGGTTGCCCCCATACGAAATTTATGGAGAAATCCAAAATTTTAGGTCAGTATCTCTAATAGTTTTGAAATGGAAAATCGTTGAAATTTCACTCAATTTTATGCATTTTGCTAGATGAGCCGTTCCATCTCACCTCTGACATTTATAGCTCTTCTGATATGGCATGAAAAGTTTTGAAACCCTATGATTAGGGTTAACCTTTTTCTATGTAGAATTCAAGAATATAATCAGATCAAGTGTATCGTATAGACTTGTCCACAGAACTCAGAAAAACGTGAAAAAATGCTTATTTTGAAGATTCTGGAGAATGTACATGTTAATTGAGTTAAAATATTGTGAACCAAGACTGTCAACAAAAGTTTCTTTAGTTTTTGGTTTGGTCTAGCTGGTTATGTATGTATTGTGTGTAGCAGCTGTACCAATGAAAGTAGACAGCTGGAAATTTAAACATTTTCTCTTCATTATGTCTAAAAAAGATCCCCCCCTCCAAATTGGGTTTTAGTGGAAGTTTCAATATGCAATTTGATGTTTTGCTAAATGGGTCCCTTGTTTGTGTCTGGTAATGTTCAGGGTTGTATTCTGAAAATTCAGACTTTTTAGTGACCACTACCCAGTGAAGAAGTAACTCATTCATTGATCACCCCTTTTTCCAATTTTTTTGATTGATCTGCCCTAAAATGGAATGTTTCATCCTTTTGTGTATAAGATGTCAAAATGTCAATTTGTAAAAACTCATCAGCCTCTGATTTCAGATTAAGTTTATCTTGTGTAGTACACACTGAATTAGTGATATGTAATTGTTTTTCTACTTTGATAATTAAAATTTGTCACCCTTTATTCTATTACTCCTTAGGAGTTTTTCAAATGTTGTATATGCTATGCCGGATTTGTGAAAATGTGTAATTGGTGAAATTTTACTTATCAGTTTGGTTCCATAAACTTTTGATTGCAAAAAATTGTTATATACCCTTGTTTCGATTAAATGAACTTTTGATCAAATCAAACCTACATATTCATATTTTGAGGAAAGAGAAAAAAGTATTTACTCCTTTTTTGGTTAAAGAAAAATTTGATTTCAAAAACTTATAATTGTGAATAGACATAGTTGTTTTTATATCTTTATTTTCTTTATTCAATGAACTTTTCCTCAAATTAAATATGGGTATTTATCTATTTTTTAAAAAATAGTTGAAATTTTGCTTGTTAAGCAAATTCATAGATTCAACATAACATATGTAAGCCAACTTCACAATATGAGGCATGGTAAATGAAAGGCTCATAAACAGAAGATTATCTAAATTACTTGAAATATTTGCTACTACTGGTGTTGTTGGTTAACTAGGTCAGCTCATAAAGGAAATACTGACACATACTTTCAAACCCATGTACTTACATAGTTTGCATACATATGTACTTACATACTTATATAGTCTAGTAATAACTCTGTATGTGGAGTAAGTCTTGAGGGTTATAGAACCAGCGACCATGTGATGAGATATGGGAATGCCTTTTAGTGCCAGACAGCTGGTTCCTCTGACAGACACGGTTCTGTCTGGGGGAAGTTCTTGTGTTATTGTCTGGAAATACTGCTGGGCTGGTTATCAGTAACCGACATGGAAATATACACACACATATGGAAAAGCTTTTCGTTATATAATACACACAGATTTACATAAGTGCATACAAGAAGATACTCATATACTTTTATATATATATATATATATATATATATATATATGCATTGGTAGATATATTTGTGTGTGTATGTATATAAGAATGCATCATAAGAAAATTTATATATATATGCGCAAATAATTCAGAGATGTGTACATATCTATACACATAAATGAATACATGTCTCTCTCTTGTTCTGCATGAATATATTAAAAGTTTTTTTTATTGTAAACTTATCTTTTTGAGTATACATGTAGAATATATATATTATTGTATATAGATGTAGAATATATATATATATATATATATATATATATATATATATATATATATATATATATATATGTTAATAATAATAATGTCATCCACAAACAGCTGTTTTTTAAATTTTTATTATGGCTCTTCAGTATGACTATAGACTTGATATCCACCTAGTACTGCCGGGTGGGATTGAAACCACCGCTCCAGAGCCAGAGTCTGATGTTCTACTCCTGTCCTACACAGAACTGGGTTGTCGATGAATCCGAATTTAGCAATATGTTTTTTACGCATAATTCGCCATCTACTAGAGTGCTCGATTCAATAGTTAGGAGAGCATTGCATATTTGCTTTTGCAGATGGTTGCCCTACCTAAGAGTGCTCAACCCTAGAATGGGGAAGTGTTACTTAGTGATAATAATAATGTCATCCGTAGACAGCTGCTTTGCAGTATTATAACTTGTCAGTGTGGCCATAGACTTGATATCCATCCAGTTCTACCAGGCGGGATTGAAACCCTCGCTCTAGAGCCAGTGCACATCGTTACGTAATGCACAAAACATGTTGCTATGTTTTTGTTCATATCTAAGAATGTAGACCAGATACACCTTTCATGTTTTTTTGTACATGACCCCAAAATATATCTGAATAAGATAGTGTAATTTATATCTAGTAGCAATGATAGCAGAAATCTAGTTGCAGAAATCTTAATGAAAATTTTAATTCATTTTACAATAATTTAAATATCTTTTTAGAGTTTTATTCACTGTTCCCCCGCAACAGATTGGTTCAATCACCATTGTTGGGTTTGGGTTAAGATTATTCATGTGTTCTGACATTTATATGAATCTATGCATCAATCTGGATTTCACCCAGCCCTAACTGTTTTGTAGAAACTTGAAATTTTGCATAGACACCCCTCTCAATGAGTAGGGAAAATGGTTTCTGTTATTTTTCATATACCCCTAAATGGTTTTTATTTTGGGGTTCAATTAACAATGAAAGTTCATGCCAAATTGATCCCCTAGTTTATGTCCATGTTTTTGTTTTTTTAATCATAAATTCATGATTTGAAATATACTGGTAGTATTTTCAGCAAGGGAACTTGGTTTTATCACAATCTCTGCTTGATTTACAAGGTAAAAAGCAGCATATATGGGTGGGGGTGGTGATTCATAATTTCCCTTGGAACGCTAGTTAATTTGGGTTTTAATTGCAAGAAAATAGCATAAAGTTCGTTGTTGAAAAAAAAAGTACTTTTGCATACTTGAAGCCAGTTTTAGACTGTTTTTAATGCCAATTTTTGTTATTACTTTGATAACGCTATCATTGATGTCTGCCAACAAAAAGATTTAAAGTCTGTAATTAGAAATCTTCCAAAAATAACATAGCCATTATAGAAATAGGATTCAGACTTTTTAGATAATATTCCTCAGGTATATTAACCTCTGAAGTATTTTTGAATGGTCTCTACTTATATAAACCCTACCTTTTATTTTTTCTTATTTTCATTGATATCTCCCAAGCGGTTCTATAAACAATACAAATTATAGACCTCGTAAAAGTTGAATGCTCTGAGTTAATTTTCCCTCAAGATTACCTCACTATTTAGAGCTGTAGTTCTCAAACTTTATCATATGACGGCACACTGAGAAATATTTGATTTACTCAGCTAAGTAACGGTCAAATGGAAATGAATTAGACAAAAGCATTTTAGTAGTCAACAAATGAAATTTCTATATCAGCACACTGATGTACGTACTCATTAAGCTGTTTTCCTTTCATCTATCACTTGAAAGATTTAGATCTCACTAATCTAGTAATAAAAGCATTGGAATCGTAACTTTGTGGTGGAAACAGGACAGACATAATACCCATACTGGACTCGTTCAAGGCCCAAGATACTTGTTTGTATATATTGGATAAATTGATGCAATACACTTAGGAGATAGTTGTGGCAGACATTTTGAAAACAACTCATTTATAGAATCCTTGAATACAATTGTTCATCTTTGGATTCTATTGGATACAATGGGTCAAATGATTCCTGTCAATAATTTTTTCAAATGTAGAATTGATTGTTCAGAGAAAACATCTTTTGACGCTTCCTGATACATGATCTGTGGCCTCTGCTCTTCCATTGAGGGTCAGTGACTATTCTTGAAGCATTGAGGATTTTCATAGATCTAGACTAGTATAATATTTTATTAATACTAGACTGACTCCTAGGAGCAACATCTCTATGTCCTATTCATTTAGATCTGTAGCTTCCATACTTTTAAATGGTATTACCAGTGGTTTAGTGCCGTGGGAATGGTGTTCCCTTACTTTGTTCATGATGGGGAACGGCATACTCTCACTCATCCAGCTGAGGAGGTTTGCGTCACTCACTGGGTCGCTACACTTGCTAGATCAGGCAGTCCTGCATTCCCTCACTTCTTTTTTTTTAGCGCTATATCACTAGGGATTACTGCTTTCCAAAATTGTAGTAGTACTCATTACCCGCCAGCAAAATTGAACTAAGTTATAAGATATTTAGGGAAGTAAACAATATTTTGATTGGAAAGAACACATAATTACAGAAAAAGGTATTACTGAAGTGAAAATAAATGCAAGTGATGGAAATACCTTAAATTATTCCTGTGGGGGTAATTACCCCCACTTAGGAAATCACTGATCTAAATCAAATCGTGGTATCGAGTGTCACTATTAACCTTCAACTTGAGATCCCTGAAAGTGAAAATTGTAAGAATATAAAAATTACTTTTCTCTGATTTTTATATATATATATATACACACACATTGAGTAGATGGAATGTATTTCTGTGCCAATTGCTGGAATTTAAAGTATGTGGGCACTGCTTGGTTTTTCTAAATGTGTCTAGACTACAAATGATATAAGCAGACTACAAAAAGAAAGGGAAACTTTAGCAAGGGAGGAACAGTTGATTAAATGGGTATTATTGATATGTGTTTACTGGTTAATAATTTCTATTGATAGATTGACTTGAGTCGTCATTCTCCTGCAGTGCTACTCAAAGTTTGGTATGTGTGCCGGCACCAGTACGTAAACCATGGACTGCCTTGTACACAGCTTGTTTTCAAACCTTCAATGATGCATGTAGGACTTATCACTAGATTCTTGGCCACACTTTGGAATTATTCTACAATATCTTACAATATTGTATTACTTGTTTACAAAACAAATAATATTAAAGAATTTAACTTTTAATGTATTCATCATATTTTTCCAAATAACATTACTACAAATGTTCAATTAATATTTTACTGATAAATAGATAATTGAGCTAAGATATCCAACCAGTCCCTGACACATTAAAAGACTGTGCCAGTCTGCGAGATCAAATAGTTTGAGTAATGCTTTTCTACTGTATAAAAATATGGCCTTACCAGTCTCTGTACCACTGAATCTATTTGGTCTCCTCTCAAGGTTTTATAATTTGAAGTGCATTTGTTTTAAATTGAGATATTATCATAAAAATTGAAGCTTGCAATCAGCTGTATAAGTGCTGTCTGTTATGAATGGTTGATTTTCGAGCTATTTTCAGGTTGAGTTTTTGTCCTTCATCTGAAGATGACAGAAATATTTTGGTGCTAAAAACAACTAAAAAAAAAATGGCATCTTAGTAAAGAAAAAAATCTGAACCTTCTATTTATCTTGTGTTTTTTGTTTTTTGTTTTCTTCATATGTTGATTTGAAATACTTTGCATCAAAAAAAAGTTTTAAACCTCTATCCTGTTCACAAAGAAGCCTCCTTCTCTCAGATATCTGGATACGTTAATAAGTCTATTACCTATTGATGGAAAAAGGCGTTTATTTTACAAAATGATCTCCCTGGCAATGATCTGTGAGACTTGAGTGCAAACCATTGCTTTACAAGAGGTGGTGAGAGACTATGTCTGGCAGTGATACAATGCTGGAAGGTTACTTCTTGCTTTCCCAAAATGAATAGAGATTAAAACATGCTATTCAATAAGCGTAGTAGTGAACATTGATAGACTAACCAAAAATGCTATAAAAGTAAAACACAGCTTGTTATAAAATATATAGAGAGATACTAACAAATAAATAACATTCCTGGTCCAGAATTCATTCCTGTAACCTCAAAAAAGTACACAATGTCTAGTTTTGGTTGGGATGGGGGCATGGTCAGTTGTTCCGGGGCAGCACTTCCCTATTGGTTGTGGGGTACCTTGATACCTTAACATCGTTTGCGGGGACTGGGCAATTTTTACTCTGCACATTAAACTCAACTTTGTGTCATTTTCCCTCTGTGGGGAGATGAATAAATACCTATCTATAGATAATTATCAGTGGCTTCATTTCGCAATGTTTCTTTCTGCTTACAGAAGCATTTTTTTGTGACTTTGCAAATGGATTATGCTGACCACTGGCCTTTGCCCTTGGGAGCATTTCTGCCTCTGGTCATCTGTTAGCTGTCTGCCAAGTGAGCGTCCTATGTTCTCTCAAAAAAAAAACAAACAAAATAACCGCCTTTTATCGGCTCTCTTTGCATATTGCTCTCTCAAGTCCGTGTTTTCTATACAATTTTAACAAAATTGCTTTTCTGTCCAATTTGCCTCTACCTGTGAAATAGGAAGAGGTTTGCGTTTTCACTCATGTATCTCTTTGTCTGCACATGCAATATCTCTGAAAGTCTTCAATGAATTTTCATATACTGTTAATACTGCTTTTGAGCTGAGCAGAGACAGAGTTAAGTGTTAATTGTTAATACTTTATTTGAGCTAAGCATTGGAAGAGCTAGGGGATGATAAGACTTTATTTGAGCTATGCAAAAAATAAAAGCTCGGGGTCAATTGATAATATTGTATTTGAGCTAAGCATCAAAAGAGCTATGTATCAATTGATAATACTTATTTCAGCTAAGCATAGAAAAAGGTAGGTGTCAATAGATGATACTTCATTTGAGCTAAGCATAGAAATAGTTAGGTGTTGAAGGGTGGGATATGTATGGGCTAAGGAAGAATAGATTAAAGTTTGGGGTGGATCCAGGAAATTTTAAAAGTTACATCCCACGCATTGTAACTATTTGTCTCCACAATATCTCCAAAAGTTCTTAATCAATTTCAATTGAATTTTCTGAAAGGGTATGTTATAGGGTGATGAAATTGGCAGAGGTTTGTGTCCTGAGTACTTTATAGTTGCACTGTTTGGTGCTTTCATTTTTTTTCAATATTTTGGTTTGACCACTCTTGTATGCACCTCTGGGTATTGTAGATTTTAGCAATACATTGATGACTTGATTGCATCGCTTTTGCCTAAGAGTTAAACATCAATGCTCCTGGATCTAAAATTGAACTGATCCTGTAAACAACAGACTTTTAAGAAGAAAACATTTGCCTCAGACTTTGTGAAGTAAAAATGTGGTTTATGTTTTCCTTAATGCACAGGAAAAAGAATTTTATATTGATTCAGCAATTATTTGTAAAATCTATAATATCAAAACTGTATAAACTCCACAATATCAAAACAGTATAAACCATATACTAGTGAGTTGTTACACCAGAGCAAATTTCTTTGACCATTTTGTTTTGAAGACAGTTTGAGGTGATTTATGTTACGATCACAGATGGAAGTCTATTATCTTTATCATAGCTGTATTTTTAATTAAAAAAAGACTATTCATAGAATGCTGTATTTATCTAATAAAAACTGGTGGACTGACTCATTGAAATATTTGGAAAACATGAAAGATGAATTATACAGTTGACTGATTTGTCAGATCACTTATTGGAAAGAGTCGGTTGAGTTTATATTAGAATTTTAATGTTTTGTGCTAAAGATTGGAAATCTATTTTAGGTATTCATTCACCTCTTGACAAGGGTGGAATGCGACTCATAGTTGAGTTTAACTTGAATGATAAAACTTTATTTGAGCTAAGCAAAGAGTTGAGTGTCAATTGTTAATACTTTATTTGAGCTAAGCATAGAAAGAGCTAAGTGATGATAATACTGTATTTGAGCTAAGCATTGGATGAGATTGGTATCAATTGATATACTTTATTTGAACTAAGCAAAATAAAAGCTCGGGGTCAATTGATATTGTATTTGAGCTAAGCATCGAAAGTGCCAAGTGTCATTTGATAATACTTTATTTGAGCTAAGCATAGAAATAGGTGACAATTGATTATATTTTAATTGAACTGAACATGGGGAGGAATCAAAACTCTATGGTTCAAAATAATAACATATTCAAATAGATATCAGGGTTTGGGGTACTTTTATTTTTATTCTATCTAGCCTACATAAGTAAAATATGCATATCCATATGTATGACTTGCAGTTTCTTTTTCAGAATAGATTGTAACCTTAGTTCTTTCCTGCGTAGCCCTTATCATACTAGCCTCATCTCCTTTCAAGTCAGTTCTGTTGTAGCTTGCTCTTTCAGGGTTTAACAGGTTGGCACAAGTCTGGCTTTCTCGGGAAGCCACGTATGGTATTCTTCATTCTTTTTTGCCATCTCTTCTCATGTTAATGGTGTTCTTTCCAGGGGTTACTCTATTAACTTGAATGGCTCCTGGGGATTCAATATATACCTCCAGTTTCTCCTTTTTGTTCCATTGATGGATACCTTCTCACCATCTTGATGCACTTATCCATTCGTTTGAAGATAATATTATCATCTACTCAGCTAAAAGCTTAGGCCAATTGATTCGTCCATTCAACAGATATGTGGTCAGTGTCCTACAATAGATAGAGATGAGATCTACAATAAGATCCGGATAAACTGGTCAGTGGAAGAAGGCAACCTCCTCTTGTCCAACAAGTGTAAAATGCATTTTGAACAGTGGATTAACCATTAGGCTGATTAGGGGTTGGGGTGTTTCCTGCCCCTTCTCGACTGAAGGAGTGATAGGCTACTATTTGTACGCGGCCATCTCCTCAACACCCTGGGACAAATACATGACCTACTTTTTAAAACTCTGACTGTCCGCTGGTAGTATAATCTTCTGACAAAAAAAATGCGGAACATGTCCATAAATTTATCAAAATTTTTTTTTTTTTTTCCCTGGGAATTTGACCCGCGTGCTGTAGATATATTGAGACTTGTTGAATCTGATTATAGCTCTATTTTATGCCTAGGTTATATAGTTCTTGAGTTATAAGAGTACAAATATAGAGAAATACATAACTTTATATATATTGAGATGTTCAGTCCAATTCTATTTTTATTTATTTTAGTAGATAAAGTGTAATAAATTTTTATTAATTATCTTTGCTACTATTTACCTTCATCTTAATTGTTGTTGCTTTTTATCTTGAACTTAACTCAGACTGGGTCCTCTTTGAAATGAGTAAATAAATGAATTGACTGCACGGATCAGAACAAGGAATAAGTACCAGGTGAGAATCAAACTCCAGATCCTCTGTGCTGAAGGATGGCTCGTTTAATGCACGATTTTTCTTACCACTAAACTATTGGAACTCAGTGGCAAGCGTCAGTCCAAATCAACCTCATGAACCCACTCTCTATCCACAATCTCCTACGTGCAATGTTTGTTATTGAGTTCAGTTCAATCCTTATTCCTTATTTTATTTATTTTAGTACACAAAGTATTATATATCATTATCATTTATTTTTCCTACAATAGAAAAATCTTAATTTCACTCACTGCTGAAGGGAACCTTGCCTGAATTTTGTTGTGATGAAAAGCAACAACAATTAAGATGAAGGTAAATAGTAAGAAAAATAGATAATGATATATAGAAGTTGACTATCCTAATAAATTTGTTGCTTTTTCATAATATGTTGGCTGGTCTATTCTATGGTCTCCTTCAGATGAGTACATACAGTGCAGTCTTGTTGGTCTTGCTCTCCCGATAATTGAGTTTGTGAGCTCTGTTCTATTGTTATCGTATTTTTTTCTGATTCATTCAATTCCTTGAAAGATCTAGTTGTCTAACAGGCAAAATGACTAGCCACTCCCTATGGTTTGTAATTTCTTCTTCTTTGATTCCTTCTTTATTTCCCTTATTCTTTGAGACTCTACTATATGGGAAAGAGACCTGTGAACTTTTGCACGCACCTAATACTATTTGTTTTCCTCTACTTTTTTCTGTAACTTGTTGATAGAGTTTATTCTTTATAATAATTTTGACCTGTCAGACTGTAAAATAATTTTTTCCTGAGATTATATCCCAAGTTAGAGAGCATCCTTGCCTTTCTCAATTGATAAAAGAAGCTAACATGGTGTTGCAGGTTGAGCAAATCCTGGTTATTTGACGGAAAATGGCGAAAAACCTAAATTATGTAATTTTCAATTATGTAGCTCAAGTTTTCCGAATGATCATCCAATTGAAAAAAATGTGCTATTTGCACTGATGCCTTTAATATATAATTAAACCTATCACCACTATTCCATGAAACTTTAATCAAATAACCTGCTGGCCAGGGGCGGTCCCAAGTGGAAAAATTTGAGCAGGGTGTGGTTGTTTTCTAAGTGGAAAAATTAATTTTTACGAATAAATACGTGAAAAAGGAAACAGATTTCAAACAAAAAACAAAGAAGAAATATGTGAACCATCACTTTTCTCTTACATTTGAGTCGTAGCTTTTTACCACTTGAATTGACAAAAGATGAAAGTAAAAAAAATTTTTCAAAGTTTACCACAGAGCCAATGAATTAAAAAAAGATTCATAAAGAATAAGACGGAATACATTTTACTTAAATCAGATCAAACACAAAATAATATTTTGTTTCTAATGTTAATTAATGATTTCTTGGGATAACTTTGTTATGAAATTTCTATATCTGGATGGAGTCAGCGGCAGTCCGTTGCAACTCCTTCCCCAGAGATTGCACTCCACCTCCTCCAAGTGCAACAATGGATTGATATGGAGCCAAAGTGTGGGGGCCTCTTCCAGGCAAGCTTGTGTCCAAAAGGCAGCCCAGCAATGATAATCGTGATGATATTGAGATGTTTTTAATTTTCTTTTTATCGAGCTTGCCCGAGCTGTGGGGAGGTGAGGATCTGGATGCCGATTAAAAATATCCGTATTGTTTGATGAGCTCCACAAATTTCCAATAGCATGTCTGTTCTCTCAGTCATACATTAGTCTTGTGATTGTTCACTTCGTGTTTTCTTGTGCAGAACTTGTAGCAATTAAATGATTGTAAATTTTCCAATGACTTCCTTTTTTTTAGAAAAAACAAAACAAAACATGACAGTCGAAAAAAAAGATTTATATTCATCTCACTGAATTGTCTACTATCCTGTTGAATGATTTGAATTTTGAAATGAGACAGGCCTGATTAGTCACTCAATATAAACTGTCCTGTAAACAGTGTGTTTTGGCAGCATGCTGTGTTAGGGATGATCAATTAAAACATTTGAAAAAGAGGTCTTTTTTTATTGGGCAATGATCATCTAAAATGTCTGAATTAAAAAAATGAAAACAAGTATGAATGCTGCTGGACATATGCTAAAGAATCAAGTTAGCTTAAACTTACACTGTAAATTTGAAGCCCCCCCCCCTCTGCTAAAAACCTCAAAGGAAAATCCCCCCCCCACCACCACCAATTTCCCTACTCATTGAGGGGAGTGATTGTGCAAAATTTCAAATTTCTACTATGGTTTGGCAAGGTTCCGGATATATGGATAAATGTCAGAACACATGAATAACCCTAACTAAGTATCAGCGTTTAAACTGGTCTGTTGCGGGTAGCGATGATTAACAACACAGCTAAGAGAAAAATCTTAATATTCATCTCACTGCTGAACTGTTTACTTCACTGTTAAATGATTTGAATATTAAGATGAGTTATGTTAATAGACTTAACCCATTAACTCTAACAGGTGGCGAAGAGTAATAGTTATCTATTTCAAGTTATCAGCCCTGACTCACAGATGGAACTAAGTTGCAATCAATCACAATAAAGCAGAAATTTTAAATGAGTTGGCTGGAGATCTTCAACGACTGAAATACCCATCATCTGCAGTTAATAGATTAATCTATTTTTACATGAATATAACCCAAGTCAATCAGATGATGATTCTTGTTGTTTCAGTGTTAATTGTCTGACTAATAAAACTTTGCTTGACACAATATGACCAATGTATCGGAGTCAATATGCAATAAATCCATATTTGTAATCAAAACCCACAATTGGAGTAAATACTACGAATCATACCTACATTTTTCTAAAGATATTCTCTATGACTACCACAAAGGTCTCAAAACAAAGTTCTGTGAAAATATACTCTTTTTGTTGTTTGAACCCAGTTTATATTTTATTTTGTAATCATGATGATCACTAACAAAGCAATAGAGATGAAGTTTTAGTACTTAGGCTGTGTAATTTGAGTTTTTCTGTAATCAGGCTATGAATATCAATCAAACGTTTAATAATTTTTCAGACTAGGCGCTCATCCATAAAAGAAGTTGACTTTTCATCACAGTCAATAACTGAACAACTGTAGCATCAAAATTTGAAGTCATATAAAAAATTCCATCAAAGAATAAATATAGTCAGAATAAATTCTATTTATGACATCACTGACGTTTTCCAAGAGAGAACATATAAAATAGAGTAAATAAAAAATCTATAAATATCTAGATTCTGGAGAATCTAGATGTTATTAAACCCATTGAAGTATGGCCCCCAAAAGCAGCCCCGCTTTTTTTTCCAAAAGGTGTCTAGTAGAGTACTGATGCCAATTTTCAAGTTCATGGACCAAATGCTATTGCCAAGAGTGCTGAAACATGCAAGCACATGTTCATATAAAAAAAAGGATAGAATCCTCTGCCATCTTTGATGGCTATGGTGGTTCAATCATTGTCTTGTGATGAACAATTGTTATTAGATAAGATCATTGTTTGAATCGTATTTGTGTTTTAAAATCAGATTGATGAGTTTTTTATAACTTGTAAAAGTTTTTTGATATTTTCAAATATGTTTTTCGATTCTTCTTTATCTCTCTGAAATAGATCTACCATTGTCAAATTCAATACCAAGTCTTCAGTTGACTTTGTTTCCTTCCAGAACTAGAACAGCAAGAACGATCCTCACCAAAATTAGAGGTGTTAACTGATGTATAAAATCCACATTCTCTTGCTGTGATACTATCTCATGACCAACTGATCGCCAATATTCAATCTCATTGATTGAGCTAAATCAACAACTCTTTGATATCAATGAAAATTTATCAAACAGATACGCCTGGGCTTATTTCATTCAAATAAATAGATACATCTGTACAAAAATATATATGCATATATATTTATAATTTTTATTTTTTACATATACAATGAAAAAGTTGCAGTAATCTTCTTCAGTCAGAGTAGAAGTTAGATTAGAGTTGGACCTGCAGATGTCAGTCTTGTCTATTGTGGTCTGGTCTAATTTGTGAAGTTCAAAGTTTCATTCTTAGTTTAACTCCTGTTATTGCAGACTAAAAACTCATCACTGAAACATCTATTTTTGAAGCGTACGTTAAAAACGAAGCATATCTTTTCTAAAATGGTGCTGAAGGGTCACATTTGCTGATTTGGCACGATCAGTCAACGTGACATCCCCCTCCCCCCCGGCGCTCCATCTCATAAGAGCTTTGCACAAGATGGTTTACCTGGAGCCACCTATTCAACATTTTTTGACTATTTCTTTCTCTTTTTTTCCTCCTCTTTTTCACGTCTCTTCTTCCCATCTCTCTTTTTTCTCTCTCTCTTTTTCCCTTCCCTATCCTCCCATTCCTCCCCCTCTTCTCTTTTTGCAATTCTTTCTTTCTCTTTTCATCCTCTTTCTTTCTCCTATCCTCTCTTTCTCTCCCATATCATCTCATTCTGACCCACTCTTCTCTTTTCACAATTCTTTCTTTCTCTTTTCTCCTCCCCCTCTCTCTTTCATTTTCATATCATCCTGTTCCTCCCCCTCTTTTCTTCTCACAATTATTTCTTTCTCTTATCCCTCTATATCTTTCTATCTCTCTTTCCTTCCATTTGTCCATCAACCTCTTACTTTTCCTTCTCTCTCTGTTTTCTTCCCTTTCCTCTACCCTATTCTTGCTTTTGCTTCTCACTGTATATCCTTGTATGTAAGGTTGACATTTGATTTTTCTTTTTTTTTAATGCAAATATTGCACTGCATCCAATTTGCTGTATGATGGCTAGAGGGTCATCATTTTTTGTCTTTCTTTTACTCTGAATCTCAGAGGACACTTCTGCTATGCTTTTCTCTCTCTCTTCTTTCTCTCACTTCTCCTTACCATTATCAGATTCTTTTTCTTCCCTCTCAACACCTGTTTCTCTCTTTCTCCCTTTTCCCTTTTACTCTTCCTCTCTCTGCATTATCTATTCTTTGCCCACCACCATCTCCTCCCCATGTGATAATTTCTCTCATTGCCTTTCACCTCTCTCTCTCTTTGCATTGTATGATCATTGTATATATACTTCCTCCTTCTCCATCCATTTCCTCCCTCTCTCTTATACTTTCTTTCTCTCTCTCTCAATGATATTACATTTCTTTCTCTTTCTATCCCTTTGATATATCTCTCTCTCTTATTGCACCTTTTCTCTCTCTCTCTTATTGCACCCTTTCTCTTTTAGGCATCTTTTCTCTCTTTCTCTCTTTCTCTCTCTCATCGTATCCTCTCTCTTTCTCTCTCTCATCGCATCCTCTCTCTTTCTCTCTCTCATCGCATCCTCTCTCTTTCTTCTCTCTCATCGCATCCTCTCTCTTTCTCTCTCTCATCGCATCCTCTCTCTTTCTCTCTCTCATCGCATCCTCTCTCTTTCTCTCTCTCATCGCATCCTCTCTCTTTCTCTCTCTCATCGCATCCTCTCTCTTTCTCTCTCTCATCGCATCCTCTCTCTTTCTCTCTCTCATCGCATCCTCTCTCTTTCTCTCTCTCATCGCATCCTCTCTCTTTCTCTCTCTCATCGCATCCTTTCCTTTTCTCTCTCTCATTGCATCCTTTCCTTTTCTCTCTTATTGCATCCTTTCCTTTTCTCTCTTATTGCATCCTTTCCTTTTCTCTCTTATTGCATCCTTTCCTTTTCTCTCTTATTGCATCCTTTCCTTTTCTCTCTTATTGCATCCTTTCCTTTTCTCTCTCTCATTGCATCCTTTCCTTTTCTCTCTCTCATTGCATCCTTTCCTTTTCTCTCTCTCATTGCATCCTTTCCTTTTCTCTCTCTCATTGCATCCTTTCTCTCCATCTATTTTCCCCACTCTCTCCTTCTTAGACTTTCTTTCTCCACCATCTACTTTCTCCTTCTTTCTCCTCTGGAGGGTTTTCAGTGAAAAAGTGTTATGGCCAATAATGCGATTATTTGGCTGCACACTCTGTACCCAGCCAGCTGAAGGGTGTAGGACTGGGTCATGTGCTGTTCTTCTACAAAGAGATTTGTAGCTATTTATGTTCGAATGTGGAAACACAGATCCCCTCAGCTGGCACAAGATGCCTTGGCAGTGGTTGTGGCAAAACAGCGAAAAAGAAAAAAAAAAGATATTTACCCACAGAATCAGTGGACATTTCTTTGGCTGCACCAAATATGGCACCTTCGGCAATATTTTCTCATTGAAAAGTACAATGGTAAAAGGATAGCCAAATAGATACAAATAGGCTGTAGTAGATAGATCGACCAAGATAGGAAAGAAAAACACTTTCGCGAATAACATGTGGGAGAGATAGCTACTGTATACACCTGTGTAATGTTGACTTTTTGAGACCAATTTTTTAACCTATAATAAGGGGGTTGAACATTATATGAGGAAATGCTTTTGAAACAGGCCCAAAATGTTTACTGTTCCAAAAGCATACCTTGTGTATTGTTCAACCATCTAATTCTTGGTTGAAAACTTAGTCCCCAGAAGACAAACATCACACAGTGTTATCAAATTGAGCCAAATTTGGTGCCAGGCTATATGGTAGGGAGCACACAGTGATGCCCAGACACCCTATTAATCAATTAAATGACTTGTCTGCTTAGTTACTCAATAGAAACCATCATGTGACAAACATCTTGGGGCAGCATACCACGTGGGGGGGGTGATCCATGAAAAAATTGGAAAAGGGAGGATCATTGAATAAGTTACTTTTGTGGCCGTTTGTTGGGCAGTGATCACTAAAGAAAAAGTCTGAATTTTCAAAAAACGTGTGAATATTACTGGATGCAAACTGGGGATTAATCAATATAGTGAACTTAAATTGTAATTTGAACCTCCTATTCAGGGAGGAAATTTTCAAAAAACAAAAATGCTTTCTTTCTAGGCATAATAATGAGTTAAAGTTCAAATTTTTAGGCCTCTTGCTCCATTGATGTGGTCTGTAAGCATGATACACATAGAGCCAGCCAGCCGGCTGGACCATTTTAAAACTGGAGAAACCTATTCTGACAGTTCTAGTTGACAGTTTCTAATTTATAATCTGTTACCATAGATAATCTGTCCCCCCCGATTAAGCTTAAAATTTGAATGGAAAATGCGGGATCCATGTATATTCCACGCCATTTTCTTAGATCTGATCAGCATCTCCGAAATGTTCGCTGTGAATCTGAAAATGTGAATTTCAATGTAAACCTCACTAAGGAGTAAATATTATTTGTCCACAAATGTACGTGAGTTATGAATGATTGAATGTAGCTAAGTACTGTTACTATGGAAATGACACAAATATTCATTGTCAGTGGTGTATCTGACTATAAGCAAAGAGTAGGGAAGGGAGTTGTCAACAAGTTAGTTCAGAGGTTTCTTTGGAACTTTGAAAACTTAAAGGCCCTTTCTATAAAGGGAATACTCTGACAGGCCTCTATTTTTAGCATTTAGTTTTTAGACTGTCAATTAACTGCCATGATAAACAATTTGGACCTCTAAGAATCATATTTATTCTAAATTGATTATATTTATTTGAATTCTAATATATGGTAGAGGTCTGTGTTCAATAATTGTTTTTTGATAGCTGTATGGTGGATGATATTATTTTTTGTCATAAGAGTTGCAATGTCAGGTTTAGAGAGAACACTGCTGTGGACTCTTGTGGATTATTTGTCGGACCCCCGTCCCATAACAGCTGGGTTAGTTGAATGAATGATCTGAAATTTGTTTTAACATATAAAAAAGTTAGTGTGTTATGTGCTACAGTGATTGTATGTATAAGGAAGGAAATTCACCATGCTTCGTTATTGTATTGACTGCTTGCATATTTTTATAAAAGAAGTAAAATTCCAGCCATAAGTTTTCTTGATTTCATCATTTTGATTACTTGTAAAAGATGTGATTGAAAGAGTATTACTGCCACATCTGCCATTTGGCGAGTATGTCTTCGGGTTTTCTATACTATCAATCATCATCCTGACAACAGTTGCTGTCAGATGACCTTCTACACTCAACGAACAGTGCTAGAAAAATGTCTCCGTTATGTTTCCATAGATAATACACACCTGGATTTTTTAGCTCAGCTCAAATTTTCTCGGGAAAAATGTGTGGATTATTCATGAGGAATTACAGTATTTGAAGTTGATTCCGACTGGAACTAGGTCACATTTATTAATGCATTACAATTTTTCATTTGATTCTCTCAGCCGTTTCGTTTCGTTTCGAGTCCACTGCTGAACCAAAGCCTTTACTGTCTCGGTGGGTGGGGAGCCATTGGCTTTATTAGCTACAACCTGTTGCCACCATTTTTCTGGTGAGCTAGTTTTGAATTCAGAATTGTCATCCTAGACTGATTGCTTCCCAAGAGGCCAGAGAGCCCAGTCTGCCCAACCCTACTTTCTCCATTGCTGGGGAGGGGGGAAGAGAAGGATCCTGTCTCTCCCAAGGCATTAGTGCTAAATGAAGTGAACAGATTTGACCTGAGCTTGAACTTGGCTTACAAATCCTATTATCTGCACCAGTGATCATTTACACCTTCATAGAGCTTTATAATAATTGCTGATATATATCAAAGGACAGATATCAAAATTCATTTGTAATTGAAACCTGACTTTTTTATTCAAGTAGATATACATGATCTAGTATTTAGTTTAACATAGATAGACCATGTGCTTTTTTAATATCATCTTGAGAGCCTGATTTTTTTTTGTGGAGTCTACTAGTACAGGAGTGTCCAAGTGTAGTGAGGTTCATGATGAAAGGTGGGTGGAAGTTGGACCCCAACATTTCAGCCTACATTATCATCCACTTGTCCAGAAAAATGCAAATAAAAACAGAATTTAATTAAAAGACTTGATATGACTAAAATATCAAATTGCTTCAATCTGCAATCAATTAACATATAATTACTTGCATGGTGTTTTTCACAATTTCTTAGATTTTTTTTTTGTCTGATGAAAAACACACCTTCTTTCACAGTGGCACTCGTAATTGACTTTTGATTATCTGCGGTTCAGTAATATCTCTCTTGAACCCCAACACCCGTAATATGAAGGGGGATCGCTGTTTAGATTAATACTGAAAGAGTTAGTGAACAAATAACAACTTCCCTTGCATTTAGATTCTCTCCATCACTATTACAACTTGGATCGCCTACTGTGCTATTGTGATTATAAAAATTCAATCAAATGTCTTTTTTGAAAAATGTTTTTACCAGCACTACAGGTTAAAGGTTCTGAATTGGTTTTTTGTTAATAATTCTTTGAAAATTGAAGTGACAATTGCAGATGCGGCACTCAGAAAGTATCTAATTTGCACTATCTTAGGAATACACAAACATTTAAATTAGCACTTCACAAATTTTGAATAGTCAACTCTCTGAAATGTTTAAATACTTGCTTATTGTGTCCATATCTTTTGTACATAAAATGTAGATCAATGCTTGAAGTAGATATCATATACACATTTACATCTAACTATTTGTTTTTGTTATCTTTGATCTCAATTAAAATTATGTGTCATTGATCTATCCTGAAATTGCAAGTTTGGATATATATATATATATATATATATATATATATATATATATATATATATATATATATATATATATATATATACACACACACACACAATAGGGGATGAGACAGACTCAGGAGTAAAAGAATCATCATTATTCTTTCATCATTGGACTTGGACCTTCCCCAGGATTCGTCACATCTCTCCATTGTGGGTATTGTGGAGCCAATATTTCATGAACCTGTCTTATTTGTCTCGCCATCAGTTATCTGCTACTCTTGTAACATGGCTAGCCTATTGCCATTTGATTTTCCTGATGGTTTCCATGATGTCCCGGACTTCTGTTTTTTCCATAATATACTGTGCTGTCTTGTGGTCTCTCCATGTGATGTTGAGCATGATTCTCCCATGTGCACATTGCATGGTTAGAGACTTAATCTTTTGATTAATTGATTGATATGCTACAAATGTTTTGGCAGGGGTTCCCATCTTCACTAGCATGTGTGTACCTTTCTGTGGTTTTGGTAGAAAACAAATTTAGCTCCCGATGTTTTGCTTTGGAAGCAAAAATGGAAATCTATATATATATATATATATATATATATATATATATATATATATATATATATATATATATATATATTGTAACAGCTCCAACCTAGTATTGCTCTTACCTTTGGGCTAAACAGCCACTGGTAATGCAAAGACCCAAATAACTGCTTTAACTCCAAATTCTCATTCTGTTCATTCATTGTCTGTAAGTGCCCAATTTGTTTCTTTCATCACAGACAATTATATTATTTATATATATACATGTATATTAAATATCATGAGTAATTAGTTGAGTGTTTACTTTGTTAAGTTTGATGTTCATTGGACTGTCACTTTCTAGTTTGTCTAAGTAAAATTTATTCCATTTCATATTGTTGTGTTTACTTGAAACTTGTAGAGCTGTGCTACTCAAAGTGTGGTACACGTACCTGCACAGGTACTCCAATCATAGATTTCTGGTACACGGCTTGTTTTCATTTGTATATATTACTAGATGATGGCATTATTGTACAATAAAGAATGTATATAAATCTCTTATAATGCCTAAATGACATGGCTTTGTTTTGTTTATCTCCTAGACTTGAGAAATTTTCTTATCTTAGTAATATTAATTTATATACTATTTATCATGCAATGCTTAACTTTCAAATTAGAAACATGCCTATATCTATTACTGTTAGTATTTTTTACACATTATAATTTGTCGTTTTATCAACATGTTTCAATATTTCTGCCTGAAGATTTGCTAATTTGAAAACAAAATTTTAATAATTATTACATTATTTTTTTTCAATGTTGTGTGACTTTAAAAGAAAATAGATACAAATCTTTAAAGATCATTAATTTTCTGTATATTTATCATATTGTACGAATAATAATTTGGTACAGATATGCTACTAGTCCCTGACATATTGGAAAAAAAATCCTTGCCTGTCTGGGAGTTCAAATAGTTTGAATAATGTTATTCTAGAAGTATTGTAGAAACGTCTTTCGAGTTGGATTTTTGATATGTCAGTCGATGTTTGGAAAAGCACCACTCCAGACCACCATAATGTAAACAAGGAAGTTTCCTGCTTAATGAGGGCATGTACAAACAGAGAAAGAAAAGTTAAGATTTATTTATTCATTCTGTTGATTCATAAGGGCACGATAAGAGAATCCCAGATTATCTGGATGTCTGACTTACAGGGGAACTTCATGCAGTTTTTGGTCACCCTTGGTTGTTATCTGTCATTCATTTTCTTCTGAGCAAAAACAATTTCCAATCAGATTTAAAACAATATGAGAATTTCTTGAAATTCTGTCTCCATGGTTTATTCAGACTTGTATTACCATGTAATAAGCAAGATGATATTAGGGGTATGATTAGGAACTGCTTACTAAAAGTGTCAACATAGGTTTTTCCAGTTTTCAAGCTGGTCTGGCAAGCTTTATATATATATATATATATAGCACATAAAAGCTGTGCCAATTAAGCTTGAGGGCTGAAAATTTAAATATCTATTCCTCATTATGTCTTCAAAAAACCTTGTTTTTACTTTTTGAAAATTCCTGTCTGAATAGGATTTTTAGTGGGGTGGTTCAATTTGCAATTTAAGTTTTTTGCTAAATTAGACTTTTTAGTGATTACTGCCTGACAAAAGTAAGAGAGAGAAGTAACTTATTCATTGACACCCCCATTTTTCCAAATTTTTTATTGATCACCCCCAACACAGCATGCTGCCGAAAGACATTGGTTCAATGGAGTTACTAACCAAACCTGTTATTTCATTATTCATTAGATGAAGTATTGTAAACTATTATTATTGACTTTTGACTACTATTTACCATCACCTTTATTTCATTTTTGCCTGAGGGAAGCCTGGTAAGAGAGACATGAGTTTGAGTCTATTACTGAAAAAGGAACATGAGGCAGGAGATATCAGGATGGAGAGTCCCTTTAAGCGCTGGATTTAAACTTCTGCTAGCCATCAAAGCTTCTTTAACTAAGTTGGTATAGCAGCTTGTGTGTTTAACCTGGCTTCCCTGGTATATAGTTGTAAAAAATTCATAATAGGGATATCGAAAGTTTTAAAATCTCTAAATTTGTCAACACAACACTGATTGAAGTGATTTATTTGAATTACTGATTTATGAAGACTAAAGAATTTAAAAAAAAAAAACAACAAAATGTTATTTTGAAACAATTAAAAAAAAAATGGTGATGCCCATCTGGATAAGCTACTGAATATCTCATTTCTAAACTTTGGACAATTTTTACTTGAATTCATGTCGAGTCTTATTTGGCATTACACCACTTTCATGTAACAATCAGTGTGCTATTCTTTCTTTCTGGAGATAAAAAGTGGTCTTTCATAAACATCAACTAAAATATTTTAAAAGAATCATTGCTCTCTGTATAAAAAATTCTTATGTTCAATGAGTGTCTCAATATTTTTCCTAAAGAATGTGTCCTCATCTTTTTTTGTGAAAATTGTGTTTCCATATTTTAGGGAAAAATTGTCTTTCAGTTTTTGTTTTTTTGTGAAAAAATTGTTTCCATCTTTTTTGGAAAAATTGTGTCTCCATTTTTTTCTTGTAAAAAGTTGCGTCTACATTTTTTTTTTTTCTTGTAAAAAATCGTGTCTCCGCATTATTTTTTTTTGTAAAAATTGCGTCTCATATTTTTTCTTGTAAAAATCGTGTCTCCATATTTTTTCCACGTAGAAAATGTGTCTCCGTACTTTTTCCATGTAAAAATTGAAAGCTCATTTATGCTTTGTATGCAATTATTTCCAGTCTATACCTATAATGCGTGAAATAAGGACTTTTGGCCTTTGCTGCAGTCGCCGCCAAGATGGGAATTCTTTTGCTGTTATAGGAAAGGTGAAGACACTTATATACACCTAAGGTATGATTGGTGGCTGGTAGACACAGTATATAGTATCCACATATCACGAGGAGCACTCTAGTCCTATGTAATTGTTGCTTTTTGTGGAGGTTCACAGATCGGTATGCAATGAAAAAAAAATGTTAACTCCTTGGGAATTGGAATGGCTCATCTATGATAATACAATGCACAAATATCAAGTACTAATACTGCTTATGGGTGGGCTGTGATCTTTTCTTTTAAATAGTTCTAGATAGGGAAGTACAGCAAATTTATGTATATCATTGCTTAAATTCATGCAAGAAAACTTTTAAACTATTAGCAAGGGGAATAACTTCTGATCAAGGTCACATCCTTTGCAGCTTTAGGTGGATATTTTTATTTATTTTTTTTCATCTGACATGATTGTTTCTTCCACGAAGAAGCTCTACTGTCAATTAGTTGTATTATCTAGTGGTTTATGAATTTAAGTTATATATATATACATATACATATATATATATATATATATCATTTTGCAGCATATGAGATGTACCTCATGTAGTATACTTCCTAAATCTTGTATAAAATGAATTGTATAAATAAAAGGAAATATTTTAGAGTCTGCTTTGGACCCCACTACAGGAGATCTGTAAATCTCAAGCTTGACCCCATGCCTAATCTTCATGTGTAGGGCACAAATTGGTTGTGAGGGTCAGATTTTGAAAAAAAAAGTTCATCTTATATGCTGCATAGTATAGTGTATATATATGCTTGTGTATGTTTTTAGATAAAGGGTTGTAGGATTATATTTTTTTCAATTACTATTTGTTTTGTGAGCTCAGCATGTTGTAGAAACAAGAAGGTAATTTTTTTTTCATCTATGTATGTGTGTGTAACAATGTTGTCCCAAACCATTAGTTTTTCAGCAGTCAGGCTTAATAGTTGGATAAATACAGCAGTGGGCACAGCCAACAAAAATATAAAATGATAAACCACTGTAAATCTAATGGAAACGAAGATAATTACTAACTGCTGACTCTTACGGAAAATTTTACTGAAATTGTAATATTTTGTAGCTTAGACATAGAGCTTTCCAAAAAAGTATAGCATGCCAATATCAAATGATGATTGAGGTGGAGATAAACGATTTAATAAACAAATGAAATTAGACATTAGTTTACATTCAATATATATTTATTAAAAACTCCATGTCTAAGCTACAACATATCAAGATTTCAGCTCTCTAAGTCTGTTTTTAAGGGCTTTAGAGCAATAAAAACCCTCAAAAACACACACACACAAACACACACACAAAACGAACCAAAGCTGAATTCATAAAGCAGAAGTTAAGTTATCCTCACTTCTGCTAAATCTTTAAAGGTTTATCAATTTGGCGTTTTCGTTAGCTGTGCCCCTCCCACTGGTTGAATGTATATTAGCCAGCATGCGACAAGTTCTTTTATGTTCGTTTCTTCATTAATATAATGTTATCTTTTTTGCCCTTTAACCAAGATTTTCATGTAAATAGGATGTACTTTTTATATCTTTCTGTTTTGAGATATCTTTTTAAAAATCATTGAAAATCAAAGTGAATTGACATCAAAGTGAAATTTTCTTTGCATATATCTCTGAGGGACATAACTCAACTTTGATAAATTTCTGTCCAATATTTTTTTTATGTTGTCTCTTATGTAATTTCCTTTAAATATCATCTTTTATTTCTGTTTATTTTTTATGCACAAAGATCAGTTGATGTTATTGTGAAAAGACAGTCACTTTTCCAAGATTACTGAATATAATGAAATCTCTTTTTATTTCAATAGATACTATATTGAATTCGACTCCTTTAGATAATACTTTCAATCAATTCAACTACTCAAGAAGACATGAAACCATGTTTGCTAAACCAAGTCAAACAAATTGTGTCTTTGGTCAAGGAAGAAGGCTTCCTTCTATCTTGATTGATAATGGAGCAACACTAAAGTGACCTCTCTAGGGCACAAGCCTGGGAAAAGTCTATGGAAATTATGGGAATCTTCCTGTTAGTTTCACTGGTGCATCACTGATGGAATGTGATACATCTGGCTTCAATGTGACTGGAGAAGCTGCTGGGGGGACATCTAAGGGGATCCACTCCCTGGTGTTGAATCAGATTTCTCCTAGAGAACACAGCCCTGCTATTTCACTAATAGCTAGAGGGAGAAGAGATGGATTGATGCCTCTCCCAAGGTCATTAGTACAAAGTGAATGTAAACAACCACAACCAGATATTGGACTGTTCTCGCCCAATCCCTTGGCCACACTACTAACCTCTATGCCACTTGCACCTCCTTTTTAGTTAAAGTAATCTTTTCATGAAGGTAATCTTTACATCGTTTTTACTTTAACAACATCCAATAAATTAGGTTTGTGGTCAGTTTAAGCATGGATGTTGAATATCAGTCTTGGGATGGAATTCCGTCATTGACAAATAAATTGACAAATAAACGTGCTTAAACATTTTGGCATTTTTCTTACCATTTTAAAGGTTTTTTTTTTTTTTTTTTTTTTGGCCATTTTGGGCGTTTTTTTTTTATGTTGCACTTTTTGAGATTCTATGTAGTGCAAAAATATTTTTGAGTTGGTAGTACTAATTTGCAGTCTTGGTAATTTTTTCTACGGACACTCATGCTTAAGGATAGTTAAGGAAAGGTTTTATGTGTGTTGAAAAATCATCAAAAAATGAATTATAGAATTTGATGTGAATTATTGCAAAAGTATATCCTTGTCTATCACTTGTTATTCAGCCGCATAATTTCACTTGCGTCTTGATGAGGCCAGTCGTTTTGGACATCAACTTTGACACTCGTTGTTGAGTTGGAGTCACAATATAATTTGCCTGGACAGTAAGCCTTCATCTCACTGAACTGTCCCCCCCACCCAACACTTTAAGGAACTTCATGATGTCTTCATGTTAAAAAAAGATTCTCATCAATTTCCCTTTCACTTGAAGATATGAGTGAATACACAATACTCAGTCATGATTTGAATTATGGCAATTTAGCTGTAGTAAAGATTAAATTAGATCTGATCCCTTAAAGCCGTAGTTCTCAACCTGAGTTGCATGCATCCTCAAGAGGTGTGGGAGGTAATTTGGGGTGGAGGGATTCAAGGAGAAAATGGTTAACAAACTTCTTTTTTTTTTCTGTTCAACATGACATTTGGATAGCTCTTGGCACCACTGCCACGTATTTAAAAGTTAATCGAGAAAAAATAAAAGCAACTAGCTCATTAAATGGTTTTATGAGTAGTGTCTTGATACAGATTTAATTTTGACTTCTGATAATTTTTAACAGTTTGTTATTTACATTTTTTAATATTAACTTTGCCAATAATGACTTTTTTGAATTCATTTTTTTTTTCTTTAGCCTTGAGATTAAAGGGTGGGAGAAAAGTTTTGAAATCTTGAAAAGGGTGCAAGCCTTGAAAAAGGTTAAGAACCACTGCTTCGAAGTTGTAATCAACAGTCTTAATCATTTATCAAAATGAGCAGCTTTTCATGAAAAATTGTTTCTCAAAGTTCTTGTATTTTTTGCATGGGACAAAAATCGTCAGATGTGAAATCCTTTCGATCATTAGAATTTTCTCTTGATTTAGAATAACTGATAACAATATAATCTTTTTATTATATTTTGTCAAATTCCAGTCCAGGTCTGGAATTGACTTTTTTTTCTCTACTATAAAAAAACCAATAATCAGTAAAATTAGGGGTGTAAACTTATTTGTAAAATTCACATTCCCCTACCATGATTTGAACTCACACCAATTGATTGCCAACAGGCTGTCTTACTGACTAAGCTAAATTGATAAGTCTTGGATATCAATGTAAAATTCATTGTACAGATATGCAGAAGCTTATTTCATTCTAGTAAATAAATTCATTTTTACAAAAAGATGTATTTTTTCATAATTTTTTTATTTATCATATCTACAATACAAATGTTGCTGTAATCATCTTCAGTTGGAAAAGAAGTAGGAATGGAGTTTGGCCCTGCAGCAGCCAGGCTTGTATTTTTCCATCTTTTCTTCAGACAATTGAATTTCTTCTTCTCATCATTGATGTTATCAATACAATGCTTTGGATGATCCATTCTTCAGCCCTTGTCAAGTAAATTAAAAACAGAGGCATAACATTATTTTTCTATGGAAAAAACTTTACAAACCCGTTATGAAAGAATTATACGCCTGATGAGGGCTGAAGAATTGATCACCCAAAAAATCCTATTGACCATATCAATGATGGGAAGAAAAGGTTCCTTTGTCCAAACAAAAGTTGGAAAGTCAATGGCTCTTCTCAAAGTTATAGACGATATGTCTATTATGAGGATAGGTTGAAAGAGTTAGGGTTAACATCGTTAGAAAATAGAAGGAAGCAGAAAGAATAGAAATGTTTAAGATTATGCATGGTTTAGAAATAGTGAACTCTAAATATCAGAAAATTCTTTTTTAGTAATAGTGGATGGACTGTGGAATAGATTACTGGAATATGTAGTCCTCTCAACAGATGTAAATGATTTTCAGAGGTATTATAGAAATATAATGTGTGCTTGAATATACGATTTGTATAATTTTTTCACTCTAAAATAAATGCTCTAAATGTCTATCTCGCACTACTCTGTTTTTCTTATCTGATTTTCATTTCAAGATATAAGTTCATTTTCTTATGCAAAAATATTAGAAAGCTGCTGATTGACAATCTTATTTACTAAGCTTAGCTTAGTTTTGGCACTTAGATCTGCAAGATCAGCTTGTTAACCATTACACCATGACAAGGTGCCATACTGGTTAACAATTAGAAGATTTATAGCTCAACATATTTAATCAAGCAGGTATATGAAATGGGTCTGCTTAGAAACTCAATAGAAACCTTCATGTGACCAATGACTTTTGTTAGCATACCATGTTGGGCATGATCAATTAAAAAATCGGAAAAGCGGTGATCAATGGATAAGTTAATTCTCTTGCCTTTTGTTGGGCAGAGGTTTCTAAAAATGAGCCTGAATCTCCAAAAGACAAGCATGATCTATTTAGCATAGACTTATGTTGCAAACTGAACCCCCACTAAAAACCTATTTGATGGGAGTTTTTTGAAAAACAAAAACATTTTTCTAGATATAAGGAGTAAATATCTAAATTTTCAGCTTTATTTGTGCAGCCTGTATGTGTGATATATACAATCATAGCCAGGGAGCCAGATCAACTTGAAAACTGAAGAAACCCATTTTGACAGTTTTGATTGTCATTTACAAAATGGTATCATAAAATTGAATTCAGATTTTTGGTACGTGCACTAATGTTACCTTTTTTATGTTATATCGATGGGTTGCACTTTGTTGCCAATCCTGAGTCAGCTCTATTTTTATAACGGCTGTTTTCCTGACTGGCCGATTCTTATATTTATGTCTTTGTTTCTGGATCACACAGAGTAATAGATTTCTGTTTCTTGATGACTCGAATTGAAATTCCAAGAACGATTTGTCTTCCTAGTCTCTCATGGTTGACTTTCTTCTTGACTCACTGTTTTCAATATGGCCTCCCTCATATTGCTTCCAAAATGAGGCTCTGTCATGAAATACCTTTCTCACAAAGATGAAATTATATTCACACTGGACTTGGTACTTTGCTAAATAAGTTGTAGTAGGAGGTAATATCACTGTAGTAGTGGGAGTACCCAACATAAGCTTAGTCCCATCTCTAGTCATCTTGACAGTGATTTTGTTACCCTAAAAATTGATACTATGTATCTACGCACAAGTTTTACTCCCTAAAGTTAAGCCATGAATTATCATGACTGATAACAAATACTTGTAATTTGCTTACTAAACTGTTCAAATGATCCATCTTTATCTAAAAGTCCAAATACTTTGAACATACAAACATTGGTTTCAGAGTTAAGTCGTTCTTTAAATCAATGAATTCTTCTTGCAAAAAAATTGGGATCTGACTGAATCCTGGCCGTAAATATATAGTGACACAATCCACTTGTACTTACTGCCGTCAGTCTCGTCATCAAAGCACTTAAAAAGTTGATGCTTGGTTTCTGAAAATGCTTTTGTATCCCATCCCTCTCAGCCGTCATAATTCCCTTCCCGGTCTCATCATTGTCAATAAATGCTCTCAAGATGGGGGAAAACCTCAAAATCATCTCTTCATAATTCTGCATGCCTCAGCGAAAGTCAGTGGAATTGATAAAAAATAGAAAGCTGTCAGCATCTTTGGTGGAGAGACGTACTTCAGAAAAAAAGCTTCTCTTCACACCATTCACGATTTTTGGCAGCTGCTTGCCTTAAAAACATTCTCATTCATTCTGCTTTCTTAGGACCCCCATTATATCATTTCAGTGCCCCCTTCCCGGGGGGGGGGATGATGCCCCCTTTGAGAAACAATGCAAAGTGTTCTATACGGAAAGTGATGAAAATCGAACAAGAAGAAAAAAATCAGGAAATGAATCCCAACTTTTTTTTTCTGCTGCTGCTGTTGAATATCATCTGTTTTATTTTTTTTCTAATATTATTGTTCATTCAACATTTATTTTTTGAATGCCGAACACAGGAGTATTGTGTTCATTGTGCATTGCGGGGCTTTGCAGCCATATTGGCCAGACATCAGACACCGTTGGCCCAGCAGAGAGAATGACACCAGCAAAAATAATCTCCTCTGGCCTTTCCTGAATAGCGACGCCCTTAACAACAAGTTGGGTATTATTTCCCCCTTGTAGAATCTTGGAGGTACCAAGAGAAACAGATGAAAATAATTGCTACTGTCCTGACACTTGGGGTCTCTGCTGTATAGCTCTGTCTAAGCCGTCCACACGTGTGAGTGCATACGTTTTGCAACCAGTGCAGTGCTGGAAAATAATATGCACATAAAATGTTAATCACCTAAAAGAATGTAGTTATGAATGAGTTGACTGGCTATTGATTCAACCTTTCCCATCAACTTGAATGATAATAACAATTTGTGAATTGATGGGTGTTACTGTTATTAATTTATTTTGACATTGTATCACTTGAAAAAAAAGATATACTTATCTTATTATCTATTATATCATGTTTTATTCAATGGACCAGCATACTAAACAGTAATTCAAGTATAAAATAAAATCCTAACTAATGCAATCATACTTGTATTATACTAAAACATACTGTTACAGTTTTATTTGCAAGGAAAGATAGGCTGTGCCCAAATTATCTTGAAACGATTTGTACAAGTATTCAGTGTTCACATACTTTTGTCTTGGGGAAAAAAAAAATTTGCAAAACACAAGATTTCGGCAGACTCTTGACTACTAAAAATTTGAGGGAATATTGTCTGTGATTATGGAAGATGGAGGCATTATTTAGGGTCTGTCCCTGATAAAAGGAGCAATCGGCTGAATATGTCAATGTTTTCCGGTTTTCTCATGTCGTTTTTACCTCGGGCAATTGTTGTTGATCTTTTACAAAAACAAAAACACTTGCTTTTATCAAGTTATTTTGGGAACATGGTAAAATGTTTTGTAATTAATGCTTATGAGCTTTTTTTTCAAGAGGTGAGCATATGTGCCGTGTCTGTGTGTAGTGCCTAAATGTACCTGAATAAATGCGTATGTCTATGTTTAGAAATGTATGTATATATATATATATATATATATATATATAGAGTATACCTGTTTTCATTCAGTTTTTGAGACAATGGCCTCGGCAGAGGTATGTACTTCCTGAGTTCTCTCTAATTAGTGAAGAGGCAAAAATAAAATGATCAGGTCTTGTTAGTCAGTTAACAGAACCATCAGATGACCAATTTCTATTGGGGGTGATCAATTGAAAAATTGGAAAAATGTGTGATCAAACACCAAGTTATTTCTCTTGCCTTTTGTTGGGAAGTGATCACTAAAAAAGTCTGAATTTTCAAAAAAACAAGCCTGAATGTTGCAAGTTGAACCCCCCTCCAAAAAAAACAAACAAATAGTATGGAAGACTCTTCATTAGGACAAATTTTGCTGTGCACTCAGTCAGCAGCTAATTGAGTACACTTTAAGCTGTGTGATTAAGGTGGAGGTATCCCTTTGATGGACTTTCGTCCTGCCAAGGGTGTTGTCATAGAAACTTGTTGGTATAAAGTACTGGTCTCGACCAGACTTGAGACTTGCGTGTCATACTCCAGAGGAGATGTCATGCTTTACCTAGCTCTACTGGCCTGGCCTTTATGCATGATACGTAGATGACCAGCCAGACCTGCTCAAAAACTGAAGAAACCTATGTTGACAGTTTTGGTTTTTAGTTCTTAATGATCTGTCCCCTGCATTGTTTTTGTCCTTTCTTAGTTTCAAGATGGAACAAGCTTGGCTGTGCTAGCGTCAGACTCCCTTGCTTCATTAAAATCTAAAACGATAAACAGAATTAATTTCTTGGTACAATATTATTCCAAAACTATGTGTTCCATTTCAACTCCTTTCTTTAGAAGTTCCTGTAAATGGGATTTGCCAACTTTTGCAGAATAAGTCGCCCTAAGTTAGGCTCTAGAAGTGGGGGTGAATTTGTCAACAGTTTTTGTGCAAGTCACAGTGTCAGTGTCATTCGTGCATGATGTCACTGGTTCTTGGACTGGCCATTTTCATCTGTTGTCGCTCACAAAAAAAAAAAAAGAGTCAAAACTCAATAGTAGATGTTTGACAATAACCAGGTCCATTCTTTGTGGAGCCTTTGTAGAATAAAATGCAGTAATATCAGGAAAGATTTCATGCATCAGAATATAACTGCACAGTCTGAGGTGACAACCCTCTTGACATTCGGAGATTCTGAGGTATTGGCATCACCAGAAGCCAATTTATGAATCCACAAGGAGTTGAGTGAAAATGAATTTTATGTACCATTCCCAAAGATACAAATTGTTGTCTTGTTGACCTTAATCCTTTCCAAGGAGTAGGCTGAATGGGTGTGGTCACTGGGAAGGTTAGGTCACATAAGAGAGGAATATTTGAACAGATGGATAAGTGATTTTCATTTTCCTTTGATAAAGGACTGGAAAGGCAGGGAAGAATTATAGAGTTTTGAGTGCTATCTGCGTAGTTTATACATAAGGATGTGAGAGAAATCTATAATATTATTTTGCTTGATCCCACCTGCATTCGGAAGTCATGGTTTCAGTTATAATATAAGAGAAAACTTGGGTAGTTTAGTAAGAAGGTATGTAGAGAGAGAGAGAGGGGCAAAAAGGAAAATTAGGTTTTTTTTTCAAGAGGATTGGAAGGGAGAGGGGGAAAAAAAGAAAGTTAGGTAATTTACTAAGAGGGTTGGAAGTAAATGAAGTAAAAAAAAAAGCACCAAATTTGATTTACTTACATAATCATGACCATTAGGGCCAAAGAATCATCATCATCTGCAGCCTTTTAATGTCTGTCAGCAGACATAAACCTCCGCCAAGATTTGCCAGACCTCTTGATTGTGGGTGTTGTAGTGCCATCATCTCTAGAACCTGTCTAAGTTGTTGGATTTGTCATCTGCGATTAGTTTATTCATACGAAGTGCTACCCAAAGGTTAATGGAAGCTGTACAGTTCATTTTAAATGATTGTAGTATAGATTTTCGCCAATACCCTTTGTGAGCCAGTGCGCAAACAGCAGACAGGGAATTACATTTGAGGAGATAGTGGAAAGTAGGCATCAAGGTGAGTAATTTTTCTCATGGTTATATTTCCAAAACCTTTGGTTAGCTTTTTCAGGTATACTTCATTTTACGAATTCCTGTTCTACAAACTCACAGATATCAAAATTAAATTTTTAACTTAATGGAAATTATATAAAATCTTACTTTTGTTCAATCTGGACACTGTAAAAGGTTGTTCCCAAGTGAATAGCACTGTTACAAGTTTTTATGTAAGTATCTATTGATAGAGGGTAAGTTTGTAAGTTCTTTGTGTCAATGTGTATCATTGTGTGTTTGTGAAACTCTCCGAACTTGAAGAGTGATAAAGTCTGGAATTGATTTAAGATGATTAACACATTATTACTTTTATGTAGTTTTCTTAATGTATTTTTCTTCCTTCTAATGTACTTACATACTTTATTCCTTTTCCTCATTAAAATAATTGCTTGAACATCGTTTTATTATTTTTTATTTATAAAACAATTGTAAGATTTTATACATAATTTTTTTTTCCCTACTTCAGAACGTAACTATTTTTAATGCATCTTTTTCTATGAATAATTATAACTCATTTTGCAAACTCCCACTTTAAGAACTATCATTAGGAATGAATTAGTTTCTAAAGGTGAGGTATACCTGTACTTGAGTAACATTTGCTCCGAGCAGGATATTTTGTATAATTTTTTTAATGATTATTGGTCTGTTGTACTTTTATTTGTAGTAGATAATTCTTTTAGTGACTAAGTAATATTAAAATGAATAGCCAACTGATGACATTGTGAAAAACATCTGTTTTTTTTAGAAACCATTCTCCAAAACTGTCAACATCAATGTAGATTTTTTCAGTTTTTAAGTTGGTCTAGTTGGTTGTGTATGTGTCATAAGTACAGGGCATACTAATGGAGTTAGAAGCCTGAAAATTTAAACTTTAATCCTTATGTCTAAAAGGAAATTTTTTTTTCTGGTTTTTGGAAATTCATCCCCCAAATTAGAATTTAGTGTGAGGTTCAATTTACAATGTGAGTTTATACTAAGTTGGTCCCTGAGTTTGTGTTCGGTAGTGTTCATACTTATTTAATGAAAATGGAGATTTTTAGTGATCACTGCCCAAGAAAAAGTGAGAGGAGTAACTTATTCATTGATCCCCCTTTTGTCAATTTTTTCTATTGATTGATCACCTTCAACATGGCATGGTATCAAAAGATGTTGGTCACTTTATGGTTTTCTATTGACAGACTAACTACACACATTTTAGCACCTAAATGATAATAAAATGAATACGTAACCTATGACAGTATGATGACCATATGCTTTTCTTTCTTCTTTTCTCTTTCACTTGACTCACTTTTGTCACAACTGACTACTGTTCAGCACAAGTGCATGCATGAATCACCAAGCTTGGCTGCACTAGGGTCAAACACTCTTGCTTCATTAAAATCTAAAAAGGTGAACAAAACATTATTCATTTCTCCATACAATATTTTTCCAAAAATACGTGTCTCCTTTCAACTCCTTTATTAATACTTCCTTCCTATTAATGGGATTAGCAAACTTCAACTAAACAAGTCAGCCTGAGTTGGGCTTTAGAAGTGGGACTGAATTCGTCATCATTTTTTGCATATGTCACTTTATCAATGTTATCTGTGCATGACATCACTGGTTTCTTTTTTTTGGTTGTTGCCATTTGTCATTGTTGTCACACGCAAGAAAAAAATCAGAAGTCAATAATAGGATTTTGACAATGAATATTTTAAAAAGGCAACACTAACAGGTCTTGTTGGTCAATTAATTGAAAGGGTCATTTGAAAGATAAATCACAAATAAGCAAGGGAAACTGAAATGGAAACCACGGATTAGGGGCCCCGCTAGGAGGAAAACATAGATTATATGAATCATATCTAAAAACAAGCTTGGCTATGCTAGGGTTAAACTCTCTTGCTTCATCAAAATCTCAAAGTTAAACAAAATAGAATTCATCTCTCCGTACAATATGATTCTAAAACTATGTGTCCCATTTCAACTCCTTTATTTATAGTTCCTGAAATAAAACCGGTTGACCTGAGGTGGAAGAGTGAATCTGTTATCAATTTTTGCCAACATTACTCTTATTTGAGCCTTCATGACATCACAGGTTTTTGATTAGGTCATTGACACAGTTGTGACAAACGAAAATAAAGTCAAAACTTAGTTGTAGGAGTTCGACAATATTTTTCATAACAAAAATTCAATGTTTACAAAAAAATACTGAGAAATCGCAAATGCAAGTTTACAGAATAAGATGTCATGACATTATTCTTTCTTTTTCCCCCTCTCTTTTTTATTCATGTCTTTAATTCAAAATTTTTGAACTCTAATGTCAGATGAATTCACAATAATGAAGTCAACTCTCTAGGAGTTGGTAAAAATGTAGTCTTGACAAATTTTTGTATTTGAGGTTTATAAAGGTAACTGATAAGTTATTTGGATGATATTCTTGTTCATGTCATATGTTTCAATGATTCAGAACTGAATTTAACATTCTAACTATGCAGTAGTCAATTAGATGAGACCAGCAGTCTCCAACCTGTTTTCTTGCGACCCCGAATATTACTGGGAAGACTTAAAAAGAACCCTTAAACTTGATATTAGATCAGATAAACTGAAATAGGCCACTCTTTGGACAGCAGACATTTTCGTTACTATGTTTTGTTTAATGTCAAATAAAAATGAACTTAAAACAAAGAAGAAATTTAGTCACAGTTAGATTAAAACATCATGTTTGATCAGTTGAAATAATGTGCTCCAAGTTAATAATGGAACTTGATATGAACTAAAATTTATATAATTAATTATTTAATAATGTTAATATAAACAAAATTATGTTATTTAATATTTTTTGTGATGTAAGCATATATTTTAAACAAAGCTTCGTCTCATTAGTTTATCACGACAGGTGTATTCTTTTTTATCTAACAATCTCCGAAGAGCAGAAATGGCCTGACTTGACATTGTTCCCAAAATCAAATTTTGGTCAAAACTGAAATATGTTTATGTAGTAATTATATGTTTACTTGATATTAATAATTTTGATCATTTCTCTGCCAAACTTTACTGGCAAACCCTATCAGAATCTTTATTTTTTCTTTAATGAACCCAGAAATTTATTTGCAAACCCTTTTATGACCACTGGATTAGGCTAAAGACCTTTAATCTGGTCGTTTGACTATGACAATGCCTATCACATTCAAAATACTATGATGGTTGTCTGATTTTGAATGTTTGAAGTGTACTGGCCTTTGGTACTGAAGCTGAGAGACTTTTCCATGGGTTCACCACCTTAACACACCAAGTGCTATCTAAGATTTGTATTGAATCAAATTTTTTTCAGTATGAATATATGACCTCTAGTGCTGTTGTCTGAGGGTTGTCTACATTGTATAACATTGATGGAGCCTGATGCATAACATTTCTTGGAGGCTCTTCGATTTTCCTAAACAGCAATTATTTTCAAACAAATCAAAACAGAAATGAAACATCCATAAAATCATGATCTTTGGTTTCAACATAAAGTCTTTTATAGATCAATAATCTATCTTTATATGAGAAATTAAATCCTCAAACAAGTTTAGTCAAGACATTTTACAGTTTTACTTGCAAAAAAAAAGATATCAAAATATTTTTTCAAGACATATAGGGTGGGCTGGGGGCTGAAGTCTTTGAGCCTTGTGCAGTTTCGCTGTTTGTACTGGCTCAATTACAGCCCTCTATATTTGTGTGTCGTTTTTCAACATTTAATGAGCGAGGGTGTTAATCTCTAAATTGGGGACCACCTTCCCTGTAAGTAAATTAGGCATTTCTGTTTCCAATTGGAAACGTTCTCATTCATAGAATTGTTTTTATTTCACTTAATTCTATTACTTCTATTTGTTTGTGCACCGTTTTTAAATATTGAGTGAGCGCCACCCGTGTGTGAAGCATTTTGGTTTTTAATCGAAAAGTTATGACTTATTTATACTTGAGAAATAGTAATAGTGAATTCATGATGTCAATTTTGGCAATTTCTAGCCAGGGACCACAATAGCAACTGGACTATATATATATATATATATATCTACGCTTGAGAACAAAAAGACTTAAGGAGTTACTATCGGGGGTTAAGAAAGCAGATGTTACTCTCATGTAAAATAAAAGCATTTCATCAGACAAAATTTGGAAAAAATCGGGTTATGTAGAAAGTAGAGCCACAGCCAGCTGGGACGAACAAAAGCTAAGAGAAGTAATGTATTCATTGATCACCCCTTTTTTCCAACTTTTTTTTAATTGAAAACAACCCCTAACATGGCATGCTGCAAAAAACATGTGACGGTTTCTATTAAATTCTATTGAATGGCTATCTACGACTGTTATTGAACTTGTATTGATTTACAGGATATTATAATGGGGGAGATCAAGTGGTCGGGCATCAGATTAGGGGTGTTTACTTCACTTTACTTCTTCTGATCCACTTGGCAAAATCATTAATTTGGCATTCCACTGGTCCTTTTATTCTTGTAATATCACCAAAGTTAAGCAATGTTGAGCTTGATGAGTATCCAGATGGGTGACCATTTAGAAATACCAGGTGCAGTAAACAGCGACAAGATTTCTGTGTGACCATCTCAGCCATGCTGTGCTGCTGAACAATTGAATTTCCTGTCAAGGGATGCTACCTTACAGCATTGTCTTCTTTGGTATAGCCACAAATTTTAACTCTTAAATTCATACAAAGAAATAAAACGTAAATTTCAAGGGAGATAAGTATTGATTGACATTATCTCCCTTTGTCCGTGTCTTGAATTTTTAAATTTTATTTTATAATTCACTGGAAAGTCCCACTATTTTCGATGCTATTTGTTCAAGAGTTTCAGTCAGTTACGAGCAGTTTCTGATTTTGAGTTAAATCATAGAGATATCAAATAACATGCTTTCTAAATGTTAAAGCGTGTCATACTAGTTTCAGGGTTAGACTAATATCTTTTAAAGTCCCTTCAATACAAGATTAGTGATGCTTGACTTTCTGTATTATTTTTCTCTCGGTGTTTCAGCCCAAGTTGCTATATGAGCTGGCTTTAAAACAATATGTAAACTGTGACCTCTTGTACCTCCCAAATAAATAAGTATAAACATAAATCCAGTTCTTTATCTAGATGCTAACAACGCTCTATTTATATATTTATTATTATAATTTTTTTGTTTTGGTTTTAGAATCGAGGTCAGTTGAACAGAAATTTGTTTTTCGGGGGGGGGGGGGCTAAGTTTGTCAAAATCAAATCACACCCCCCTCCCTGAACCTTATCAGAAAGAATGTTTGCAAACTTTTCATATCTAAAACAATAACAGAGAGCAAAAGACCAAATCTCAAATATCTCTTGAAATATTGTAAGCCATCGAGAGACTAAATGCCAATAATTAGGTGAGGATTGGTTGTGGTATTGCAAAGTCAATTGTCAAAAGTTTTGACAGCATCTAAAAGCTTTATTGAAAAGTAGACATATTGTGGTTATGGTAAATGTATCGGCTAAATTCTGCCCCACGTATACACTGACTGGTTCATTTGAACTAATATCTCCATTGTTCCAACCGATACCAAAAAATGGAACTCTGATTACCGTTTGACGTCTATCAGCATTTAATATCTTGAAGGTTTGTTGTATTTTTTAACTCTTGTTTATATTTTTCTCTTCTTTATATGTAAAAAAAAAAAAACCCCACGATTATAGTCATGCAGCTTGGGAGAAAGGGTAAAAAGAAAATATTGAATTATTATTCCCTAAATTATTACTATCTATTTGTACTATCTATGTTGTTTGGAACATAATGTTTCTGTTTTGGTCACTAATCTACATCTGCGTTTTTTTCGTTATAATGATAAACAAAGTGTCCGTCCATCTGTCAGGCTTCAATCTGTTAGTTTATCTCTCACAGTTTGAAAATGAAAATTTTATGTTGAAAGTGGTGATGGAAGGGGGAGGTTCTGAAAATGGAATCGCAACATAAAGACTGAAAAGAGGTTTGAGAAGATGGAAAGAGAAGCAGGATAAGGGTATGCAGAAGGGTGGGGGAATGAAACGAAGATATTCACTACAGGAGAACTGTTGTACTAGGATGTCAAGAGAAGAAGAAAGGCATGGATGTAAAATGAGGTGGAGTTGAGATCACTTTTGAGTGTCTGTGAGTGAAAGATCTGCTCCAGTGCCAGACATGGTAACTTGAGGCAACTCTTACAAGTTTTTCAGATACCTCGTTGTTTTAGATTTTGACCCCGAGGTGTACTGAGTTGCACTGGGTATTTTACTAGTTTTCAGGATGTTAGCCTGGAATTTCTCCACCATTTTTATAGGATTGGTAAGTTATCAGATGTTCGCCCAGTAACATCAAAATGTCCAAAAAGATGCCAGAAAATGCCAAAAATGTCCAAAAAGACTAAAAATTGTCAAAAAATCATGTTGAAAATGACCAAAATGATCAAAACATAGCTCAGCCTAATCAGGAAATTGGAATTGGGTTTCTATTGGAAATTAGCCATTAACGGCTTGTAAGAATGCTGGCTAACACCCTGGATGTCATTGTGTAGTGCTATTTATATTTGATTTTTCAATGATAAGTAGAAAATAGATGTCCTTTATATATTACAAAAATTCAAGTAAACCTAATCAAAATTAGATTTGTAAATTATAATTATTTCATAATCTGGAAAATTTATTTTTGTAAATTTTTTCTTCTCTTGGTTTAACAGCCGAAACGCCAAAAGATGACTTTAAAAATATTGTTTTTAGGATTGCCACTTTTATGTCTTCAATTTTTTATTTCTTGAATTCTTTTGTGACTTTAAATATTCAAACAATCTGACTATTTTCTTCCTCATTTTTTAGATATTTTTCAGCCATTTCTATTTCTATTCCTCCTGTTGTTACTTGTGTCATTGTGTACGGCTCTCGTGGACGATAGCTCCACCCTCATTCTTTTGTGGCAATATCGGTTTAATTTTAGAAATAGAGGCTTTTGTTCTGTAAGACAACATGCCTCCAGGCTAGGGACCTTGTAATTCTCTCCAACCAACATCCGATCCTTTTCTTCCCCACTCGAAGCCCAAGTGCGTGGTTGCTGATTGGATATGACAGCGTTTTGACTTGGGTTTCTCTTGCGTAACATTTTCCTTGCATGGTTGGTATGGGGGCAAGACTTCCTGCTTTTGAAGGAAACTTCCTGCTTTTGTAATTCTGATATGTAGGTAAAGACTATTCAGCCTTTCTCAATTGTATACAATATAAGTCCAGACAGGAATCTAAGAATTGTTAATTATTCACCTCTGCCAATGAAGTAGGGAGAGATATATGTATTCACTGGTGTTTGTCTGTCTCTCTGTCTGTTTGTCAACACATTATCTCCAAAGGTTCTCAATGAATTTTTATGACATTTCATGCAAGATTGGGTTATGGCTAAGAAGAATTGGTTAAATTTTGGAATGGATCTGGGGTTTTTTGATTGTTTTTTCTTTCTACAACAATATTTAAATGAGATTTTTCTTTTAAAATTTATACTTGAATGAAGTATTGCAACATTATTAATTTTGACTTGCTTTTACCTTCAGCCTAACTTTCAGATGTTTTTTATCACAACTCTGGTAATCCTATGGCAACAACTGAACATCACTCTTTATTACTGGAGGTAGAAACCAGTGTTTTAGTTTGTCTCACAGATTCATGTATTCACTCATACTTGTATTTGTTCATACAATATCTCTAAGAGTTCTCAATGAATTTCAATGACATTTTGTGAAAAGGTGGGATATAGGTGAAGGAAGAATTGATTGAATTATGGGATTGATCTAGGGATTTAGAAAATCTTTTTTAGTGATAATGGGATTGGGTATGCACTCTCTGTGTGCTTCCTAGTTTTAGAAATGTTCATCTTTTTGTGAGAAGAAATTTTTAAAATAATTTAGCTGTCATCCTCTCGTTAATATAACAAATTTATAACCGCACCTTAACTGTAACCTTTGACCCCTGCTGTAACCTTTGATTTAACCTTCTATAACACAGCATTACATGAATATTTCTCTTCTTTAACCTTCTATAGCAGGGGTAAGCAACCTTCAGCCAACAAGTCAGATCAAACCTATGAATATTAGGATTCTATGCTTTTTATGTTTGATAGATTCAAAAGATGCCTTGATCGAAACAATTTGCAACTTGATTGAATTCTTTGATGACAGCTCTCACTTAATCACCAAGATCAAGCAGGGCCAAGCCTGGTCAGTACCTAGATGGGTGACCGCATGAGGAAACCAAGGGCTATAAGCACTGATCAAGATGTGAGTGGCTATGCAATTAACATTATCAGTACAGAGAATGGGATTTGTGACACACTAATGCCCTTGGGAAAGGCATATATACATCTCTTTCCTCACTTGCTAACATGTCATTGGCCAGTATGGCAAGGTAATACTCATCACCACTCAATGTTTTACTAGGGAAGGGCTATAATGAACTTTAAAGGCTAATTAGAATAATAAAAAAAACACATGCATGCCTAATTAAAGTGAGTTTGAACTTAAGTTGAAGATTGTTTTCTGAAGTTAATATTCTTTTTATGTAAAAGACCTCTGAGTATAACACAATGATTTAGAAATAACTCACCATCACAGTCAATAATTGAACAGCTGTAGTGTCTTCACTTTGCTATTTAGGAATAAGACAGTAGTTTTTGGATTTTAATATGGATAGAATTATATCATTGACAGATATTGGCTTGAGGCCAAAACACTATCATCATTGATTTTCAATGGTTGCGGAAAAATTGTCGTAGGAAAAAAGTTACGACTTGTTTCTTTCTAGGTATTCAGTAAAATGAGTGATAGTTCAATTTATTTGATTTGTTTGTGATAAAATAAGTAATATCTTTGGTAAAATAAGTAATGCTTATTTTATCGAAATATCACTTATTCGATTACTATTAATCGAATGTGATTTTAATCGTTAACATTTTCTTTATTAAAATATTTCTTATCTTCTGCATTTACTTCAACCCGAGGGTAGCTGTAGTAGGAGTGGAGTATTTGATTTTCATTTTTGAGAAATATTTTTTTTTTTTTTTTTTTTTTTTTTTTTTTTTACAAATTACGTTCAGACAAATAGAAAAACTAATCCGCTTTATTCCCAATTTTCTTAAGAGGAAAAGTTTTTCTCTCATTCAAGATTTATTTATTTAATAATTTTTAATCTCCTTTTCGGCAATTTTCTTCTTTGATTGATAATCATCAGATATTTTATGGGAATATGTGTGAATACATAGGAATATATGTTTGAAAGTGTCTATAGATATATGTGGACGTGCAAGTTAGTACTCCTTTGTCTTTATATAGATGTCTCATTTATTTCTATTTCATTTCTTTGTGTTAATATATATATATATATATATATATAAATCTATGTATATATCTCAAGGGTAAGAGCAATGCTACGTTGATGTGGCTACCCTATCAGTTGCAGATTTAATTTAATCTCCATTTTCCCTAATTGTTTATTCTATTCAAGTGATACATTTACCGTGTAATAATGGGAGATCATTACAAATATGAGTTTCGATATGATATAACGCAATTCATAATCATTCTCTCGGATCATATATCTATCTCTAAATAACAGAAATCTGAATAGAAATTGCGCTACCTACACTCTTCTAAAATGTTGGATTACCCAAATGCTTATTCACATATTTCGCAAAATACCAATGCGGACATTCTCCTCTCCAACAGGTCAGCACAAAAATCAAAATATAAAAACTGACACATTTTGAAACGTAAATAAGAATTACACTACCTACACTAATTCAAGATCTTAGATTACTTAGACAGCAAAATACTAATGTGGACACATTTTCCTTTCCAACAGGATTGTAAAAAAAAACAAATATAAAACTGACACATCTTGAAAAATTTAAATAAATAACAAAATTACACTATCCTGAAATATTTGCTTACCCACACTCATATTCATCCAGCAAATACCAATGTAGATACACTTCCCCCCACAACAACACATTCTTTCATATGCTATAGACTCACATTTAATTTTTTCGGTAACAGTCATTAGATTCAACTACATATATACACACAAAACTCTTGTCATTTTCACTTCTTATACTCGAATGATTTGAACTTTGACACGAAGACATCTTCTCCTTTTATGCCATTAGAGGTAAAAATATTTACTACAACAATAACACCGCAGCATCCCCCCCCCACTCCAAACCTTGTTATTTGCAAAATTTTTATCATTTTTCCCATTGAGAGAAAACAGTCTCACAAAACATGTAACGCAAATAAATACGATCCAGTTTCCAAACTTTCGGGTTTCCATATTGTCTATAAAATCACCATATACTGAGATTAATAATTGTGCAAAGGATTGGATTATCAGTGAAGAAATTTGCATATTCTCATCCTCACTGTTTCTTTGTCTCTCACCAATCATATTGAGCTAGTTATTGTCAAAACAATTTATGTGGGGACAATGTTCAGGGAAATAGAAGGTTCATGCCTTTTTTATAGGCATTAATACAAAATGAAATGAGAAGCAATTAAAATTCGAAATCCTTGCGTCTTATCCATTTCACATTCCCATACTTACGAACACATTCAAGAATGAATAAATGTATATGCATATGTATGAATATGCATACATAGAGAGTAATACATACACTGAAAATCAACACAGACATACGTATTTCATATTATAAAAACACTGTTTATCAAGAATTTTGACAGCTTGTCTTATACTAGGTTGGTGCAAAATTAATTGCTGTTTTCCATTATCAACTATAGAGCTGTATATCTCAGCTTTGAATAAAAGTTATTAAATGAAATAAGAACTTTCAGAATCTACACGTTTTAGTCAACAAGAAACAAGTTGATTTATTCTCGAGTCTCCAAACCGACAAATCCTTCGAGTTGTTTTGAGTTGCTGCTTCCTTTACCTTGCAGGAAGTGGTTGAAATGCTTGAAAAAGCGGTAGTCAGTCGGGAAGAAGTCTGGTGAGTAAGCTGAGTTAGGTAGAGTTTTGTAGCTTAGTTTGTTCGAAGTCTGCTTGGTCATTTTTATGACATGCAAATTTTTTTTGCTTTTCACTCAGTGTCATGCACGTAATATGTCAAGGTTTTTTGCTCTACCAATTTGGTACAAACGTCAAACAACCGTTGGATGGTCAATGTCTAGTTCCTTTGCCATTTCTTGTTGCTTTGTGTGGGTCCACCTCAATAATGGCCCTCTATGGTATGTCGTCAATCACAGAAGAATGTCTTGAGTTTTCAGGGTTCTTGTTTTCCATGAAATTTTTAGAATCAATGTTGTACTGTATGTCCATCAACGTTTCCCCTGCTATATACTTGGTTGGTATTACGAGCATTTTCCCGTGTTTTATTCATCCCATTTTGAACTCGTACAACAATATGGTATATCCAATGTATTCTATGAATGTAGTTAAATAATACTTTATTCCAAAATAAGCATCAACATTTAAAATAACTAAAAACACAATCATATTTTGCACCAACATGATAATTAGCAAAATTATTTCAGTCCATTAATTTCTAAAAGAATCTTAGCCATTCTCTCCAAAGGTTAATGATTTGATTGAATTTTGGTTTAATCGATTCCATTCAATTTTCAACGAGATAAGAGTGATCTTGACCATGTTCAGCTTTTTTTTTTTCAAGAGCAGACGATCACAGAATGTGCGGGTTAAAATACTAGAAGAATAGCAAGGCAATAGAGAAACGTTTTTCATAAAGATAATTGTCTCTTGTGAATTTCTTGCAAATTGAAGGTGAGTGAAACAAGACAAAACGTCTCTGCCATTTTATAATGCTGCGTCTGCATTAAGATTATAAATTGCAAAGGTATGACATGAAAGAAACTCAAAAGCAATCGGAGAGTGCTTACCTCTACTAAACTAAATGCAAATCAGTTTGTGTATTATAGCTACAATGCAGTGATGGTAACTGCAAAAGATTCCTGGAATTTAACCAATTCTCCCTTATCCCATAGCCCATCCTTCCACAAAATACTATTAAGAGTTATTGGAGATATTGTGTGGACAAACAGACAGACACGAGTGAATACATATACCTTTTCCAACTTTGTTGGCTGAGGTTAATAAGATACTGTATTTGAAAGTGTAAAAATATTATTACTTTTTTCTGTGTCTTCAAAGTCTATGAATAAGTGTTCTATGTTTAAATTGCAAAGATGCACCGTGAGATTTCCATGGGCCTGAATTTACAGACTTCCATTTCTTAGCAGTGTTTAATCACTGAATCACACAAGATTTAAAATGATATTTTGATTTGCTTGACAGATAATGCCTCATGCTCAAGGGTGACCTGGAACTATGCTTGGCAGTGGCAATCTGTCTCGTTTCACCTGCCTGAATATCTCTTTATTGCTTCTCAAGAACCTGTGAGCCATACAAAGAGATATATCCTACCTTGAATCACTACAGCTATTCCTTTCATTGAGAAAACCTTTTTATTTGACTAATGGGAAGTTTTCTATGGGCTTTTTAAATGTACTCTGAAGTAGGTTATTTTTTTGAATTCTTGTCACTAAAATGTAAACTAAAATATATTTTGTTTGTCGTTTTCTTTCTTTTCTCGTATGTTTTATGTTTTTGTGCTGTAGATGAAAGTCCCGCTGTTTTATGTACAACCTGAGATGTCTACGCAAAGTACAAGGACCATTTGGAAACATGTTATGCGGTAGACGTCATGTGGTGATTGGGGAAAAAATGTTTCAAAAACTGATGGGAAGCTTTCAAATGTCTTTTTAGCTCTCTCCACTTATAGCTCTTCAGCTTCCTCGTTAAAGAATAAGCTTTTTTTTTTGTGCTAACAAAGTTGGAAGAGGTATATGTATTCACTCGTATCTATCTGTTTATCCGTACAATATTTACAAAAGTTCTCAGTGAACTTCAATGACATTTTCTAAAAAGGTGGGCGATGAGTGAGGGATAATCGATTAGATTTTTGGGGTGGATTCATGAGTTTTCATTACAGTTACCTCCCTGCATCATAGGTATACATAAACTCTGATTTCCATTTGACTCTTAATGACAATAAGGTTGGCAGAGGTGTGCATACTCTTAGTACTTTCTAGATTTACTTTCAATGGTATGATGGGGTCATCGCATGACATTGGATGTTAATTTGTAATTTATTTTTCATGAATATTAAAATATATTTCACTAAAATATCATAAATATTTATTAAAAAAGACGTTACACAATTTAAATTTTTAAAATTTGCTACTATTTTGTGTTACATGTATCAAAAACCTTTTTCTTATTCTTTCACTCCATAATTTATAGGCAGAAATTCATACTATATATACATATATTGATATGCAAGTATATATATTTGTGTGTATATACAGAGGCAGAAGTATAAATATATATATTATGAAGAATGGATATATATATATTCATACATATATGGGATTGTTATCATCATCATCATCATCATCAGTCTTTTAGCGTCCGTCGTTGGACATAGACCTTCCCAGGATCTGCCACACCTCCCTATCATGGGCGTCGCGGAGCCAGTACTTCCTGAACCTGTCTAGCTTGTCTCTCCATCTAATATTTTGCCGGCCTCGGTTGCGCAAGTGGTCTCGGGGGATCCATGTCGTGAGTCGCGATGTCCATCGATTGTCTGCCATTCTTGCAACATGGCCAGCCCACTGCCATTTAAGATTTTTAATAGATTCTATGATGTCCCTAACTCTTGTCTTTTCTCGGATGTACTGTGCTGTCTTGTGGTCTCTCCATGTGAGGCCTAGCATTATTTTCTCATGTGCACATGGCATGGTTCTCAATTTTGCGGGTCTGTCTTTTATATTTAATTCATACATTTTTGGTAGTTCATGTTAAATTTTTGGTCCAATGACTGGACCTTTCTCACGAATAGCATGATTGTACTGATCTCTACCATGTCTTACTAGCAAACTTTTTCTTCTGTGTTTACTGTCCCACAGGCACTGTTTGGTTAGCCTTTTGCTCCATTTATCATTTTTTTATATCGCTAAGTGCCCTGCCCATCTCCTTTTTTGTTGCTCATTTACTTGTACGATATCCTTCGCCTTGGTCCTCTCTTGGATCCATGTTGATCTTTTTTCTATCATTATCAAGAGTTATTCCTAACATTGCTCTTTTCATTGCTATTCTGCGTTTGTTTTTGAGTGGTTTTGTAAGTTTTGCACCTGTACAGCCAACATTATGTGCTGTCTTATTTCATTTCTGTAGTCTTCCCCCAACCTTGTTGCCTGACCAATTTATTATATATATATATATATATATATATATATATATATATATATATATATATATATATATATATATATATATATATCACAAAGGTCAATTAGTAAACACATAGAGACTTTTCTATTCATTCCTCTTATAAAGTTCAGCGATTGCAGCTAACTTGTTTGCATGATTTAGATTATACTTGGGGAAGTTGATTTTGTTGACAGCAATTTTTTTCTTGACTTGACAAATTGCTAGCTTGTGCCGTTTCGCTGGCAATGGCATCAGCCATCCTGCTCAGGATTCCCTTATCACAAGTTTCTCTGGTCTTGGCTTGTGATTTATGAAATAGACCCAAAGGCAACAAGCACCATCCTTTTGTATTCCTGAGCGGTCACCCGGCCAGGTACCAATCAGGCTCGATGTCGGTTAACTTTGATGAATGCACAAGAATAGGTGTATCCAATGTGATCTGGACCCTGGCAAATGCTGTATGGTAATTAATCACCGCTACTCACAACAGACTGGTTTAATCACTGTGGCTAGGTCTGGGTTATTCCTGTATATTAATATCTATCTATCTATGTATCTATCCAGCCATTGTCCAGCCCTTGCCGTTTATTGTAGAAACTTTGAATTTTGCACACACACTCCTCTCAATGAGTTGGAAAAATGTTTTTTTTTGTTTTTGAAAATCCCCTCCAAAATAGGTTTTTTGTGGTGGTTTGAATATGAAATGTAAGTTCATGTTAAATTGGTTAAAATTCTGAATTTAGACTTTTTTTAGTGATCACAGCTTAATAGAAGGCAAGAAAAGTAACTTATTCTTTGATCACCCCTTTTTCCAACTTTTTAGTTGATCATTCCAAACAGCTTATAATGGTGATTGTGATTCATAAATGTTTTTTGTTTTTTTTTTCCCCTGGTAATACTGTGGACATCTTTATTCATTTATAGCTGAAATACATTTCAATCTAACGTGGCTCAGACTTTTATCATTTACCCATTAAGTCTTTTTCCTTCTGTAAACCAACCTTCAGAATGAGATTGATTTATGTATATCTTCGATGAAGCATTTAATTTTTGAGGAAATCTTGCATGATATACATTACTTATAAGTCAATATTAGCTTTTCTAATACAAGATACAGTAAAAACCTGCTGTTCTTAATTGAGAAACCTGAAAGAGTTTCTGAATTCTTTGACAAAAATCTTGAAATATATATATTTATGTATATTTTTATGTTAGCTAGTTAGAAAATTTAAGATATGCTTGTAGTCTAAAATCTTTTTCCTTTTTCATATTGTCCTAACGGATATATATCCCTCCTCCTCAAACACACACGCATATATATATATATATATATATATATATATATATATATATTATTATTGTGTCATCCGTTTCGATGTATTACATCTCTTCAGTGTGGCTATAGACTTTCCATTACCCCATCCAGTACCGCGAGGCAGAATTGAAACCTTTACTTCCGACCCGGAGGCCAATATCCTACCTCTGGACTACGGAACTGGACAGTTAATAAGGCTGAATTTAAGCGATATATCTATTTACATAGAAATTCCTCATCCACCAGAGTGCTCTATTCCTAAGGAAGAGTTGAATCGCCATGGCTCAATTCTTCTCTCATTGAGTGTCCGTATGTCTGTGTGTATCTCCAGCCATTTCTTGTCTCATTTTTGGGGCTACAACCTTGAAAATCTGTATGAATTCACCACTAGGTACCATCTAAGGATAATTTTTTTTGTTTTTTTCCCAAAAAGTACTTTTGAGGGTTTTTATGGTGATTGTGGACTTTTTCATCTAATTTTACATTATGATCTATTTTTCATGTTAATTTTAGATAATTTTTTTCTTAGATAATTACTTTCTGGTACATGCGCGGGCTTCTGAGATTCATTTATGTGAATCATGAATTTATACGTAATTTCTTCATGATCTGGTCACTTATTTGTTAGTGTTGGTTCCAAAGTCTACATCTTGCAATGAACTAATCTACAGAATGCCTTTGATGAACATTATTTTAATGAAATTATAGAAGACTTACATATTTCTTAAAAATTGTTTTTCTTTTCTTTTGAAAGGACATTCTCTTTGTAATGGTACTGGTATCTTTATTTCTTGCAATATGAAGTTGGGTTTGAGATCAGATTTCAGAAAATGCTCATGGATTTCTTGACCTGTACTATAAGGAAAAAAAATTATGTTTATTATCATATAAGATTTCCAGCTGTACAACCGTTTCGAGTGCATATCACACTCTCCATGCTTTGCGGTCATTGGTTCATCACTTTGACTTCTTTCTGTGTTTGAGCAATCCACGTTGTTTTTAGTCACCCTGTCAGGTCTTTGAGTGGGGTGCGGTTATTCAGCTTGGGCTTGGCTGGTGGGTGTTGATGGTTGAAATCTTACTTGGTGTCCTTGCCAGTCAAGTCATCTTCTGCTGATGTTCTCATAGTTCCATAGTTGGATATTCTCTCGGAAATTATAAAAAAGTTAGGTCACTCTTGTGAGGAATATTCATGGTAGGTTTAGACTCCTTCATGTTAACTTTTCTTCTCCTTCTTCTTTCCACACCCTGGCTTTCTCTGTACTTCAGGTACTTGAAAAAATTTTCTGTTGATAATTAGAAATTTACATTTCAATGTAAATTGGGGTGTGGACAGACCCCAGTTAAAGATAAGCCCACTTCAGTCTTCCGCAATTGGACCACACGTGAAGGTTAGCCTGACCCAAGTGCAATGGAAGGGTCTCTTTTTGAGAGATCAAAATACTCTGTAATAGATACGTGAGTGTTGGATTCTTTGGGTGCATTTAATCATGAGATAAGATCAAGAATGTGGCACATGGTTTTTATAATGTAGATAAGAATGGAAATGCAGATCCTATTATGATATCACAGTAGAATATCCTAGGTCCGGATTTTTGAATTGAAAAAAGTATTTTCGTATCACAAGGATTCAAAAGTATGAGAATCAATTCATTCAAAGAAAGACTACTTGCTCTTTCCTTTTCTCCTCCTGCTGGTACTACCACAGATGGTGGACTCATCATTGAACTTGTAGTTCTTGTTTTTTTACATTTTATTTCTATTCATTCATTTTTCATGCCCTTTTATCCCTTAGAAAGATTATAAACGCTCATCTGGACACAAACGTATATACATCCACAGTTGTTTGTTTGCAGATGGTATTTATGATCAGAATGATGATTTGTAAGGATTAATGCAATTTAAATTGAATCTTCAATTACAGTCATACGTTGACTCACACTTGACAGACTAACATCTGATCACAAATACGTCAGATGTCCCCATGAGGACTTAGTAAAAATTTTAAAATTGAAAAAAAGCACTTTTTACCATATAGCATGTTGTAGTCTGGATAACAAATGAGATGGTAGCATGAGATCATGTTTTGCATGGTCTTTAGTTTGTGTGTATCTCATTGGCTGGAATTTGGAAACATACCGTGTATCATGGTCCTTGAATCTCCCCAAAGCTACCCTATGGCTGATTCGGATAAGAAAAAGGTGTGTCGTTAGTTTGGAAAACATGCTGAAGGTGAAAAACAATCGGAAAATGGTAAAACTGAAAATGTTTGAAAGGACCTGACTTGGTATGGTCCCAATCAACCGTAACCATAATCTTGGAGAATCGCATGAAAATTACTTAACTGTTAAAGGAGAGTCTATAAACATAGGTATGTACGATAAAGAGGTTCAGGTAAATATGTATATCTCGGTATCTTATGTTGCGCAGTACATACATATTGCTCTTAACCTTATAATGGTTGACTTACGGCCAGGTTGCATTGCGTCTTTACTTCAAGAGCGTTGACAGATGCAATTGGATACATGGCTGTACTAAACTCAGTTGCTTGATTCTTAAAAAAATAGATTATTTTTTGCATTTGTGTAAGTTGAAATGTTTCAATTTGTACCTTTTATATTTTATATCCTTTTTTTCATTTTGCTTGAACATTTTCAGTAATTTAGATGGGGACTGCATATGTTAACCAGATCTCCTAGTAAAATAATTGATTATATTGGGGCATTTGTAAACAGATGGCTTTTTCAACAAGGGTTGGTAATAAAGTGAGAGAGAAAAAAACAATGACAAATAAGCTGGGACAAATAAGCAGAAGACAATTGAGGTAATCTATATCATACTTTCTCTCAGTTGTGTTCTGGTTTCCATAATGATTGTATCAGTAAAGCAATTATTTTATCCATTTTTATTACCTAAAGTATTTTAAAACTTTATTATTAATTTTTTTTACTATTATTTACCTTTGTCGTAAGTTTCTTTTTTTTTAATGACGATTTGACTCGATTGATCGATCTCTTGCAGTGAGTGAACAGCTCGGATCAGATATAAAGAAAAAGCTCTTGATGAGACTGGAACTCATGTCCCTTTTAGCCTGGGGAAAGCCTGGATAAATGCCCCAGCTGCTATACAAACATAGCTATGGGAGCTTCAATGGCTAGCAGAAGTTCAAATCCTACCTTTAAACCTACTCTCTGTTCTGATATCCTCGCATCATATCTATTTTGGATTCTGTACTATTAGTTCGATACACCATTCATTTTATTGTTCGGATGATAACTCTCAAATTCATATAAGAGTATTTGAATGTTGATATCAAGGGAATAATTACTGATGAAAATTACCTCCCTTTAACCTTTGAAGCAACTATTTTATTATTCATTTATTTTTTACTAGATAAACATCTAACCATGTATAAATTCGTAGAGACCCTTAAGTTGGGAGAAAGCCACACTAAAAATAAAATAAAAGTCTATCTTGACACGGGAATGCAAGTTCAATAAAAACTCTGTAAATACAGGAGAGCAGATGACATAATTCCACAAATAGTGGATGTCTATACAAACAGGAATATAATTGATCTCTTCCGTGTTGAAGTGCAAAAATAAGCATGCCATTAAACAATTAGGACTTATGCCGTTTTGGATATATTTTTAAAAAAATATTTTTGGTTTAGTCTTAAAGGATTGTTTTTAACGATTTTTATCATTTTTTCACTTTCAGTCCATTTGTTTGATATCTAGAAGAGGTCTGGTTAGTCACTCAATAGAAACCGTCAGGCGACAGACATCTTTCAGCAACATGCCGTGTTGGGAGGTGATCAATCAAAAAGTTGGAATGAGGGGTGATCAACAAATAAATTACTTCTCTCGCTTTTTTGTTGAATCTCTAAAAAGTTTGAATTATAAAAAAATTGGGACTAATTTAGCATAAATTTACATTGTAAATTGAATCCTGCCACTAAAAACTCATTTTTGGGGGAATTTAAGAAAAATTTTTTTTCTATTGACATGAGTAGAATTTTTCAGTCCTCAAGCTCTATTGGTAAGGCCTGTAAGCATGATACATATATTCATAGCCAGTCAAGCAGGTAGCCAGCAAGACTAGCTTAAAAACTGAAGAGGTGGTTTTGGTTGATGGTTTCTAATGGTTACAAATAATGCTGCTTTCATATTGCATTATTTGTTCTCTACTTCAGTGCCATCATTCAAATAACTGTTGAAATGTTGCCCACCGTCTTGTCTACATGCTTAAATATCCCACGCTCATATGTCCCCACTTATTTGTCGCTGTTTTCAATTCCCACTTCATTTGCCAGCTCACACATTTTCAAATTGTAGATTGTATTGATAAAAACATTATTTTTAATTACTTATCTTAACTCTACTAGTCTTGATGTCATAAACTGCTCAATACTGCTCATAATTAATAGTGGAACAAATACAAATACAAAATAATGGAACTCTTCTTTGAATAAGATGAATAACAATTTTAAAAATTTCCCAATTGTCAAAGGAAAGTAATTTTTATCAGTAGTTATTCCCTTGATATCAACATTCAAATAATCTTATATGGAATTGAGAGTTAATCTCTGCACAATAAAATGAATGATATATCCAACTGATTTCCCATTAAAACAAAATGAAAAAGTAGATCAATTCTTAGGTGTCTTATTCTTTGAATAATAAATCTGCACCTTTAAATGTTTCCTGTGTTGGACTGAGTGACCCTTGCATATCCAATGATAAATACAAATATAATCGGTTCTTCTGGGATGTTTATAATCAGATATAATTTTTTTCCCCTTGATAGATCATAATTTGCGACCTGTCAGTCTGTCTGTCACATAACAGACAGAAATACGAACACACAAATGCAAAATTAGCTGGTGCCTACCAAGTTCTGGTCTGTGTGTACATGTGTTTGCTGGCTGCTGGTAATATGATTACTACTACTACTACTATTACTACTACTGCTGTGTGTATTTCATTTTTTACCCAATTCACTTAAAAAATAAAGACTAGATATCCATGCCTTGCATAAATGGATCACTGTAACCTGCACATGTCTAAAATTATCTACAGATTATCTAAAATTATCTTTAAAAAATAGATCTTTTATCTAAAATTATCTAAAAAATACCAGCACCAAATCGGGCAATGTTGGTCCAAAATGACCATAGAGATCCTAAAAAGCAGAAATCATTTTTAGATGGTGTATTCATGCAGATTTTTAAGGTTGTAGCCTAAAAAATGTGACCGGGAGCACCTGGAGACACGAACACACCCAGACAAGCAAAGAGAGGAGAATCTGTAGCCTAATTGGCTGGTTGGATGGGCAGGCCATTTGGGGGCTATGGTGATTCGATATTCAGAGGGTTGTAGGAAAGGCTTAGGGTAAGGAAGGAAGATGAGAAAGAGAAAGGAATTTAATTCAGATACTACAGTGCTTTAGATTTCCAACCCTTAGGTATACTGTTAGCAAAGCATTGAACTTAGATCTGTTGTTAGTTATAATCCCTCAACACAATCACTTACCTGTAAAATAAAAGTGTTGAACTTCAAAAGGTGTGAGTTAAAGATTAATCCTTTCATCTTTTCTCTATTTGTTTTTCTTCTTTTTGGTCGGTGGATTCTACTTTAGTGTTTGTGTGTTATTTTTTTGTTTGCCCTTATATTGACCCTAATGTTTATCGGTACTTAATCTTGTTTGTTTGAAGGATCTCATTTTATAATAATAAAGTCTTATTTCTTAAAACTGTGTTATTTTTCTTTTTATATATATATATGTATATATATATATTAATTTCACCTGCATTCCTTCTCTCTTTTTTTTCAGGTAAGTCATTTCATCTTGCAGTCAGATGTTAACTGGAATCTTCTGGATGTCTTTCATGAGATTAGAATTCAGCCGAAGGTTTGAGTTTTGTATATTTCTTTATATCATGGTTTCTCAAACTCTATTGTGGATGGCACACTTAATATATTTGACTTATGCAGCACACCAGCTTGCAAAAGCAAAAAGAATTAAAGAAAACATTTCAGAGGTCAACAGAATATTTATAATAGCATACTGATAAATGTACTCTTCACCACTTTTTAATCTTTCATCTGTTGCTAAAAAGGTTGGGATCTCATAAAACCTAGTGATAAAACTACTAATTAGATTGATAACTTTGTAGTGTAAACGGGACAGACATAATTTACTCAGTACACTTGAGAACTTGGGAGGTAATTGTGGCACACAGTTTGAGAAGCACTGCTTTATATATTACTTACAATCCACTGAATTCTTCACTTAAGATTTTTCTGTTGATAGCTTTACCATTTCAGGATGAAGAAACACATCTCTCAATTAATTCTATTAAAGCAATCCTGCACAAAAATCACTGATGCTGTTCATGTGACCTTTTTTGACCTGTCTATCATTGTCACCTTTATGCAGCAGTTATTTCCAGTTGAAATCAATTTTTTAAAAACTAATCTTCTTGCCTCAGTAATTTGACAAGTTATTCAATGGTCTCTTTACTCTTACTTTAAAAGACAAAAAAATATAACCCTTACGCCGGGTATGGCAAAGTTGTTCCTGTTAGGGTTTTATGTATCACCAGTTTTCATTACACTCTTCTATCTCCAACTTGATTTCAAAGTTCTTCAAGGTTTGCGATATATGAAAATAGACTTAAAGGTGACAAGCACCCAATGTCATCTCACTCACTTCACTTGCCAAATCTTACTGTAGAATGTACAATTTATTACAGGCTGGTTTTCAATGACTGATCAATGAAAATAGCTCCTATTTTTTCAATACACTCGAATCCCTCCAGGAATCTGGTAAAAAAAAACTTGACAGATAAATAACTGAGGGGCTCCATGGTTTGATCATTCATGGTTTCTATCTGATTTTTTTTTGCTTTTAAGCTAAGTTGTGACAGTGAAAATTGAACCTCCAAGTGAAGAAACACGAAAGAAAGGAAATTTTTCAGAAAGCCTAAAAATATAGAGAAAAATCATAGATGTATGTTAATCTATTTTTACTCAGTTGTTACCAGATGTTTAATGTGTAAGTTATGGTTCAGACTACCAAAACATATAAAAGGTTCCATTATGAAAATAAAATATGGTGTTTTGTAAACAATGTTTCTTCGAGTTACATTTTATTTGTAGACTAAACTGTCAGGAAGTGGCATGTGCTTAAGAGATCTGTCGTTCAATTGAAGTTGTATTGAATTTTTGATCAAATCATATTACAAAGCATAATATTTCCAAGAGTAAAGAATGTGAATTGCTGTAATGTTATTGCTTGTATGGAAACTCATTTGAGGCAAAAAGAATGTTGATTTCTTGTTTTTTTTGTTTTTTTTTAATGTCCAATGTGTCATTGGACAAAGGCCTGGCCCAGGTTCTGCAAGTTCTTTTTGCTTTTGAGTGTTGTTTATTTATTAGTTTATCAAGCCTCTTTCGGCATCTCCAAGTACGCACAATATTTACGAATCAACTTCAAAATAATTACTAAATTCATAAAACATTCATTTAATGTGCATGAATACTAACAAAAAGCTCTTGTTCTTTCCATACTTTCTAAATCTCTCTAAATTAATTCTAAAACTCTGTACACGATTGTTATGTTTAACATGACTCGGAAACTTATTACAAAAATGTATTACTCTATTAGAAAACTCTGTATACTTTTGTTATGTTTAACTCTATTAGAAAAAAATGGTACCAAAACATTTTGAATTTGTCTAGATTATCAAGCCTTCTTACTTTTTGCCAACCATTATTTCATCCATGATTTCAAGGGATCCATGCTGTGAATCACGATGGCCTACCTGTAGCCTTGACTTTGCAAATGGTATTTAGGATACAGCGGACCTGTTTTTTCTTTGACGGGTTGTTTTGTGATCAACAACTTGTATCCTTTCTTGCACACTGAGGTAACATCCTATGTAAGACTATCAAGGAATTCTTGCTAAACTGGTATTATTGGTTGTTCAAAGGAGATTCATGAGACTTACCTGCACCACTCATTATGAATGGTAGGAAAACTGGTCAAGGGTGGCAGTGTTTAAGTAAATAAATATAATTTCCCCAAACCTGATCGGTTGTTTATTTTTCATATTACTCTAAAATCCCAACAACCTTGGATGTGGCATGAACCTCTATTCATCATCATCATCATCATCATCCTCAACCTTTTCAAGTCCATTGCTGGACATAGGCCTTCCATGAGATCTGCCAGTTTTTTCGCTCATGGTGACAATGCCTTCTGAATTTGTCCTAAACATTAACTTATTTTTTGGCGGGTCACATTTCCACGTATAATCTCAGGGGAACTACGTGTGAGTCGTTAAGTCCAGCGGTAGTTTGATATCCTGGTGACATGGGATGCAAATTGCTATTCCTGTTAGCTGATAGCCTCTAGGGTCATCTTGGGCATCTGTTTCTTCTCTGATATATTGTGCTTTTTTTTGTGATTATTAGCCAGTGTTGACAAATCACCAATTTTTTTCATGCTAAATTACCTTGGAAAAAGGGCCAAAAAACATCAGAATGTGCCAAAAACACTGTTAACATTTTTAAGGATATTTTTTTATGACTAAAAATGGCTAGATTTGTTTAAAATTGCTTGAAAATGGCTAGAAATGATGGAAAAATAGTGATGAAAAGCAGGAAATATGCTAAATTTAGCACAAAAAGCACAAAATTGGCAACACTGTGTTTAGCATGATTTTCCTGTGAACTTTGCATGGTTTGTAGTTTCAGAGCCAAATTCTTTTTCTAGTTCAATGTTTCATTTCTGTTGCTGTACACCCGACAAAATATAACCGAATGTAATCAATACTTTAAAAACAAACAAACAAATGTGGCTGATTTGTTGAATATTTAGTTACTCTTATCATTTTCAAAACATTTCTGAATATTTAGATGATTGTTACAACTGAATACATAGAAAGGTGGATCAATAGTCTCTAGCCTAGCACGTAGTTATCAAATGGATTTTGATCTGAAATTTTCACTGTCTAATGTTTGATCCGTGAGATTGATATTCATCACCGAATTAAGTGCATTGACAGAAAAGAGATTATGTCGAAAAATGAATATTTTAGGGGTAAAATAAATGCTTTTGTGTCATCAGTCTAAGGACATTGATGTATCTATGTACGTAAGTTCATTACGTAAGCAAGTAATCTGTTCCTTTTTGGCAGTTAGATATTGTTAATATTGTCAAGTTTTAAATAATGCATCTATTCTATACCAAGTAACTCCACCTAATGGCCACTGTTTTGATTGAACTAAAAAAAAACAAATATTGTAATTTGCTTCTGCCTACTTGTCTATCTGTTTGTCCACCCAATACATCCAAAAGTTCTCAATGTATTTCAATGAAATTTTCCGGAAGGGTAGGTCATTGGGTGAGAAAGAATTGAAAAAATTTGGGGGCAGATCCAGGTGCCCTTTTCCAATCGCAACAGATTTTCCCATTTTTTTTCTCCAGAGTAATATCTCCAAAATTTCTCAGTTAATTTTTATGACATTTGGGAAAACCACGCTAAGAAAGGATTGATTGAAATCTGGGGTGGAATTTCTTTACAGTTACCTCATCTACATCATAATTATATTTGAACTGATTATTATTCAGTTTTTAGTGAGGATGGCATTGACAGAGGAGAATGCTCTCTTAAGGCTTCGTAGTTTGTCTTCATTGCTCATTTCTATATTTCTAACAAAAAGTTCTCTAAATGCCAAAAGGTTTTTCATTCTGACCAAATTTGAGTTGGTTTATAGCGTTCACAAGGAAGGATGGAGAGAGTGGGCAAAGAAAGAGAAATGTTTTTTCTCTGTTACGTCACAACATGTCTTATTGTTCCTTTTTTGAATTGATTCTTGAGATAAAAAAAACTAGAAAGTACAAGAAACTAAGGAAGAAAGAAGGAAAGAAAGGAAGAAAGCAGACTGTACAGTGTTTATTACAAATGTATACAATTCATATATCTATATTTATAATTATTTCATTTCTCAACAAATCATATTGCATTTTGGACAATATTTCTTGCTTTATCTTTGATCCTATGATTATTTATTTTTGTTTTGGGCGTTTATTAAGGATTGACTTGAATCCTTGTGAAGGTCTATGTCCAATGATGGACGATAAAAGACTGATAATGAACTTGAAAACTAAATTGGAAACATAGTTTTATTACACAAACAAATGTAGCCAAATGCTGTGGGATATTGTATAAACAATGTTGTAGGTTTTGAATAGAGTCTGTTTTTCTCCTTGTTATAAAGTACAGTGAAAGATATGAAACTGTGAAATCCTTAACTTTGTCAAGTCTGTTTAAGTGATTTCTTCAAAGCTCATATTCATTTTTTATTTTTGGACTTTTTATTTCTTCAAGGCAAAATGTTTAATGAAATGCATAAAAGTCAAAAATAAGGACAAAAAGTCACTCTGCTGTAATTTTCCTTGTATTGTGGAAGGCTTTTAAAAACTTTTACTAGGCATAAATGTGGAAGATATGTATACTTTTTGGGGCCTTTTGATCTTGTTGAAGCTAAATATGAGATAATTGTTAGAAAAAAATACTAAAAACTTTGTAATAAAAAAAATCTGAGTAAAAAGCTTTATAGAAGCGAGGATTTAATTTTCTGCATTCTGTAATCTATGAGTATTAAGTGCTATTTGTATATATGTTTGATAAAAGGAAAAATGAATTTTGAAAAGTTCAAAAAAACAAATACGATATGGGGATGCAACTTTATTTACTTGCAGAAACGAGATTACTAGATTGTGAAGTAAGAATCAATTTTAACAAAAGAAACAAAGGAATGCTCCCCTAAGAAAATCAATTAATTCTAAAGAGACTGTGTATAGTTGTTTTTGATAAATCAAATCAAATCGTATCAGTGACTAAGAAATTGAATTATAAGCCACCTCTTCACTCAGTCAGAAAAATGAATACTGTGAAGCTTTGAAAGCCGTTTTTAATGTAACACATTCGTCAAGACTTCAAAGATAAATGAATTTATGAAGAGTGTTATATTGCCGGGTTTCGTTCTGCAGCCAATGTTGTATCAGCTGGATTCTGTTTCGGTTTTATTTTTATATCAGCTGTACACCTGACTAGCCAATTCTTATATTTGTGTCTTCGTTGTCTCGGATCACACAAGGTGATAGGTTACTGTTTGTGGTTAATTGAACCATAATTCCCCAAACAATTTGTGTCTTCATTGTCTCTCACGGATGACTTCCTTCTTGACTTGTTTTCAATATGGCTTTCTGTGTGTTACTTCTATAACAAGACTCTATCATAAAAATGCACTTCTCTTAAAGGCAAGATTAATGCTCAAGCAAAACTTGTTACTCCCTGAATATGGTAGTAAGGTGGGGGTTGTTCCAGTAGTAGTGGGAGCACCCATCAAAGAGAAAAAAGTCAGTGCTTCCATTAGGAGATTTTAAAATCAAATAAGAATTACAATTCTTCATTTCCCAGAGATTCCTAAATCTATAAGAAACAGTCAACCAAAACTGTCACAGAAACTGTCAACATAGGTTTGTTCAGTTTTTAAGTGGCTCTGGCTGGCTGGCTGGCTGGCTGGCTGGTTGGTTATCTATCTATCTATCACATGTACAGGCAGCACCAGTGGCAGTGGAGCCAAAGTTCTAAAAATTTAAACATTTACTCTTCATAATGTCTATGAGAAAATGTTTTTTTTTCTTTTCATTTTTTTGAAAATTCCTCCTCTAAATAAGTTTTTAGCATGTGTGTGTGTACGGGGGGGTCATTTTTGCAATGTAGTTTTATGCTAAATTGGTTCCGTAGTTTGTGTCCTGCAGCTTTCCCGCTCGTTTTGAGAATTTTTTGGGGTAATGACTGCCCAACAAAAGGCAAAAGAAGTAACTTATTTATTGATGACCCCTTTTTCCACTTTCTCAACTGATCACCCCAAACATGGCATGCTGAGATATTAGACCTGTAATAGTTTCTATAAAATTAGATTCGTATATACAGATATTATAATCCATACTGGTTTGCCCTTGCAGTCAAAAAATGCTGGCAATAATTAAGTTGTTTTGCAATGGCATTGTACTTGTAAAATATTTTAAACATCATGTTGCACAGCATTTTCTCATTTGTCATTTCTTTAATATCAAAATGAACTGAAATTTTGGAAGTTTCCAATACGTAGAGATGGGCGAGTAGCCTATCACCATTTTTTTTCAACATTTAAAAGCATTACACACTAGCACTTGCACACACATATATATATATATATATATATATATATATATATAGATGAATAGATATATAAATACAAATAGATAGATAGATGTATACAGATATAAATGTAGATAGATAGATAGATATAAATACAAATATAGATAGATATAAATATAGGTAGATAGATATAACTATAGAAAGATATAAGTATAGATTGATATAAATATAGGTAGATACAATTATGGATATATATATATATATATATATGTATATATATGTATATATATATATATATTTATAGGTGGACATAGATTGATAGATATAAATGTAGATAGATATATGTATAGATAGGTAGTTATATATTGATATCTATGAATATAGATAGATATAAATCAAGATAGACATGAATATAGATAGATAGATATGAATATAGATAAATATAGATATAGATAGATAGCTATAAATATAGATAGATTGATATGAATATGCATAAAATTCAAATTTCAATATGTCAACATGTAGTGACCTAGAAATGTGTTATAGACAAACAAATAAATCTTTACAATTCTATTCCTGATTGTTGTCTTATGATATTTTTTTTTTATTAACATCATTTTTAGATGTCACATGTGTGTGTTACAGTAAAATTGTGAAACTATTGATTTCTTGAAGTAACATTTCAGCAATATCATGAAATCTCGTTTCACAATCAGTATTGTAATGGTTAACAAGCTTGTGATGCTAATCATTTCTACTGTAATAGGTTTGATCCTAATTTGATGCTCTATTACTGTGACCTTGTGTCAAACTAAGCTGTATATACACTGTAAATACTAAAGCAGAATATGCTTAATATTTACCATGTATAGCTTTTCAGGAATATCTATCTATCTATCTATATATATATATATATATATATATATATACATATATCATCATCATCATCATCATCATCAGTCTTTCAACGTCCGTCGTTGGACATACACCTTCCCCAGGATCCGCCACATTTCTCTATCATGGGCGTTGCGGAGCCAGTATTTTCTGAATTTGTCTTGTTCATCTCTTCATCTTGTATTTTGTTGGCTTCGGTTTTGCATGTGGTCTCTGGGGATCCATGTTGTGAGTCATGATGTCCAACATGACTTGCCCATTGCCATTTGAGTTTTCTAATATATATATATATATATATATATATATATATATATATATATATATATATATATATATGATGTTGTCTCGAGTTTTTCTCTTCACCTTCCAATAGTCAATTTCATCTACATTCAGTCAGATCACTACACATCAATAATACAAACATATATATATATATATATATATATATATATATATATATATATATATATATATATACAGAGAGAGAGAGAAAGAAAAAGTGATAGAGAGCAGTTTCACATAACTTGACTGATGGAAAGAACACTTACCGGCTCACCACTGGTGTTAAAGAATCGTTTTTTTACTGTCATTATAATCAGCTGTGATCCAAGTCTTGACCTTTTCACACAGTGTAGCTGGGTACTTCAGCTAGTTATTATTCTAATTAGTCATCAGTAAACAAACCTCCTACTTCCTCCTCCTTCACTGTTTTGCATGTGTTGTCATGTGATAGGGAAACAATCAATCAAATTAATGCAATTTTATTTGCAATCATTGTATCGATTGTTTTAATGGACACTTGTTGATGACTGGAGAGGCTTTAACATTTATCATTAATAGAGAGCTTTCCGGAAAAGTCAGCTTCTGGGGATCTCTGTATTATCCTCTACCAATTAGTAAAGGCCTCTTTAATGGTCGTTTGAGAAAAGTTCTATTTTGTGGAAGGCTTTTGTTTTCATTTCAAATTTTTGTTTTCTTTCAACTAGAATCCTGGAGTTGATGTCTACTTTTAGGAATAAAAACTTGAGATTGTTGTAATTTTTTGTCTGATATATCAAAAAGCATTTCACATCTTTAAGATCACAAGTTGCATTGGTAGAAAATAATCATTCACCTGAAGAAGCCCAAACAGGGCAGAAACATGGATGTGTTTGTATAGAGAATCCTCATTCCATTATATTTCAAGCTCTATTCTAAACCAACTTAATATTAAGTATTTAATATTGAATGTATGGAGCACTCTTTAAAATAAACCCGTCAAACATAGGATACCGTGTGTGTGTATATATATATATATATAAATATAAATATAAGTAAATAAATAAATATAACACTTAAAAAATACATACATATATATATATATATATATATATATATAGCAGATGGGTCACCATTATTTGCTCACGAAGCAAAGCTCCTCATGGTGTACTCTTGTTCCTCATCAAACTTATAACCTCTAAAAGTACACACACACGCACAGCACATACTACTGAAGAAGATGGGAATACCTCCCGAAACATGTCTAGACCATTAATCAGAACATTTACAGATAAATAAACCTTACCTCCATACACTTTATTCCCAAGTCTGTCTCACTCTCTGTAATTCAAATTATATTTATATCCACATTGTTATGTATGCAAAAATAGATTTGACTTAATCTATAAAATATCTTTTCATCATCTTAGTGAAATTTTGTGAAATACTAACTCATTGACAATGCCTTGCAAGATTATCATGGTAAACATTGTTTTTACAACAGGTATTGGTTAGAATATGTTTAACATAAAAGTTTGACATACCTTACACATTTGAACTAGAAAGCACTTGAAGAGTGCATACCTTTGCTCGCACCATTGTCACCAAAAAATCAATGAAAATCAGTTCAGATATAGCTACCATTCAAGGGAGACAACCATAAAAAAATTCCTGGATCCGCTTCAAATTTTAATCAATTCATCTTTAGCCTTCTCTTCCACAAAATGTCCTTGAAATTAATTGAAAACTTTCGGAGATATTGTGTGGACAGAAAGGCTGATGGATAAACGGACAGATGGATACAAGTGAGTACATATACCTCTTCCGAGTTTATTGGTAGTGGTAAAAGTTCCTCTGAAATAAGTTGTCCCTTGATGACATTTTCCTGAAGAAAAAAAGAGGATTTAAATATGAAATAGTTTTGAATTATTCATCATAAATATCAGTGTGGACAAACAAAAGCAATTCATTTGGTGTGTCTGGGCCTCTCTTTCTAGCAGTATTCTCTTAAACGTTTTTTTTTTATTTGCTACAATTTACTTATATACTGTCTGCCTTCTTAATTTGTTTTTCCTTCAACCATAGAATAATTTTGTTACGGCTGTCTTGTGTATTCAATCAGAATTTCATAGTCTACAATTTTTTCTGTTTATTTTTTAATGGATATTTTCATGAAATGTGAATATCTTCAATTCCTGTGTGGGTAGCGCCAGTGTTAGAATATTGGACCTGGGACCAGGTGTTCAGTTGTTTGAAAGATACTTCCTGTTGAGGCTCTGTGTTAGAGACTGCCAACCAAAACTGTCAATATAGGTTTCTTCAGTTTTCAAGTTGGTCTGGCTGGCCATGTATGTATATATCACAAGTAAAGACTGCATCAATGGAGCCAAAGGGCTGAAAATTCAAACATTTTTTCCTTATTATGTTTAAAAAGAGCATTTTTCTTGTTTTTTGAAAATCTCCCCCCAATAGGTTTTTAATGGGGGTTCAGTTAGCAATCACAATTCATCTGAAATTGATCACTCATTTGTACCCGCTTATTTTTTGAAAATTGAGACTTTTGTAGGGAACACTGCCCAAACAAAATGGCAAGAGAAGTAACTTATTCACTGTCCACCCCTTTTCCCAGTTTTTTAATTGATCACCCCACCCCTAACAAGGCTTGCTTCCAAAAGAAGTTGTGACGGTTTCCATTGAGTGACTAAACAGACCTGTTTTTGTTTATTTTTTTTTGCTTTCTTGAATTTTTTCGATATTGCAGGTGTTTTTGCCCATTCTACTTATATGTGCCGTTAATAATAACATTTACATTGGTGAACTGTTTTTCAAGTTCCTCTCCAACCCCTGATGTCATGTTCCTGTGATAGGGTGATCTTTGCGTCTCATTAACCTGTAGTTGTCTTAATGATACACGCATATTTTTTGTGTGAATAAATACATACTATCATCATCATTATCAGCCATTCCAGGTCCTCTGCTCCTTCCATGCCGACCATGACTGTGTTAACTGATGCCATATTTTACTTGAGAACCTTTTCATTCCACCTTCTATCTCCTTTCTGGTCTTCTATTTTGATTGCCATCCCTTGGACACTATTCGAGCAACCTTTTAAACCATCTGTTACCTTTCTTTCTCTCTATGTGTCCTGTCCACCTCCAATTTGTTAGTCTGTGTATAAGTATCTTCACATGTGTAATAGTCTGAAAATGTGTGCGTTGTGTGAAAGAAAAGTATATGATTAATGACTCTACTCAAAACAAGAAACAGGGAACAATAAAATACAAACTATAAATTATATTTTTACGAGACAGGATATATTATCTAGATAGATGGATAACAAGGTGGTATATAGACATCTCCAGCTTCAGAATTATGCCAATTCAGAAATAAGTTGATGCAAACACAAATAAATAATCAGAGGATAGATGTAGGTAGATATGAACAGACTGTTATAGATAGGTACATACATATGAACGTAAAGTGATGAATAGTTTTTTTTGAAAGAGTTCCAGACATTGCGGTATCTTGTGCGGAGCTAATTAAGATAATCAAACCCCAAGAGTATTGGTGGAGTGACCTCTTCAGAAGAAATTGAAGCCTTTAGGGCAGTAGTTCTTAACCGGGGAGTGCACGCCCTCCTATGGGGAAGGGGGCTTGAATAATATGAAGAGGGGTGCGATTCTCATAGCAAGTGTTTGCATAATATTGTGATGAACATAATATATTGAAATTTATTTTTCTTATAGATTTGCAGTAACCATTTCAAGGTAATCATTTGGTTGAAGATATGAAAGGGGTGTGCGGAGACTCAAGGTCTAACCACTAATGTTGGATACGTGGTGGTAAAAAGGTTAAGAACGACTGCTTGAGGGCAATCTAATGTATCTTAGGTCTTATCAAAAGCAGCCATATTTCATTTCTGGTTTAGAGGAAGAGGGGAGGAGGAGGAGGAAAGAAAGCAAATAAAAGTAAAATGAACATTATTTTGTTGGCCCGGGGATTTTTTTTTTTTTTTTTTTTTTTTTTTTGCTAACCAGTGTCAATGTCTATTGGCTTTGGCTTCCTTTCCCAACCCCCTTTATTTGCTACTCAATTGCTCTTCCCCCTCTCTCTGATATTTGATTCCTCACCCCCTTTATTTGCTACTTGATTGCTCATCCCCCTCTCTGTGTTTGCTATTTGATTGCTCATCCCCCTCTCTCTATTTGATATTTGATTGCTTGACCCCTCTCTTTATTAGCTATTTGATTGCTCATCCCCCTTTATTTGATATTTGATTGCTCGCTCTTTCTCTGTATGAACTACTTATTTGCTCTCCCCACCCTCTCTATCTGATATTTGATTTCTCACACCCTCTCTTTATTTGCTACTAGATAGCTCATCCCTCTCTCTCTATTTGATATTTGATTGCTTATCCCCCTCTCTCTGTTTGATATTTGATTGCTTATCCCCCTCTCTCTATATGATGTTTGATTGCTCACTCCTACTTTGCTATCTAATTGCATACCCCCTCTCTATCAATAGTTTGTGTGTGTTGAGCTTTGTTGTTTTTTGTGATATCTAAAAGTAGTTCACATAAAAAAAAGCATTACTTTTCGCACACGTGCTCTCTCACACACACCTTTCAGTATAAGTGTGTGTAGATGAAAAGATAGATTTTTGTAAGACTGGGCTGATTTAAGGAGAGCACACTGTAAGTATTTATCTACGTCCCTCCCACCATAAGGGCAGAATGTGTTGGTTCAATGTAAAAGCAGTGACAAATATTGCTTGGTTCCCTCAAATAGTGTCACAAAGGCATCAGGATGAGCCTGACCCTTCCCCTTCAGACTTGGTACACTATACTTTTTTGAGGGCTCTGGATGAACCCTTGGCCAGCACACAGTTGCTATCTGATTGCTATTCGATTGCCCATCCCCTTCTCTCTATTAGCTATTCGATTGCTCACCCACCTCTCTATATCAACTATTCAATTGCTCATCCCCTTCTCTCTATTTGATATTTGGTTGCTGGTTTAATATATATATAGTATAGAAAGATATTGAAAATATAATATATAGATTTAACCAGATGAGTAAATCGATATGAACAGACTAAAGAAAATAAGGACTAAATAACAAACATTAATCTAAAATTACTTTCATCTTTCATGTTCTGAAACTATCAATAGATAGTTTCAAAACCTGGACATGGTTTTATACATGGATCAAAATAAGCCCTGACCTTTGGGTGAATAGTTGAGCATACTTATCTACATTATATGAACCCTGACAACCCCCCTCCCACACATATATATATATATATATATATATATATATATATATATATATAAGTGAGAAAGTTTTCTCTACACAGAATAAACACTGTTGAATATAATGGGTATGAAAACATTAAATTGTCGTAAAAATGTATTTATTCAATAAATTGATGTTTCCTCAAATAGCTTATTCAGTTAAGTCCATACAAAGTTCATAAACACAGATAAATTGATTCATGACGAGTGAAAATCATGAACGACAGCTAAATCCTTACCTCTTAGTGCCCCACATCTGTGACCTCAAGGTAGACAATTTATGTTGTACATAGGCTGAATCATATAGAGCAGGATCTCTCAACCTGGACAATATCGCCCACCGTTGGGTCGTTTCAACTCCAGGGTGGGCGTTGAGCAACTGTGCAGAACATGTTGGGCGTTTTTAAATTTTGGTGGGCGGTGTAGCATTTTGAAATCTGAAGTCTGTAACTCACGGTAAAAAATGTGTCAACAGCAACATTTTCTATGATTAATTTACCAAGCAGAACTTTGATATCACATATGTAAACCTAATGTGTCCGCAATAGCTATGCCTCATCAGACACAGAGATCACATTGATGATATCTAAAAACTATATGTGTGCCAAACATCTGACTTTACTTTCATTAAAGAAACTGCAAAAACTATTAATTTTCATTGTTTTTAAATAGTTCCAAACATTTTTGGTACCCTTTTGAATATCTTCTATACAGGTGGAAAATTTTACTACATAAAAGTGGTTGGCAATGCCAAAAACCCTAACCCTAACCCCTCATGTATGGAAACAGTTAATGATTATGAAAAATTATCGACCCAAACTGTCAGCATAGGCTTCTTCAGTTTTTCAAGTGATTCTGTCTGGCTGATTGGTTGGCTATGTATTTATCTCATGTACAGGCTGCACCAATGGAGTTAGAAGGCTGAAATTTCAAACATTCACTCCTTATCATATCTAAAAAAAAACGGATATTTGTACATTGAAATCTCCACCTCCCAAGATAATTTTTTCTTACAATGTAAGTTTGTGCTAAACTGATTTCTATTCAGTGACCAACATGACCTGTCGATTTTTTTAGTTTGGTTTTTATCACAACTCAACTTGGAGTATCACTTTATGGCAGCGAGCAAACAGTATAGATTAGAAATAAGAATAAGCTTCCAGTGAGGTTTGAACTTGTGTCTCTCTTGTAAAAGGGAAGCTTGATTTATGCCCAGCTGTTCTACCACTGAGCAGCGAAGACTTCATGGTCGGCAGAAGCCAAAATCTTACTTTTTATACGTACCCTCTTTTCTGAATATCTGTGCATGTTTGCTGTTTTGTATTTTTGTACTAGAAGTATTGTTATAGCAATCATTTTATTTATTTTCCTTATCAAATGAGGTATTGTCACTCATTGTAATAATTTTGACTACAATTTACCTTCATCTTAATTTCTAAGTTGCTTTCTATCACAACTCAGCACAGGCTGTCACTGTAAAATAGTGAGAAAAAGAATATGCTCATATGTACCTCTTGCTAGAGAGCTTATTGTTATCTACCTGTATTTTTTTAGTTGCTCAGAGATAAGCCTTTCTTTATATCTTTTTTGCATATACACGTGAAAAATGACTTATGCATCGATCAGCACTAAGGAGCCTAGAGCTGTGTTAGTAGGTAATTCATTTTTGATGATTCAAGTATTCTAATTTCAGGTTATTTTTGAAGTCTCAACTCAACTCAAGCTGTTTAAATGATCAGAGATAAAGTCTTAAGAGTTTCTATGATATAATCTCCATTGTTATATCACAATTTTTACATATTTTTACAATCCTTTAATTTTCTTATTAGGCAAGTCATTATATTTCACATGGACCAATCCATTATAAGGTTTAGGTTATCACAGGAATTGGACAGGACAGCCACATTACCAATTATACAATACTAACATACTAATTTTCATGTATGGCTTTGATATGGATAGATTGTGTTATTATTAAACAGTGATTCAAGAGAGGTAAATTAGCACAGTTGGTAATAACATAGAACACAGGATTGGCTGATTTTATATTATGGTTATATCGGCCACAAAACTCTTTAGGGAAGGCATATATTACATTGTCTTTCCCCTAACTTGTCACATTATGATGGTTAAAAGGAAAGAAAGAATGAGGGTGATGCTGCTTAAACCCCTCTTATGAAAATCTGAATTAATACTCTGCTCAGTGTGAACCCCTTTGACCCTAATTTGCTATAGAGCTCTTTTTCAAATATTTTTCATAATAAATTTAGTCATGTTATATTCCTAAAATAGATTTGATGATAAAAGACAGCCTTATGGACAGTCTTCAAAATAACTGTATACAATACATTTTGATTAATATCCCATGGTTTCAAGGATAAATATGTGCATAAACAATAAAATATCAAGGAGCGACATACATTGATGTTTCACCTGCTTCATAAAGTTGCTGCCATATATATACAGCACTAATCCATCTCATCTTGTTTTGACTCAGAAACATTTTGAAATTATTGTTGGCACAATATTCATGCTATGTTATGACCCCATTCAGCACTGTTTTGTTCAGTGTTGCATTTTTTTAGGATTGTATCTCGATTGCTAACCCAGGTATTGGTAAGGTGGAGTGTTAACGGTCAGTAACACAGTCCCGGTTTCAGTTGCATGCATCAACTTGGTGATCCTTGCAAGTCTGGTCAAGACCAGGACTTTATTCCTACAAGTTTTTATGACCACCTCCTTGGTAGGATGCAAATCCACAGAAGGGATACCTTCACCCTAATCATACAGCTTGGTGTGTACTCAGTTAGCTACTGAGTGCCCAAGGAAATTTTTCCTAATGAAGAGTTTTCCATTCTCTTATCTCCTATCGGGAATCAAACCCAGCACCTTCTGCGTGTGAGGCAGATATGCTAAACATTACACTGAGTGGATTAATGAAGGTATTACTGTAGATAAAAAGCTTAATTCTCAAAAAGAAAAATTGAATAACTCCTCTCATAACTATTCTGTATAAATTTCTATAATTTTTCTTCCAACTAAAAATCTGCAGTCTTTATCAATGATAAATTTGTAAGATTGTGTTATTGCTAAAATTATGTAGCTGTTTCTTTCTCTTTATGTATGTATTTGTCTCAACAAATCGAATCTAATATATTTTCTAAATGAAAACATATGTTGCAGTTGTTTAGACAACATGCACAATGAAATACATTTGACCATGTTGATTTTATTTGAAGAAGTATAGACAACAATTTGCAGCTCTGCCTTTGAAAGTGTCCATTAAAAGCGAGTCTTGTCAGAAAAATCATTTCAAATAATGACAGCGTCTATAGACAAGTATTACTTACTGGCAGATTTTCTCAAATCTTCGAGTAAACATTTCATGCTTGAAAGGTAGAGGTGAACAGACTGCGTCTTCTGCTTGATTGAAGATAAATGCCTTAAAACGGGAAATATTGTTCTTGATGCTCAAAAACATGTGAATGAGTGGATATCATGAAGATAAATGTTGTTATTTACGTCTGCCAACAAAGTTGGGAGAGGTATATGTATTCACTTGTGTCTGTCTGACTGGTTTGTCCTCACAGTATCTCTGAAAGTTCTTAATGAATTTCAATGAAATTTTGTGGAAGATTGGACAATGGGCCATGGAGGAAGTGATCAAATTTTAGGATAGAATCAAGTATTTTTTTTTTTTTTCCAAGTTTACTTTCCCACATTGTAGGTAGATGTCTACGCAATATCTCCAGAAGTTTTCAATGAATTCCATTGGAATCTTCTAGAAGAGTAGGCTAAGGGGTAAGGAAGAATTGGTTGAATCTTGGAGCAAATCCTGGAATTTTTTTTCATGGAGAGGTTCTTTTTTTATGCATTCACTTATGTTTGTCCTAGCGATATCTCTTGAAGTTCTCAATGAATTCTGTTGACATTTTGTGGAAGGTTGAGCAATAGAAAGAATAGATTAGATTTTGGAGCTGATTGACAAATTTTTACAGACTTTCTGTATTGAAGGTATATATGAAGTGATTTTCATTCAGTGTTTAGCGACGATAGTATCGGCAGAGGTATGTGCTCTGTGGGTTTATGTTGATGTTCAAAAACATGTGAGAGAATGTATGTTATGTATGTAATGAATGTAAGAGTGGATGTTCAAATCGAGATTTTATTGATGTTGGATGATGTTATCACCAGCATGGGTGTCTGTTGGGAGGGTACAAACAGGGCATTTGCCTTCCCCTGGATCAGCCCTTCTCACTGAGGGTGAGGGGGTTTGAAAGTTGGAACATTGTAGAGCAGTGGGTCTCAACCCTCTTTAACCCCCCCCCCCCCCCGGTGGTTGGACCTGACCTCCAAGCACCCAATCTCACCCGTTCTTCAACAAAATGATTAGTTTGGAGAAACTACGGCAAATATGCGAAAAAAGGTTAATCCACATCTACACGTACAGTAATTAGCAATTTTCAGATGGCCTCTTGTCACATTTACATCATCAGTGACGTCTAGTGGTGTAACTTAGTAGAAATATAATTTTATGTTACATTAAACTTGATGAATTGTATCTTCATTGAATTTTACTTTTAGATTATTTTGATATTCAGGAAATATTGAACTGCTGTGCAATGTAATGTTTTAATATTTTACAAGTACAATACAATTGCAAAAGTACTTAATTATTGCCAACATTTATAGACAGCAAGGGTAAATTAGTATATTATATTCATCATGATATTATGAAAATAAGAGAGTTCCCGAAATAATTAGAGAAATTCTCATAGTTTCTCTGCAGACTTGAGCCCCCTTTTGAAATTAACTCCTCCTCCCCCCGCCCAAGAAGGGCATGGCCCCTGGTTAAGAACCATTGTTACAGTGTCTGGGGATCAATTGGTCACTATTATGAACTGTGACAGCTTAAGGCGAGTCACTGCTTTGTTCTTTACCTAACGATCGAAAAGTGTCAGTAGCCGCCCTGATCAGAGGTAGGCAATTTCCTGTCTAAAATTTTGAATTTCTTTCCTGTTATGTATAGACATTAGTACTTTTGTTATCATTGGTTGGCCTCAATGTTTGCACTCTTTAGAGTACCAGGATATTGACCTAACCCATGTGACCCACCCACATGGCATGGATTATGTCAGGTTATCTTTGGCCTAATACGAGCTTCCAAATTTTATAAAAATATATTTTTAGAAAATATTTATTTCCCATTTGGACCTTCCGCCCTGCTCAAAATCATTCGGACCCCCTCTGCTCAAAATCTTTGAGCCACCCCTGTCTTGTTGATCTTCTTTTCTGAATTCACATGATCACGTTTCACTCCACCATATCAATCTGAGACACACAATGGCACAGATTTTCATTAATCAGTACCTATATTCCCACCCAGTAACCATTTATGTATATTCATCTACCTCAGCCCCCTGCTACCCATCCACCCTTACAACATCTATATGTTCACATACACACCCGTCGATCTTTCTCCATTTTCCGTTCTTTTCCACCCTTTACCAAATTAATTATTATCAGATGTTTTATTTTCTCTTTAGAGACTTTTGTTTCTAGCCTCTTCTTTGAAAGACCAAACAATGACAATGTCAGTTTTACTTTTTTTTTTCACTGACCAAGGCCATTTCCCACCAAACTATTTGCCATTTTCAAATAATCAGAATAGAAAGTCTCTTGTGAATGGTAGAATGTAGATTTATTGGCCACTATTTTTCAAATTCAGTGTTTGATGCTGGGTTGAGGAGCTTTGTTTACATAAACTTTCCCCTGATGTGTACAGATAAGCAGAATAGGGAATTTTCTGTGCTTGTTTTTGTTCTATGTAGAAATCGGACTTGAAAATCTTGATGTCTTATTTTTTCTTTTTTAAATTTCTTTCTTTTTATTACCATTGGTTCCCTCCTCACCTTTTCTTTCTTATTCCTATTTCAGAAACTATCCAATCAAAACTGTCTATTTATGTTTCTTCAGTTTTTAAGTGATTCACACTGACGTACAGGCTGCACCAATGGAGCTGTAGGACTAAGTTTTTTATCTTTTGAAAATTCCTCCTCAAAGTATGTATTAAGGGCAGGGGTTCAATTTACATTGTAAGTTTATGCTGAATCTGTGTTTTAGTTTGTGCCGAGCGGCATTCATGCTTTTTTTTTTTTCAAATCAAGACATTTTTGTGATCTATGCCCAATAAGAGGCAAGAGATGAGACTTATCTATTGATCACCCTTTTCTCCAATTTTTTAATTGATCATCCCTACATGACATGCTACCAAAAGATGTTGGTTGCGTGATGGCTTTTATGTATCAACAATGTTGGATGACAATGACCAGACCAAAAACTAGTGACGTCACGTACAAATAGCAGTAACACTGTGACGTAGAAAAAACTGAAGACAAATTAAGTCCCACTTCTATCGCCCAACTCAGGTCTACTTGTTTAGCAAAGGTTTGCAAAACCCATTTACAGCAAGTATTAATAAAGGAGTTGAAATGAGATATGAAGTTTTGGAATTATATTGTAAGGAGAAATGAATTTTATTTTGGTTACCTTTTAGATTCTCATGGAGCAAGAGGCAAGGGAGTTTGACCCCAGCACAGCCAAGCTTGTATGTTTTTTTGTTTTTTTTTAAAGAAAATAAAAAATGTATGGAGGAGAAGGCCAAGTTTCAATATTTTCTTGAGATTTAGACCTATAATTGGTGATGAATTATGAACCACCCGGGGCCCCAAGGCTCCCCCTGACCTTGCCCTCCTGCCTCTCTCTTCATTCGATAGAATAGAATGATGTTGTCACATTAAATAACTTGTATAATATTACAGTCTTATAAACTAATTACAGAATTCAGAAGACTAGCATACACTCAATTAATGCATTTTTTACACTCAATTAAACCTTTTTTTTTTTTTTTTTTTTTGTAGCTCTCTGGGTTCCTAGTCTCAAGCTTCTTAGCATAATGGTTAATCCATCCCAGCCTATCATCAAGGTGTAGCTAGAGAATTGGGAGCCGGGGGTGGGTTTGACTCTCTACAAGGCCCCTTCCAATATTCAGTGAAATTTGTTATTGTATAATGTCAATAGAAATGCAGGAAGTGGAATACTATTTATAAAACTTTTGGAAGACCCCCTCCATTTGAGGGGAGGAGTGTTTTCAAATCCCCCCTCCCTCTGCTACGGTTCACCCTCTACTGTAGTAAAGGATGAATGTAACTTTAAGTACATGTCTGTAAGTAACCAATATCTAAGTAACAAACAAGGAGTGGTTGATTTTATTGGTCACCTACAAACACGTTTTTCTCAGTTACCCTTCAACCTGGATGTCTTGAAATAGTTTGATAGATAGTAGCCTGTGATGTAAGTCACTCACAATTGTCGGGGGAATCTTCAAATTAATAAAATTCATTTTTTAAGTGTTGTATAATACATGGATGTATAAATTCTGAATCATGGAAATTTTGTGCAAGGGTGTAGTCGTGAATAAAAATTGAACTGGTTTCTTTTATCCTGGGTACAGACTTTGGGTGGAGTTTTTTTTTACCACATTCCCTCAATAATTCCTTCATTCTACTTTGCCTAACTAAGCTAAACTTAATAAAGATCCTGTTTGAGAGCATACTGTTTAAAACTAAAAATTTGATGAGAAAAACAGAAGTATGTATTTGCCATGTAATGTGAATTCTGGCATCATCATATTTATGAAGCACCTATAAAGGAAGATCTCACTATAATTGGTATGTGAGATGAGCACTCTAACAATATCCTCTAAAAGGTATGCCTCTTGGAAAAATGATTAAAACCCATAGAAAACCTGCTCATCGGGTTGGATTTTCAGCTAGTTCCTATAGAGAGTCTAACTGGGGCCTTTTGCCCTAATAAGAGATTATGGATCATCCATCTTGAACTCTTGGATAACATTTGATTTAAATGTCTGGGGAAGCGGGATTTGCAAAAGAAAGGTGAATTATAGTGGAATAGATTATTAAATGGAAATCTGATCATTATTATCAGTGTGAGTGTGACCACAGTCCTTGTTTTCAAAAACTAACATGCTAAAAACATGCCTAGTGGTGCCATTAGTACATACAGAAAATTTCATGGGGATGAGTTGTGTGATTCTTGAGTTACACTGTCATATACATACAAGCGGGCAGACATTTGATGAATGATAAAATACAAGAAGATCCCATCAATCCTAAAAAGAAGGGTGTACAACCAATGCATCCTCCCGATAGTCACTTATGGAGCTGAAACATGGAACTTGACTACGAGACAGACCCGCAAATTGAGAACCATGCAACGTGCACATGAAAGAATTATGCTCAACCTCACATGGAGAGACTACAAGACAGCACAATGAATCCGGGAAAAAACAAGAGTCAGGAACATCATAGAATCCATTAAAAGACTCATGACATGGATCCCCAGAGATCACATGCGGAACTGAGGCCAGCAGAGTACTAGATGGAGAGACAAGCTTGACAAATTCAGAAAGTACTGGCTCCGTGATACCCACGATAGAGAAGTGTGGCAAATCCTATGGAAGGTCTATGTCCAATGATGGACATTAAGAGACTGATGATGATGATTATGATGATGATGATGAGTAAGATGGACTTCTGTAATTTTTCAAAAATATGTATTTCTCATTAAGACATGAATATGTATTGTATATAAAGATAACACATTTTACTCTTTGCTGTTGTCATGCTAAATAAGTTTTCTGATATTTGAGTGATGGTTACCCAATATCAACATCAATGCCTGTAAGGTTTTGTTATTTAATAATAATTTGATTTTTCTGAAAATATAGTAATTAAACGCTCTTTCTCCTGAATTTATTGATTCAATTTGCCAGTTGCTCTTGGAAGTGAAATACATGGTAATAATGGAAGAAATTGAATTTTAAGAAAACTCGGTGCATATTAGAATAATACGTTTATGGAATCAATTGATTTATTTTTAAAGAATTAGCTGATGTTTCTTTTTCTGACTGTGACAAAAGTCAACTGTTTTATGAATGGTAAAAGGTTTTCTGTTCAGACCAAATTTGAATCGGTTCATTGCGTTCATAGGAAAGGTGAATATCTTTTTCTTTTTCGCATCACTCTATATCATATGCCTTTTTTTAAAATCAGTTCTTCATTTAAAAGAAAATAGAAAGAGAGAGAAGATAGATAGAGAGAGAAGAAAAAAGCAGACTCAACAATGTTTATGATTAATTATAATTGATGTATACACTTCTTATATTAGAAACTGTCAACCAAAACTGTCATCATAGGTTCCTTTAGTTTCCAAGGTTGTCCGGCTGGCTGGCTGTTTATATATGTATAACACGTACACCAGCACCAATACAGCTACAAGGCTGAATTTTTCAACATTTACTCCTTTATTATGTCTAAGAAAAATGTTTTTTTTATTTTTAAATCTCGATCCCCAAGTAGGTTTTTGGAGGGGGGGGTTCAATTTGCAATGTAAGTTTATTCTAAATTGATCATTTAGTTTGTGTCCCTGCTTGTTTATGAAAATTCAGACTATACAGCCAAACAAAATGTGAGAGAAGTTACTTTCATTGATCATTCCTTTTCCTAATCTTTCAATTGATCACCCCCAACACAGCATGCCCCACAAAAGATGTTGGTTACGTGATTGTTTTTGTTGAGTGACTAACCAGATATGTATATCTATAACTTTTTCATTTTCTAATTAATTATATTGCATTTCAGACGATATTTTTCCTCATATTTTTTCATGCAATGATTATTCATTTTTGTTTTGGATATTATAATGGGGTTTGACTTGAAAAATCAATAGAAAACAAATAGTTTTATTAGAGAAACAAATGTTGACAAAGGCTGTCGAAAATTGTGTAAACATGGTGGCATGTTTTGTACTGAAACTGTTCTTTTTTTTGCTTTGTTTTTTGGATATCGTCTGATAAGCTTTTTTTCTGCAAATTGTCTGATGAATTTAGATCTGATGTAGCAAAATGAGAATGAAGGAAACATTTTGCCTGAACAGAAGTTCTTTTGTATCTGAAACTTTCCAACTTATTGGTTCTTCTAATTTTCTGTTGTCCATATTCCGTTATTCAAGGAGTGCTTTTCAGTTTTCATTCATCTTGACTAATTTTGTGAATAAAATCTTTTCTGTTTGAAGCTTAACTGAGAAAGCACTTAGAAAGAATATACCACTGCCAATGTCATTATCACTGAAAGTTCGCAAAGACTCCCGGATCCGTCTCCAAATTTAATCAATTTGCTTTTTCGCCCATCCATCCACAAAATTTCATTGAAATTCATTGAGAACTTTTTGAGATATTGTGTGGACCAACAGACAGCCAGATAAACATGAGTAAATACGTATACACCTTCCAACTTTGTTGACAGAGGGCTTATACTTTTGTTTCTAGGGTCCTGTTTGTATGAATGTGATGTGAGGTATTAATTTGTGTTTATGAAGGAAAAAGTAGTCGGAATGTGAAAGCAGTTTTTTTCTCTATTGCCCCACTATGTTCTGAAACAGGCTGTCAAATTGACTGACACTAAAAGCTAAACAACATTAGAAACAAGATGGATGCCACTAGTACAGCACAGGTTAACTCACTGAATCCTACATACAAGATAATGCAAGGTATCCACAAACAAAATACAAGACAAATGAATGGTAATTACTAGATTATATTTATAGCTTATAACGAAACATGGCAAACTTCTACTCAGATTGTTTACATAAAGAAAACCCTTTCAGTCTGAGACTCAGATAGGTGGCACCTTGATGCAACAGGAATAAAAGAATTGCTTTAATAACAGGCTGGCAAGCACTGAACGTTGCGAACATTTGTGTTGTGTAATAGAAGTAAGATGCAAAATGCTTGGCTGTTCAACAGTGTTCATTTTCAAATCAGTGACAATGATATGGAATGACAATTGTCTTCTCTTTCTCTTCTCGAGGTTTCAGAGTTTCTAAATGCAACTTGCAAGGTTTTTCATGATGTCAGGTTTTTTCATGTGTTTACTTTGTTCAGTTTGATATTCAAGAAGTTAAAGTTACCAACTCAAAGAGGATAATGATTAGCAGAGATTAGCTCGGAATATAGTGCGATTGTGGTGCTATGCAGACCGTATTGTCCCTAAATCACAAACTCTTGGATATAAGATTTCAAAGTTTATAATTCAGTATTGGAGAGCTTTGCGACTTGAAAGACTTAAAAAAAGAAAAAAATGGAAAAATTTCCTTTCCAGTTTAACAATAACAGATTAACTATTAGGCTGAGTAGCCTAGGCACCCTGAAACAAAAAAAAGGATTGAGTGTACTCATTGGCATTGATATTTCAGTACTTTTGGGTATATTTTTCCTACCTGGAATATTATAAATACTATTTTGTTTCTTATGATAAAAAAAAATGAATAAGAGGGCATAGTGAATCACTATAGCCCACATGTGTATCAGAAGTAGTTCTCAAACAAATTGTCTAAAAGAAAGATATTTTATCTAGAATTATCTAAAAAACAGAAAACAAAAAAAAAACAGTGCAAGATTTGGGCATTGTTGGTCCCAAAATGACCATAGACATCCCAAAAAGCACTGGAGGAGGGTGTTTTTAGATTGTGCCTAGAGGTGTACTCTGGCAAATCTCTGAGGTTGTAGCCCCTAAATGTGACTAAGAGCACTCGGAGATACACTCTCATACCCCCAACACACACACACACACACACATAGACACAGACCCTTGAAGAGAGAAGAATGTGTATCCCATGTGTCTGGTTGGTTGGGCGGGCCATTTGTGGGGCCACAGTGATTTGATACTTGTATTACATTATACACAGTACGCAGTACAACTATTTTAGTTATTTGTGACTTGACATCACTTCATTCTGTTCAACGGAGGGTGGATCGGGGGGGGGGTAGGTCAGGTGGAGCCTTACTAAAGCTTCGCCTAAAGGCCTGGCTCGTAGATAATCTGTCACAGCAGTAGAAGGCAGGTGGAGGATCTTAAGCTGTAAATAGTTAACATATGACTGTAGGTTGTAGCAAACCAAGGTTGTTGCATGACCAAGAATATCACATAATGTTATTCCAGGTACATACATGCAGCAGTATCTTGATTAGTGCTGGTTTTGATGTAGTATGTTTATGGTATTGTTGTACAAGTTGAGGTTACTAAGTTAAAGCTGAAAAACAAAAAAAAAACACATTGAATTATTATAAAACCTTGAACAGTGCATTTTGAACAGTAAAGAAAATCTTGGAACAAATTATCCACACTATCTATGGTATACCTGTAAATGATTTATGTTGTGGTGCTAGCATGTGTCAGTCTCACGAGACTATAGATCTGCACTCGAAAAGTCGTGCTTCAGTCTATCTTGGTAGAGCAGTGTCTGTTGTGGCTGTTGAAGCCCACCTGGCAGTGACAGTCTCGGCTACAGTGATTGCACCTGTAAGTGCCGCTCTCTAGTGATGTGTTGGTACCGTTATTCCTGCTCATGCACTTTACTCCAGCAGCAAGTTTCAGCCCTCCCCTCAGGCATCTACATAGTTCTAGCCTCCAGCAAGAGCAATCACTTATAATGTACCCCCTCCTCTCGACATTAATGCTCAGTGATTTCATGCCTTTCTTGCAGACATCTTTGAAACGAGGATAGGGCCACACTTGTGCTCTCCTTATTTGATTAATGTTAGGTAAAAATATATTTATTTAATGGTTTAGTCACTACCAACTTGGGGGAAAAGGGTATTAGCAAACTGAGTTTCGATTTCGATGGTGGCCATTAATGTCAATTTTGTACTCCTGTCTATGGGGAAAAGGTATTAACTCAACCTGCACTCTGCCCTATCACCAGGTAATAGTGACTATGATCATGTCAGTGGAATGGGAAGAGAGAAAAAGCGCTGAAGTGCAAGTCAGTCAAGATTCAAATGGATACCGAATGACAGAATAATTTTCTTTTTCTCCAGGAATTTCATGTCCTTCCAATCAATGATATTCATTTCTCCTGAAAATTAGTCAGTTCTTAAAAAAAATTGATTCTTCAAGATTTCAGATTAGGGGTTCTATTTACAGTGCAATCATGATGCTAGACAGAACTCTTACTTTCCATCTATCATACAAAACTGTGGATGATGCGTATTCACTTACTTTCTTTATTATCATCACGGTGTCTACTCATTGTGAAGGTTGTTATTCAAACATTTTTAATTCAACAAAATGATCTTATTGATTGAAAGCATATGAATTTACATAGCAGCAAGCCTGAAAGTCAGACCATAGATGCTCTAGTTCAATCTGATACCTCAAAAAGCCTATTCCTCTCGAGACTCCCTTCTGTAAAATCCTCTTCTTTAGAAGTACCTTTATTTAACTGTCCCTTCCTTTAAAATTTTCTTTTGGTATGTCAGTCAGTCAGTCAGTGACATAGAGGGTAATTGCACCAAAAAGGAGCTAGATGTTGCTCCAAAAGAGTTGAATCTGAAGATTTTGTTTCGGTATGTCAGTCAGTGACGATCATAGGTACTAGAGGTGCATTTCTAAAAACACATTCTCGTAATTAATCAGCTGTTTAGTATTTTAATCGAATCCTGATCCACAAGTCTTTCCATCAATATTATCCAAGATAAGTGCAAATTTCACTCCTCAAATCGAGGATTTCCTTAATGGAAAAAAATGTGACTAAAAATAAAAATGACTCACCTTTGTCAACAATGATTCAACAACCGTCACATCAAATTTGACATTATGCAAAAAAGTTCCATTGTAAAATAAATATGGTCAGAATGAATTCTATTTATGACATCATCGGTATTCCCCACTGGGGAAACATTTAAAATAGAGTAAAAGAGAAACACCTTAATTATCCAGAATCTACATGCTATTAATAAACTATACCTGTGAAAATAAGCCCCCCCCCAAGGTCAAGAGTTTTTTTATCCAGGAATAAAAAAATAAAAAATAAAAATTTTTTTTTAGAAGAGGTATAGTGGCACACTGATGCCATTTTCACAAGTTTGTAGACAAAACGGTATGGCCAGTTGTACTTGCACACACACAAACACCTGCACATATAAGATAAGATAGAACCCTTCACCAACTTAAGTAGCTCTGGTTGTTCAATATATGTGGTTAGCATAGTTAGTATTATCTGTATTTTACAATAGTTTTTTTTTTTTTTCCTTTCAATCATGAAACCTTTGCACAGTTATTTTGCTTTCTAAGATTCACTATAAAAAGTGGGGGGGGGGGAGATCAGACTTGTCTGCTGTTATCTGTGTATTTTCCCATCAACCATTATTATCAGTTATTTTTTTTTGACACCATGCTTTAGAGAGGGAGACTATTTATTCAAGTCTATTATCTCAACAGTGCTGTGAAAAGTCTCCCCCTCCCAGCTTGTAACCTGTAATTGAAGTATAGAACAGCAATACCCTGCTTAACGCCGCCGATTCGCTATAGTACTCTTTTTTTTTTTTTCGAATATTTTCGTAATAGATTCTGCGGTGTTAAATTTCCAAAATGAATAATTAATGATAAAAGACAACATCATGGACAGATCTGGTTGGTCTTCCAATAGAAACTGTCACGTCACCAACGTCTTTTGCCTTGCTGGGGGTGATCAATTAAAAAAATTCAAAGAAAGGGATGACTAACGAATAAGTTAAGTCTTGCCTCTTGTTGGGTGGTGATCATTGAAAAAGTCTGAATTTAAAAAAAAAGGTGTGAATGCTACTGAACATGAATTAAAGGATCGATTTAGCATGAACTTACATTGCAAACTAAAAGCCTGTTGGGGGGGGTAATTTTCAACAAACCAAAAACCTTTTCCTCTAGACATAATAAGCTCCATTTGTGTTGCCTGTACGCATCATAGATATACAGACAGCCATCCAGCAAGACCAACTTAAAAATTGAAGAAACCTATGTTTCCAGTCCTGGTGATAGTTTCCATTAATGGTTTCTAATAATTTATCATGTAGTAATTCATCAACACATAGTGAGTTTTCTTCATCAGCTTCAGTTAGTAGCTACCAGACTAGACAGACAGCAATATTTCATTCCTTCTTGTTGAGGCTCAACAACATCAAATGTTGAAAAAAAATAAAAGTATGCCTGACTGAGATCACATCAACATGGCAAAGAGAGGTTTCTTTCATCTGAGAGTGGTACGATCCTGTAGCCGAAATCGCAAAAATTGAAGAAGCAATTATCATTAATTTATCTAGCAAATATTTTTGAACATTGCATCTTTATGATGAAATTTTTTAGTTGGTATGCTATAAGGTAAGGAAGAATTAGTTGAATTTTCAGGCATATCCAGGAATTTCTTTTTTTAGATTGAAGGATATTTTATGTAGAGAATTGAGTCATACGCTAAGAGAGAAGTTGATTAAATCTGGGAATTTTTTTATATTTACCTCCCCTGCAACGGTGCTATATATTAATTGATTATCATTCAGGTCCTAGTGACAATGGCATTGGCAGTAATGTTTGCTCTCTGAGTGCTTTCCTAGTTTAGTGCATGTCATTTAGTGTACGTGTAATTTTAAAATTGTTTATGTAATCTAACCGAGCAATTGAGGAAGTGTTTATGATTTTAAGCAAACAGTTGAATGGGGCAGAGGGAGGATTGTCTTGTGAAAAAAATTATGGGAATCACGATTCAATCCGTTTCAATCTAATAGTAAGAGAAATGATCCAAGTGTTGTTTAGAGAGAGAAAGACCTGTTGGTTTTGTAAGTTAATTACTGCATGGAATCTTTTTTTTTTTTTTTCTTTGCTAGCATGGTACATTTTAATGCAGGTGTTTTAACAAAGCTGGAATAAGAAGCGATAAGAGGGTTGCCAATTAAGCTATATTTGGGGCTAGATATAGCTATTTGGGGGCTAGGTCTGACGCTTTTGGAGCTAGATTAATATTTTTAGTCAACCATCCATTTGTGTTATATCGTGGGCTGCACTATAACGAATGCTGTTATAATGGGGGAAACCTTTATTAAAGTAGTGTTTAACCTTAGTGCTTCAACAAAATACTTCCTAAATGACCCAGTTACCAAAGACAAAAAACAACTAGCATTCCAAGGGAAATTATGAATCACCACCATTCATATATGCTGTTTTTTACCCTACAAATTAAGCAGTGCCTGTAAAATCAAGTTATGTTGATGGAAATTCTACCTGTATGGTTTGAATCATGAATTCATGAGGTAATTGAAAGAACAGGTCTAGTTAATCACTTGATAGAGAAAAAATTGGAAAAAGGAAAAGATCAATGAATAAAAAGTAAAAAAAGGATAAGCATGAATGCTGCTGGACACAAAGTAAGGGACTAATTTGGCACAAATTTTTATTATGAATCAAACCCCCCAATAAAAACCTATTTAGGGAGGGAATTCTCAAAAAACAAAGAAACTTACTCGTTGAGGGATGTGTATGAGCAAAATTTCCACTCTGAAACTATGAATGGTAAGGGCTGGGTGAGGTCCAGACAGATTCATATATATATATATATATATATATCAGAACATATGAATAAGCTAAAGTTAGGAACAGTGAATAAACCAGTTTGTTGTGGGAAGCAATGATTGAAAAATTGGCTTATAATCAGTTTCACATTTGTCGTGTTTTCTGTTTTCCAAAAACATTGCTACCATCTTGAAATTGAAAACAAAACTGAAACGCATTTTTACTCATCCATGTCAGGAAGTTACTTTCACATTATTGTTTGTTGTTTCTGATCTTTATCAGAAAACGGAAAATGAAACTAACAAATCCTTTTGGAGAACAGAGACATTTCTGAGAAATACTTATCTTATTTCAACTAATTTATAAAAAAAGGATTTTCACACCTGACAGAAATAAAAAAATTGCTCACAACGCACACACACCCACATTTAAGGGTGGAATCAATAAGTCAACAGCCTAACATAGCTGTATTTTGATTTTGAATTTTCATAGTAGGATGTCCAACTCATGTGAGTGATAGAGAAGCATCAAGTTGCGTGCATTGACAAGAAAGGAGATTATGTTGAGAAATTAATATTTTCAGTGTCAAATAAATGCTTTTTTCATTGCTAGCCTACTGACTTATTGATGAACCTACTTCAAAAGCAGGAGTTCACTCTTGTTCCTCCTGATGAGAGGTAAGCAGATTGAAATACAGCATTGAGAATTTTTGTCTTGATATTGAAATGTCCTTGTTCTTGTTGATCTACATTGGTATTTTATTGTGTTTTAATATAATCTTTGCCAATATTGAAGATCAACGAGGAGAGGGACGAAGGCCAGAATTCTAAATAATCGAAGCTTAAAGATCTGAAATATATATACACACAAACTGATCAAGAGAAACATCTGTTAGAAGAAGAGTAGTTGTCCTACTGTTCATTTTTACAATACTTTCCAATTGAAACATTTGCAATGAAGATGAAATTACTTTTCAAGGTGAATGTTAGATAAACACTGTCTATATCTATCTTTATTATCCCAACTTTAATGTCATATTTATGTACTTATGAATACCATGTTGGTATTTTGAAAGGGCAGAATCAGTTTTGAAGCGTGGCTGGAAATGAAGAAGAAGGTTTTAATCGTTCTTCCAGATCAAGGGTTTAAAGTTGCATTCATTTTGATTAATCGAGACAGTTTATATAACAGATGTGTGTATATGCTCACACTAGTAAACAAGAACATCAAGTTCAACGCTGGATCCACCATCTGTGGTAGTAGGAGGAAGAAGATCAAATAGTCTTTCTTCAATTCAATTGATTCTCATACTTGTAAAATATTGCAGTGTGAAAATATTCTGCTTGTATTATTTTCAATGAAAATTGTAAATGGTCATTTTTGGAATTTTTAAAATACAAAAATCTGGACATCAGAAATTTTATTTTGATATCATAACAGCTAGTAGAAAAGAAATTGACTAGAGTAATGTTCTCTTAATAACATCACACCTTTTAATGACATCATACCTCTTCCTTCCTTCCTTCCAATTTCCGTTGTTTAATGTTACTGGAGCCAATGACACACTAACTGAAATGCATTATATTGAGACGTCTAAAAATTAAAGATATCTTCTATTTAAGAAGAAAAAAAATATATTAATCTCATTTTGGTCCAAGATAGGAAAAGAAGTGACTCTTTTGTTCTACTCTAGAGAAATGTCCATAGCTTTGCTAACAGTGTACCTAGGGGTGTAGATCTAAAATACTGAAGTATCCGTAAAAGCTTATGGGGGTGTAAGGAGGGAACAACACCATATCTAATAGAATAAAATCTTCATTTTCACAGTTTGTAATACCAATTTGGAGAATTGTCTTCATTTGGATATATGATGAAACAATAGCAGTTGGAGTAGTAACGCATACACTCAGCTGATCTCCTTTAGCGAATATCTTTGTTTCACTGCTACCCTGCTTCTTCCTCCCTTTACCCACCTGAATCCTCCTTGTTTTATTTCATCACTTTCCTTCTTTTTGAATGAATACACGTACAAACACGTAAAAATTGCTTTGCAAAAATTTTGTGTTTCTGTTCCTATTAACCCCCTCCCTCTCTTTCTGTTTGTTATGTCACCGGCAGACTAATGTGGTGTGAATTATGATAAAGATTCTGATTGTTTATGTACAAAATCAACAGGTCTCTTGCTTTAAAATTCTGAAATATATGAGTTATAGCTCTCTCAGTTTGAAGTATTTTCTCTATCTTTTTTAAGTTCCTGTAAAAATGAACTTTTTTCTTTTTTTTTGAGACAAAAGATTTAATTTAGAAATGATATCAAATTTATTCTTTAACTTAGATCAGGGTTTGGAGAGAAGGGGTCAGGTTGGTGGTTAGGGTATGGATCAATGTGGGTGTGTCACTTATGCGAATCTCATGAGGCGGTCACAGTCATCTAATTTCTCCTCCCTGACACCCATTTCTTTCTGTCTGTAAATTCCTCACCATTCTTTGATTTCAGAAACATAAATATTGCTCCATGCTCGGTGGTGAAGTGCTGTGGGAACGTGTAGGAATGGTGTTCTCTCACTTGGCTTGGAAGGAGGGATGGTCTTACTTCACTATCTGTATCACACATGGGCGACCGTAGACCCGTAGAAACATTCATTGTGACCCGTGACCAATCTAGGCGTTTATTTATCTTATATAATTTTTCTCAGAAAGTTGATTTCATAATTTGTATTGTAAAATCACTATTGCTTTGACTTCACAAATCAATAAAATAGTAATTGTAATTTATGTGCCTGTCTAAAATAGAAATTAGTATGCTTTGTGTGATACAATCAACTTTTGAAGTGAACTTATGGCCTGAATAAAGATGTGTGGTCCATCAGATCAAAAAGATGGTTCATGCCCAATCTATATACTACTGAAATTCTCATTCTGTAGGGATCCAGAAATTACCAGAAATGGTGCATAGCTTTGATCTGCCCAGGCAGCCATTTTGTTGGGGGTAGTAAAACTTTCACAGCCAGCTTGGGTAGCAACTTACTACTAAGTGTCTAGGTCCTGAGCTTCAGTTGCCCAGGCCAGTTGTCCTGTTGAAATACTCCCTCATAAGGGCAACAGACCTCCAAAGCTAGCTCAGGCATCTGTCAGGAGAAGGGAACTAAAAAAACAAAAACCAACCATGACCTTGTGGCTTGGCTCATATTGTCTCACCTCAGTGAACCATGGCAAGCAAACACTTGGTTTGAGGTCTGTCACCTCACCTTGAAACTTCATTATACAGAGCTTTGGGCTATCTGGCGGAGGACCTGTAAAATGTGGAAAACCTTCGCAAATCTTAGCTCACAAAGCCAAATCATCGTGCTGAGCCAAAGTACCCCTGAAACATACTTGAAGAATGTGATAAGATCAGGTGGCCCTGCATTCCCTCACTTCTTTCTTTAGCACTATTCTACTGTTAGTACTTCTTCTTCATGTATGCAGAAGAGGTCCTTCCAAGTGATGTCAGACATAACCCTTCTTTGTATTTTTTTCACTGTATGCATGTGTTGAGCATTTGGTACATGTAGATGTTTACGACAAGTCACATGTGTTGATGTGTTCAGATAAGTTTAGCTTTACTTATGTATCAGTGTAATCCTTTTTCAACCCGTTCTATTTATTTTAGTCTATCCTATCTATCTACAAGTACCTGTCATTGACCGATATTTAGTTGGTTGTTTGTGCTTTTGTTCCTCATTGGGGACTTGTTCGAAAATTGGTTTAGTCCAGAAAATATCTATCTCAGCCTGTTTATATCTAGATATATATCTTTTCCATACCTATCTATCACTCTATCTTGGCCTGCTTATTCCTCTTTCTATCGTGGCATTCATCTCTCTCTCTTTCTCTCTCTATCTAGGCCTGTATTGTAACTATGTTATTTGTACCTATCTACCATTCAACTTCATTATTGTCTTTGCATCAGTTTTCCCCACCAGTTAACCAATCAAAGTATATTGCTAATAAATACATTAGTCACCAATAGTTTATCATTGTTCATTTTACTGCACAAAATGAATCATATGGTTGAAGTGACTAAGATTGATAAACATGAAAGAATGAATTCTATGTATGACTGATGTTTTCCACTTGGAAAACATCTAAAACAGAGTAATAAAAATATCTAGAAACATCTAGATTCTTGAGAATCTATATGTGATTAATAAACCTGTCAAAATAAGCCCCTGAAATGATCAAAAAACCTTTTTTTCGAAAAATCAGAAAAATTATTTTTTGAAGTCTTTTGGAGTGCTGGTGCCAATTTTCAAGTCTGTAGATAAATCGGTATGGCCAAGAGCTCTGGAACACACCGACACACGCACGTAGAAAAAAAAGGATAGAACCCTTTGCCATATCTCTCTTTCAGTGCTATTACTGTATGTGTCTAATCTCTTTTCCCCCTCATCTATATCTACAATTAATATATTGCACTTAAAAAAAAAAATCAGCTTTTCAAGTACCATTGTTGCACATTGGCTGTCCCAAGTGTAAAGCATAAGGGGTGACAGTCCTTACCCTGTCATGCTGGGCCATGCCGTGTTCATGGATCCATGCCTTTCCCAAGGGGCATCAGTGTGAAATGGATTCAAATGATTTAGAATTAGGCTTGCTGATACCATTCTGGATACCGTTAATCGCTGGGTCACTCGCACTACTACTACAGATCATTTGAGACAATACGATGACTGTTTTGTTCATTCTATATTTGTCAGTTTAGAAGGGACTTACAGGATATTCATAGGATCCACGTATTGAAAAATCATTTTCTATCCATAATTATGATTTTTTAAAAAATATGTTGTATGTATGTATGTGCATATATGTACATGTCTGTATAGGAATGCTCTCATGATCATACAGAATGTGATGTAATGGTCCCACGAAACGGAGTGGTGAGCTTGATCCTCACCAAGTACTCTAGAAATGTGATTCTGCACCCAAGTCTCATAAATACCAAGAGGCAGGGCCAGCTCTCAGCAGGGCAGCCACTCAGGGCATCAAGTGCAAGGGAGGGGGTGTCTGTCATGTGTCGGAAACAGTAGGACTCGTCAGTAGATGATGACGACTCTCCTTGTTACAATAATGGATCAGTGTTTATATTCATCAAATGATGAGCCCTACTGTCTGAAATGCATGACAGGTGCCCCCTAGCACCTGAGGTTTTGCTGGTCCCCCAAACTGGTCCTGTTCATACACCTACAATACATGGTATCCTGACCCTTTCCAGTAGGGCGGGGGTGTGTATATATATATATATATATATATATATATATATATATATATATATATATATATATATATATATATATATATATATATATACGTAGTATATCTTACCAGTTACGATAATACAATTTTATTTAAATGCGTACATTAAGTTAAGGTTACATAGAACAATTATACTGCACCACCATCCTTTATTGACTCTTAGTTTCCAACTTTTTAACCCCCTCACCCTATGTGAGAGGGCCTGATCCAGGGTGTGGTCAAATGGCCTTTTTGAACCCCCTTCCTCCCTTGCGCGCATCCATGATGATATCAATGCACACTAATATAATTTTTCAATGGTAAAAAAAACAATAATTTTTCATATGAGTCGTTTTTCAGTTTGTGTGTGTGTGTGTGTGTGTGTGTAATTGTCTTTCTCTCTATGAGTAAACAATAAATTGACCATTGCAACACTAAGTGAACATTCTTTTTAAATAAAAAGTCAAGTATTTTCATTTTTTTTACACGGTTTCAGTTTTATTTCTTTCCGTTCTCGCATTTTCTGTTTTTTAACAAAGGTGTCATCGGGTACAAAGTCGGCTAATCTTTTTTTTCTTCTAATATTGTTCTTGCCCATCTCACGTTGGTGTTCCCTTCACACTCAAGTGACGGTAGCTGCACTCAGAACTTATTTTCGAGTGCGTGAGGCCAGCACACTTACCCATTACAACTACTAGTAGACTGCTTACTAAGCGTTGGTACTCTACTACGGCTACTGTTACAGACTTTTTTTTATTTACCATTCATCATATTCCAAACGTGCTTGTTTAAAATTTGACAGCATTGATTGATCGTGAACATAGACCTACCACTCAGGGTTGGGAAAGGCGACTGACCCCCCACCCTACCCCCAAAGTAAATTTCGGGCAAATCAGTGTTAATTCGGAAAAAATCGTGAAAATTTCGGGCAAATCAAGACCCCTGGGGCTTGTCTTGACCAAAGATCTCGCATACACCTATGATCGTTAGGGTTCGAATTCACAACTACTGACAGGGGCTGATCTAGGATTTTGAGCAGGCAGGGCGGGGGGGGGGTGTCAAAATATTTCTAACTAAATGTCAGAGAATGGTTTGGATATATTTTTTCTTTAAGGTCAATTATTGATTACTTAGGATTACGTGGGGTTTAATTAACGAAATTTAAATTTAAAAAAAAAATTGTGCTTCGCCCGAGGAAGGGGCGGGGGGGGGGTTCCGGATTTCCTGGACCCGCGCCTCACTGACTATTACAGACTATCACCGATGAATACTTAGCCGACTTCTGTAGTTGAAACTTTTGAGATCATATTTTTAGTAGCTTAAAACGAAGGCCAAACAACAAGGATTTGAGTTTCTCGCTTTTTTTTTATCCAAGCGATTTTCGGAGTTGTTTTCCAGTGTTAGAAAAAATAGTGCTGTCAACTTTCAAGCGAAACGTATTAAAGAGAGGTGTGGATTAAAACGAAAGGGGGAAAAAAAAAACTTCATACAATATTTATCCAGGGGTGGGTCCGGGATTCGGGGTTATGTCGGTGGTAGTCATTATTTATCTATTTACTTTTTTTCACTTCATCTGCTTAATTAATTGATAATCTTTTGTTTTACGGTTAACTAAAGATTACACCGAATTATTATTATTTTTAAAAATTTCTTCTAGAATTTCCCCGTTTAGATACTTAGAAAAAATTAAATGGTGGTTCGCCTGAGCAGGGGGTCTAGACCCCTCTCCCGATTCGTGCCTGTGTACTGGATACGTAATCATTTTTCTTTTTTTTTTTTTACACTTGAATGCTGAGTCTTAATGTCCGTAAAGAGGACCGAAGGGAAGTGACCCGTCCCATTATTCCAAATGTTAAGCTTGTTTACACAAACACAATTAAGTCGAAGGAACTATTATTTCAGAACACATGGCAAAAAATACCCTTTTAACCCCAGCGCTCCGTCTGGGTCATAAACTGCTGTTAGAGAAATAGAAAGTATCCTCAGTGGTCGGGCATGAGACTGAAGATAAGGTATATATCGAGGAGGAGCTACCAAGTGCTGGATTGGTTAAGCTCGTTACCATGAGCTAATCCCGAGGAAAAAGGGGATTGATTTAGGCTTATTTGGAAATTCGATCTCGCCAGCTCTTGGAAAATAGGTGAATAACCATGTGATTGGATTGCGTAATCGTAATAATTGGTATGCATGGCTTGTGGTTAGGGCATCGGATCTGAAACCAAAAGTTTTTGAGGCACCACCTCATTTTACGTATAATATTATGAATATATATATATATATATATATATATATATATATATATATATATATATATATATATATATATATATATATATATAATAGAGAGCGAGAGAGAAAGAGTTAAACGTTTTGGCTTTCTCACACATGTTAGTTATCACAATTCATTAACACATCGTCTAAAATAAGTAAAAGAAGGTAATGTGACCTTCTTCGCAGGCGTCAGTCTCGTAATTAAATTTTGAGGCATCAGGCGCGGATCCAGGGGGTCTGGACCCCCCCCCCATCCGGACTAAATACAATCGGAAAAAATATCAGCGTACAGAAATTTTATAATTAAGAAACTCTAATAACCCCAATTAATCATTATTCATTAACCATAAGAAACAATTTTACCATTTGGCCCTCTCACTCCTAGCACTTGAAGATGGAAAAAATCAACCAACTTGGGAGAAGGAAAATTGATTTTTTAACTGTGGTAAAAGGTCAGACAATTACTTGTGATTTTACCAAGTTGTAAGAACAGTAACCTAGATAAGGAAAACAATCTGGGAAGTACGGTCCCCCTTTTTTTAGCGGTCAGTCTGCGATGCTCGTAATCAATAATCACTAATCAGTTTAGCAGGCAAAAAGCTGGTGGTGGTTGGTACCTTTTGTTTAGCCTTGCGTGTATTTTAGATGTTATGAAGTGCTTTGCTTTTGAGTGTGTATCGTCAGTGACGGATTATCATCTATCACCCGGGTCCCTTGGCTGGGCTGCAGTAAGCCCCCCCCCCGATTTGCCCCCCCCCCCGCCCCCGTTGAATAAAATAATATTGACTTCACATGTTTTATATATACGCAGAAGTACTGAAATACCATCTATAAATACACTCATTTACACTATTCAGTTGAACTATTTTTTGTACACCCAATTAAACCAATTTTTTTGGCTCTCTCTCGGAGTACTTCTCCTTTCCGGGTCCTTAGACTTGAGCCTACTCAGCCTAATAGCTAATCCGCTGCTGCGTGCCATAGCACATCAAAGATTATTATTTATTTAAATTGGCACTGTTCGATCTAGAACCTACGAGCTGGTAGCCAGGCACGTTTCCTCTTGACGAAATATTTTACGTCCTGAACTTGACACTGCATATGAATGTGTATTGTTTATGTAACATACAATTTTTTTTTTCATGGAACAACACGCATAGTACAATAGAACAGCTGCCGAACTTGAACTAGTTAACTGCTGAGCATGCCGTAAGTTCTGGCAAAATGCCGCAACTTGGGCCACCCTGTGGGGATCGAACTCATTAGTAATGAGATGCGAGAAAAAAGTGCTAACCATTATACAACGACGAGCCCCCCCCCCAACAATAAAAAAAACAGCTGCTGAATTCATGGTAACCTAAAACACATATACTAGCTTGCTGTCTACGGCGTCGGGCTGTCCCTGCACGGGCTCCCCATCTCACAAGTTCTTCTTGTCTCGGCTTGCGATGTATTAGATAGACTTGGAGGCGACAATCGCCCGAGGTGGCGTCACTCACTCCAGCATTCACTCTTACGGCACCTGGTATTCCTATGCAGTCACTCGTCTAGGTGCTGACCAGGTTCGGCTTTGCTTAACCTCGGTTATCGCACGAGAACCAGTGTGTATTCTATTCAACGTGATTGGGCCGTAAGCACCCACACATACACACATGGAATAACTGCTGCTGCTGCTGATTGGCGAGTGTAGACAAGGGTTGCCAGATAGTTGGAGACGTTTCTGGCCAAACACTCACAAATATGGCCAAAAATTGGCTAATACCAAAATTGTTTATAAAACATGTAGTACACACGAGAAATAAGAATTTGTTACATAGTACTGCAAGAAAGTAAAGTTATATGTTCTGTATGAATGGTATAAAGTCAGAGTCCAGGTTAGCATTACAATTATTATTTTAAATTAAAACCTACCCCTACCTCTATGAAAAAACTTGAAAAAAAATCAACTTTTTTCAAACTGACAAAATCTTCATGAAATGAAGATCCTATGGATTGAAAGCGTAAAAAATTCTTTTTGTCCTATCTTTAAAAATAAAATGTTTGAACGAAATGAAAAAGTGCCAAAAATGGTCAAAATTCGAGTACGACCAGAGAGACGAAAATCGGTGGCCAAAAGCTTTTCACGAAGGCCGGATTTGGCCATAAAATAGCCAAAACGGCAACTCCGACTGGTGAGTGTAGACTTGTTTGTGTATTTGCGTGTGTGTAGTACCCTTACTCAGCTGAGTATTAGCTGCTGCTGCTGAGTGAGTGAATCACTAAGAAAGAAGTGGAAGAAGAAGAAGAAGGAAAAACCAGTACAACACACTTAGACAGAGTGTCGTGAATCGTGTTCACGACAACGCACTCACTAAAAAGCAGACACTAGACTTACTTTTCTTGACTGGATGTTAGTCTTTTTCTTCCGCTGGTAATGACTGCTTTTGTGGCTTGTTGGTTGACAACGGTTTTACTTTCTGACCGACAAGTTTTGATTTAATTTTTACCTGCGAATCAACAACAAAATCCATTGTTCGTACTCTTTGACCACCGAATATGCCTGGAACCCCTGGCAGCGGAGTTGACGGGGTTGGTCTGGGTCAAGGGGACAACGTCACAGCTAACCCGAAAATGGTCCTTGAAGGAGCCATGTGTAAGTTCTTTTTATTAAGCGACATTGCCCTTCTCTTCGTATTTATTATTATTATTTTAAAATCTCTCTTTATTGTTCTTATGATTGTACACCTACAATTACTCCCATTTTTTTCCAACATCTTTTGTCTCCGTCTCCTCTCGTCTTCACTTTTTCTGCTTTTTTTTTTCGTCTCTTCCTTATTATTTCTTCTTATTCCTTCTTCTTTTCTCCCCCTATCCCTTCTCTCTATCCTCGTCTCTCCTCCTCTCTCCTCCTCTCTCTTTTCTTTTTCACCCTTTCGTTCACTTTTCTGTACTGAATCCTTATATTCAATGATTTCTTTCGACTCGCGGATTTTTTTTCTTTTCTTTTTAATTTAACTTTATTTACTGATTCTTTTCTCTTCTTTTTCTGTATTTTATTCGTAAAAAAAAACAAAAAAACTGTCTTTGATTCAATTTTGGTCTGCTGTTGGTATATCGGGCACTAACAAAAAAAAAAGGGCTATTTCATCGTTTCACCGGAAAAATAAAGACAAAAAAAGAAAAGAATAAGACTCGATTCATCTACCTGCAATAATCACCCTGCCCACAAATTACACACTTCTCTCCCCCATAAAAAAAACTAAGACAAAACAAAACACAGCCGGTCGAGCACTGACTTTGTCATCATGTGTTGCACTTAAAGCTCTTAATCCTAAACGACCAGCTGTATGATGTAAACAGTGAACAGAAACCAACTAGGTACAGATTTCCAAAAAAATATTACGTCATAAAGTTGCCCGAACAAATAATCAAGATTAACGATTTTAATCAATTAAAGAAAGGAATGTTTAGTAGTCTATCAACCTGTTAGATTTACGGATATATGCCTCCTCGGGTTACCTAATCGATGATTCAAGTAAATTTCTATAACCCGGGTACCCGATTGAATCTCTTGGACGACTCCACTGACAATAATGAAATGTATGACTCGTAAAACTTCACTTCGAATATTTCTCATAGAAATAGGTAGAAAACAATGAATAAAACTACTTCTTATAGGTACGTTTTACGATAAAAGCGCTAAGCATTTTTTTTGCCCTGTGCTTTACGCAGTCTCTGGATATTCTATTTAAATTCATTTTGCAACTTTAGAAAAATGATAATTTAAACTTTACTTTGATACGTAGAAAAAAAAACAACGTATTACTACCTTTGTCCCATAATTGTTACATATAATGTATGAAATGTATGTTTAAATATAACAACTATTATGGGACGGGGTTAGTAATATCTATTCACTTTTTAAATTTTTCATAGGGTTATACGGGAAAATAAGGGAGTTGTCGAGGAGGGGAAGAGAAAGATTACAGGGGGTGGGGTGTATAGTACCCCAGGTGATTCTGTGTCCGTTTATTTTCAGTCAAATCTGTTGAAATACCAGAACACAGATATCTCCCGATATCGGCTTTAAAACTAAAACTCTGATTTTTCCTCTAATAATACTTTGGTTACGCCCCCCCCTTCCTGGGTAGCTTCAATTTTCTGTCTCAATAAATGTTTACATGGTTCGTATTTTTATCCATTCAATTATTTGCATGTGTGTGTGTGTGTGTGAATAAGTTTATTCACATGCACATTTAACATGTGGGCTTCTACAATATTCTAAATTGTACGTCTTGAAAACTGTGTATTTTTACGTTGTAGATTTCATTCAGAAGCAATATAGTTTCATTATCATCTTTATTCTTTATCGATTGGTCATCTATTGTATTTTAATTGATCATCATGAAAAAGAAACTGTACCTCTTGTACGCAAGGTTGGTGTTGGCCTATGTTTCTACATAACAAACATCCTGTTACGGTTTGACGCAAGCACCTGTTTGTTGACCATGTCTTTTATGCGTTGTATTGTATTTCAAAGTGGAAAGTACGGAATACGTGAACCTATGAAATGAAACATTTTTCCAAATCAAAATAACCGCTAATTAGAGAAAAACAAATCATTAAACAATTTTAATTAAAGAAAATATCTCCATCTGTCTAATTAGAAAATGAATATATTTTGTTTTCAAAGCTGGTCTCGAAGTTGTTTATTTATAAAATTTCTCAAGATTTTGATTAAAAAAAAACAAAACAAAACAAAAACTATAATTTGCCCGAGCGGGGATGGGTCGGACTCTCTGCCCCCCCCCCCGGGTAAAGAGTACAAGTTTTATCAAGAGATGTAGTCTTAGTGGCGTCTTCCATTTTGTGCGTGTATATTCATTCGTGTCACTAAGGGTAATTTTTTTTTGAAAGTTACTCCGAGAAACATATCGGCTTGAGATTTCTCGCCTTTTCAAAAATTGTACTGAAGATGTTTGTTACTGCCAAATCTTTTATTTTTTTTTTCAACCACTTACTACGTCGTGTTGTCTTAGATTAGGGTCTCTCTTCTTGGATTATTCAATTTGTATCCATACATTGATAATTAGAAATTGACGTACTGTCTCGTACTCACTCCTTGTCAGATTTGATGCGTCCCTTGCTAGTGGTTTATACTTGGTTATTGGGTCGGCAGGTGGGGTTCTTGGTAGACCGCACATTACAGTACTGTGAACTAAAGATATTGCGGTTGACCGCGTGCTATAGTAGCACCTCATTCTGTCTTATTTGTGTCTCACTTTGCCATTTTCTCAAATTGTGTGCAGTTAAAAGCATTTTTAATCAGTTGAAAATCGGAAATTCGAAAAAATTATTTATTTTTTCTCAAAGCATCGGAAAGAAAATAAATATCTGGGAGTTTTTTTTTTGTGGGGGATGGGCTCTAACTTCACAAATTTGTGAAAATAAATATTAGACATTTGGTATTATCCGAATCTTGACCAAAATCTCTATTCAGTTAAAATAATGAATGAATGCAAATTCTATTTATTTACTTGTTTGTCAATATGATTTATGCGTGTTCAAGATATTCAATGTTTTTTTTTTTTTTTGCGTATGTTCTTAATGTCAATATCCTGACAGCTTTCAATTTGAAAGCTGCTAAACTTAGTTGAATAGAATAAGACTCTTTTGAGCTTATAAGCGATGGTGTGTGCGTGTGTATGACCTGATGACACCTGTTCGTTCACCTTTCCCCATCTGCTTCTACTTCTAAATGTCCCTGGTCTAGTCTGTTGTTTGTTGTATACCTGTCACTGTCTATTTATCTATCCCCCTCCCCCCACTCTAAGTATTATCAGTGACGCTGATCACACGCACAAACACATTTCGGTTAAATGAATGTCACGCCTTGGGGCCTCCTTTTTCTTTACCCACCTCCGACGCACTTCGGAGACTCAAAAATAGATGAATACAAAAGAAAGTGTGTCTCTTAACCTTTCCAGTCATCTTCGTTGTTTATTTCCTTTCTTTCGTCGTCGTCCTCTTCTGTCTTTATTTCTTTTCTTTCTTTTACCTTGTATCTTTTCTTTCTCTCCTTGTTTCTTTCTTTCCGTTACCCGTGTATTTTCCTTTTCTTATCTCTTTCTTTCCTTTCCTTATCTCTTTCTTTCCTTATCTCTTTCTTTCCTTATCTCTTTCTTTCCTCATCTCTTTCTTTCCTCATCTCTTTCTTTCCTCATCTCTTTCTTTCCTCATCTCTTTCTTTCCTTTTCTCTTTCTTTCCTTTTCTTATCTCTTTCTTTCCTTTTCTTATCTCTTTCTTTCCTTTTCTTATCTCTTTCTTTCCTTTTCTTATCTCTTTCTTTCCTTTTCTTATCTCTTTCTTTCCTTTTCTTATCTCTTTCTTTCCTTTTCTTATCTCTTTCTTTCCTTTTCTTATCTCTTTCTTTCCTTTTCTTATCTCTTTCTTTCCTTTTCTTATCTCTTTCTTTCCTTTTCTTATCTCTTTCTTTCCTCTTATCTCTTTCTCTTTCTTTCTTTCCTTTTCTTTTTCTCTTTCTTTCTTTCCTTTTCTTTTTCTCTTTCTTTCTTTCCTTTTCTTTTTCTCTTTCTCTCTTTCCTTTTCTTTTTCTCTTTCTTTCTTTCCTTTTCTTTTTCTCTTTCTTTCTTTCCTTTTCTTTTTCTCTTTCTTTCTTTCCTTTTCTTTTTCTCTTTCTTTCTTTCCTTTTCTTTTTCTCTTTCTTTCCTTTTCTTTTTCTCTTTCTTTCTTTCCTTTTCTTTTTCTCTTTCTTTCTTTCCTTTTCTTTTTCTCTTTCTTTCTTTCCTTTTCTTTTTCTCTTTCTTTCTTTCCTTTTCTTTTTCTCTTTCTTTCTTTCCTTTTCTTTTTCTCTTTCTTTCCTCTTCTCTCTTTCCCTTTCTCTTTCTCTCTCTTTCCCTTTCTCTCTCTTTCTCTCTTTCCCTTTCTCTTTCTCTCTCTTTCCCTTTCTCTCTCTCTTTCCCTTTCCCTCTGTTTCCCTTTTGCTCTTTCCCTTTCCCTCTCTCTGTTTCCCTTTCCCTCTCTCTGTTTCCCCTTCCCTCTCTCCCTTTCCCTCTCTCCCTTTCCCTATGTCTCTCTCTCTCTATCTTTCCCTTTCTCTCTCTTTCTTTCTATTACCCCCATATTTTTCTTTCTTTCTTTCTCTACTTTTTCTTCCTCACCCTCCGCTCCTGTATATTTTGTTGTCTATTACGTAAATGAAACTACACCCTTCTTCCTCTCTCTTTCAACCCTGGCCATCTACGTGTTGTTGTTTACTTTTTTCTCTTGTTGTTGTTTACTCTTTTCATTCCGGTTTATTTTTTGTTATTTACACACACACTTGTTGGGTCTCCATCCTTTTACGTAACTGAAAGTTATATTAACTGACGGTGGTAAATACAGACTCTCTTGCAGACCGACATACAATAATCTTCATAAGCATAGACAGTGTACACACACGCACACACATAACTTCATGGCTGTACACACGCACACATAACTTCATGACTGTGCACACGCACACACAACTTCATGACTATACGCACACGCACACACAACTTCATGACTATACGCACACGCACACACAACTTCATGACTATACGCACACGCACACACAACTTCATGATTATACGCACACGCACACGCAACTTCATGATTATACGCACATGCACATGCAACTTCATGATTATACGCACACGCACATGCAACTTCATGACTATACGCACACGCACACGCAACTTCATGACTATACGCACACGCACACGCAACTTCATGATTATACGCACACGCACATGCAACTTCATGATTATACGCACATGCACATGCAACTTCATGACTATACGCACACGCACATGCAACTTCATGACTATACGCACACGCACATGCAACTTCATGACTATACGCACACGCACATGCAACTTCATGACTATACGCACACGCACATGCAACTTCATGACTATACGCACACGCACACACAACTTCATGACTATACGCACACGCACACACAACTTCATGACTATACGCACACGCACACACAACTTCATGACTATACGCACACGCACACACAACCATATATACTAATGCACACATTACATTCGTAACTTCCAGGTATCTTTGGTAGTTACTTTGTACTGACTTTTATTTTAGTGTTTTTCATTAATTTTACTTTTCTTATACTCCTTCACAAATCATAGTGAAGGCAAATGAAAAACTTGTATACATTGATCTCTAATTAAACGCATACACACTCGTGTGTGTGTGTGTGTAGACCAATATATGTGTATGTGTGTGTGTGTGTAGACCAATATATGTGTATGTGTGTGTGTGTATCACTACTACCAGTCAGCCTTTTACACCCACATACATACACAACACTGTTTTGTGTGAATATTTCATATATATATATATATATATATATGTATATATATATATGTGCGTGTGTGTATAATTCTAAACGTAAGTTCACCCTGAGTAGAGTACCGGAGTACTCCTTTAGTCCTTGCTATGTACATTCTGCCGATTAATCATGTACTTGTAGACATAGTTGTTTTTCTCTCGCTATTCCTGACGGAAGGTTTTCTTCCTCCTTAAAAGTACTTGACACACCTATTTACAATAAATTCCAATGGAGGTTGAACTTGATATTTTTTCCGGACTTGTTTGATACACTTATTGTACATAAAGCCTGTGAAAGTTTTCTTTTCCGTGTACGGACGTGACATTATTTTGAAACTATTAAAACAAAAGATTCAATTTTCAAATTGATATCATGAAATCAAATTGAAGAAAGAAAGCAAAAACAACAAACAAAACAACTCAGTACATACAATTAATTACCAGTTTCCGTCTTTTTGATATAGTGAGGGAAAGAAAGACCTAAGTCTGAAGGGAGGATCCAGGGTTTTGAGGGGGGCTTTTTTTTCCTTTTTTTTTTTTTGTTGCTTTATCTCTCAACACAGATGGACGTACTAAGTGTTTGTTTTATCGGTCAATCTATGATTATTTAGGTTTTATTGATGATGAAGTTTCTTTCTAGATATTTTTTTTTTCAAAGTGTGCTTTACCCGAGTTAGGGAGGGGGCTTCGGGCCCCTTTGGATCAACGCCCGGGACTTTTTTCTTTATGTTTCAGAAAGAAGATAATGTCCTATTAGTTAACCCCCCCCCCCCCGGTTTGACATTGATTGTAGTCGAATGTATTATTTCTTCACTTGTTGGGCTCGCAAAAATGTCACCGTACAGACGACAATCTTCTTCACAAGATGTTACACGAGAAATAAAACTGTCTAGACATAATTTAAATATCAAAATGAAAGATCGTTGACTCGGAAAGAAATGAGATTTGCTTCATATCACATGACCCATGTAGATAACCATGATCCAGATGATTGTATTCTGCATCGAGAATACGAATGGCACCAGGGGCAGTGGTGGGGGGGCACGAGATGAGGAAATGAACTCGAGGGAGGTTCGAAATCGTGTTCTAAGGAAAGGCGATTTTATTCCCAGAACTTACGGTTTCAGGGTCGGATCCAGGGTTTTTAAGCTGGGTGTGGTCCGAGTGGAGTAAAGAAAATCCATTCCCAACCCCTGCTTGAATATATTTTTCATCTGGACCCCCCATACCCGCTGAAAAATCCTTGACCCGTCCCTGTATAGACCGATAGTTAGAATCGTAGACGAACAGCTGTGCTGGCTGAATAAGCGGATAAGGTTCAGTCACGTGTATATTTCTGCTGACATTTTAATGTTTAGTGCATGGCACGAGTGCTTTCTTTCTTAGATAAGTAAAAAAAAAAAGTTGGTATTTTTTGTGTTGTACTGTGTAGCTTTGTTTTCAGTCAGCCGACCCGTGTATCGCCTGCTAACCTACTAGAGGCACCCTCCTAACCACCCACCAGAATACAACCACGCACTCTCTCTCTCTCTCTCTGTTACTGATCTTTCTTCCTCTGTTACTCATCTTTCTTCCTCTTCTGTATTTCTCTTATTCTCTCTCATGTCATCCTCTCTTTTTTTTTTCTCTTCTCGATTTCTCTGGGGGATCCTCATCTCTCTCTCTGATTATCTGTTCTAGTCTTTCTCTCCGGCGTCCTTCTCTCTTTCTGTTTCTATAGTCTCTCTTTCTGTTTCTATAGTCTCTCTTTCTGTTTCTATAGTCTCTCTCTCTGTTTCTATAGTCTCTCTCTCTGTTTCTATAGTCTCTCTTTCTGTTTCTATAGTCTCTCTCTCTGTTTCTATAGTCTCCCTCTCTATTCCTATAGTCTCCCTCTCTATTCCTATAGTCTCCCTCTCTATTCCTATAGTCTCCCTCTCTATTTCTATAGTCTCCCTCTCTATTTCTATATTCGCTCTCGGTTTACCTCTGGTCTCCACTCCTCTCTCTCTCTCTCTCTCTCTCTCCTTCTCTGTATCTCTTTCGGTCTCCTAGTTTCTATCCCTCCCTCAGTTTGTCTCGGACCCCATTCTTTCTCTCTTTTTCTGTTTCTCTCTGGCCGCCTTGTCTCTCAGTCTGTCTCTCTTTCACCCCCTTATCTCTTCCTTCTCTCACCTGACGATTATTTTTTTCTTTCCTGTGGCAAATAGAATCTATTTCTGTTATTACAGTCATCTTGATAGAAGACAAAAAAGTCAATCATTGAAATATTTGTCAATCACTTCATCATTGTTTATTTGTCACATTTTACACCATGTGTGGCTGATAGTACATTATCATCATCATCTGCCAAGTCCGTTGTTGGATAAGGACCTTCCCCAAGATCAGCCAGTTTTTTCATTCCAAGTGCTTACAGTGCCAATACCATCTGAAATTGTCAGATTCATTGTGCCATCCAATTCTGCATATGATCTCAAGAGATGTTGTGAATCATGATGTCGAGCGGTTGTCTGACAATCTCACAGTATGGCCTGCCCATTGCCCTTAGCACTTCTTAATGACTTCTAGAATATCCTGACACTTGTTTGCTTTCCAATATATTTTGCCCTCTTGTGATGTTTTGCATGATTTTTCTCCTGTACTTGTTGCTTGGTTCCAGTTGGTTTCAGAGCCAATCTTTTAGTTTGGCTTCATCTTTCAGCTCCCTAGGTGACTATTGGGAGGAGCACTAGCTGAAGACCCTTCTCTTTTAAACCAACCTGATCTTCTTGTTCTTTAAGACCGAAAACATTGTGTTAAAAATATTACCTTGATGTATGAGCGCCAATCTCATGGTTAACCTCCATGTTTCTGCTCTGTTGGTGACTATCGGGAGGATGCACTCGTTGTAGACCCTTCGTTTCAAAGCCAATGGGATCATCTTGTTGTTTGCCAAAATAAAGTGATCCCTCCTTTGATTTCTTCCTCTGTTGAGGATTCCATTCAGATTTATTGCCCCTGTGGTTTAACCGTCTGAGTTGTCTTGATTTCTTGGTAATTTTCCTCTTCCTAATGTATTATAAGTCATAACTTCCGACCTCCAAACCAGCAGTCCTGTGCTGTAGCCATTAATTACCTTAGGAAATAGTGCTCTGTTGTTAGAAATGTTTAGAGTGGGTCAGTACCATGTGATTTTTTTTTCCTACTTGCGGCTAATGTCAATGGGTCTATGAATGCCAAAAGGTTTTATGTTCAGACCAAAGTTGAATCTGTTTATAGCGTTCATTAGAAAAGAAAGATAGAGAGAGTGGGCAAAGAAAGACAAATAATTTTGTTCATTTTTGCATCATACTACGTCATATTCCTCTTTGGAAGATAATTTCTCAAAAAATCGGAAAACTAGAAAGTACAAGACGGCTGACTATTCATTGGTTATAACTAATGTATACACTTTATATATATATATATATATATATATATATATATATATATATATATATATATATAGGATGTGTAAACTTCTTGAATATACTTGAACTTTCTCATTTCCTTTTAAATTGTATTGCATTTTAAACAAAATTTTTTGTTTTATTTTTTGCACAAATAATCTTTTTTTGTTTTATATGTTTTAATGGAGATTAATTTGAAGACTCAACTGGGAACGACTTGTTTTATTACAGAAACAAACATGTTGACAAACACTGTCAAAAATTGTATAAACAACGTTGCAGGTTTTGAACCGAGTCTGTCCTCTTTCTGTCTTGGTGATTTTTTTTTTTTTTTTTTTTTTTTTTTTTGTGATTTTATTCACGCACAAAGTGTTTTTGAAACTTGTTTTTACATTTTTCGACCATCTGTGGGAGAGACTTGGAATTGAAGAGAAAAAAGATTAGTCATGTTTAGTCTCTGTGGGATTGAAATTCGATATGACCGAATTTGACATCTCTTTGTTTTTTTTTTCATTTAAAACGAAGTTATATGAATAAAAGAAAAATTATTACATTGGAATCATCTAAAAGGGTGTGTCTGTAATTAAGAATTTTACTATTAACAAATGAGTATTAATTTGTTATGATTAATAACACTTTTTCTTATTTCAAAACTGAACATAAATGTTGGAATCATTCTTGGCAAAAGATTTTTCAGTAAATATCTCTGAGCATGGAAAACCTTTTCTTTCTTTTCCTTTCTTCTTTCTTTCTCTTCCTTTCTTCTTTCTTTCTCTTCCTTTCTTCTTTCTTTCTCTTCCTTTCTTCTTTCTTTCTCTTCCTTTCTTCTTTCTTTCTCTTCCTTTCTTCTTTCTTTCTCTTCCTTTCTTCTTTCTTTCTCTTCCTTTCTTCTTTCTTTCTCTTCCTTTCTTCTTTCTCTCTCTTCCTTTCTTCTTTCTCTCTCTTCCTTTCTTCTTTCTCTATCTTCCTTTCTTCTTTCTCTCTCTTCCTTTCTTCTTTCTCTCTCTTCCTTTCTTCTTTCTCTCTCTTCCTTTCTTCTTTCTCTCTCTTCCTTTCTTCTTTCTCTCTCTTCCTTCTCTCTCTATTTCCTTCTTCTTTCTCTAGTTCTCCTCTCTTCTCCCTTTCCCCCTTTCCTCTCTTTTTTCCTATTTATCTTGATGTGTTTTCCTCCTTTCTCTTTCGTTGTTGTTCTGAGTCAAATTCGAGTGTAGCTGTTATCTCCCTTTATTCCTCTACTCAACGCCTGTCATTGGCTACTGATGCCAAAATGTGCCAACCAAAAAGAGGTGCGCCGGTGTTTTCCAACATCCGGTTACACACGATGAGCCAATAAGGAAGAAAAACACCCGTCCCTGCCTCCTACCCCGTACCCCCTTTTGTTTTTTTTTTCTCAATGCCACCAGTTCTGATATCATGCCGCAATTTCTCAATGAATGGCAACAGCTAGGCTCCAGCACCTGCAAGGGCCCCAGGGTGGAGCGAGTGGGGACAGCACAGATTCAGGATACCGACTAGAGAGAGAAAAGCACGGGGAGCGATTTATTCAATTTCACACATCCAACGAGTGTGGGGGTGTGACAGTCGGTAGTTCAGTGGGCGGTTGTAAGAAGCGATGTAAATCACAAAACAATTACGTAATCAGTGTTTGGTGTGTTTTTTTCTTTACGTACATGATCACTAGTGTACCCATACCATCAGTAAATGACGTCATATATGAAATTGATATTCATTTTGCCAAGTCCTTACTCTTTCAACTGTAAAAACGAAATGTATTGGACAAAAACATTCCAGCCGTCAATGAATGGAACTTTTATCTAAGTTTATATACGTACTCATCACCTCCCCCCATTCCCTAGACAAAAGATATATAAAAATACTCGTGACGTATTATAGCTGATAAAAAAAGTGTTATGTATGATTTTATTTGTGTACAAGTCTTGACCTTCGTCTGTACAATGCAGAGATTAGTGTTTTTTGTTTTTCTTAGGGTGTTATTCCGAAGATCATGCTCTGTGTTGAAAAGTTGTAATTCAGTTACGATTAACTAACAAAAGTTTTTGGTGATTTTTGGTGATATTTCAATGTTGAGTCTCATCAACCTTCCAGAGTTACATTCATCTCGGAAAATTCTATGAACAAAATTTTGAGATCACGTGTAATTGATTTTTTTTTTGTCAATATGTTGATGTCATGTTATGTTTAAGTACATACGTAGCTACTACCTCGGGTGGTGCAGGTGGCCAAATGGTTAATAGCACAGAAAATGCGATTCGTGAGTTGAGATCAGACTTTGAGACAATCCGATTTCACTTTGGGAAATGCATGAATCAATCTCTCCTCCCACCCCTGCTATGAGTAAAAATAGCGAACTAGGAAAGTCCAACCCTTGTCCTGTACTGTGAGAGGCTGGCAAAGGACGGATTAGGGAGTGTGTTCTTGACCTGGACTCTGGTGAAGCTTTGACGGGCTTAGAAAGCCGGAAGTGAATGAAAATGAATACTCATGTGAATTACCCCCCCCCCCTGGACACCCTTCGTAGTACCGGCAGATGTATGAGTCAACTAACATAACAACCGGTCATCTATGTTCTTGTCAGTGACAGTTGACAATAGTAGAATAGAAGATAAATTGAGGGCAATCCAGTGCTACTCCAAACTAGGAAATACTCAGAGAGTGCACACCTCTGCCGACAACATTGTCACTGAAAACTGAATGAAAATAAGTTCATGCATAGCGAGGATGCAGGGGAGGTAACTGTAGAAGAGAAAAACAAACTCCAGGAGCTCTGTTCTTATCGACTGAGCTAAAAACACTCTCATGGCTAGGTAGGGGTTTGAAAAAGATTGCTGCCCAGCAATTAGTTCCTGATAGATTGTCTTTAAACTACAACAAATATGTCATTGTTCATATCATTGAAGTCTCCCTCAAAGTAAATGTTCATTTTGGATTCAGAGATTTTCAAAGTAAGTGTAGCTCTGATCTTGTCTGCATATCGTCAGATGGAGCGTTTTGATCATTGTATATGATAAAGTCTGGCTATTGCGAAGACGCATCTTGTAGCCATTTTTGTGGCTAGAATTTCATAAAATGGCTATTAGGTAGATTTGATTGCCAGGTAACTGTGTGGATTTCGTTTCCTCTTTATTAATGTTAAATTTGAATTTTTGAAATGACCAATAGAGTTATTGAAGGGCCACATTTATAATTCGCAGGTGAATTTTCAAAAACTTCTTTGACGTAAACAATGGTAAAAACTTGGCCACTTTTAGTCATTCAAAATTGCCGGTATAAAAACGGCTCGTATCAGTCTGGCTACATCATGTGACTTACCAAAGATAGCCGTTTTATTCTGAGCACGTTGTACAATTTTTTCACAATGTTTTGACCTAGTGCCCTCTGGTCTTCGTCAGATATCCGAGTTCCTGTGGGACATACGTTGTAGGGATAAATGAGCCTGCCCCACGTTTTGAGGAAATGAACAACGAAGATAAGGAAAATAGTCTGTCTAAACAACATGCAATGAATACGAATAGCTCAGGTAAACAAAATTACATACAGGTATCTTGTGCCACGTGCTGCTAGTTAACCACCACCAATCAACTAAAAACAATGGTTTCAGGAGTTGATTCCATTATATTTAGTATATGGATGGCCCCAGCAGAGATTTTTGATTGACTGTAGTAAATGTGTGTGTATTGGAATTTACACATGTATACACTGTGTACAAAAACCAGATCATCGAAAGAACTCAAAGTAAATACTTGTTGGTCTTTAAGATGTATGGTTTTTCAGGGTTTGGGTGGGGCAGTTATCAAGACAATTACCTCCTGAACAATTTCCTGGTAGGTTTGATCATTTATTTACCTGACCAAATTTTCAATTTCTTCAGACTTTTATTTTGGCTTTTCAGTTGCTATTTCATCGTCAGTGGGCAAGAAAGTAAAAACGTTTAAAGCTTTGATTGACAGTCCCCTAGTCATAATACCAGCACTTTAAACTCTGTCTACTATTTGCATAGTTTTTATTTTTCATTTTAGAATTCTGATGTATGTCATATACCAACAAATATAGTAGTTTGTGTGTGCATAGATCGACAAACACACAATGGCCTTGTACCAGACTGAGATTTGTAAATATCTCGTTTATATTTCAGAAAATTAAAAACTTTTCGCAAGTGTTAAAATGAGAAGGTCGAAATAACTGGAGGCTTTTTATTCAACTTTTAATTCTGCGTTTTGTCTGTAACAAATATCAAACAATTTAGTAGTTAATTTATGTGCATTTTGGGTTCTTTAAATTGAAAATTGGACCCTGGCTTGTTGGTATCCAATTTCAGTTTATTAGTCATGATTAAATAACAGCAATATTAAACCAACGTTTACCTTGTTTAGAACTTTTTTCTTCTTGAAATTATAATGAACCAAACTGTATTGATATGAATTATAATTAGTTACATGTGAATAAATAATGTGTTAATTATAATTGAATTATTATAATTTCTAAATTATTACTCCATGTTTTTAAAAAATATGAAACCATTTTTGTGATATGGTGCATTCAGGTGTTTAAAAAAATGGCAACCTTTTAGAGTTAAAGATTGTGTAACAACCTTTTTGCTTTCTCCTTTTCTCTTGAAACTGATTTAAAAGAAACAGAAAGAAAAGAATGAAGAGAGTTAAGTAGGGTGTGGAGGTTCAACTGGTAAAATTGTTTTCAATAATAACTACTTAAGAAAGAAAGCAAATTTCAAACATAAAAAGAACAAGAAAGTAATATCAGGCATTTTCACATACACTTGAGTTTTAACTTTTTATTTCTTAAATTGACAAAAGAATAAAGTTTTTAGAAAAATAATCAAAGAAATTTACCACAAAACCATTAGAAAAATATATAAATAATAATACAGAAGACCTCTTGAAATGTTTGTTTTTAATGTTAATCTATGATTTTTAATTTTTTTTGGATTATGAGGGTTATTATTAATAAAAATTCTTTAGATATTAAAACAAAAACATTAATTTTTCTTTGTCCAAGCTGGGAAGGGGTCCGTCCAACCCCCTGGACCCGCATCTGACATTGTGTAACAACCTTTACACTTTCTTCTCCTTTCCACTCACAATAGATTTAAAGAAGCAGAAGGTAGAAAAGAGAAAGTATTTATAAAAAAAAAAGGTTATAGCCTTGACTAAATAGTGACTCAACTGAGTGAGCAACCATTTGTTTACTAGTTCAGCAGAATTCAACTGTTTATATTTTTGCAGATGGAAATAAAGAACGTCTTTTTTTTTTTTAAGGGAGTGGGTATTGTACATTTCGTTTCGTCCCCTCCCTTAACATTAGAAAGTAAGTTTCGATTACTGAGTGGTAAATATTATTAGAAACATGTTTTTTTTTTTTTTAATATCTTTTATTTCTTGTTATCTTTTATTTGGATAATAATATTTATTTCGTCAGCGAAGTTGTGTGTGTGTTGTGAAAGGAGGCTAGAAGCTGGGTGTCTCTCTGTTTATTACTTGAATAACAGGTCTTGGTGGTCACTGAATAGGAACCGTCGCGTGACCAACGTATTTTGACTGCATGCTGTGTTTGGGATGATCAACTAAAAATAATGAAGAAGCGTAGGGAACAATGAATAAGTTCTCCCTCCTTCTGTTAGACAGTGATCACTTGAGAGGTCTGAATTTTCAAAAACGAACAAACCAAAAAGCATAAACTAAGGACACAATTTAGCATTAACTTACATTGCAAATTGACTTCACTAAAATCTGGGGGTGCGGTGAAAAAATTTTCTGGACATAATGAGGAGTAAATGTTTGAATTTTCAGCCCACCTGCTCTATCGGTGTGGTCCGTACGTGCGATACGTACGTACGTACATAGCCAGCCAAACCAACTTAACAACCGAAGAAACTTATGTTGACAGTTTTGGCCAGTGTCTAACTCGTACAAGTTAATTTATCAACAATATGTCTGTATATAAATAGGATTTCCGTTCGCCTTTTTTGAGTTGGCTTGGGTATTAATACACCCCGGCCCTTGAGGGTAGAATGTGAGACTAATTCGTGTTTAATGGGTGGGGAACACGTGCATTTGGGCTACGACGAAAATGCCCAGTCTCCACCACCAGGTGTTTGGAAATGTTCTTCCAACCCTTCCGCTTTAAGTGCCTGAGGATGTGCTGTCACATGGTCAGAATCCCTTGAGACCAGATATTATTTACTTGGCCAAGAATCCTGGGTCATTTTCGAAAAAACAAAAAAATTATTTTATTGAAGAAAACTTCGAAGACTCTGGATGAACGCTGTTCTTTTTTTTTTTTTTTTCTTAGTTGTCTGCTTGTTATCCCCACCCCCGATTTCCGTAACATCTTGGGGTTTGAAAACTCGCCGAGAAGCATTTTCTTCCCTCTAAACTTTAACGTCTTTCAATTCTTTCTCTCAACATTTAAAAAAAAACAAACAAACTCTTTTTCTTTCTTATTTTCCCTCTCCGCTTTCTATCTCTGACCACCTGTTTCCTTTTCATTAAGGTTGTAAAATATCACCTGCATGGCCTCCATCCAGTCAAACTCTCAAGCATTTTGCGACCTTTTAATGAACTTAGATCATGGAAGAATACAATGATCAGCTTCAGAATCTCTTTTAAAGGTAGGGCCTCCAACTGGGGATGGAAGGTGAACTTAGCTTCACCTCCTCCTCCGAGGAGGTCTGACTTTTCATTAAAAAAAAAAATGTTAGCGGATTCCCTGGACTTCCTGTGTGCATCTCTTTCATACCTATCTTAATAGACATATTTTTTCCCACTTCATTTATCTTTTTATCCTTTCAAGTATGTGTACGCATTATCTTCCCAACTGGTTTTTCAAATTAATGATCCTGAGTTCGATCCTAATTAGGTTCTGTACAGAATGCAGCTTTGTGCCAGTTGATATGAACAGTTGATAGCTTCCCTCTGGTACCAGGAGTTGTTGGTATTTATTGCACCCCGCCTCCTGGCTAATTTGACACATGGTTGAGTTGAATGTGAGGACCCTCACATGTACATGTGGCTGGTTCCAGGAACAGTGTGGCTAATTTAGCACGTTTTTTGTTTTGGCAGCGTGAAAATTCAACATTAAAGCTGTTTTCCATCTAATCTTAGATAAATGTATCTATTTTCAGCTATTAAAGTGGTCATAAAAAGGCTAGCAGTGTTTTTAGCGTGATTTGGCTTTTTTGACACTATTTCAAGGTTGATTTAACACAAAGTTTGTTTTTTTTTCTGTTTGCGACACTGTCTAGGAATCATTTAGTTCCATCTACACTTCTCTCTTTGAGCTGCCTTAGGGCATCGGGCAATGAACCTCTTCAAGTACAATGTGGAGGTGGCCCCTTGGAATTATACTGAATTTTTTTTTTTTTTAACAGTGAGGTATAATTATATTTTCAGTTTTTTTTTTCTCATCATTCACTCTCACGTTCATGGGATTATTCCAACTGAACCCTCTTACTAAATTCCGGTATCAATTCATATATTGTGAAAGTCATGAAATATAAAGGCGTATATATGTATACTGTAAAGATAGCATCAGTAACATCTATAATAGTAGTGTCAAAAAAAACAAATTTAATGTTTTAAAGTCTTTCCCCCCAAAAGATGAGGCTTTGACCTCTAGCATCTGAACTTGGAGTTTAGTTGTTAATTTGAATAAGGTACCTACATGAGCTTCAAAACCTTTAATCCTGTCAATTGAAATGTTCTCACATTACCTCCTTCCTCTCGATCCTTAAGTTAACTATGTATTTAATGCTTGGAACTGATTTATTGACAAAATGCGTGGGTGGAGTGATTTATATATATATATATATATATATATATATATATATATATATATATATATATAATGACCTAATCAGATGCTTATTGGTTTCTAGTTTTGTGCTCAGAATTTAGATTAGATTACATCTGGGCAGTTTGGAAACCAGTCTTCCGCTTTTTCCAACGAATAGATTGATATTGGTTGGTAAGTAGAAACTATGATATCTACACAGGGTGTCCCAAAAGTAACCATCTATTTTGAGGATTTTTTCAATTGTAATTATTTTCTTTTAATTTGTATGCTTTAAATAGATAATATAAATAGTAATGAGTAATATATATATATATGTATATATATATTCGTTACGTCGAATTGGCAAAATTTACTTATATTTTGTGAAAAAAAAAGTTTGATTCCACTTTGATTAGATAAATTTCTGATCGTAAAAAAAAATATTCGTTTGATATCCTTTTGGCGTGTCTTGTATATATCGGAGCAAAACACCTGAAAAAAGAAGCAGTTTATTAGATTACAAACAAAGGATACGCACCAAAGACTAACAAATTCAGAAAGTAATGAGAAATGAAAATATAAACCTCTAATCATTTTGATTAGTCGAGATGTTATTTGGTGTGGGAGAGAAAGATAAATCTGATTTATTTCCATGGCTGACTAATTTTAGCTGCTAAGTATAAATATAGATTGTTATTAGTGGTCAAGTGTAGATTAGATGACTGTCCGCATTAGTACAATCCATTTTGTTTTGTTTTGATGAAAGTAGATGTTCCCAAACAAAATGGATGCCGATCAGAAGTAATGATCAGAAAGAGAAAGTCATTTATCATGACAGGTTTTTAATGATTTTCATTTTCTGTAGAAACAAGGATATCATGAATGATGAATTCAACTGAAAATTGATCAAGTAGTGTCTGTTCTGGTTCTGATCAGCTATATTGTATAGCTACCTGCTTTATTCTTCAAGGGAACAGGAAAAGTTACAGTTCGGTTTCTATTTTTTCTCTACTCTCTCTTTGTTTATAGCCTCTCTCTCTCTTTCTTTTTTTTTTTTTTTTTCCAAGGAAAATAATTTCTCCTTTATACCCAATTTTTGTCTCCTTTACAGTTAATTGTATTCAGTATCATTCTTGTTAGGCTGGACTGATTGGCAAAAGTCTGACCCTTTGTTAAAAAGTGTTTTACTCGGCATGAAAAACCTTTCTGCTTCCTCTTGGATGTTATACTCTCTTAAAGAGATCAGATAATGGAATACAGTAGACTCCGATTATTATTGTACTCTCGGCAATTTGAGTGCTGTTACAATGAAATCGCTGTTAAAGCAGGTAGATTTTATGCCAGGTGTATTAATACTGAGCCATTAAAAAGTGCAGATGAAAATGTCTTTTGATTAAACTTTCAGTCAGTGTTACTTTGGTAGCATTATTTCAAGGGTTTATTAATTGAAGTTTATGAAATGAAGCTTTGAAATCACTGAGCACTGTTGCTACAAACTAATTTCCAGCGAGAGCCTTATGAGAATATGAAACCAACAAGCCATTAAAATGCACATGTCATTAGAATGAATGCCATGACAGATTGTTGTATCAAAAAGAAAGAAAAAAATAGTTAGGATCCAGATGTTTAAACAGTTTCCATTTTTGAGACATCAGCCAACTACCCCCCCTCCTCTCTGCAACTTGGTTATTAAAGGTCTGCTAATTGTCATATTTTAATTAGAAGAAGAAAAAAAAGATCTTGTTGCAAATTCATCTTGGATTATTTTGAAAATTTAATCAAGAAAATATTTTCTGGTGGAAAATTGTATTTATTTATTTTTTTTTCTTTTCGTAAATTTAGCATAAATGGTTCATTTTACAGTCCATTTGCAAAATGAAATTGTCTGAGACTCTAAGACGTGTCAGATTTTGTAATGTGAGTCCATGACTGCAACTGTTATTTGGGGGTTTTCCTCCTCTGTTATTCAGATTGATTTTTGATCAACTTGGATTTATGATTTGCTTTTTTTTGTTTTTGTTTTTCATATAATCAGTCAAGTTCTACTGAAAGAATCTATACAAAAACAAACCACATCCTTACCCCCCCCTTCTTGCTTCCCTTTTCTTTACCTATTTATTAATCTTCTTCTTCCTTTAAGAACCCTCGCAATTCTGCTTATAGAAAGCCACAAACATTTTTTATAAGAATTCCCCCTGCTCCCTTTTGGGGGTTTTCATGTCATACACCTCTTATTTTTTGTTTTTGTATGATATGCTATTCTATAAAGAATTACAAAAAACAAAAGTAGCGTTGTTTGATGACGAACCAGAAGACTCGTAAAACAAGCAATGCATTTACTTGTAGAGAGATTGGCGATAACTCTGAGTCCGTTGGATTATCTAATTGGAAGGATACCCTCTTTTCTTTTTTTTTTTTTTTTTTCTTTTCTTGACCATTTTGATATCTCCTTATTCGTGAAGGGAGTCGTCGGACGTAAACCAATCAATCACGTCAGAAACTGTTCACATAGGTTTCTTCCAGTTCATAAGTTGACCAGTCAGCCAGCTAGGCAGACCATGTTAGTATCACACATACTGGCCAAACCAATGGAGTTAGAGGGCTGAAAATTTAAACATTTACGCCTTATTGTTTGTTGAAATCGTTCCAGGTATCCGATGGTGGGTTTGATTTGCAATGTAAGTTTATGCTAAATCAATACCTTTGTTCATATGTCTGGTAGCATTCACACTTTTTTTTTGTTGAAAATTCAGACTTTTTTCAGTGATCACTACCAAACAAAAGGCAAGCAAAGTAACCTATTCATTGATCACTTTTTACGATTTTTTTCAGTTGATCACCCCCATCACAGCATGCATGAAGGACTGCTGCCTAAATGCACGCAAATATAACGTGTATGCTTGAGTGAGTTGTTAGTGCATGTTTACCAGCCGTTATTGTTCATATCACGTGTACATTATGGCTTCAACAATACAAGTATTAGATTCGGGTGGAGAGAAAGAGAGAGAAACTGGTTGGGATATTTGAACCATGGCAGATTGTTCCCTACAAAAAAACTCCTTTCCCGATTTTGTCTTTGAACAAGCAATTCATTGAAGCCCTCTCTTTGTAACCAAATGAATTAGGATGTTTGGGGGCTCAAGTTCCAATAATCTGATTCATGGGTGTGATCACTCTACAAAACCGTGTCCCTAAAACTGTGCAGATTATAAAACAGGAGTTCATTGTATCGTCTGTCTGTCTTTGATACTGAAGAAATATTTTCTTTCTTTCCTTCACTTCCGTAAAAGTGTCTAATGGAAAAGAGAGTTGTCCATGAGGAGTCATTTCTGATTGAGAAAGAATGAGAGAGAGAGAGAGAGAGAGAGAGAGAGAGAGGAAAAGAGAGAAAGTGATTAATTATCTCAATAAGTCACCCAATAGAAATTGTCTTTTGTCTGCATACTGTGTTGGGGGTGATCAATTAGAATTTGGCAAAAAACGGGTGATCAATGAATAAGTTACATCTCTCACCTTTCATTAGGCACTAAAAAGTCTGAATAAAAATAAACAAAAACAAGCATGCATGAAGCTGCATGAAAACTAGGGACCAATTTAGCATAAACTTACACTGTAAATCGACCCCCCACCTTATAAACCTATTTTTGGGTGGAATATAGAAAACGATCAAAAAGGATTTTTTTTTCTTTTTCTGAATAGAAGGAGTAGATAGTTTGAATTTTCAGCTCTCTAGCTTTATTGGTACGGCTCCATATCCATAGCCAGACCAGCTTAAAAACTGAAGAAACCTTGAAGTGGATGGTTTCTAAAACTATCTCTATCTTCTTGGTTACATCTGAATATAATACTATTATATTTAAAAACTATTATGGGGTAGAAGTTGTAATTATTGTTTTCTTTTTTCTTTTGTCATTTGAAGTTTTCTTCCCTCCATTTGATTTTATTTATTTCTCATTTCATGTGAGTCCCTAATTTAGATCAGATGTGTAAGGGGCACCCTCCCACCCTACCCCAATATTTTGTTGTAAATCACATAGTCTACCAAATGGAATTGGTACATCTGGAAAAGGAATTCTTTTCTCAAAGAATTCTTGAAAATTGTTTCAGTACAGTTTATGCTTCCCAAACTCAGTAACCTCGGGGCCCCAAGGGTGCCATGGATTTTGGGTGTAGCATTGGCTAGGCGTAATTTCAGTACTACAGGGTCTGGTCGTTAACACAACTAAGTTACGTGAATAGTTCAAGTGAGAGCACACTGATATTACCAGAATACGAATTATACAGACTACAACTTTAAATGAGAAATAATACTGATAATGATATTTCATTTATCAACTCTCTAACCAGACTGTGGTACACTTTGACTCAGAACAACAGCACAGGATTTTGGATGGTATTTAGACATATTTTATAGATAATAATTCAAACCGTTAAACCTGTAATTGTGAGATTCGTTACCCCTCCCCTACAACCCATAGTATACATATTTTTGTTTATTTTGGCATCCAGCTCTGCAGGGCCCCAAGATTTTAGGAGACCACCCAAGAATGTCTTTTTAAAGATATTTTTCATTTTCAATGTTTTCCAGTGTTTCGATTTGTCAGAGGATTTATTATGTTGTATTGAGATGGATTTCTTATTCTGATCAATAAATAACTTTGTTGAATTGAACATAATGATTTTATGAATATTTCATTTTTGTTTCAATTTGTTAGGAAAATAATGACTGAATACAGAAATAGAAGAGCCTCCCCCCCCCGAGAGACATAGAAAAAGGAGGTCGAAGGAGGGTTATTCCCCCCACCTGGGTGCAGGTATGTGGGAGGCCCCAAAATCTCCAGTAGTTTATAATGCCTATTATCACCTCGGAGATGGCATAATTAACAATAATTGATTAATTAATGAATAATTATGCCCTCTCATAGGATATAGTGCAACTTCTCCACCCCCCACCACCACTTGGGATTGAGAACCCCTGTTATGCAACTGAGGCCCCCAAGAAATGTTATGCACTGAGACCCATCAATGACACATTCATCCCTGAGTGTGTGTGTGTGTGAAAGGCTATGTCTTTTCTGTGTTACTTAATATTCGCACCATTCATCCCCCCCTTTCTTTTGCCCCACACCACGTTTCCTGACCATCAGTCTGGCTAGTGACCTATAGATTCCCATGACAACAGACTGACCAATATCAGCGCTCACCACCACCAATAGTCAGTAGTGGCTCGAACAAATTAGAAGCCCTCAAGTCTGGCTGCTATTAAGCTAAGAATTATGCGCGTCTCGTCCATGGGTTGTACGGCCTTGGTATTTATTGGTAATGTTCCAGTGTACCCCTGCTGTCAAAATGATGGCATATATAAAATTTATATTTTGTCAAATTGTCTACTCACTATTATTAAAAGACATGCAAGTCTTTAATTTTTTTTTTCCTATTGAGAAAACAATTTGATTCAATGAAATATAATTATTAGAATCTCATGTAATATGAATAATCTATTATGACATAACATAATGAATATTTCACTGATTTTTTTAAAAACTCCTAATATTATAACAATATTTGCATTTTTCCATAATTTACAATATTATACAGTCATATTTACATTATTCATTTGTCAAAACTATCTCATACTATGTAAATGTATTGTTAAGAATTGTATTGAATCACTTTAATCCCACAAATGACTTGTCCAACCAACCAAATAGGTACATGGACACAGACAAGCAAGAAGGGAAGAATATGTAGCTTATCTATGTATCTTCGTGTCTCTGGGCACTCCTGGTTACGTTTTTTAGGGTACAATCTTCAAAATTTGCATGAGTACATCACTAGGTACCATCTAAAAAGGTTCTTTCTTGTGTCTCCATGGTCATTTCTTGTGCTGGTATTTTTTTAGATAACTAGTTCTGTTACACATGCAGGCTATGGTGATTCATTTATGCATGGTACTGATATCTCAATCTTTTATCATTATTATTATTATTGGTAATTAACTGGAATTGAGATGACGGTGAAAACTAGTCAAAATTTAATGGGAGTAGTGTTTTACTTAAGTAAAAAAAATATTGAACGAATCTATCTGTATTCTTTACTACTGCAATGTTTTTGTCCCATACATTTCATATTATATTTTGTGTTATGGACAAAAAATGAAATACATGAGGCATATTACTATAGTAGATTTGTATGATGGCTTGACATGGAGAAAGTTATCTTTTCAGAATGATATTTTTATTAGGTACATCTGTAATTCAAAACTCTCTTGTTTTTTGATAGCACTGATAATTTTTCTTGGAATCCTGAAAACGAAACAAATAAAACACGAATGAACTTGAATCCATGGAAAACAAAGCTAAAATTTTGCTTATGTTATCATTCACAACATAGTGATCATGCAACTGTTTATTTTTCTTGCGCATATTTCGAGATAGATTACTGTTATTATGCAGTTTGGATTGATTTCTACCAACTGTTTTTTTTTTCTTTTTAAAATTAGCCAGTTTTGCTTTCTATATGCGAATAATCACTAGTGTAAGGCTTTGAAGTTGTATATAAAGATTCCCAGCACAAGCAAGGAGTGTCTTTATTAGGACTATTTCCCCTATGAACTCAGCTGCTAATTGAGTACAGGTAAGCGTGGTGATTAGTGTAGAGGTATGTCTTCAATAGACTTGCATCCTGCCAAAGGGGTGGTCATAAAAACTACTCGATGTGAAGTCCTAGTCTCTACTAGACTTGAGACTTGCAAGACTGAGATGACGCATGCAACAGAAACCGGGACATCATCACTGGCCAACATCCTCCATTGGGAGTGGCCCCCCCCCCAAGAGACAGGTGCTTTACTTTATAAGGTTTTGAGGTTTTATATGAAGAAAGGTAGAAAAAAAAATCACTCTCAACTAAAAGAGATAAAGATGAAGAAATGCTCTCTAGGGATTAATGATTTTTCTTCTGTGAATATTTATAGGTATGATAAGTTAATTTTCTACTCTTGCCAGTGGGTGTTTGATTTTTCAATTGAAATTCATTGGTTTTTTAAGTACAGATTCTTCTATTTTTTTATCAGTAAAATACCCATTGCTAATGATATACCTAGCAATCTTGTAGTCTCAGGGGAAAAAATTGAAAAAAAAATCCAATTTCTTATCAGAAACTTGAAAGTGAGTTCAATACCTCCTCATTTAACTTTCTTGATGGCCAGAGTTCAGCCATTTTCCTTTAGGAAATATCTTTGTTTCCCCTTCTCTTCTTTTTTTTCTCTCTTCTTCCTCCATCCCTTCCTGGTTTTTGTATTGTGATTCCATTCTGGGAACCTCTCTTCTGACCCCATCCTTTTTAACATGAAATTTTCTTTTCTTCTAAGTATGACAGATGACAGTGTGCTGACATGTTGATTATTATAATATAAGTAGATAGATTGATATCAGGTTGATGGTTGATCATAAAAAGGGAAATCTCTTTCTCTTTTCCTTAAACCCTCTTTGACCCTTGTGGACATTTTTGAATGCTATGAGGTCAACCCTAAACTTCCAGGTAGTTCCTTCCTTTGCCAGAACAGTCAACACCTGATAAATCATCCATATCTATTTAGATAAACATTTTCTCCTCCCTTCTCCTTCTTTGTACCTCCCTCCCTTTTTTTTCCTTCTTTAAATCACTCCACATCATGTAATTTTTTTTTACTTTTCATTTTTTTCAAATCAATTTTCAAAATGAAATATGTGATATACAAAGTGTTTGTAATTTAAGAAGTTGAAACATCTTTTTTTAACACTTCGTTATGCAAGTGTAGAGTTGTGGCCTGTGACTCGTGGAAAACACAAATAGATATACAATTCTTGAATACGAATAAAAATGTAGCAAGAATCATGAAAGCAAGTCAGTGTCCATTTTCAGAGATTTTTTTGTTTTTTTTCATATTTTGACAGCTTTACATTATTCTTTCTTTTTAAAAATCTTACTTGTTTTTTTTCAAATCAATTGAAAACAAATTGTCAAATGCTATCAAAAATTGTGTAAATAACATCTCAGATTTTGAACTCTGTTCTTTTTGTGGTTTATTGTAATATGATTCTAACAATAGACAGAAAAGAGTTTGCAATTCAATGTGTCTGATAGTAAACAATCACACTAAAAATGACTGTGGAGACTTCTATTTTGTGATGGAGAAACTTGAACAAAAGATGGGATTTATTAAAAAGAATACCCCCCTCACCTCTCTGTTAGAATGAGCCCCCGCCCTCAAAACTCTCTAAGGATCAGCTCATCCATATTTGAAGAATGAGTCTTGGTTGGAAGAATTATTTTTTTTATTTTGTCTGCTTTTTTTTTTTCACATTTATTCTTTATCCTCTCTCTCTCTATTATTTTTTGTCTCTCACCCCTCCCCTCTCTCTGTCGCCTCTACCTCCCCTCTCTCTGTCGCCTCTACCTCCCCTCTCTCTGTCGCCTCTACCTCCCCTCTCTCTGTCGCCTCTACCTCCCCTCTCTCTGTCGCCTCTACCTCCCCTCTCTCTGTCGCCTCTACCTCCCCTCTCTCTGTCGCCTCTACCTCCCCTCTCTCTGTCGCCTCTACCTCCCCTCTCTCTGTCGCCTCTACCTCCCCTCTCTCTGTCGCATCTACCTCCCCCTCTCTGTCGCCTCTACCTCCCCTCTCTCTCTCTCTCTGTGGCCTCTACCCCCCCTCTCTCTGTGGCCTCTACCCCCCCTCTCTCTGTGGCCTCTACCTCCCCCTTCTCTCTCTGTGGCCTCTACCTCCCCCTTCTCTCTCTGTGGCCTCTACCTCCCCCTTCTCTCTCTGTGGCCTCTACCTCCCCCTTCTCTCTCTGTGGCCTCTACCTCCCCCTTCTCTCTCTGTGGCCTCTACCTCCCCCTTCTCTCTCTGTGGCCTCTACCTCCCCCTTCTCTCTCTGTGGCCTCTACCTCCCCCTTCTCTCTCTGTGGCCTCTACCTCCCCCTTCTCTCTCTGTGGCCTCTACCTCCCCCTTCTTTCTCTCTCTCAGCTATTCCCTTTCTCACTCATACTGAATTCCCAAACTCTTTCTCAGTTCCTGTATTCATTTCCATCTTAATGATTCTTTTCTAACACTCTCCCCAACACAAGGTCCCCCCTCCCCATGGCATTTCCTCACTTTATACCCTGTACCTCCCCACTCATATCAAGCCTCCTTTCTCTTTCTCTTTCTCTTTCTCTATGACTTGATTGTCTCTTTGCAATATCAGCCTCCAAGAATGCCGCAATCACACAAAATGCTTGGGACTTAATTAATTTGCCGTTAGAATTTGCAAATTGGTCATCTTTAAGAATCTCTATTCCTGAACAAATGCACTGGTATGTTAATAACTTCTTTCACATTTGCGGATGACAGACAGAAACTGGATTAATTACTTACTTATTTGTGGCTTGAACAAAAGCCTTTGACAAATTGGCTCCAACGTAACGGCTTTTAACGTTACTGAAGGAGAAGAAATACAAAGAGCAGAAGATGACAAAATCTTATTTCATTCTGATTGGAAAACTCAATTCCTTTTTCTATTCAATTCTCATTAGAAAAAAGCAATTCTTTTTTTTCTGATTAGCCTCGTTTTTATTTTTCACAGGTAAAAGGCAAAAACTTCAAAAATGGTACAGTCACTGATAGGCTTGCCTGCAATTCTTATTGTTGTATGGTTTTAGCAATGTGTCTGTCCGTTTGTCTATCTCACTTTAAAAATAAAATTTTTACATTGGAAGATGGGTGGGCACAGGAGAGATTCTAAGAATGGAATTGTGAGGGAGAGAGAAGCAGGCTTGTGTTATGTGAAAGGGTAAGGGGTAAAACAAGAAGATATTCGATAAGGGAGAATGGCTGAACTCAACTGTCATGAAGAGAAGAAAGGTAAAAAAGCACAATTAGGCAGAATTGAACTAGCTTTCAAGTATCTCTGAGAGGAAGATTTGATTAAGTGTCAGGGATGGCCGTTTCAAGTAACTCCCTTTCCACATAAAATTTTTATCTTTGAAGTGTGACAGGTGGATCGACGACGTGTTACTTATTGTATTTATTAAGCTATTAAATGGCACAGTCACTGATGGGCGTGACTTTAAATCTTATTTTAGTGTGGTTTCAGCAGTGTGTCTGTCTGGTTGTCAGTCACGCTTTGAAAATAAGATTTTTACATTAGGAAGTGTGGGTACTCGAAAGAATCTAAGAAAGGAATTGCATCATGAAATTTCTATTTTTAAAGAGTGACAGATTGACATGCTGTTGATTATATTAATTAAGCTCAGTTTAGTCTGGCACAGGGCCACTATAGCTAAGCACCCTGAATAATGAAACTCATGACTTGATTTGTCCTTTGTTAATGATAGCTCTATTGCAGGCGTCTTATTGCTTTAGAATATTCAAGTACTCACAAAATACAAAATGGAAAAAAAATGCTTCTACCTTTATTAAAGGTACATTATGCTGGTAAGCAAAGAGTCCATTTTCAAACTTCTTGAGTTGTGTTTCTTGTACTGGTGAAATCTGCTATTCCGAAATCATCAATTCGCTGAACCTGTGGAAATTCCATGGATGTTTACGACTGAGATTACTCATTATCTCTGATCTTCTCTCACTTTTTGCCTGTATTGTTTCAACCTCTCCCTTATCCCTTCTGATCTTTGTTGCCTGCCCATGATTTTATCCAAATGTCATTCAAACATGGGTTACTTCCCTCATTGAAGTACTTATCTTTCTTTTATCCCCTCTCCCTTCGTCATGCCTTATTAAATCAATTTTCTTTTCTCCCTTCCTGCCCTCTTATTGAACTACCTAACATTTCCCTTGTATCATTGGTGAAAGCATAATATTTGAATGCAGGTAGGAACAAGCAGAATAATATTATGAATATCAACAACATTTAGATAATAAATCACTGAAAATGTACAAAAACAGCATTGTACAAAATGAAAACTCCTCTGGGGTCATAAATAAAAGATTTATTCAATTGAGAGGAAATCTTGATGAGTTGAATGATGGGCAATATCAGCGAATTCTGAACCATTTGTTCACGGGTTTTCAGGAAGTGCTGACATATTGGTATGGCGGATTGTCACAAGAGTCTTTCCTCGAAGAAAGTGAAGCATTTTCGGTTGTTTTTATTTTCCTCTTTTCCTTAATTTTCTGAATCCTAAATTTAATTTGATGCTTGGATGTGAAGCAAAAATAAATTGTTCGCAGATTGTAAAGATAAAAAAACAATTTTTTTGAAAACTATTTAGAGTTGATTTTTTTTTTTATCTCTTAAATTAACTGAGAATGTATCAACAGATGTCTCCTTCCATTTTATCTTTTTTTAAAAGTTTTTTCTTTTGTAAATTTTATCAAATTTTTTTTTTTTTTTTTTTTTCAGTTTTAGACTTTTTTTATCTTTCAGTTGTTCACTTCATTTTGGCTGTTGTTATCTACTTATTCATCCTCCCTCTACACTTTCCTTCAGCATATTTTACTATTTAGTTCCACTTACTTTCATTCAATTTCTCCCTCAGTTTAAAAAAATGTCACCCCCTTTTTTTTCTCATTTCTTTCTCTCTCTCACTCTCAATCTTTTTCTCTTTCTGAATGACTCTCTTCCTTTCCTCTCTCTAGCCCGTTCTCTTCCTCTCCTCTCTCTAGCCCGTTCTCTTCCTCTCCTCTCTCTAGCCCGTTCTCTTCCTCTCCTCTCTCTAGCCCGTTCTCTTCCTCTCCTCTCTCTAGCCCGTTCTCTTCCTCTCCTCTCTCTAGCCCGTTCTCTTCCTCTCCTCTCTCTAGCCCGTTCTCTTCCTCTCCTCTCTCTAGCCCGTTCTCTTCCTCTCCTCTCTCTAGCCCGTTCTCTTCCTCTCCTCTCTCTAGCCCGTTCTCTTCCTCTCCTCTCTCTAGCCCGTTCTCTTCCTCTCCTCTCTCTAGCCCGTTCTCTTCCTCTCCTCTCTCTAGCCCGTTCTCTTCCTCTCCTCTCTCTAGCCCGTTCTCTTCCTCTCCTCTCTCTAGCCCGTTCTCTTCCTCTCCTCTCTCTAGCCCGTTCTCTTCCTCTCCTCTCTCTAGCCCGTTCTCTTCCTCTCCTCTCTCTAGCCCGTTCTCTTCCTCTCCTCTCTCTAGCCCGTTCTCTTCCTCTCCTCTCTCTAGCCCGTTCTCTTCCTCTCCTCTCTCTAGCCCGTTCTCTTCCTCTCCTCTCTCTAGCCCGTTCTCTTCCTCTCCTCTCTCTAGCCCGTTCTCTTCCTCTCCTCTCTCTAGCCCGTTCTCTTCCTCTCCTCTCTCTAGCCCGTTCTCTTCCTCTCCTCTCTCTAGCCCCTTCTCTTCCTCTCCTCTCTCTAGCCCCTTCTCTTCCTCTCCTCTCTCTAGCCCGTTCTCTTCCTCTCCTCTCTCTAGCCCGTTCTCTTCCTCTCCTCTCTCTAGCCCGTTCTCTTCCTCTCCTCTCTCTAGCCCGTTCTCTTCCTCTCCTCTCTCTAGCCCGTTCTCTTCCTCTCCTCTCTCTAGCCCGTTCTCTTCCTCTCCTCTCTCTAGCCCGTTCTCTTCCTCTCCTCTCTCTAGCCCGTTCTCTTCCTCTCCTCTCTCTAGCCCCTTCTCTTCCTCTCCTCTCTCTAGCCCCTTCTCTTCCTCTCCTCTCTCTAGCCCCTTCTCTTCCTCTCCTCTCTCTAGCCCCTTCTCTTTCTCATTCACTCATATTAGAAACTATTAACAGAGGTTCCTTCACTTTTCAAGTTCGTCTGACTGGCTATGTATGTTTGTATGTTTGACAAATATTGGCTGCACCAATGAAGCTAGAAGGCAAAAATTATCAACATTTACTCCTTATGTCTAGAAAAGAATTCTTCCATGTACATTTTTGGTTCTATTTACAATGTAAGTTGATGTTAAATTGACTCTTAGTTTGTGTCCTCCAGCAATAAGACTTGTTTTTTGAAAAATTGAGCCTATGTAGTAAATGCTCAACCAAAGATGAAAGAAGTAACTTATTCATTGATCATCCCCTTTTCTCACTTTTTAATTGATCACCCCCAATATTGACCGTGACTAACTAGACCTGTCATCTCTCTTCGCTCATTTCACTATCTTTAATGTACTTACTTGTCTTTTTTCTCCTCTTCACTCTCTTTCTGTCTTCATCCTTTTCTTCCATCCATCTTGAATATCCACATTATTCAATTGAAGAAGCAACCATCTTGTCTTGCTAATCTGCCAATTCCTCGTCACACCGAATCCCCAGTGTCGACCTTCTCCCCCTTTCCTCATCGCTCCTCTCACTTTCTCCCCGTCACTCATTTAAGAGACTGGTGAAGAAGGTAAGAAGGAAAAACGAGGGGTGGGAGCTTGCGATGGAAATGATTTTTTCCTTTTTCCTTCTCATTCTATGGATTTTCCGCCTCACTTGTGCTAAGTAATTGCTTCTTTTTTCTTTCTGTCAATGAATGAACAAGTTAGCGAATGAATGAATGAATGAACAAACCAACTCATTCATATTGAAGAATTCTTCTTGAATAACTAACTGGAGAAGACGAGGGATAGGGGGGGGAATAAGAAAATATAAGTGGGGGGAAACAAATGAAGGAAAGAGGAAAACGGGAGATAATAAAATACACTCAAATGAAATAACGAAAACATAATTTGAAAATTTCTTTTGTTTTTTTTCTTTGACGTTTTTTGTTTGTTTTTGGTTTTTTTTTGTCTTTTTGGTCGTTTTTGTTTGCCCCTTGATATTCTACCACGGAATTGCAACTTGAAACAGGATGTAATGATGTACGAGAAGGGAATTGGAAAAATGTTGAAAAGGTGACAAATGGGGGGGAGAGGTGTGTTCGATGCAAGACAAAAAGGCAAATTGGATTTTTCCAATCTGCTCAGATAAACAAGAAGAAAGGAACGAAGATGATAATTGGATGATTTCTTAGCGTTTTTTTTTTTTTTTCAAATACTGAACAGCTTGAAAAAGGGAATGATTATAAATATCTTTACTTGATAATAGTCCTAGCAGTCATCAGAGGCATAGCTGAAGATTTAAGGGGGGCCAGGCTCCTTGAAGGACCCCTATCTAACATTATGTGGCATTTTCACCGGTAGAAATGCAGGAAGGGAACTAGTGTTAGAAACCATCAACCAAAACTGTCAACCCAAACTGTCAGAGTTGGTTTCTTCAGTTTTCAAGTCTGACCTGCTGGTTGGCTATGTATGTATCATGAGTTCAGGCCACACCAATGGAGCTAGAGGGCTAAAATTTCAAAACACATATTCATTATTATGTCTTTACAAGATATCGGTCACATGGTGGTTTTGATCGAGTGACTAAGCAGACCTGTTTATAAATTTTTTGAGAGTTCTCCCTCTCTAGTGGGTCTGGTAGGCATTTTCAAATGGGCCCCCCACCCTTAGGGATTTTCAAATGGGCTCCCCCCACCGTCAGCTACACCTCTGGGTTGTGAACTAGGCAATGATTATAAAAATCTTGATAAGAGTGATGATGAGTTCGTCATAATTGTAGTCATATTAATAATAATGATGATGATGATGACAACCGGAAATGTGTTTTTCCTAACTGCTGATGTTGATTTGGTTTAGGACATTCGACTCCTTCTGTACTTTCAAATACCATTGAGATTGAAGATCCTTTCAAAATACAAATCAAGCTGAATATTCCATGATTTTGTTATGGAAAATGATTTTGGTAATTCCAATTTGAATGATCCTATCCCTCACAAACCTAATCCTAATCAGTTCAGATTAGGTAAGGTTGGTAATTTGAAACGCTCTGTTGTTGCTTGTGAATTTTTAAAAGTCAAATAAACATTTTTTTTTTGTTTTCTTTCTTCATGGATAAATTTCCCTTTCCTTTTTTTATTACTTGAAAAAAACCCCCAAACATTCTTGTTTTTTTTTTTTTTTTTTTTCTTCCCTTTACTGCGTATAAAATGGCATTTAATTTTGTGGATTGAGTTTAAGAGCTTGCATAAATGAAAAATATGACGTTTGTAGAGCCGTACATATAAAATCTAATCCTTTTATGGTTACTCACGATCTTTTTGAAGAAATATGCCATGGCGGTTGTCTTATTCCTTGTGCAAAAATGGAAAGAATTGATTATGATAGTTGAGTTAGGTATCTGATTTGCATACGTCTTTGGCTGAATCCAAATTCTGGGAAATGATTTGGATTCGTGAATGAATATCTTTGTTAGAGTACATGTTTCTTTTTTATTTTTTTAGTTGAAAAATACAGATATTTCGATAATCGTAAAAACTGAAAAGACTTTTCAATTTAATGTTATATTTTCTGAAAAAATGAGAAATGATTGAAATACTTTTATTGTTGTTGTTTATAACTTTGAGAAGAGTCCTTAACATACCATCTGTTATTCAGACAGTTTAATCTCTTCTTATTGACACGTTTCAGCTGATTCATTTAAAGTATCCTTCAGTTGTAAAATGTTCTATCAATTAGGATAAAGAATCTTTTGTTGGTCTTTTTCTCCAGTGGTGCAAAGCTTTAAAAAAAAAATGATGGAAGGGCTATCCGACAGAAAATTCAAGTGTTAACCACAATGCTTGTAATATTACATTTTTTTTTTTCACTTGAAGAAGGTTGTAGAATAAATTGGCCAGAACGTTATCAACAATATAAAGATGGGAAAAAGATATGAGTCAGAACAGAAGTTGGTATGATAGATTCAAATATTGTGGGAAGTCTTATTTTTCTATTGATTTTCTCATTGTCAGCTTTAATATTATTTTTGTTGCCATTATTATTTCTTTAACATAATTGCAATATCATTCATGCTCATTTTATCTCCTGGTTTTTATTTAATATTTGTATTTTTTATTATATTTTTCAGTTAATATGGCTGGAAAGGGGAAGGTGGGGATGTCTGACTTTGAACTTCTGAAGGTTTTGGGAACTGGAGGTGAGTTGTTTTTTTGTTTGTTATTTTTTTGTTGTTTTATTTTCTATTCTTTCTAATTACAGATATATTAATACTTTTGTTTCTACCTTCAAACCCTTCTCCAAAACATTGAATTTAATGTTGATGATTCTATCAGGAGAGGAAAAAAAATTGCCATTTCTATCTATCTGATTATCCAACCATGGAGGTGCCACAGATGACTTGACAACCTCTCTGTTCTAAGATTTGGCCAATCAGCTGTAGTGGTTTACCAGGATGTGGCACTTGGAGCAAACATATGAGAGATTCAGGAGTTGAGGACCAGTGATTCCATTCCACTCTATAAGATAAAATACAGCTGTTAGGCCTCAAAGATACTACCCCTCTCCAGAGCCTCTCACATCCATTTAATGATATATAAGGCCTAAGTCTTTTTGGGTAGAATACACGTGCTACAACTAGTATTTAACCACAGAATTTTGTGCTGTTTTCCCGTAGAAAGAATCAAATCAACTCCCTTGCTTCATTAAAATCTGAAAGGTAAACAAAACAGAATTTATTATTCCAAAACTACGCGTTCCATTTCAACTCCTTTTATCAGCAGTTCCTGTAAACGCGATTTGCAAAGTTTAGTAAAACCAGTCAAGTTTAATTGGGATTTTGAGGTGTGAGTGAATTCATCCGGTTTTTGCATAGGTCTTTGTGTCAGTTATTTGTACATGACGTTAGGTTTTTGCTGTGGTTATTGTCATCTGTCATTGTTATTATGTATTAAAATGAACTTCTTTTGGCATCTCTCTTTCTATTGACCCTCTCTCTCTCTCCATCATGCACGGCTGAAATTGCTAAAGTCTGAAATTTGAAATGCTGATGAATTGTCACCTCTAGGAGTTTTTCAATATATCTATGAGAAATATTCTTCTTTTTTTTTTTCTTTTTTTTTTCAATCGTTGAGAATCAGGAATAAATTTTTCACCCACATCTGAAATTGCTAAGTAGATGTTAATGTGAAAACAATGTCCAATTGTGTATATGTATCAGATTTGTTGACCAAGCCTGTGACTGACAAAATTCTCAGTTTAATTCCAATGTAGTTGTTCAGTTAGAAACTTGAATTGTTATTCATTGTGGAAATAAGTGTGTGCCCCCGCTTTTGAAGTGTGGGCGTTATTGTATATATACAAACTGTCCAGTTATGTGTATGCAAATTTCTAATGTTGTGCAACATCCTGTATTTGTGTATAAAAATAGATTATCAGCTGCTCCCTAAAAAAGGAGAGTTCCACTCAATGACTATCGCATACAAGAGATCTAGGAGTTGGATGAGGACTAGTGATTTCGATCCATTCTATCAGGTAGAATGCAGCTGTTAGGCATCAAAGGTATTAACCCACTCTAGAGCCCCTTATATCCATTTAATGACAATAGATAAGGGTTAAAACTTTTGGGGTAGAATATTCATGCTAAAACTAGTATTTAGCCACAGACAACTTCATGCTGTTTTTTCTGTGGAACTAGTCAAATTAAGAATAGAATACTAAATAATCTTGGCTATGCTAGAGTCAAACTTGCTGTTAGCTTTCTTTCTCTTTATTTTGAATGCCAATGTATTGACTTTATTAAATTCTTGTTATTATTTTCATCACTGTAATGAACTTGAATAGTTGAAACGGTTGTGGGCCCCAGAACTTCCTACTATTCAGTAGTGGAGATAAATTTTGGGAAGTAAAGTTAAAGGGCTAAATAAGGCTTCCATATCTACAGGATCTATTTCTCCTGATTACGGATCCTAATGACCACAATTATCCAGAAAAGAATGCAAAGGCATTTACCAGATTAGTTCAATGTTTGAATGATAGAAGCTCATCCCTAATTATTCGAGATGAAAAAGACGATGGAAGAAAAGCTCTACAGATTTTACGTGAACATAATGCATCAAGAGAAAAACCAAGAATTATTGCTTTATTTATTCAGCCAACCTCTTTGAGCAAATCTGCCAATGAGTGTGTCACAGATTATATCATTCAAGCTTGTTGATGATAATGATTTTGAAAGGATTCCCAGCGGAATTTGAACCATTTACCATTCAGAAGGGAAAAGCTCTGGCATTCTCCGAAGTCAAGGTTGCTCTCAGAATTTTCAGATCCACTTGGATGGTGTAATGGTTAGCACGTCTACCTCACGTACAGAAGGTCCTTGGTCTGATTCGCAGTATGAGCAAAGAGCATGGAAAACTCTTCATTAGGACATACTTCTGTGTGCACTCAGCAGCTAATTTAGTTCACTATATGACCGGGGGGGGGGTCTCTATGCCTCGGGAGTGGTCACAAAAACTTGCAGGAATAAAGTCCTGGTCTCGACCTGATTTGAAACTTGCAAGGATCACCAAACTGACACATGCCACAGAAACCAGATTCAAAATGTAAACTTTAATGCAGTACATACAACTTTTGATGGCCAAATTAAAGAAGAGAAAATAATGTAGAATATGCCAGAACTGCACTTATTAGAATAAAAATGGTGTAAAAAGTAAAATGACTTGGTAAAATATTTTGACCATTCAAACAGTTAGTCTGGAGGTGAGCTTTCTTTCCTATCCTCAGTTGGACTACATGATAATGAATTCAACACCATCCATGGAGTAAAGGGTTTAAGGGGCCACAACTCATGTCATAATGGATGAGTCAAAATTTATTTGTTTTGATAATGACTTCAACCTTGAGAGATATTTAATCAAACTGGCAGATTGAAGTATGATTAACGATGTTGCTTAAACAAGAAGAAATGTTTGTGTTCCTCTAGTGGACACTACTGAATTGAAAAGAAGAAAAATGATTTTCAACAGTCAGGAATTTTTTTAAATCCAGGGAGAATGGGATTGTCAATGGTCAGGAATTACTGCAAATATTACTGATACAATAGAACTATCTCTACGTAGCTGTCCAGATTGTCCTAACTATTATAAATGCTGTCTTCTTTTAAATGCATGACTAAAAATAAATAAGAATCGAATATATCCTAAAAAACATTTAAAATGCTAATTGAAATCCATTTCAAATCCTATCAATTTTTTGAATGTCAATTTCTACTTCTTTAATTCTTGAAAATAGAAGAAATTGAAGCAGTTGAAATAGTGTTATTGCAAGTTACATTACTTAATTAGTGTGAAGGAGTTCTTAATGTCACTGTTGAGGAGAAAAAGATGATATATTTTTGGAAAGAGAATATTGGGTTTCATTTCAGAAGAATTCATTCTTTTTTTTTTTTTTTTTTTTTTGCATGTATGTATAGATTTATCATAAAAATAATGATTCTATTATATTTATCATCTGGTCGAGTGATGGGAATAAATATCAAATTTATCTACAGGCCTCCCTTATTATTATCTGGTTTGTTATAGTACAATTTACAATATGAGCCTGGTGGATTGTGGGCCACAAAATATTGGTTGACTCCAACATCAATTCACTGCAAATAGCTAGATATAGCTAAATTGGCAACCTTTGTTATCTTGGCTGGGTTAATGCGGTTGGCTTTCTTTGACCCCAACATCCATGTTATAATGAGGTGTGCCTGTGTATTTTCTTGCTTGTTAATCAAATATTGATTACAACCAAAAAGTAAGTCTCAAAAGTGACTTTTTCTTTTCATTTTTAGTTCCAGATTTCTGTTCAATCCCTGTAAAATTGATGTTGATCGATAACTCAATGTCAGGGGAATTTTTTCAATGCTTAAGCTCCACTTTTATTCCCATCATTACGCTGATGACATTAATGTTGGAACAGGTGCAAAATCACGGACTGACAAGAGTCAGGGTTAGCAGGTTCTTTTTGAGGATCTGCATCAAGAGTACAGTTCACGCAACAGGATTAAATGAACTTTATGAACTCTAGGCAAGAATTAGAAATTGTTGTGCAAATATATTACTAGAAAAGCTTTGTTGATGTCGGGAATGCCTGGATTGATTGCTGGCTCGGCTGAAGTGCTATCAAGAAGTTGGCTCACGTGTAGAAGTCAACCATTGAAGTGGTTCTCATCTGAACTTGGCAAAATTGGAATTGAAACATTCTCAAACATTCTACTTTGTGTGTACTGATTTTCAAATCATTTGTTTAGAAAATAGAATTTTGAAAATAAGAGTACAGTGACTAATGAGACACTGTATGTTCAGGGTTTTTTTTTCTCATATAGTTTTTCTGGAGTTAATTCGTGTAAGTATAAAACTATTTTTTAAACAGTTTTTCTGTAGTGCTCTGTAGAGTCAGTTAGAGATGAAAAAAAAAAGAAAAGATTGCCAAGTAGCTATTTACCAAACTGGCACAAGGCTACAATAATTTGGTGCTGTGTTGGGTCTTGTATTGAGCTACTGGTTTCATATATTTTCTGTCTTCATTTTGTTCACTTTATTAAAATGTTTGATTTATTATTGAATCTTACTAGATAAATTGTTGTCAAACTCCTGTACAAACTTGGAGTTAACTTGGTTTCTCTACCATAACAAGAACAATCCTTGCCAAAATGAAGGATATAAAACAGAAATGTAAAATCCAAATTCCTCTACTGTGATTTGAACACCCGACTGACCAATCGCCAGGAGGCTGTCTTACTGATACAGCTAAATCTGTAATATAGATATGCACTGGCTTATTCTGTTCAAATTGATAAATGCATTTCGACAAAAAATGTACATTTTTATCATTTTTTTATTCATTATTTATATAATACAAACATTTTGCTGTGATCATCTTTAGTCAGAATAGAAATAGGAGTGGAGTTTGACCCTGTAGCAGCCAGACCTGTTTTTTTTTTGTTTTTTTTAAAATTTTCTCAGATTTGGAGGAAATTATTTATACCAGAAAAAATCCTCTGTATCCTTCCTCTTGGGGATCATATAATAAAATACTAATCATTATCACTTGGCCCATCTTACTCTTCTTGTTATTATCTTCAGTTTTCGACTATTTACCTCCATCTTAATTTTTTATTACAACTTATCTCAAGCCATCAATCTACAGCAGTGAATGAACAGCATAGATTGGAAAAAAAGAATAAACTTTCGATAAACTTGAAGTTGCATCCCTCTTGCCTGAGGAAAGCCTAGTTAAACACTGCTATACCAACTTAATTACGAGAATTTCAGTGGCTTGCAGAAGTCCAGATCCAGCCTTTAAACTTACTCTCTACCCTTATGTCCCTTTGCCGTGTTTGTTTTGCTTTTGGTACTTGTATCATCAGTAACGTAATTTTCTATCATTCGATTTTTTAAGAATTTCTTTTTTTGTGTTTTTTTTCCAGCTTATGGGAAAGTGTTTCTTGTCCGGAAGGTGAGTGGCTTCGATTGTGGTAAATTATATGCCATGAAAGTCCTGAAAAAGGCCAGCATCGTTCAGAAAAATAAGACGACAGAACATACGAAGACCGAACGACAGGTGTTGGAGGCCATCCGACAATCTCCCTTCCTCGTCACTTTGCATTACGCCTTCCAAACGGATGCTAAACTTCATCTCATTCTGGGTAAGTTTGATCAAAATGCCTTTCTCTAATGAGGCTGCCCACCTTAAAGTATTTATAGTAATATTGTGATTTAGAATTTTTTAGCTAAAATATCAATTACTATCAATTTTTTTTCCAATTGTCTTCAAGATGAAAGAAAGACTAGTCTAAAAATAATAAAATCATTCTGTCATTTTTGGTCAAAAAATTGACCATGTTTCACCCAAGAAATTCAAAATGATTATACTACTATTAAGTGATAAAGGCCCACCTTGATTTTTTTGTTTGTTTGTCCTTTAAGCATTTGACAGCTAATAGTCGTCTTGGAAAGTCTTTGCCTAGCTGTAGTGTCACCAATTAGCATGCTGCCCATCAATGATTCTAGAGGCATGGAAAATTGTCTATGCCATTCACTAATAATGAATTTGATCCATAGCCAGATGTGGATGTAGTTCAAGTGAGAATCTTGCCTGCCACTGTGTGTATATATGTATGTATGTGCGTGTGCATGTGTCTGTGATATATTAGAAACTGTCAACATAGCTTTCCTCGGTTTCCAAGTTGGTCTGACTGGCAGGCCACAAATGGAGCTAGAGGGCTGAAAATTCTAACATTTTTACTCCTTAGTATATTTATAAAAACTTCTTAGGTTTTTAGTGGGGGTTCAATTTGTAGTATAAGTTTACGCTAAATTGATCTTCTAGTTTGTGTTTGGCAGCATTTGTGTTTATTTTTTGAAAAATATGACAAACAGAAAGATCACTGATCACCCCTATTTTCAATTTTTTAATTGATCACACCCAACACTATATACTGCCAAAAGACATTGGACATGTGACAGTTTCTATTGAGTGAATAACCAGACTTTGTTACTTTTTGCACGGACTGCTTAGTTGAAATAAAAGCTGAGCAAAAAATTGAAATGCAGATTTTCTAGGCAGTACTATTGATTTCTATTTTTTTTTCATTTTGCAGACTATGTGAATGGAGGTGAAATGTTCACTCACCTCTTCAATCGAGAGACTTTCACTGAGGCTGAGGTTCGGATTTACATTGGTGAGATTGTCTTGGCTCTTGAAACATTGCACAAGGTAAGACATTCCCTTTGATCTCTGTCTGTAAAAGTATATCATTTGCAGGATGATCGTCAAAGTGGTTTTGTTCCACTTCTAGCATTATACAAGGACTAACATAGTACCCATCAAAAATGATGGGAGTATTTACGTGTAGATAAATAGTAGAATGGTAAAGACCTATATGTGAGGCAGACTTGCTAACCATTACAATATCTGGGCAAACATGGATGAATTATAAAAATATATATTTTAATATAGATGTATTTATTGCAAACAAAAAAATGCATGCCTTGAAGGAAATTCATTTTTCTATTGTTTTTCTGAAACTTTTCGTATATTTTTTATTTTTTAATAATTTTAAAACTATGAGACTATAGAATTGGGTGAAAAAACCCCAAATTTCTTCATTTAAACTTCAATTTTATTCATTAAAAATCAGAAAAGCCTGTATTAGTTTTCTGTCCTACCACAAAGACAGCAGCAGTTGTTTCTTCTCGCTCTATTCTCCAGTGATTAATGCATGTTCTCAGTTCACACTACTTCTATTCATTTCAATGATTTAAGATGATTTTTTCAATTCGAAGTTTTATGATTTTAAAAATATGAATAATTTAGTGCACGTAGTTTCAACTTGATTCCTACAAGTTTATTTTAGTACATACACTAGAAGAAGTCATGAAATTAATTTCCCTTTATTTCTTTGTCTGAAAACAAATAGATTGATATGGGTGGTACTTTTTTCTTTTCCTTTTACTTTGAATAAACTTTTTACAAAATATTAATTTTTTAGTCACTGGAGCTTGAAAAAAAAATTTTGATTTCTCCTAAACATTGCGAGTTGAGCCTCGTGGGAATCATTTCCATAAATATTCCCAGCTATTCTTTGAATTTAATGTCAAACACAGCCACCTAGTGTCAAAACTCTGGAATTATTGTTCCCACGAACTCCCCCCCCCCACTTTCCTCTCCACCTTTTCTCTATCACACATTTAAACAGTTTATAATGTTCTCAAAAAGTTCAAGTCTGAGTTGTACAGGGTCTCTCAAAAGTTATATACATTTTCTTTCTCATTTTTCTCTTGAGATTTCTGTCCAATCTCTGAGAAATTGATATTAATCGATAACTCGATGTCTGAGAATTCTTTGACACTTAAGCTCTCCATTCGTCTGAAGTGTTATGAAGAAGTAGGCTCACATGTGTGAGTCTACAAGTCGAGTAATTCTTTTTATAACTTGGCTAAATTTGAATGAGAAAATCCTTTAACATTATAGGTGGTTTTCTGATTCCCAAACTTTCTGTCTGTTTTGGGAGGACAAATAAGGTGTATAATGACTTATGAGACACCCTGGATTCATCCTATTTCAATTTGAAATTAGTAAGTAGGCTATGTTGGCATTTGGGAAAAAAAGTTTTAAATTATTGTTTTGGTATTAGTTTATTTTTTAAATGATACAAAAGGAATATACAATGATTGCACTGAATGGAAAGATTAATTACCAAATTGAAATAATATATATAAGTATATACAGGAAGAACAAGATGGTTACTTTCTTTTTTTTCTTTTTTTTTTTAAATTATTTTAGAAAATTTTTTTTTCATGTTATCAAAAACTATCAGGAAACCAGCAGTTAAAATTGCCAACATAGGTTTCTTCAGTTTTCAAGTTGGTCTGGCTATTTATGTATGACACATACGGGCCACATCAATGAAGCTAGAGAGATGAAATTTCAAGCTTTTATTCCTTATTATGTCTAACAGAGACCTTTTTTTTTCTTTTTTTAAAAAATTCCCCCTCTAAATAGGTTTTTAGTAGGGTGTTCAATTTGCAATGTGAGTTTACTCTAAATTGGTGTTTAGTTCGTGTCCAGGAGTATTCATGCTTGTTTGTTTGTTGTAGTTTTTTAATTTTTAATTTTTTTTAGTGGTCATCATTTCTTGACCAGATTTTTGTGTATAGAATGCTCGTTAGCTGTTGAATCAGAGTTTAAATTCTCTTTTGTTGTTCTTCTTTCTGTACAAAATGAATAAAAGCTTATCAATGTAAAAGATGATGCGAGACAAAGATTTTATGGATTAGAAACTTGTTAATTTACTGCTATCAATTCTTTATCATTATTTGCGATGTGTCGGTCTGTCTGTGATGTAGCAAACAGAAAGAGAGGAAATGGACTAATGCAAAAATACTAACACAAAATTGGTACTAACCAAGAACTGTGTGTGTGTATGTGTGTTTATTTGGCTGCTGATACAGTGAGTAGAGATGAGAAATTAAATCAAGTGGAGAGAGATAGGGGGAAACAAAGATATTTGCTAGAGGCAAATGGCTGTTTGTGTGTGTGTGTGCGCTTGTATTACTACTACTTCTACTACTATTATTTCATCATGTACCCAAATGTAGACAATGCTCTAGTTTGGTATTGGGAACTGTGAAAATAAGAATAGTTTTTTTCTTTTAAATATGTCCTTATTGTCCCTAACACTCCCATGAGTTTTCAGATACTACAGTGTTTCAGATTTCCACCCCTAAATATATCAATGCAGCACATGCTGTCCTTGATAACCTTTTGATAGACTTTAAGTCTATTAACCACTTCTTTAAATTAAAATGCCAAACTTGGACAGAAGAGTAATTCAATTAATATGATAATTTTCTTTTCTTCAAATTTTGATTAGTTAGTGAAAATTCAGTGAAGAAATATCCATTGCTATAATCAACATGACTGAAAAATCAATAATGGTTAGGATCTAATCATCACTTTAATTAACCTTTTCCTTCCAATCAGTACTAATTAAGATTAAATCACTTGACGGCAAAGTGGTTTTAACTGCATGTTAATTCTAGTTTCACTTTCATTTTTAAAGTAAAAACCACCTTTGTGTGGGAGGTTCCTATCTTGAGGTTTCTCTTAGATGATTATAGGTTGTTCTTTCTATCCTATAGTAGAGCATTCCTATAAAATCCTTTTGATAAGCTGAAATGGCGTAAAGTGAAGAAGCAATTACCATTAATTCATAGGGATAACATTTTTGAGCGTTTCAAAAGAATTGTGATCATGGTATGATTGGCTGGGTCATCGGAGACCAGGGTGGTTGGAAGTTCAGGAGAGAGGGTGCATGCTGCCTTTACAACAAATCTCTGCAAAAATACTGAATGCTATTTTCCCTTTTTTTTTTTTTTCACAAAAGAATGAAGTGGTATGCAGCAAACTTTCGAAAAGTGGGGTAGTCTCTATTATATTAGTCGGGTAGATCTCTATTATATTAGTCGGGTAGATCTCTATTATATTAGTCGGGTAGATCTCTATTTGTGCTTTTTTGAAAAAGATTAAATTTATTAATCCTTATGGCTTTTTAGTTAAAACTTCTTCATTCATGAGAAGTGTGGTAATTTATGTGTTGCCTTCTCCATCAGACAATTTTCAAATATAATTGATGAATATAACAAAAAAATATACCTATAGATAATCGATACCTGATGAAAAAAATGAAAGTGGTTGATTTTATTGATATTTCGATATTTTTTTACGATCTCTTCTTTTTCTAGAAATACAAAGTTAATTCTTCTTTGCTTTAGAAAGGACTCAAAATAGCAAACGTTGTAATCTTAACTCCAAAGCTGCAAGTCCTGAAACCAGAAAAGAGTGTGGATTGCAAAAGACTCGCCTATTTATATACAAACTAAGTTTGTGTATAGCATCCCCAGAGCAGGGGTAGTAACATATGTCATTAGTATCGCTGGTGATTGTTTACCTCTGCCAACTACCAGTCGGTCCATCTGTTAGTCCACACAAATAGTTCTCCGTAGATTTCAATGACTTTTTATAGAAGGATGGTTTCTGGGCTGAGGATTTGTGTGGATCCAGTTAGTGTTTTTACAGTAACCTTCCACCACATTGTTGCTATATATATGACCTGATTTTGAGGTGCTATCTACTTATTTGCTCTGAAAAAAGTCTTAGTCTGTTTGTTTGTCAATATCTCCTAAAGTTTTTCATAAATTTCTATTTCATTTTGTTGAAGCTAGTGGACTGCTGAACGAGTGATTAAATTTTGGGTCAAATCCAGGAATTTTCTCTCAGTACCGCCCCCACATTGTAGGTAGAAGTCCACATATCTCCAAAAATGAATTTCAATGACATTTTCTGTAAGGTGTTTGCTCATGGGATAAGAAAGAATTGATTACATTTTGTGGCAGATGCAGGAATTTTTTTACAGTTACTCCCCTGCATCGTAGCTATCTGTAAACTTTCATTCAGTTTTCAGTGATAATGACATTGGCAAAGATGTGTGCTTTCTAGTATCCTGAGTTCTTCCATCCCCCTCCCAACCTTTTTCATGTCATGCTGTCTTCATCTCAGCATGTACCTCAAGCACCTTAATCTTCCTCTTTGCCAATTTGTCATTTCCTCATCTCCCCAAACTCTCACTTCTCCCCTGCTGTTCCTCCCCCAACTGTACATTTTCAAAATCCCTTTATGTTTCATCAGAAGGACTTTGGAGAATTTGACAAAAAAAGCTGTCATTCGAGAGACGAAAAGAAAAGAATTTAATGGCTTTTTCCATTCTCTTTTTTTTTTCACTTTTTTTCTTTTTTGCTCCCTTCTTTTTTTTATGGGCCCTTCCTTTTTACATTCCTCTCTCCACCTCTTTATCTTTTCTTTTTCTTTCATTTTATTTTGTTTTTTGTTTTCTTCTTTTTCTTCTCTTTTCTTCTTTTTATCTTCGTTACTCTCTTTTTCTCTCCTTTTTCTTTTTTTTGTCCTTTTTTTTTGCCCTTTTTCTTTTTTTTGTCCTTTTTTTTTCTTTTTTTGTCCTTTTTGTCTTTTTTCTATTTTCCTTTCTTCTTTTTTCTTCCCTTTTTCTTTTTTTTGTCCTTGTTTTTCTTTTTTTGTCTTTTTTTAATTTTTTGTCCTTTTTTTTATTTTTTCTCTTTTTCTATTTTCTCTTTATCTTTCTTCTTTTTTCTTGTTCCCTTTTTCTTTTCTTCTTTTTTTTCTCTCCTCTTTCTTTTTCCCCTCTTCGGCTTCTCTCCACTGCCTGTGAGATATTAAAGCTCTTGAGGTGTTACCCCAAGCTTCTCTCTACGTGTGGGTGGGGAAATCACATCCACCCACTCCTCTTCTTTTTAGTTGGATCATGTGATATCCCTGACTCATACTGAGCACATTTACACATATGCGCACACACACACACACATTAACATAAACATTTATTTTCACACACATTTATGGACTTTTCCACGTGTTACCATGACTTGCTCATACACGTACACACACACACACACACACACACACGTGTGTTCATTTACTCGTACATACATTATAGCAATGTAAACACATAAACACTGTTATATCTTCATCTAAACATACAATCATACAAATGGCAATTGTAAGAAATTCCTGGATCCACCTCAAAACTCTATCAATTCTTCCTTTTCCCATGGCCCACCCTTCCAGAATATTTGGGGAACTTTTGGAGGTGTTGTGAGGACATATATCTATGGTGCTAGGGAGGTAACTGTAAATGAAAATCTCAATGATAGACATGAGTGAACACATACACTTATTCTAACTTTGTCGGCAGAGGTATATGAATGATTAAGTATATTTTTTTTTCTTTCTCACTTTATGATACTGGGTTGTGAGACTCATACCCCCCCCCCTTCAGCTCAGGTTTGAAAGGGGGATTTCCTCTTCAGGTTTGAATTTTGTTCCCGTCCAATGGCATAATTTTAAGTACTTTTCATTATTATGAGTGAGAATTTCGTGGCATCCACCCTGAATAGCCTCCATTTGCATCTATCTTTTTTAACGTGATGTCAGTCCTCTTTGGGGAGTAAAAAGATTAGCTGAGAATTCTTTTTTCCATCTTACTTTGATTTTTTTTCTTTCATTTTGACTTGAAAAAAAAATTTTTGATCACAACTTAACGGAAGCTGTCAATCTATGGCAGTAAGTAAACAGCACAGATAGGAAATAAAGAATGATCTCCTGGTGAGACGCGAAGTCGTGTCCCTTTTGTTGGAGGGATGTCAGGTTTAATGTATCTGCTACTATACCTACTTATCTACGAGAGCCTAACTGGCTTGCAGAAATCTAAATCTAACCTTTAAACCTACTCTATTTGATGAAATATAAACTGAAATAAAATGATAGAGAGGTATAAGGTTTATGCTTTTTTTTAATTCATTTTAGTTCTAGAGTATTTTGTATGAAATGACATTAGCACTTGATGACAGGATTGAAATATCAATTCATTTGCAATGCTTGCTGATGACATAACCAATAAAGCACTTGTGTAATGTGGCATTTTTGTGTGTGCGCACACACACACACACACACACACACACACTCATATGAAGACATGCAATTATTTCTATAAAAACCTGCACACGCTAATATGCGTGTGTAATTTTATACAGATTTCTCTATAGACCCTCCCGTATAACCTAATCCATATGTGAACCCGTGTGTGTGATATGTTCTTGCTAATTGTCTGCTGAGGATGGAATTCCATTGGATGACAACCTGCCATTTTTTTCCTGGCTTCAAATACAAAAGACTCCTGTGTCAAAATTGGATCTTTTTTTTCTTCCTTTTTTTACTTTGACGAACGGATCCTGGGATCCGAATGCTTTTCATATTTGGTTTGTTTAATTGTTTTTAGTAAAAAGTCTTTTCTCCAGGTATTTGGCTTGGTATTTTGAGACCATCAACTTCAACATGTAGGTTTCTTCAGTTTTCAAGTTGGTTTGGCTGGTTATGTATGTATTATGCGTAGGGGTCTCACCTTTGAGCTACAGGGCTGAAAATTCAAACATCTACTCAATATGTCTAGAAAAAGTCCTTTTTTTTCTCCAAATATCCCCACCCCCACCCATAGTTTTTTAGCGAGTGGATTCTGTTCACAATGTTAGTTTATGCCTAATTTTTTATTTTTTTTATTCAGACTTTTTAATGATCACTTACCAACAAAAGACATGATCCGTTTTTCTAACCTTTTAATTCATCTCCCCCAACATGGCACGATGTCAAAGATGTTGGTCTCATGACAGCTTCTTTCGAGTGACTAACCAGCATTCCTTGTATTCAAGTTTGATTGTTTTCTTTCTAAATGATTAATGGCACTTTTAACTCGTCCCATGTGAAATGCAAAACTGATTTCCGTCACATAGTCCGGCTTCCTGATGTAACCATTTTTTTTTTTTTTTTTTTCTGCTTTCAGCTGGGTATCATCTATAGAGACATTAAATTGGAAAATATTCTACTCGACTCTTCCGGACATATTGTTCTGACAGATTTTGGCCTCAGCAAAGAATTCTTGCCTGGTGACACGGTGAGCAGACATTTTTATCACCATGATCTTTCTGAAAAGTTCTTTTCTTTCAATAGATTTTTTATTATTAACAATTTTTGTAAATTTTATACGACCAGTCATCTTCACTTTAATGTTTTTGTTGGTTTTTATTGCAAATGTATTAAACAGCGTGGATTAGAATATGGGATAAGCCCATATTGAGACATTAACTAACATCTCTCTGTGCTGAAGGGAGGCTAGGTATCCATCCTGCTGCTTTTACCATCTGAGCTACAGGGAGTCACATGACAAGCACGAGTCCAAATCATACCTTAAAACTCACTCTCCACCCTGACATCTTCTGCGTCATTTATTTAGTTATTCCCGTGTTAGGGGGCTGTGAAGTGAGATTTTATTCAGTTTTCTTTAATTGAATTCATAACAGACTTACTTTGGAAATAACTTGGATGTTTTTTTTTATTCTGATGTTGAAATCCAAAATTAGTTTGTGGGTGCTCTACCACCTATACTTGGTATAATGAATGGGAAGCAGAGCACCAAAACATTTTTACAAATTATCAGAATCTTGCATATTTGATTCACCACTGTATGATGATTAATATCAGAAACCATCAACATAGGTTTTTTTTTTTTTTTTTTTCAGTTTTTCTGTTTATGTATGTACTGCATATACATGACACACCGATGGAACTTGAGGGCTGAAAATTTAAACATTTATTCCTTATTATGTTCAGAAAATACAAGTGGGGGATTCAATTTACAGTGCAACTTCATGCTAAATTGATCCTTTAGTTTGTGTCTGGCAGTGTTCACTGCAAGAGACGTAACATTTAATTGATCACCCCCCCCCTTTTTTCTCCAATTTTTTAAGGTCTCTTGTTGGACATAGGCCCTCTGCATGTAAATAAGACTTGTGGGTGATGGGCATTTCTCTGCTCTGCTGTTTGCATGGGGAAAGAGATGAATACATGACATTCCCAAGGGCATTAGTGCAAAGAGAATGCTAACTGTCTCTGCTGGTGTTTGAACTGGGCTTACTGGTCCTAATCTCCATGCTGCTAACCATTTGGTGACTTGCGCTTCCTTATATGAGTTGTTCATTGTAAACTTATGCAATGTTCTTCCATACGAATAGAGCTCTCTGGTGGATGGGGAATATAAGCTAAATAATAAAATAATTCGCTTAAATTCAACCTTACTGACCGTCTGGAGCAGAAGGTAGAATACTGGCCTCCGGGTCTGAAGCGAAGGTTTCACTCCTACCTCGTGGTACTGGATGGGAAAATGTATAATCTATAGCCACACTGAAGAGTTGTGATACAACGGAATAATTTTAAAAAAATATACATATATATATATATATATATATATATATATATATATATATATAAAAGAATGGTAGACAACCGATGGGGATCACAATTCACAACATAGATCCCCAGAGATCACATGCACAACCAAGGTGAGCAGAATACGAGATATAGAGATGAAGTAGACAAATTGCGAAAGTATTGGCTCCACAATTCCCATGATAGAGGGATGTGGTGAATCCTGTGAATGGTCTCTGTCCAATGATGGATGATAAAAGACCAATGATGGTATTACTAGGCAAAAGCTGTCTGGCTGGTCAGTAAATATCATTTTATGTTCACTTGCTTTGTCCAATGTGGTCAGAGATAAGGAGAAAAAACCAACAAAGAAACACCGCAAAGTCCCTTTGATTCAACAGGAATCTAATTTTAGGAATATTTAACGGCCATAAAGAAAACAATCATCGAGAAGTGGTTTTACAGTTGAGTAAATTCTTTTTGACAATCAAACCAGATTTTTGTCAGTCCAAATCTAATGCTGGAGTTGGCTTTCCCCCCCCATAACAAAAACAATCCTCACCTAATTTAGGTGAGTAAACTCTTCACTGCTGTTCTCTCCCTCGTAAAACCAAACGAATATATAAGATTAACATTTCCCCACTGTAATTTGAAATTGCGACCAAGTAATTGGTAGGCAGTTCTTTTACCAACTGAGCAAGTCTTACATATTTATGAAAATTCATGCCAGAGCTTATTCCATTTATATTGATACATTTATATTAAAAATATATATATTAGAAATTATCTAACAAAACTGCCTCCATAGTTTTCTTCAGTTTTCAAGTATCTGGCTGGCTATCTATGTAAGTGTCATGACTATAGTCCTTATCAATGAAGCTAGAGGGCTGAAATTCAAACATTTACTATTCATTATATCTAGAAAGAATGTTTTTTTGAAAATCCCCCCCTTCAATTATTTGTGGGGGTTCAATTTACAGTGTAAGTTTATGCTAAATTGGTCCTTCTGTTTGTGTCCGGCAGCATTTTCATTTGTTTCTTTGAAAATTCAGACATTTTTAGTGATCACCTCCCAGCAAAAACGAAAGTCTGAGAACTTTGTCAATTAAGCTTTCCTTTTTTTCCAATTTTTTAATTGATCATCCCCAACATAGCATGCTACCAAAAAAAAAAACATTGATCGGATGACAGTTTCTATTGAGTGACTAATCAGACCTGTTTTAGGAATATTTAAGAGCAATAAATTAAACAAGCATGGATATATGGTTTTTATCATCTAGAAATCTTTTCTTAAAATTTGAAGATTACTTGACAATAAAACCACATTTTTATGGTTGTTTTCTTTATGGCTATTAAACATTCCTAAAATTAGATTCCTTTTGATCTAAGTACTTCAGTTGAAGAGATTTCTTGGTGGTTTTTATGTTATTTTTATTTCTAATCTCTGACCACATAGGTCAAGGCAAGTAGCATGAGATGATATTAACTGACCAACCCGACAGACCAGACCACTTTTGATATCTCTCACTCTCTCTCTCAACCTTACCCCCTTCTCTCTCCTCTCTACCTTGCCCTCCTCTCCGTTGACTTGTGATCAGAAGTTGTTGTTGTATGCTGTTAAAGAACCACTCCTGGCATGCTTCAAGTGTTCCTGTTGCAACCGTTGATTAAGGTTATTGTGAGCAGAAAAAGCACAAGAAGCACTTGGGCTCTCCTTTACTTCAAGGGGCTGAAGAAGTCCAAGGATGTTGACCTTTTGAACTGGGAGGCTCAGTTTTCAAAAGCAATATAGAAAAAAAAAAGTGTTTAGACTTGTTTACTTTTTACACATTTCATCATAGTATGGAGATGTTTATTTGCTCCTCAACCTTGGAGGCAAATTTGACACAAGGTCAAGCTTGATGTTGGGACCCTCTCTTATGTGTGGTTGGGTCCCAAAATTGACTAGTTCCATTGAGACTTCTGTTTTTTGGGATGCTTGTGACAGCAGTGTCCATAATCCTCCAAGCATAATGGGTGAAACAGCCAGAGGAAGACAGACCCTCCCACACCCACATCCACACACCTGGAACTAGATGTTGATTTCTCCCTTTGGCATTGGCCAAATGATACAAGAAATGAGAAGTCCATGATACACTGATTTCTGGTTTTTTTTTTTTTTTTTTTTTTTCTTCCTGAAATTTACTGAGCTTGAGTTTAGCCTGAGGCTGCTTAGGTTTGTTTAGCACAAATGCCCTTGGGAAAGGAATGGATCCACACTCCACTCAGTTATGGGTAAATAGCAGGGAAGTTGGAGCCCCTTAAGGGATATAGGTAAGAATGTATAACTACATATGAGAAAAGCAGGAGTTTATTAAATAATCTTTGTTAGCAAAGAATTATGTTGCTTTGGCTCCTTTTCTTAATCTAACAAGATTTGTACATGGATTTATTTTATAGTGATTTCCTATAATATGGAATTTCCTGTGTATTTCCATTGAACACACTTTTCAGCACTGAGAGTTTTTTGAATGCATTTTTATAAGTGAAAAACATAGTACTAAAAAAAAAAAATTTCAAACTGCTTATTTTATTTTTATTTATTTATGGTGCCTGCTTGGGTTCCAACATATTGACTACACACTGATGGACTTTTCTCCAACGGTCCCTATTTATTGTCTGGCATGGTAGAGTAGTATGTTTAATATTGCTTTGGTCTTTGGTAATGGTGTTCAGCCAGCATTGTCTTGGTCTGCCTTACTATATGGCTTCATCTAAATATTGACTTTGAATGATGTTATTGAAAGCAAGCAGGGTTTAGAGATGAGTAAATTATGCTCTGGCTAGAAGCACAAGTCAAGGACTATTTATAAATCTATTGGCTTTGAGTACATTAGTATCAGAGTTGGCTTAGTGACAAGAGCCGGCTGATTGATGGGTATTTGTGTCAAGGAAGGCGGCAGAGATAATCATCTGGACCCTGTGTATGTTGTCAGGTATTAGTTGCTATGCAAGGACACTTGGCAGTGCCTGGGATTTTTCTAATACAGGCATCTCAAGTGGATCCTAACCTTTAAGTAGATATCCTAGAAATGTCTCTACAGATTCTTATTTTTTAATTTCCCGTTGTGAAGAGGGGGGGGCAAGGGGGGTACCTTTGGCTTGTGATATTGAGTATAGTGTAGAGGATGATCTCCTTCTCAGGAAGATTAACAGGATTGCCACGGGAGGATTACAACATGATCTCCACATGCATGGGGCACGTAGTATTCTCAGTCACCCTTCTAGGTACTGCCCCGATTCGATGTTGCTCAACTTCATTGATTATATGAGAACCAGTGTGTGAATGCGGTTTGGCTTTAATAGTTTTCTGCTAAAGAGAAATCTATAAACTTACGAACATTTTGGATTAATGTCAATTATTGATGAAAGAATGCATTTATAGTTATCAATGTTGTCTATGCCAAATGTCAGGATTGATTTCTGCTAAATTATCATGTATGCGTTACCCAAGTTTCTCAGAAAGAAAGAATGGATTACTATTAGACAAAAATGCTATATCATCAAAGTTTTAATCATAAACAATGAAAGACTGGACATTGATGTAAAAAATGTCAGTTCGTATTTATTTTTTTATGTCTAAATATATTGAAATTAAGTTGAAAAAAAAGATAAAACTATTGTTTGTCAAAACATGAGAATATGCTGTTCATTTTCTTAATTATTTTTTGTTGTTGACATTTCAAGGTTTTTGAAGTTTATTTTTATAAAGTTGGTGTCTCACTTTTTTATTGAAAAGTGATCAAGGTTACCTTCACTCTATATTGTAACATTTTGGATGCTTGAAAAACTTTGAGAATGCATCTTGTAACTATCAAAATTTGCTTGAAATTTGAATCTAAAGTAATGAATGTGAGAAATTTCACATATTGCTATGGCCAAAAAGTTTCTGTTTTTGCTGTTAGATAGCATTTAGTTTTGAACAACTTGATTAAAAAAAATGCTATTGATTGTATTATAACAGCTGTCTTATTGAAGTGCATTTTAAAAGAAAATGTCAAAATGCTTATTAGCTCTTAATGTCATAAACCACTTGATACACCCCAATTTGATAGTGGGAGCTCTTTGGTGGAGGGAACAAAGTTTTTTTAATCTTTTTTGTCTGATGGAATATAAATGAATAAAAAAATTTCACCTAAACTTGAAAGGGAAGTAACTTTGCTCAGTTGTTATTCCTCTTGTTATTGACATCTGTATTTTCTTATATGTAAATAAGAGTTGATTTTAACATCGGCAATGCAGTGGGGCATAGTGGTCACTGGCACTGAAAACAGAATTAGTGGACCAAGTTTGAGTTTTGATCAAGGTTGGCTACATTCACTACACAATAATGCCCTTAGGAAAGACATGAATCCCCCATGTGCAGTTTTATGCTTGTTATTGTCATTTCAGTCCATATTTGAGCCATGCTAGATTCTTTGCTCTCTTGGTGGACTTAATTGAATTATAGGATTTCACCGATTAGTCACTTTGTTATTTTGTCTTTTTCATATAGTTTTTCACTAGATTTGATAACAAGGTTTTTGATGACTTATTTTTTTCTATTTCAGAACCATCGAGCTTATTCTTATTGTGGTACAATGGAGTACATGGCCCCAGAGGTGGTGCGAGGCAGTTCTGCAGGACATGATTTTGTGAGTTTTATATTCCTTTACTTATTTAATGGTTTCTTCTTCATGTTGTAATGTGAAATAATAAATGTAAAGGCTTAAGTTGCTTTTTATTGAGATTGGGACTAAGAAAATATTCAAAGAACTTTCATCTCTTTCTCACACACACACACACACACACATATATATATATATATATATATATATATATATATATATATATATATATATATATATATAAAGATTATTTAATTTATTTTTTCAGTCTGTTGATTGGTGGGCCCTTGGTGTCCTAACATATGAACTGCTGACTGGTGCTTCTCCATTTACAGTCGAAGGTGAAAGAAACACATCCAAAGAAATCTCACAGTAAGTTTTCTTCAACTTGGATACATTTTTGTCAAAATCATTTTATATCTTCAATATCTATTACCCACACTTGAAATCCCTTGGGGGCCCCTTTTTTTGTTTTTGAACAAATCAAAACGAAAATGAATCACTGTAGATCTAAAAAAATAATCTGCAATTATCTAAAGAAAAAAAAATTGATTTTTTATCTGGTATAATTTTTTGAAAAAAATACCAGCACAGGATATGGATTTTGTTTGTTCAAAATGAATACAGAGACCCAGGAAAGAATTTTTTTTTTTTTTCCCTCATTTTTGGGCAGGCCGTTTTGATTATCCGTAAAATTATATTTATTTCTATGAAGTCGTTTATGGATCAGTAACCTATCTCTATTTAACAAAAAAGATCCTTAAATAAATTGAAACACATTTATAATGAAATGAATTTGTCAAAAAGATGGATTTTTTTATTTTTAAAAAATTTTTTTTTATAAATCAAAAAGAAAAACTCTTGCAAATTTTGAAGGTTGTAGCCCCAAAAATGTGACCCAGGGACACAGCAGACAAACACACTGACAAGCAAAGTGAGAAGAATCTGCAGCTTACTTGGCTGGGTGTTTGGGCCGGCCATTTTGATTATCCATAAAATTATGACATTTATTTCTATGAAGTCTTTTGTGGATCAATAACCTATCTCTATTTAACACCATAAATCCTTAAACAAATTGAAACACATTTATAATGAAATGAATTAGTCAGAAAGATATATTATTTTTTTTTCTCCTGCTACACTTGACCCTTTCAACCCTGATGCACTAAACATAAATTGTTTCTTCATTTTAGACGATTCAAAATATTGTTAAAAACTGAATGATTTTTGTCTTCTTTTCTCTCCCCTTCCAGGCGTATCCTGAAGAAGAATCCGCCAATTCCTCTGCATTTTTCTTCATCAGGCAAATCTTTTATTGAAGCTTTATTGCACAAGGATCCCACCAAGCGGCTCGGGTACAAGGGGTCTGCAGAAATCAAAAAACATAATTTCTTTGCTGTAAGTTGGCTTTAATCATAAATTTGTACATTTTTGGAGAACAAATTTTACAAGTGGAATTAATATTTAGAGAGATTAGATTAAGATAACTCTGTGTATTTCTATCTGCATTATGCTTCCAGTAGGAGCATTTGGGGAAGGTTAGGTAGTATCATAAGAGTGTAGGAAAGGAGAGGGGAGAAGAAATTAGGAAGTTTGCTTAGGAAATAACAGGAATTTTTCATATGAAACTGATCCATATTTGTCTAACATTTTGATAGGAACTTTGATGGGCAATGGAGATTGGAAGGGATGAGGGAGAGAATGAAAAGATACAGGCAAAGGGTGTGAAGAGCAGAGGCATGAGATGATGGATAATCTTATTTGTCAACACCCATGAAATTTCCATGGGTCCAGTTGGTATGAAATAAGTTTCTCTGTAAACTGGCGTCCTAATTCTTTCAAGATTATATTTAAGCCGAAGTTTTGTAGTCTTTTTCAGGTTTTCATCATTACTTTGAATGTTTTCCTTTTCTTTCTCTCTCGTTTCATTTGATCATTTTGATGTTGCAGACAATTTTCTGTCTTTCACATCCATTTTCACTTTGCCATTTTTTCATTTCTTCTTTTTTTTTTTTTTCTTTCCAGAATTTGAATTGGGATAAATTGGCCCGAAAGGAAATCACAGCTCCTCTCCAACCCAAAATCAATCATGAATTAGATGTGAGCAATTTTTCTGAAGAATTTACCAAAATGGAAGCAGCAGATTCCCCAGCAGTTGTGCCATTAAATGGTGAAAAGATATTCAAGGTGAGAATTTGGACTAGTTAAACTTTTCTCTTTATTTATAATTTTGCTGGTTTATTTCAATTTTTCAAGATTGGTTAGATTTTTTTCCTTCACTAAATGTTCTGTTTTCTGATTGGTCAATTTTTTTGCCTCTTGCAACTGACTATGGCTATATTATCTGAACTGTATAAAAACTTAAAAGGCAATAGAAGTGGGCTGTCTTAGAAGAATACTGAACATATATATATATATATATATATATATAATATAGAGAGAGTAACAAATGTAGAAGTATCCCAACATGCCCTTATAAAAAATTCATTAAAGGATAGTGAACTTAAATTCCTGGTCCATGTGATCAGAAAGGGAGAAATAGAACGTCTTTCGTTGGAAGAGAGTATGCCTTGGAAACAGAAGATGAAAAAGAAAACTTGTGGATATGAAAAAAACTAACACACACTTAAAAATACGAGACATAATTGACACTGCAAGGGATTGTTTGAAGAGCTTTGATCACCCAAGTGTGCAAATACTCTAGACACATAAAGAAGTGAGTGGTTGTATTTTTCAGTCTAGTGAACTCGAGATGATGTTGGATAATCTGTTGACCCATCACCCTAATTGTGTGAGTGTATGAATAAATACTATCACTAATCAAATAACCAACCATGCCCTTCATATTGAAAGGATTGACCATCACAAAATTGACAGAATTTTTATTTAGAGACAAAGAACTTACTTTTTGAAGTTATTGACTATTGTTACATTCAGAATATTAGTCAGTTTAAGTGACTCACAACATGGATTCTTTGAAGTCATATGTGATATTGTGGCTGGCAAAAAATAAGATGGCTTAGAGATGATTTAGAGAAGTTCAGAAGGTATTATCACCATGGCATTCGGGTGCAAGAAACTTGTTAGATTTCGGCGAAGGTCTATGTCCGAATACTAACTTTAAAAAATGTCTGAAGATGTTGAGTTGAAAAAGTGGTTGGATAACCTTGTATTTATTTTATTGATTTTTCATTAAGTCAAAGGTATGGATTAGATTTTCCTGATTTTCACTTTTGTGTTCCGTCTTATGACAGACGGACAAGATGATAAATATTAATTACTGTGATAAATTACGATTGTAGGATTTGAAACAATTGAAAAGATCCAGGAAAATATTTGCTTTGTGTGAGTTTTAGTCCCTTAACTATTTAGAAGAAATGTAAAGAACTTGTTTTGGTACTTTGTGATTGTTGTGTTGAAATTTCATGCCATTCACTCATCTTTTGTTTCTGATGGTGGATTAATAATATTGTTTATAACAAGTTTTTTTTTTTCCTCATCTCTTTTTTAACAGGGTTATTCCTATGTCGCTCCATCTGTCATTTTCTCGGACAATGCAATTAGCGATGATCTTCTTCAGTTCAATTATGTTAACCAACCAAGAGTCAAAAACATCACGGCTGCCAGTCAATTCAAGGTACGTTGACAGAGGATTGCTTAGTTTTATCTTACATACTCCTCCTGGAAATTGGATAATAATCTTGAACTTTCATAGAATTGTCATCATTTGTTTTTGTAATGTTATCGTGTAATTCCAGTAAGCAAGTGGTTTGAAGGAAAACATATTTGGACTTGTCGGAGAATCCCCATGGTGTGGATTTTCACAGCTTTTTACTTTCATCTTATTTTTTCTGGTTGTTTCTCACCCGGTTCTTACTCTTTATTTCCGATCTGTGCCGTTCGCTCGTTGCCATTGAGTGACGAGACAAGTCGAAAAGAATAATAATCGTCTAATAAGAAAAATGAATAGTCAGGAGAATCGTGTGAAATTTACAAATTAATTTTGGCCTCGGTCTTTGTTGCAATGAGTGACAATTGTAAAAAGGATTTTGCCATATATGGATTGTGAGTCGAGTGGAATGGATTGAAAATGTTTTATCATGAAACAATCAAGAGAGAGAGATGTGTAGGGTTATGGAAATGTAATATGATTTTGTCATCCCCTGTAATGGTTGAATGAATCTCAAATTGACTCATACAGAGGGAAGGGAAAATAATCTCCTGTTTTTCTGAAATGTCAAGTACACTTCCCCTTCTGACCAGGAAAAAAAAAAACAATAGGATCTCTCTCCACTTAGTCACGCATACAACAACCAAATGTTTTATGTACCTCTGTGTGTCTGTGTATGTATGTATGTATGTATGTGCGTCTATGTATGTATGTGTGTCTGTGTATGTATGTGTGTCTGTGTATGTATGTGTGTCTGTGTATATATGTGTGTCTGTGTATGTATGTGTGTCTGTCTGTGTGTCTGTGTATCTATGTATGTATGTATGTCTGTGTGTATATGTATGTGAATGAGTATGTATGTATGCATCTGTGTGTATCTGTATATATGTGTCAGTGTCTTGGTATGTATTTCTGTGTGTGTGTGTATATGTTTATATATTTCTGTGTGTGTGTGTATATGTTTATATATTTCTGTGTGTGTGTGTATATATTTATATATTTCTGTGTGTGTGTATATATTTATATATATCTGTGTGTGTGTGTATATATTTATATATATCTGTGTGTGTGTGTATATATTTATATATATCTGTGTGTGTGTGTGTATATATTTATATATATCTGTGTGTGTGTATATATTTATATATATCTGTGTGTGTACATATATTTATATATATCTGTGTGTGTGTATATATATTTATATATATCTGTGTGTGTGTATATATATTTATATATATCTGTGTGTGTGTATATATATTTATATATATCTGTGTGTGTGTATATATATTTATATATATCTGTGTGTGTGTATATATATTTATATATATCTGTGTGTGCGTCTGTATATTTATATATATCTATGTGTGTGTGTCTGTGTGTATGTATGTATATATCTAATTGTGTGTGTGTATACATAATGTGTGGATGCTCTCTCATATGTATGCTTATATATGTTTTGTGTGTGTGTATATATAATAACATACACTCACATAGATTAATTACTAAGCCTGTATCCCAATGATGAAAAGAAACATTTTTTTTTACCAGACAAATGTTGAGTCTTTCAACACTTTGTCTTTTACTTGCTAGTCTCATCCATTCTTTCATTTGGTCTATTTAACAACATTCCTCATCTAATATCCTCCCCCATGATTAATTCCATTGATTATCAACCATTGCATGCTCTCTAAGCCATAATTTTATTTTTTTTTTCCTTTTTCTAAAATGATGTAATTCTGATATTTTCAGAATTCACCTTTTTTTCAAAATTATGAACTGGAAGGTAGAATCCTGGGAGAGGGGAGTTATTCTGTATGCAGGTAAGTGTTTTATACTTATTAATCTGTCTCTGTTGTTCAGTAATCAGGGTTGTATTTAAAGTAGTTGCAAACAGTGCAGCTGCACTGGACCCCAAGATTTCAGGGACCTCCCTCCAAAAATATTCTTATATTTCTTACTTCTGAGGGGTAAAAAAGTAAAATATCTTGACTAAACTTGTCCCTGGATTTATTATGTCACATAGATTATAAATGAATCTGTGAAGGACTGAACATTGAATTAAATGTCATGATTTTATGAATATTTCAACTTTTGTTTTGATGTGTTTGAAAATATTTGCTAAATAAACCGCTATTAGATTTGGCTCTGGGTATTTAAATGAAATGTTAGATAAGTCTTACAAGTAAGTTCAATTCTCGTTGAGACTTTGAAAAACAGCATTTTTTTCTCTAAATTCTGTAGACGCTGTGAACACAAAGTTACGAAAATGAAGTGTGCAGTGAAAATCATTTCTCGTCGTGTCGACCATACATCTGAAGTGAAGATGCTGCGAATGTGTCAGAATCATCCCAACATAGTGAAACTCATTGATGTTTTCCATGATGAGGTAAAAAGATATTACTTCCACCCGTTCCTATTCCAATTACAGATTGGAAAGTTAGAGCAATGTTTTTGTTAGAATGAATCGAGTTATCTCAATACAAATGATTGATAAGACCTTGATTGTGGATATTTGAAAGAAGAAGGAAAATGTGACTGTTTTGAATTATGAAAAAATATGATTTGATAAATGTAATAAAAAATAAGGTTAAAAAAATTGTTTACCAAAAGTTTGAAAATATACTATTTTTCGTAACATTATTGTTATTCAAGTTATATTTTGTGTTCTTGACAGAACACACATTTCACTTTTTCAATTTAAAAAAAAATCATCATAAAAAGAAATAATTATTACCTAAAACCTTTAAAACATAATCGGATTCTTATTTCATTCTTAATAATTACAGAAGCAATGCCAACTCTGTGTGTGTATGTGTGTTTTCAGAATATTTCTTGTATACCACATCCTTCAGAAGAAGGCTGCAAAATATATTGGTGTTAACACTAATAAAAGTAATTATAAAAGATAAATTGAAAAATTAAATAACATTTCTTCATCCCAAAAAAGCAATTTTTTCATGTGTAGAGTTGAATAATCAATATTTTCTTAGATAATCCATAATCCGTCTGTTACTTTTCGAAAAAATGTTTTTCATTTTTTGATTACTATATTTTGTTTGTCATCTTTTCCAGCTTCATACTTACATCGTGATGGAACTTCTGAAAGGAGGAGAACTTTTAGATCGAATCAGGAAGAAAACGAGTTTTACAGAACCTGAGGCTGGTCGTATCATGAGGATGCTTGTTGAAGCGGTGGATTTTATGCATCGGCAAGGAGTCGTTCATCGTGATCTGAAACCCGAGGTATGCTGCACTCTTACACAAATATTTTAGGATTAATTCTCAAGAAATATATTATTTAAAATAATGTCTGTTGTCTGACTAATGTACTTATAAAAAGAATTCACTTTATATTAAACGAGCCTGAAAGTCAGACCATAGATACACGGTTCACTCCTTTTCACCAAAAAAGAGCTAGATCTAGCCCTAATAGAGCTAGATCGGCATTTTTGTTTTGTTTTGTCAGCCCTTCAGTTAGTCAGTCAGTCAGTCAGTCAGTCAGTAATGGCAATCGGTATTAGTGATGGTTACACACCTAAAAACATTGTTATTTCTTTATTTTCAAGCTTTTGGTTTCTTTTCTAAACACATGGTAACCACATCAATATAGTGAGTAAAAGAGGTCACTCCATATCGTACTTATTACATGATCAAAGGCGACAAGAATTCTGTACTTTGTGATGTGTTCATAAATCCTGTCTAGATTGCAGTCAGTTTGTCTCTATTTGTTACTTTTTCAATCGGCTACAAAAGGACTGTTTTGCTCTTTTGACAGTGATTTTGAAAAAAATTTTTTTTGGTCTTTGCAATTGGCCAATAAAGAACCCCATATCAGCAGATCTTCTATTCTTTGTATCTTCATGAGAATGTTGCGGGTAGAAAAGAGGAAGAGGCACACTAATGCCCTTGGGAAAGGCATGTATCCATCTCTTCTCACTCGCCAACAAATCATGGACCAGTGTAGGAGATTAAAATTGATCACCCACCTCCCTTGTCTTTCACTTAACAGAAGCCTATCCCCTGCAATAGACCCTAACCTATATAAGCTTAAGGTCTATATTTGGTCCTCCTTGAAAAAAAGAAAATATATTTATGAAAGAGTGGATCAATTGAAAAAACCTGCTTTCAGTTTTTTTTTTTTACAAATCACTTTCATTTACTCACATTTCTAAACATGCCGAATCTGACTTTCTCTTCTTTGTCATTCATTTTGTTCATTGAAAGTGATGGATTATTTTTTAGTGGAATATAAACATTTAGTTATTTGTATATATTTTTATAAGATTAGATCATATAAAAAATTGTTCAGAACAAAAGGTCAACTGGAAAAAAGTTCCTGACAATTATTGAATCATTTATGATATTGCAATGATTATTTTTGTTATTGTCCATTTCTTTTCAGAACATTCTCTATGAAGACGATAGTGAAGATGCTCAAATCAAAATTGTCGACTTTGGCTTTGCGCGGCTGAAACCCGAGAACCAACAACTGCAAACGCCATGTTTTACCCTGAACTTTGCTGCCCCCGAAGTTCTCAGTCAGGCAACGGCCAACAACAAAAATGGAGGTTATGACGAGGCGTGTGATCTCTGGAGTTTGGGAGTCATTTTGGTGAGTCTACAAAATTTTTGGTATCGACCAACCAGACTTGTTTATAGTTGTCACTAGTATTGATAATTGGGAAATTAAATCTTTTGCCATTTGTGAATAAGCTGTGTAGTATTTGTAGAAATCTCAAGTTTTTTGTTTGTCTTCTTCCATTTTGTGTGTCAATGATATGCCTTGAAGTAATGGGTATAAGGCTTTAACCTAGTGAGTCCTGTTTGCGGGGGCCATCCCATCCCCACTGCACTTAGAAGTATATGGTCATCCCGTTTCATCAACACAACCCTATTTCTTGGATCGCCCTTATATATTTGTGAGGGACCCCCACGCTAAACTTGACTTCGTGTTACATTTCGCTGTGGTAGGGAGCTGCATGAAGTACCACCCATAATATGGTCTGAGTCGAGATGATTAGTAAGGGCACGGAGATGAAATTCATGCTTCTCATGCAAATACTTGAATTCTAGACTAAAAGAGAAGCTTCGGAATATCAGTGGTATTCCACCTCTGCTGTATGATGATGTTGATTTGCATGTACTTGTAAAATCCCTTCGAGTAGAAAAAAAAAAAAGAAAGATTATCTTCATCAACTTATCATCCGGTACCTCCCTCATCTTGATTACAGTTGGTTTATTCTGTAACTCCGCAACTGTCATTCCAATATATTTTTAGTGTGCCATCATACAATGAAGTTTGAGAATCACTATGTTAGGGAGATGGAAGAATTATGGTGCTTCTTTGAATGTAGACTAATCACAAATCCTTTTTTTTTTCTCTCATCTTTTTGTGTAGTACACAATGTTATCAGGGAAAGCTCCATTCCAGACGAGGCATCAAGATGAGACACCTGCCGGAATCATTAAGAGAATCAAAGAAGGAGAATTTGAATTCAAAGGTGAAGAATGGGACGCTGTTTCTGCAAGTGCCAAGAAGTTGATCAGAGGTAAAAGATGATTGATTTTGAATCCTAAGGATGATTGATTGATAAGAACTATTGATAGATGTCACAATAGCAAAGAGGAAGCTTAGCGAAATTGTAACTCTTAAGTCCATCTAACCTGATTTGATTGGCCAGTCATTAGTGACATGGAAGTCTCTTCCTGTTATTTATCTACATCAACATTTTAGTGGTTATGGTTGGAGTTTTACAAATCGGGGTCAACTCCTTACCATTTTGAAGTAAAATTGAAGACAAATTTTCAAAGTCAATATCAAAGACAACTTCTGAAAGCAAAAATTTAAAGCCCTGACTTCTGAAAATAAAAATTGATGAAAATCTCAGCAACATCAAAGATGATGTACCAGTGAATAAGTTAGATCAGTAAATAAATTGAAAGGATTATTCCAATTCACTGAAAAGACAATTCTTGGATATAAAAAATGGTTTCTTTTACAGATATCTCCAGTTGTTGGATCAGAATAATTATTCTGTAGTTATAATTATATACTGAAAGATTTATATTATGTACGTATGCAAATGTTTTATCAAACTGAGAAAAAATGAATTTTTTTTCTTTTCAAGGCCTGTTGACAGTCGATCCGAGAGAACGTTCAACAATGCAAAGTCTTCTTAAAAACAAGTGGATCCAGGGCAATAATGATCGTGTTTTCTCTCAAACGCCTCTTCACACACCTGGGGTGCTTTACTCGACCAGCAATGCCTTGCACCAGCAACTCGTACAAACTATGGATGCATTCCACCAAGCAACTCGTGAAGGGTTCCGGCTTCAGGATGTTGCCAATGCACCGCTCGCTCAAAGACGCCAACAGAAACGCAACTCACTGGATGCTCGCAGTAGTTCCAGTGACAGTACGGCCTCGTCACCTTCGTCATCAACTATCACCGCGGCTGCCTCTGCCACCGTGTCGTTTCCCACAGGTTGGGCTGGGGGAAATGCTGCGGGTGATACGCAAAACTCCCAGACTGACTTTCCTTCACGCAATACGTCCAACACTTCAACCATCTCCAACATATCACAGAGTAGCACGGGTTTTGTGCCAAGCAAATGTCAGGGTAGTAGTAAACAGGCCACACCCACTTCATCTTCATCCCTCACCTCCTCCCAGCAACAGCCACACCCACTACAACCACTCCCAGCTCAGGACTTATCATCATCATCATCATCATCATATTTGAAAACAGAGGATCAATTGAGGTTTCAGTTCCTTAAAGAGGGTGTGGCTAATCCTTTGTGGTCACAAGCTCAACCTACCACTGGAGCTCCTTCCCATATAAACACTGAATGCACAGTTGTAGCCTATATGGAAGCCCCCTCTGGGGGCAGAGCACATAAGAGACCCCCATCTGATCAGGACAGTTCAGACAATGACTGTATTATTGAAAGCAGTACGTTGCCACAGCGGGTGACCCCCCCACAGAAAAAACGACCAAGGACTGAAACTATCGTTATTGAATAATTAAAAGAGTTATTAGAACATATTAGAGGTGACATTTTTTTATATCTACTCATACTGTATATTGAGGATATGCATTATTTAAAACTTTTAACAACATTAATAGGCTTTTAAAGTTTTTTTTTTTTTCAAAGATTTTGTTTCCTATATCGAGATGAGCAGATAAATATGCAACGGAATTTCATATGAACAATATGTTAACATTATTACAGTATTTTCTCTATTGTGGTATGGAATATAAAATCTGTATTCAGATGTTATTTGAGCTGTGTGAATGAGGTTATGTAACCTAACACACGGAAATTATCTGGGTGATTTTTTTTTTTAAGCGTGATTTCTGCTCTTTTTAAAACTAGTCAGTGTTTTTTTTTTTTTTTTTTTTTTTTCCATGATTAAAAAAAACTATTAATCTTGTCGATACTTAAATAAGGCATGTTTGCAATATGAGGTTGGGTCAAAGAAAAGAAAAAAGATTTTAATAGATTTCTTTTCAATTTTCATCAGACATCAAAATTCCAATTTGGGTTTCAGAGGTGCAGATCAAAACCTTGAAAAAGGCTTTTGGTTGACTTTTCTCATGAATGCAGAAAAAAAAAAAGGCGAAATAGTTTGAAATTATTTGATTCAATCAAAAAAAAGAAAAAGCAACAATCCTGGAAAAAACAAGTGAAAAAAAAATTGCAGTCATGCGAAAAGACAAAACCAGAAAAAAAAAAAAAAAAAAAAACTTATAAGGAGGTTGGGGAGGATATTGAAATCAAATTTTAAACTTTAAAAATTGATATTTCTCCCTCTGTCCCATAATAGTTGTGACATTTGCCTATACATTTCATACACTAAATGTACCAACTATTGCAAGGCAGAGGTAGTAAGTAATACAAAAAAATTGAATTCGCAAGCCATGCACTATCTTTACCTATTTTTATTAATTTCTTTTTTTTTTTTTCCTTCCTGGAAAGAAACAAAGATAAAAGAAAAAAAAAAAATTATTTAAAAAATTTTATTGCAATTATATCTAACGATTTCCTTGTATATTTCCTGACCTTCGTGAGAGGAAGACCACATTTTAAACAGATATTTATTCTATTTTACATAGTTTAATAATAAAAACAAATTATTAAAAATGAAATAAAAAATCAATGCATATTTAAATATATTTTGTAATTTTATGGAGAAAAGAAAATAATTGTTGACATATACTAACTCTGTCCCATAATGTTTGGTAATTTGGTGATTGAAAAGTTTATGCAAATGTAACCACTATTATGGGACAGGTATAATTTTGACAGCATTGTGTCAAGGTTGTAGAAACCAAACCCAAAACATTAATATTTCTAACAGTCTTATACTAGAGAGCCCTTAAAGAACACGTACCTCTGCCAATGCCATACACCTACTTGAAACTGAATAGAAATCAGTTCATATATAGCTACGAAGAAGAGCAAGTAACTGAGTTGCGATTTTTCCATATTTTGGGCTATTGTTTACCTCTTGATGAATGAAAAAAGTATCTCCCAATCAAAAACATTTCTGGATCCGCCCCAAATTTTATTCAATTCTTTCTCAGCCCCATGGCCCTACCTTCCACTAAAAATGTCATTGGAATTCGTTGAGATATTATGCAGTCAAGCATGATTGCGTACATGAATACTTGAAAAGAGAAAAAAAAAACTCTCTCTCAATCGAAACAGAAATACCTGGATCCACGGGGAAATTTGACTGATTCTCCCTAAGCCCATGGCCCATCCTTCCACAAATTTTTGTTGAAAATCATGGATAACTTGGAGATATTGTGTGGACAGTTTGACGCAAGTGAATACATATACCTCTTCCAACTTAATTGGCAGCGGTAAGAGTATCTCAAGTTGTCTTGTAGAGATGTTCTTTGTGCCTCACCAGTGACATCTTTCTCTATGATTGGGACTGTTGGGGGGACATTGGGAATATATGTTTGTTTTTTTGCTAACTTATTTCTACAACCTTTTGAAGATCACAATTGTTGTTGAAAATTAATAAGTGTATTCAGTATATGAGTCCAGATAGAAAAAGACTTTTTTTTCTCTTTAATAATTACTATGATAATAACAACCCTCAGATCATCCAATATTTTGTTTTCCTCTTAATAACAAATTCATTCCATTTTTTTTTCTTTTAAATACATTTATGATTTGATGAGTGAATGAAAAAACAAAGTGCTACAGGGTCATAGATTAGCAAATTTCACATGAAAACAATTTTGCTCTCTTGCACACCAGACCTTGTGGCCTGTCCGTTTAGACATTTTTTTTTTCAAACCCCCAATTGCTAAAAATGAACAACTTGAACAGGGTCTTTCTATGCTTTTCCATATGGAAGGACTTTTGTTGACCAATTCCTCTGTTTGTGTGTGTGTGAGAGAGAGGGAGAGTGGAACAGTTTATATGCATAGGCAAAAGGGCCTTCGAGAAAAAAAAAATCCCCCCCCCCCGCCTACTAAGGCCCGTTGTTGGACATAGACCTTCCCTGAGTAAGTGTAACCATGACGTGTTGGCAGGGAGGAAGTATACGCCCTTCCCCAAAGGCATTGGAACCAAGTGTCTCAGCTGGAGTACTTAGCTTGTTGCGATCACATTCTCTGCTCTGTTACCAATTTGGCAACCTTGCACCTCCCAGATCCATGCACTAAATAATATTCAATGTGCATTTATGAAAAGAAAAAAAATATCCATTTTAACTTTTCACTTTTTGAAGATCCTTGAACAGAAACATAGCATTTGACCAGTTATATTTCAAAATGATTTAGAATTTCAAAACTTTGGATTCAAATGTTTTTGAACACACGTGATTTTAACCATGAGCCTTTTGATTGGCAAAAACCAAGGTATCTTTTGAAAAGAACAGTTTTGTCAGTCTTCTATCAATTTTTACCTCCAAAAACATTATTATGCTGAAATTTAACTACTTTATAAAATAAAAAAATCAGCCTTATGCTGGGTATGGTGAAGCCATCCATGCTTGGGAATTGCACATTACCAGTTTCTTCACACTCCTGTCTCCGGCTAAACTTTCGAGTTTTACGAAGTTTACAATATCTGAAAGTAGACTTAGAGGTGACAGGCACCCAACATGGCGTTATTCCGTTATTCACTTCACCGATTTTACCCATAACTTTGAGGGGGTGGTGGAAGCAATGGATTCTAGACTTTCCCAAGGGCATTAGTACAAAGTGAACACAAATTATCTCAGCCAGGGAAAGAACTCGGCTCACCAATTCCATGCTTCTAACCATTTGGCCACTGGCACCTCCCAGTTTATATATTCAAAAACTCAAAATTGATTTTATTTTATCCCAAACTGTTGAACCTAATGGCCTGTAGTCCAACACTCTACCCAAGAAAAGCCTTATGCAGTGAATATGTTATCATATCAAAGACTTGATGTTTAAAAAAATATATATATACGAGAGAATATCAATGAATAATGTCTGTTCCTCTACGTGTCAGAAGTTGTGAATGCTTATTCAAGCACTTGATAGATTTTATAGAGGTGACCTTATGCTACTGATTCTTTGAATATTCCAGAATTTCTCAGGAATATCAAAGCTGATCTGGTGATGACCTATTTGACTTAATCTATGCAGTGCTAGGTTGTTGGTGCCCTGATTTCAGTATGGGTATGTCAATGGCAAGGTTGGTTTGGAAACAGTTGTCCATTTCCTGGACTGGTTGCCATCCAGGGCTAGAGAATCCAGTCTGCCCTTCTATTTAACTATATTTAGGGAGGAGAGATTCATGCCTTTTGCAAGGGCTTCAGTGTGAAGTGGACTGGAGTATGAACTTCGCTAGCCAATTCCATTTTCTGTGCTACTAACTGCTAGGCCACCTCCACCAAATTATGTGAATACCACTTACTGGATTCTGGGTAATATAGTTTTTATTACAGTATATTCACAACTTCAGAACAGACATTACTTTTGATAAGTCATGTATGTATGTGTGTGTGTCCTCAATCCAGAAAAGTGTGTGTATGTGTGTTCATGTCTCTCTTCAATCCAGAGACATCAATTGGGAGGGAATTATAACCTCAGTGTCTTGTTTCCATGTTAAATTTTCTTCCATTATTTTGTTATTTTTTAAAGAAAGAATGCACTTGGATCTCTGTCGATTGGTTCTGAAATTTGAAATTAAAAATCTAAAAAAAAAGAGAAAAAAAAAAAATGATAGGCCTTCGCTGTGAAGAGCCTTGCCAATTGTCAGTGACCAAAATACTGTTTGATATTTATTTGTTATATACTGTAATCATTGCACAGTCCACTGTGTTCAGTTAAAAGCAAGATTTTTTTTTTTGGTGTGTGCGCGTCCACCTACATTTATGTGAAAGTAGAATGAATACAGATATCATGTTTTTAATTTTTTCCCTTTGCCTTCTTGTTCTTTTTTCTTTCAAACTAAACTGAATTCAGTTTCTATAATTTTGAGGAGAGTCACTAAAATATCAACTTCTGCATAACAAAAAAGTGGTTTCAAACAGAATATTCAAAAGTTGATCACAAAGCTTGTTATTTGTCGTTCTTATTGCACCACCAGAGACCAGTATAAGAGACTCTTTCCAGAGGGACATTACGTATCACATTTGAGGAAGGCTGTAGAATGAATCAACCAAACTATGTAAACACCAAAAATAAGAAGAGATTGAATTTTTCAAACAAGCTTGTGTGTTTGTGAATTCATATCGTTGCTTTGATCTTTCTGGGTTTGCAGACAGCCTCTTGGATGTTCAATTGAAACTAATTTTGGATGGTTTCATACATTACTAGAAGTACCACCCGGCATTGCCTGGTCAATATCTGAAATGGGTTTAATCTCATGAGTTTTCACAATACTTTCAATCTTTTTGATGCAATTGATACAATCAGATGTTGCTTCCAAGCCATCAAGAAAAAAAGTTCTATTTTACCTTTCATTATATATAATTACCAAATTTTTCTTAGAGTGGTGTAAACCAGGTCAGTATGTATACCTAATATATTGAAGTGGCCTTGACTATTTTGACCATTAAATCACATTTAACTACAAAGGATATGGAAGTCCATTATAGAACAAATGAAAGCAAAATACCTCATTATTGGGATGGTAGTTTCACCATTGAAATTCTGTGATGTCTTGAAATAAACTTCAGGTTCATGAAACAGTCAGTTATTGGCATACACGTTTTTGGTATTATGCAAACCATACTAAAATGGTAAGTTTATGTCACTCTGGTATATTACTAAAATTTTCAAAAACAAGCAAAAAAAAGCCACCTAAAATGAAATTCTATTCATACTATTTTCAAAATACTGTACTAATTTGAAAATAATTCATAGTCATTCATCATCATCAGTCTTTTAATGTCTATCGTTGGACATATGAAAAGGAGAATGACTGATTAAAGTTACATCTCTGATTAAAATAGATATTAAAATTTACCTGTCATGAAATTTTAAATTTTGTTTCCACAACATAGTCACAATTAGGTACAGTATCAAGTGGTTTGTGAAATGAAGAGTTCAAGTCAGGGAAAGCCACATTCCTTAGTAAAAAAAAAAATTTTTTGTTTGCTACCGTTTCTTGACACCACCAGAAATAAAAGAAAAGTCCCTCTTTAATACAGATAGTCCACTTGAGAAGGCTGTAACATGGAAACACCATAAATAAGATAGAGTTCATTTCCCTGAAAGTCACTCAATGAACTACAGCTGATGGATGAAATTTTTTTTTTTTTTTTTTCAGAAAAAAGGTGATCAAATTTTATAGTTGTTGAAAAACTTGGAATTTCTCTCTTGATAGTACTTGATTCTCTTTAATACTAGCAGGGAAAAGAAACCTAAAAAATTGACAGAAGCAAAGAAATAATGCTCAACTGTATGTGGGAGTGTGCATGGGTCTGCCTGGACTATGCGAGAAATTTTATCCTGAGGCAACATTTGCTAGTATGCAGGGCTGAAGAAATTTTTTCAAATGGATTAGTGACATAGCTAGTCACAGAAATACAATCATCACTATAAAGATATGCAGTATTCCTTAATTCTGTGTTCCATTGAAAAATTGAATTTATCAAATATCAGTCTTTTAAAAAAAGAAAAAAAAAAACAATTAGAATTTGGAATGATGAAGAGCATTAAGTCATTTGAACTCTTCCTTTTTTTTTTTTTTAGTCTTCATTCCAAAGAGGTCATGTTTTAGGATTTCCATTATTCACATTAATAAGTTATTTTGACCCCCCCCCCCCGGACTAGTTTTAATTCTGTGGCATAAATAACTCTGTTCTTACCAACACTTCAAAGTTCAATGACTTCAAGTTTATGGCCTTATCAAATTACCAGAAAGAAGTATGTTTCGCGGAGAATTATATGACAGTTACAATTACTTCTGTTATTGTTTTAAGGTTGGTCATTTTCCGAGGAATGCAAAATAGGGGCTTTGCCTTTGTATGGGAAAAAGTAGATGTACAGGTGTAGCATTTACAATTTTTTTTTTCTTTTTTTCTTTTTTTCTTCATTGGAGTGAAATGAAGGTCTTCTTGCAGAGCCCATTTGGCAAAGGAGCCTGTACTGTCCACAGATTCTTCCAATGAAGTTGCCTTATTGTTGGATGAAATTTGATACTGGAGAATTTTGGACTAAGGCGCAGCTTTTTGTATACATCTATTTATTTGAATTAAAAAAAAAAAAAAGTGCCCTCACACAGGCTACGCCTTCCATCATTCTATCTAAGAAAACTGATCCCCCCCCCACCATGCGTTATAGATTGTCAAATAGCACTCATTTTCTTGACTTGAGGGCCCTTTACTTGAAGATACATAACATGAAAGAGAGGGATGAGTAGACATAATGAGAGTAGCAGAGAGAGAATAAACTAACAAGAACTGTCATCCACGAAGCAAATCGTTGGTTAATATGCATATAAAGGTAAATAGCATTAGGTATGGGTTAGGTTTGAATTCTTTTAGTTACCCCTAAAACAATGTCAATTTGGGCAATTTTTCACCTAATATTATACAAGTTTTTATTTAGTCATTATAGTACAACATCCGGACAGTATTCTGAAGTAAAACCACCATACACTGACACCTCACCAAAATTAAACCATCTACTGAAATGGCAAAGAAGAAAAAAAGACAAAAAATCATGTATATTCCATTCCATACAGCCGTGGTAGATATTTGTATTGAAACAAAAGATGCTGACTGTGAAAATGAGAATTGAAGAGTACAGGAAAGCTGTAACATGTACGGACTTCTACAAATCTGGCATGGCAGCCCACACTTAAAGGGAGCAGGATGGGTACAGGCCTTTATGGGAGGAAGTACAAATTATCAAAGGGGGAACAATTGGTAAATACAACTCGATATTTGAGTGACACGCATAATTTCTTCAGTAGAACCAATTAGCCGATCGAGCATTGATATCAATAACACCTAGGAGTCTCTCAACATGGGGAAAAAAAAAAAAAAAAAGAACTTCAAGGGAGGCAACTCTGAAGTAGCTCTATAACAACTTGGATATACAAAAAAAAAAAATAATGGATGTGACGTATCAGGTCAACATCCAATGAAGGGCAGAGGGCAAACAGTAAATAAATGAACATTGACCAGGAAAATAGTCCAACCATCTCAAACATAATAAAGTTTTTATTTTATGAATACTGTCAGCTAAGCGATGGGTCATAAAATATACCACAAAGAACAGAGGGTGATTCTGAATCAAATGAAGACGTATCGAATCTAAGCATATAAATACCTTTTTCAATTTTTCATGTAGATTTCTGTCTGTTATGCTATTCTAAACCTTTGTAAAAAAAAAATTCAGAAAGACTACTGGAAGTGTGATTACCTGATGACACACACATGAGCTACCACAACAAAAATAGAATAAACCAAGATTTCAAGCCTGAAGTATTGGCCATCAGTCAAATAAAGTGGGGGAAAGTGGATATCAAAGCAAAGAATTTGAAAAAAAAAAAATCAGAAATTGTGAATCACTTTGATATGCAAAATGTAAGATGATTAAAAATACAAAGGACCACAATTACAAAATGGAATTAAATGATTAAATAAATAAGTTGATATTTAGTATTTATTACCATATTTACAAGAGTACACTTTCTGCAGCTAAAAATAAATAATACATTTTTTCCTCTTATCACTGTGAATTTTGAAAGCATAAAACAAAAGCACTAAAAACTGACATGGTTCCAGTTTTTGCTATATAACTTCTGGTTTGAATTCACCTAAAGATCCTATCTATATATCTGTTGATTTGTTTCCATGATATTTAAAGTAGAATGATAATATGAAAAAAAAATTATATTTGAGATGGCCAGGGAGCCATTATATACAATAAATACATAAAAATGAAAACAATAGTGATTTCATTTATTTCTTATTAGATGAAGTATTGTAAATCATAATTTTTGCTACTATTTACCTTCATCTTAATTTTTGTTGCTTTTTATAGATAAACTCAGGCTGGGTTCCAACAAGCAGCAAGTAAATAAATTAATAGAGGGGATCGCGATGAAGAATAAGTTCCAAATGGGAATTGAACTTACTACCCTCTATACTAGAGGGTGGATCACATAATGTGCAACTGTTCTTATTACTGGAACTCAGGGGCAAGTACCAGTCCAAATCAAACCCTTAAATGATTTTTATTTATTTTATTAGATGAAGATGTAAATCATTATTGTTTATACTTTTTTTGGTGCTCTTTACTTTCATTTTAATTGTTGTTGTTTTTTTTATCACCTCCAAACTCAGGGTGGGTTCCCTTCAGTAGAGAATACATGAATTAACAACAGAGAATAAGTTCCAGGTGAGAATCCAAATCAACCATCTATGCTGCAGGGTGGCTGTTTTTTTTCTCTGTTCCGATCCGCGCTGTCAATTCATTTACTTTCTGCTGAAGGGAACCGAGCCTGAGTTTAGCTGCAATACGAAGCAACAGCAATTGAAACGAAAGAAATTGAAGAAAAAAATTATTTCTTATAATCACTATTGTTATCTTCAGAATGACATAATTTTGTACACGTATACATCCAGCTGGTACACATGTAAATAACAGTTACCCTTTGATATACACATACATAGAAATTGACTTTAATGATTGGGAGTTAAGATAAAAAATGAATTTACCACTGTGTGTCTAAGAAGATTCAACTTTTTCAATCTACTTGAAGTAAACTTTATGCAGTTGAAATAACTTCATGAATACTTTTAGTTGGAAAATAGCTGCTCTAATAAAATGATATTTCAGTAAGGTAAATTTCAATCTATCCTATATAAACTATTGGATTTAAGCTTCGTAAAACTTTTCCTTATAAGACTAAATTTAGTCTTGAGTCAGAGGTTATACTTTAGTTATTGTGAAAGGAAAACTTTGTTTATCATTGGTTAATGGGGTGGCTAGGGAAAAGAAAGAAAATCGCAGAGAGAAAACGAACACAAAGCAAAATGTACAAAATGATTCATCATTTATATAGCATTAGTTACAAGGAAGAAAGAAAATATTGGCTCTGACATCACAACATGTGAAGCCATAATAGAAAAAGAAAAAAAAACAAAAAACACTTCCAAAATTTGTTGGGAATAAATAATAAAAATCAAAGATAGATAAGTAGAAGAGGGTAGAATTGTGTGCAAAATAAGAATAGGTTAAGATTAAGACAGGCTTAATTGTTAAATGTATGAAATGAAAGAATGGGGTCATTGCTCTTGTTTAAATGAGGATCAAGTTGAGAGAAAATATACAAGTCAAGGTAGAATAGCCCAACATTTAATAAAGTTAAAGACAGTAAAATTTTGGCAATTTGCTTTTGGGGAAAATAACTGAGTTGATGTGATTGTAGAAAGAGTTCCATTGAACAAATGGATTAGGTTCTTAAATATGATTTTTTGGACGGTTAAAGCAAGTAGAAAATAAAACATTGAAAAAAAAAAAAAATTAGACTACCGACATAATGATGTCTATTTAATAAAATGATAATCATTAATGTTAATATGACATCATTTAACACACAGTGATCAGAAGTGTCAACTAATAACCTCAAGGGAGATAACTTACTGCGTTTTCTGTAGTGATCGGCTGTCTGAATTCTAAATTGAATGTAAATGGCCGGATTGCAAAAAAAAAAAAAAAAAAAAAAAAATGAATTAAATTTTGATGTTTTTTTTTTCCCCGTTTAATCGGTTTCTTAAAGATCAAAATCTTTTCCCTTTGCTCCAAATGCAGTCGAAATTGTGTAAAAATTGTGTCACCTGTTTTGGAGAAAACATTCCGATATTACAGGACGGATAATCCGACATTGTGGGACATACATATTTGGACAGAAATATTGAAAATACTTACGTCTTGGTACTTTGTGAAAAAATTGTTAATCAACAGAATGGAACCCACCAATACAAAAAGCAGCCATTTTTACAATGAGACTTTTTGTTAAGTTATTGGAGAAATATATTCAGTTATTTAGGTACAAGTTCTCTTGATAGAAAGTATTCTTTTAATGAAATATTTAAATCTAACTTGAAATCAAATAACAGATTTATTTTGTAATTCCAGGCTGATACTTGCAGAAAAATGTAAACTACCACTGACCCAAGTGTAATTCCAAGGAACAACCATAAATAAGTCTTCATTTGGTAGTGTACACCAATGGAACCAATCAGTTATCTATTATTATAATACACCATGTGTATTTGTATATCCATTATTTATCAATAACTCCCTTGAAAAGGGGTGATTAGTGTGAATGAGTGAGTGAGTGAGTATATATATATATATATATATATATATATATATATATATATACACACACACGCGTTTTGTTTATTGACTCTTGTAATGTTTCTATCTAATTCACTTAATTTTTACAACAGGTGAAGTAAGGACATATCAATTTCATACAAGCTGTCATTTTTGACAGCATTAGTATTGCAAAAAACCCCAAAAAACAATTGCTACACAGCGATTCTTCATTTCTTGAATAGAGACACGGCCATTTTTTTCCCTTCTTAGCAGGGATAGGGTTATTAAAAGATTTGAAAACTACTATTATAGCTAATGTCATCCCCCAGTCAAATTTGACAATGATATATACAAAACTCTCTCATAGTATTTTTCATAAGTAGAACTGGTGAGTTCCTATACATATGTAGGCGAAATAAGCTTGTAAGTATCTTATGTCGGCGCGTAGGTTTGTGCTGGGAAGACACAAACAAGCAGGGAAGCTTTCACTAAACCAATATTGCAAGGGAAGTAATCATTGTATGTGGCTTCGGTCGGACTATTTTCCTAGTCTTAGTTATTCCTTTTTTCAAAACGTTTTGCCTGCACCTGAAGAAGGATGGTGAGTACATGACATGAACGTTGTGAAAAGAAATGAGCAACAGAAACAAAGAAAATCATCCAATTGAACTACATACAACGAATAAAACGCCTCCGTCTAACAAAATCCAGACAAGAACTGCAAGGGAGGTAACTGGGAAAGGATAGAAAAAACACAGGGAAATGAGACGGATGGCACATTTTATTACACGGATGGTTGGTTATCAAAGTTTGGGAAATCCCTCCCTTACATTTATTTGAAAAGAAAAAAAAAAAGAAAAGAGAGAGAGAAAAAAAAATTAAAATCAATGCATACAGTTGTCAAGCTCCCAAATCAGCATAACACTTTCTCCCCTCTCCAGTCAACAGTCTCCAATAAAGGGAAGAAAAAACAAAGACCTACACAATCGTTGCCTCCCCAATCAAGCAACCCTCCCCGCCAAATTAATCTTCATTTCTCCTGATATTGAATTCAATAAAACTTACATTCCCAACAATTTCAAAGAACACGGAGACAATGAGACATGGATACAACAATGCAAAATCTGAAATATCACTTAAGCTAACGTTGAAATGAAGACATTTGATGATGATGCAATATCATCAAAATATAATGTCCAAATACTGGAAGTCATTTAATACATCTAATACAGACTTAGTAGTATGATCACAAAATTCATGCCCATGTGCCCACGTATATACAGTACATCTTTATATTTAATATATCTTAAAATCATTCTTTGGCATATTGTTTGTTTAAATAGCAAAGCTACTACATTATAAAGATTTTTTGAATATTTTTGAGCAGTAAAAAAGATATTGTATATTAGTTGAAAAAAGTTTATCTACCATACATTTCAAATTTGATTTTTTTAAGTAGCAAAGTATGATATCATAAATTTAGAACAAATTGAAAGTTTTAATTAGAGAAAAAAATTAAGTTCCTGTAATATTCCAAATGGTGTCTCCTGTTCAGATTTATTTAAAAGTACATTCCCCATTAAATTTCAGATTTCTCTCAATTCCACTTGCATGGTCCTCAAACTTTTTTCTTTATAGCCCACCCCAAATTATATGATTCTCAGAATTTCCCCACCAACTCACTCCCAGCACCCAACACTACCAGGAATTATCATTTTGTATATGTTAGCCCACATTTCAAGAGCAAAACATGAAAAATTATGAATTGTATCATAAAAACTGACTTTAGTACAACGATTGAAGAATTTCTCATTTTGAAATTATTTTCCCCTGACTTAGAAAACCCAATGAGCTTTTATTGAAAGTATTTGAGAAATAAATGAAATCCACATGAAAAAATCTTAACAATTTAAAACAAAATGTGGCTTCCGTCATTTGTGCTCAAAACTGGAAAATTCAAAATTTACCAACAAAAATGTCTGCAAGGATTTGTCAATCTGTTCACAAAATAAAGTAAAAATTTTGTGCCAATTAGAGTGGCACTTATTGAAGGGAAAATTTCTTTTTGAAATTCATAGAGACCAGGTGGCAATTACTATGACCACAAGAGTGTCTCCTTCACTTTACAGTAATCAGTAGTAATGTAGAAATAATGTAAGGAAAGATATTGATGTTTTAATATTGCACACACAAATATTTTAGTAAGCCCAAAAGAGTAGTTCAAGATGTATTATCATCATTTTGAGGCTAAAAACAGAAAATACATTTCAAATATTGAAAATAGATATTTTAAAATGAGGTAGTATAATCTAAGCTATTTGTTTTAGAGAGTTGTGAATTATCAAAACTAATTTTCCATTTAAGAGAGGAAGAAAATGATTGAAAGTGTGTGAGAGAGAGAGAGAAGACATTAACTGCAATCCAGGGACGTCTGCAAACGTATCCTGAAGTCCGTGGATATCAATTTGGACACATGAGATGAAACTGCTGCGGGTTGCTGTGCCTGGCAACAGCTTGTATATGCAGGCATCACCACCGAGAAGCAAGTTCAACTGCTGTCCATCAAAGGAGAGAGAAGAAAAACTGTGGCAGTTACCACTCAGCTGCAACTATCTTGTGCAGCAGTTGTTCCCGGGGAAAGCCATCAAAGAATAGACCTCTCATTTGACACTGTTGCACATTCAACAGGGTCCTTAACCAGGCACATCCATTGTCTAATTAAACAGATGGAGCCATCTATTCTATAAACAATATATTAATATGTTAAATTCTACCATCACAAATTTGTTTACCATTATGCACAGACCCCAGGGGATCTCTTTTTAGTACGAATCTATTGATAAACAAAAATTTCAAAAAAGAGATTTTAAAAGGGCAGCATAGAGATGATTAAGGAAGTAGATTAAAAACTCATTTTCAGAGGTTTTTGATCGTCTGAAAAATAACTGCTCAGATTATATGCTCATTATAAAGTGACATTTTTCAACATTTTTATTAGTAATTTAGATTTTCCAAGCACAAAATCTCATCAAACTGTAGTTAGTTCGGCTGTTTATTTACGTTCAAGTTCCTCAAGCACAAACTATCCAAAATACTGAATACTTGTCATAATATAGGACAAAATTATCCTCCCCACCCGGAATTTCATTTCGATGCAGGAACGAAAAAACTTCATTTTTGTAGAGAGGAGAAAGTTTTAGGAAGGGAGATAATTCGACAAAGATAAGCATGCACAAAGGGAGACAACTGTCATAGGGCAAGACAGGCATAAAACAACAGAGGGGCAGAAAGATGCACAAATAAACAATGTCTTTATTGAGGCTCGTCGACATTTCTCGTTTATTTTAAACATTGTCAATTTGTTAAATAGTTGAGTCCTAGATTATTTTTTGAACTGAAATTTCTGTCTTCTCTTTGAAGCCAGTCAATAATTTTTTTTAAAAATTGCCCCAAAAACAAATTTTAAAAAATACTGCTCAAATGAATTTTTTCTTTTAAACCTTCTTTTTAAAACAAAAAATCAAAAAGAATTGAGATATTTATGTGTACATATACACTAACGCTGTCCCTTAATAGTTATTACATTTAGTGTATGAAATGCATATGCAAATGAAACATCAATTTTGGGACAGGTCATATATGTTATGAAAATCATCCTTCACCCCATTCCCACCCCCGACTTGTTGGAAAGTGTTTGTTTTTTTTCTTTTCCTTTTTTAATTATTTTAGAGCCCTAAAAACTGTGCAGACTTGAAGCAGAGGAGTGAGTGCAGAAGTGTAGTTGTGAGTGCAAATTCAAATTTAAATGCCCAAATATGGAGATGAGCATCGAGAGGAAAAGTTAATATAAAAGCCATCATGGCTGCCATTTGGCCCCTTAAAAGGGGACTGAACATTAACCTCTCAAAGAACTTTTTTTGGAATTTGAAGAAGGTCGGAAATATTTACTTCATTATCATGGGAGTATGAACTCGGACTTTTTTTCCTTTATAATCACAGAGGATACGAAAAAGCTACACTGCGTCTTTTTTCACATACAAGTACATGTATGTATATATATATATGGATGTGTGTGTGTGTTGTGCATGTGTGATAAGCAATACACACGCACGCACACACACAAAATGTGTGGGTGTGCACACATTTTGGAGAGGAGAGTTAAAGAGTACATGCAGATATGCATGCATATAGATTTACACACACACAAACACGCTTGTATATGTCTGAGTATAGATATATGCACACAAACACAAACATTTGTATACATGTGTACACAAATATATACGCAGAAACACACATACATGCATATGTGTGTTCAAGAGATTATATATATATATATATATATATATATATATATATATATGAGAGAGATACACAGGATACGTGTGTATAAACATTTTAAGGAAATTTGAAACTGTCTTTTTTGGCAGCCTTCAGTTGAAGGTTGATGCATTACACAAGAAAATAAGTTTTTAATGTTTGGATAACATTAAAAAAAAAATGTCTTTGTTGTCGTTTATCACAGACAAGGTAGGGAAGGTCCATTTTGTGCTGGAAGATTTTTTTTTTGTTTTTTTAAGAAAAAAATGAGACTGCCAGCATTCTACCACAGCAGGCGGTCAGAGAAGAAAGTCTCCCCCATAACTTTGTCTGTAATAGGATGATGGCTTGCCTCCAGTCTTCGCTGCTGCAGTGTACGGTAGCTGACCTTGCCTCACACAACACTCCACTCAAGAATTGCCATATCCTTTCCTCCAACGGAGATTAAACGGGAATCATCATGAAGGAAGGCGACATTAGTTACATGACTGCTGTGACCCCCATAAGTGTGTGCTTTTGCCTAGGGAGGAGAAAAAACAAGAAGAAATCAATAATCATCCATATGAGTGAAACTTACAAACATTTCCTTCAACTACAATTTATAACAAATTGTGTATGTGTGTATATATACACACATGGACTCACTCATTCACCCATCTTCATCCAATATATCCATATATTATTACAAAAATTAGAATTACACTTAGTGTTCATAAGCATCAACTCCAGTCTGTGCGTGTATATATATTTATGTCTGTATATGGCGATTCATAATAATAGAATTTGGTGATTCTAGAATAGCGTTGTTGTCTCAAATGATAGTTACTACTTGCATACTCAAAAAATGATTTCAATTTCAGAAATAAATTGTTTTAAGCCCATAATTTGTTTTTGTTGGTCCATGTGTAGATCAGTTGGGTCAGATTTTTTGATGAATGGGTTAATACTTACCAAAGGTTGGCTACACGGGTATTTGTAGAGATTGACTTTTCCAAAGTCATCAGCAGTTGCCACCAATTGTTTAATATTATGGGAGCGGCAACAAGCATTAATGTCTGTGCCATCAGCTCCTTCAGGCCAAATACCTGTAGAGAGAGACAAACAAAATCAGAATTCATGTTTAGCGATTTGTGATGAAGCGTCACTGTCAAACGGGTTCTCAAAAATTTTTCTTCCTCAAATTTCATTTAAAATCTAAATTTTAGAAAATTGTGACTTTTGAGCAATTGACATTTTATTAAATGAACCATTTTTTGTCCAGAGTTAAACAGAGATACCAAAACAAGTAGCAAACTAGGTAAGTTCAAACCCTTTCAGTAGATTTTGAATTTTCCATAGCTGCAGTAATTTCAGAGACTGTAAAAAGAATCATATAATATATGTATAACCATGTTCACACCAACACATGATAATATACTTTCCATTATAATTATACACACATAATTTGCCCCTACCAGGTGGTATTTAGTTAGTTAATTCCTGCTGTCTAATTTACCATATGCTAATTGAGCATCTCAAAAGTAACATAGCATCCAAAAGAAATGAAGAGAAGATACAAGACACTAATCATTGAAACAATTCTCAAAAAAGGTTAGGGCTTCAAAGCTACCATTAAAGCTCTCGAGACAGGATGGAAATAAATAACTAATGTACTCAAAGAAAATGGAGACCTAACAATGGACAGGAACCAGATTGTCGAATATGGCCAAGAATTCTACCAAAAACTCTACTCCTTCAAACAAGGAACACAAAACAACAAACAGGATGTGCAAGACACAAACAATCACTTTGAGTATTTCCCAGAAGTTAGCCATGGGTGGCGAAACAAGCCATCAAACAAAAAAAGGAAAGGCCCCTGGACCAGATAACATCAACCTACTCAAAAAAGCTGGTAAGGTCATCACTAGCAAACTAGCCATTTTATTCAATTTATGCCTAAAATAAAGTCAAGTCCCAGAAAATAGGAACATTGCAATCATAATGCTATTACATAAAAAAAGGAAACACAAAAGACCTCAAAAACTACAGACTAATATGTCTACTCAACTGCATCAACAAACTTTTCAAAGTTATCACCAACCAAATCACTAAAATGGACAGGGACCATCTCCGTTTAATAGATCAACTAAAAGAGAAAGCAGCAGAATATAAAATGCCACTGGCTGTTGCATTTATAGACTTTAAAAAAAGCCTTCAACTTGGAACAAATTCCTAAGGTCATTAATGCTGTCTCTCTACAAGGTGTAGACCCTGTATATGTCAGAGTGTTGTAACATATACACCATCACAGTAGCTCCTTTATAAGACTGCATAAAGAATTGGAACCCTTTCATAAAAAAGGAGTTAAGACAAGGTGATACCAGCTCACCCAAACTCTATACAGCCTGCCTCAAAATGATCTTCAGAAACCTAGACTGTGAAAACAAATGAATCAGGATAGACGATGAATACCTAACCTCAGATTTGCAGACAACAGTCTTTTTTGCAGAGAATCTTCAAGACCAACTACAGCTAGATGAACTGAACAAAGAAAGCAAGAAAGTTGGCCTTCACATGAACTCCATCAAAACAAAGGTCATGTACAACAATCATGGAAATGAACATGCAGCGATCAAAATAGTCACCTATAGAGTGGAAACATGGAACCTAACCAAGACACTGACCCTCAAACTGTAAAAAAAGTAAAATATATACCTGCAAGGTTAAAACTCAAGGTACAAGTACTGGTGGCCCATTCAAGCTCCCTAATGGTGGATGGTGTTGTCTGCTGCTTACATGTTGATACTGTCCCTTTAAAAAGAAAAAAGAAAAGGAATGATTAAACAAATGCCATTTTTAGAATTTAATGCAATCATTGGAGAGCTTGATAATTGATTTTGATTGAAACAGACATCACTTACAATAAAGGACTTCATAATCGCCAGAGTTGCTCTGAATATATTGACTGCATGTTGACCAATCCAAGTGAGTAATAAAACTGGAATGACCCTGAAATATCAAATGTGGGAATAAGTAATGGAGTCATTTGTGAAAAATGAGGGTAGAGGTGGGGGTGGGGTAAAAGATAGAAAAAATTTAGTCGCCACTAATAAATTTCCTACTCAAAAGAACATTATAATACTGCTGCAGCAGCTGCATTTTCTTTAATTGTTTATCCTATTTACACAGGGTGAGTGATTCATTAACTGGGTAACAACGGGAAATCATCTAAAATAAGATTCTATAAAATATAATTCATATATGTACATAAAAATCATTAAAGAAAAAAAAAAAGGTAAAATCAGTTGTATAAAATAATAAATGGATTTTGTGACAATTTTTTCCAAAGTATGTGAAATAAACCTTCTCGCATAATTTAAATAAAAATGAATTAAAAGCTGATACATGCATCACACATGCACACACAGACAAAAAGACAGACCGAGGTGTGTATATTTCCAAGGTCATCAGCATAAAATAAGAAGCTTTTGGTAAACAGAAATCATAAATACTTCTATTTTCTGATATCCTTTATGAAATATTCTTCATGTGTTTTTCGCATTGCATGCTTGAGCGATCGTGGTTCTCCGCATCGAATGATCCCTCGCATGTCAATGATGTCTTCTACACATGGGTTTGTCAGTTCTTTCACATTGTTAGCACATTTTTCTTCTTTTTCTTTCCTCATTCAGGTTTCCCAGGTATTCGACCTTGTAATGTAAGACATTCAAATTTCTCTCTTTCTGATCATATGGACCAAGAATTTAAGTTTTCTCTCCAAGATCTTTTTGCATACGGAATTGTTGGAGTACTGATTTATTTGTTACCCACACTCAAAATACACAGTCTATATTGTTGTCAAGAATTTCATTTTATAATATTCAGTTCATAAGTCATTTATGCTGATATTTATCTGCAAGGCTGGGGATCAAAATGATACATATAACTAGTATGGACTTATTACTGTTTAATTATTTTATTAACACAATGACAATCGAAATGTGGGATGGGGCAAAATGTCACTCACCGTGCATCTGCCAAGCCTCGAATACTTATTTCCTCCTTCTGAGACTTGGTGGATGTAAATACTATTGTCCCTTGATCCAACAGCCAAAAAGTTGCCATCTACAGAAAAAAAATTCAAATACATGGTGGCTTTATTCATTTAATTACATCTAATTAGATATTAAACATTTGCAAAACTTCATTATAATTATACTAGAACTGAAAATAACTTTTTTCTTAGAATCCAACAGAAAAATTCATTATTATAACTGTATTTTGTGGCATATCAGACTCACTGAAATATAGGACACATCATTGGGTCTTTGGTACCATGTATATTCATTCTAAAGTTGCCTGGATCATTAAGATGGGGCGATTTGTAGATCCACAGGATAATTTTGAGGGTTGGATTTTGAGAAAAACGAGAAAAATTTTTTTCTATTACCATTTACATCCAACTTAGTTTTCTAGTTACTCCTTAAAGCTAACTGTAGTCAAAAAATTGAAATCAATTAAAATTTTCAAACAACCAAAATTGCAAAGCAAAACAAAAATTGAGGGCCTGAAAGAGTGGCTGACAGACCATCACCACAACTATTGTTCTTTTGGCTCTTGTTATTTTCTTCTCTTAGGTCCTTTTCTTGCTTTTATTCTTACACTATTCCCAGGGAAAAAAATTCACAGATATATTTGAATTTCTAAGAGATGATTTTTTTTTTTTTTTCAGAAAAGAAACTACTGAACACGTTTTAGTAAAAGAGTGCATTGCTTCAAATGATGGGTACAAGATATTTTTATCAGCAAGAGAGTTACCTTCAAGTAGGAGAGTCCATCGTTATGGATGGAGGAACATTGAAAGAAAGGAGGAAAAAAAAAAAAAATTACAGTCCATTATTAGTAGATGATGAAAGATTTTGTTGAGCATGGACAGTTTTCCTCTCACATCTGCATCTATTGATAACTTTGATGATCAAACTTACTACCACTTGAAGACAGTAATTTCTTAGAATGCCTAAAAAGTACAAGTTTATTTTTGTCAAACCCTAGTCTAAGTTATTTTTTTACCATAAGAACAAGAATAGGGAATAATCTTCAACTAATTTAGGAGGGAAAAGTCTCCACTGTTTCTCTAATCACAAACCAAACAGATATGTAAAATTAACATTCCCCTATGGTGATTTGAAATCATGACCAAGTGATTCGTAGTTGGCTCTCTTACCAACTGTACCAAAATGACTAGTCTTACATATGTATCTTATTCTTATATATATATATATATATATATATATATATATATATATATATATATATGATGAATGAAATATGTATCTACAATACAAAAGTTGCAGTGTCATCTTCAGTTGGAATAGAAGTAGGAGTGGTCTTCAAACCTGCAGCAACCAGGCTTATTACTTTCATTGTTTCTCCTTTATCTAAACTGGTGACTTGTTTTTTGACAGAATTTTCTTTTATATATTTGAACTGAGTATCAAGTTAATTTTATTCACCTTCAGTAATTCTCTGGTCACATTTGGTTTATATTTCTCCTGATTGAAGCACAACCAAAACACTTTTATTGATAAATGTTAAAAAAATTCATCAACAAAATCTACATTTTCTTGTACATCTTACAATTCTATCTTTTTTATTCACTTATATCTTATGTTTTGAATCTGTCGGATGAGTAAGATCAAAAATATATATGAAGATATACCAGAGAGATTTTTTGAGACATCTTTCATGTAAGCGGAGTATGTGTTGTATATATGTTGTGGAAAAGTTGACAATATGGAGAAGGACTTGAGACTTCTTGGTACATCTCAAAATTTTTCCTTATTAAAAAAAGCTAATGTACATTTTACCCATAGTGGATTTTTTTTAGAATTATTTGTTGAAGTGGTTATCTAAAAATGTGTGTATAAGAGGATTCATAAATCATACTTTTCGCCAGCATCACATTTGATATTGTCATTTGTATGAGGTGTTCATTTATGTTTTATGATTAATTTTGCAAGTAGTTTGATTAATTGAAAATTACCTAGATGTTGGATAATTGTGTTACCGATTGAGATGAGGGCAGACTCAATGCACCAGTATTTTTTGGAGATGTGCTTGATTTTTTTTTAGCTTGAGATTGTGATGCAACAGGTTTCTACTAACATAGTACCTGTCACAAATAACAGGATTTATGTTATGTATAGACAAATTATGCAAATACATATTTTACTATAAGTGTATTCATTTATTTACTTAGATGAAATCAACATGCAAATACCAAGTTAAGTTGATTTTTTCTTTCAATAATATTGTTAAGCTAAACTCATCTAAAACAACGGAAGCTAAATTTAACATTTTTTAATTTTTATAACATTTCAACAATACAGCGGTTAGTTTGAAATCTATCACTGTACCTTTGATTATTTTTCATCACATTTCCCTTTTTCCTAATAATACTGATCCGTAGAATGAAACTTGTTTCACTGTCAATTTTTCACAATTCTGATTTTCAGTTTTTTTAAGAATTTTAAAACAATAAGGCAGCAGCATTGGGTGGAATACAATTTTTTTTTTTTTTTTGATACGAGAAAAACATTTGGTTTATTAATGGAGAATCAAAAAGCAGCAGCAGCAATAGAAGTACATGGAACAAGTGATGTAAATACACATGCAAAAACACAGCTGCGTGCTTCAGCATAGCTGAATATGCAGACAAAGTTTGCTTTACACACTTCTTCTTTCTGTTTGTTTGTTTTAGCGTGACAGAACCAAAAAACATCTAAAACAAACAAAAAAGTGAAAACAGCTTTTATATAATGAAACTTTTAGTCAACTGACCTGGAGAGAACTGAACACATTCAAGCTGTTCATTGCCATCCGAGTGGGTGGTAATAATTTCTCTACTGGTCAAGTCCAGCACTAACCAACGCCCAGTCTGGGTACCAATTACAGCCAACTGACCATCAGGATGGAAACAACAACAATGTGCAGAATCCTAGAAAGGAAAACAACCCAAGTAAATAAATATAGGACCTAAAATCAAATTTGATTCTTACAATTTCGTTTCCAACTTTCTGAAAAAAAATCTTTTTCAAAATACAGTAGTAAATTACATAATTACTTTGGATTTTTTAAAAATGGAACTTCTTTTTAATCTCAATCACATCATTTATTCCAATTCATGCCTTTCCCAAGGGCATTAGTTCGAAGTGAAAACAAATTATCTCAGTTGCTGACTCCATTTTCAGTGCAGCTAACTGCTTCACAACCAGCATTTCTGCTGATGCTTTTTAGAAATGAATTAATGTTTCCAGACGCTCACAAATAGGGTGTTTCCTGTTCATGAAGTGTCGCATAAAAACATGTAACTTCAAGCATTTCAGCCAGAAATAACAGCTACGACCCTAAACTGACCTGTTTTCTCCATCATCTACCATTTAAAAGAAAAAAAAACAAAAAAGAAACTCTTTTGGTTTTAAATCATTTTGGATGATTTTCATTTATTTTTGGGTATTGAATTGAAAGATCAGAACCATTTTTCTTCATTTTTACAAAACAGGTTTTTATTTTTCAATTATAGTTTTTCATATAATTTTGCACTATGCATATGTCATCCAATCATTCAAGGATTAAAGATGAGAGTATAAAAAAAATCTTACATTAAGTTCTTTGCTCCATACAACTGTGTGAGAGAGGCTATCCCACAGGTAAATGTGCTTATCATATCCACAGGTGAGAAATTGGTTTTGAGTTGGGTGAGGAGTTAATGCCCACAATTCATCGATGTGACCCTGGAAAATAAAAATTTAAGAAAAAAAATCAACAAAAAAAAAATTAAAAAAAATCAATGAGTTGAAAGTTTTTGAAAATTCTTCACTTATCTAAATGAATATTTGATATCTAGAATAGAATAAAATCCTCTCAGATAAAAAGATATTCACACATGCTTATTAGATGTGATCGCTTTCTGTTCTGAGACTATACATAGGCCATTTAATTGTATTTATAAAGTGTTTAACACACACACATACACACAAAGCAAGGTTTTTATGTTGATGTAAGCTACTATGCTGATACCTATACACAAGTAGTACAGGACTATTTATATGATGTATAAGTTGTGATATGCTAAATTGAATTACAGCAGACAAGCACCCGAAGTTCCATTATTATCACTATTTTCATAAGTGAAGGGGAGAGGAGGTGGATTCATGCTTTTCCAAAGGACTCACATGAAGTGAATGCCAATTGTTTCAGAATTTGAACTTGACTCACTGATTCCATTTTCCATTCTGCTAAACACTTGACCACCAACACTTTTCACTACCAAATATACTAATTAGGTTTCAGTAACTATAATAATTTTAAAAATCAAGTTCAATGAAGCTAAAATTTGTGGAGTCAAAGAAAGAATTTTCAATTCCTGAGAAAGTAACATAACATTGGATAGAGAAAAGTGACTCTTCCTCTCCGTAAAATTTTAGCATGGTGATATCCAAGATGTTTGATGACCCACCTGAACAATAGGGTTGAACTTGAGATAAACGGTTCCTTGTAGGATGCAATTCCTGGTAGTTCCCACCAGAATCAGGTTTCCCTTTCCTTGACTAAGAGTTCGAACAGGACCAAACTGCTCAGGAATCTGAAATGAGAGACAGAAAAAAAGATTGGCAAGATGATTTTGTGAAGAATTTATAAGCTAGAATTTTTTTACAAAAGCAAATAATCATTGGTGAGATCTATCATAATCTCATGAGAATGAGATCAGTCTTCAAATCAGAACAAATAAAATACCCATTGCTTTGGTAACGCTATACTCAAGGGTTGAAATCTAAAGCTAAAATCTCATGGGAGTGTAAGGGATAACAAAGCCATATTTGATAGAATAAAAGGTTTCCTTATTTTCACAGTTTGTAATACCAACCTAGAGCATAGTCTTGATTAGGGTATACAATGAAACAGTAGCAGCAGTCGTGGTGGTAATATACACATAGCCTTTCTCTTCAAGATAGTATCTTTATAATTCACCCCTTACTCCTTTGCATACCCTATACCCTGATTCTCTTTCTCCTCTCCTCACCAGCTGAGTTCAATTCAACCTCACTTAACTTTCTTTTTCCCAATGTACAAGCAGCGTAAATCAGATCAGAAGCCACAGACAGCAGATACACAGAATTTGGTTAACACCAGCCAATTTTGTGTTTGTATTACTCTTCTTTTTTTTTTTTGATACAAAAGCATTAATGATGATAACTTCGGTTGTAATATCACATCATGATGGGCTGAGATTGAAATCATTTATTTCAAGCTTCAAGTTGGGGGGGGGGGAGAAGAATAAAGAATATTTCAATTTTGGAAAATACTTTAGTCGAATACCTACACTGATTTCAAAATTAAAATCTACTAGTTGGCCTTATGGTTTATATTTTACTTCAAAACCTTCCCCTAGGTCCATTGAGTATGTATGCCAAATTTGCCTGGGTGAATAAGACTTTTCATATTATACAGAAATAATCAGATCATTATGATCGGGTGACTTTTTTTTTTGCCATAAAGGGAACAGTATGGATTTTGTGCACATGTAGAACCTATTTGGGACTTACTGGAACTACTTTGGGCACTGGATAAAGTCATAAGTTCATAAAAGAAGTGGTTCAATTGAAAACTAACCATTGTAAAATAGATCCTTTTTCATGGAGAAGAAAAACTGAAATTTTATAACTTGTTACTATGATTCATTTGATACGTATGCTAATTAGATGTTGGTGAGTTGAACAAAAAAAGCACCTAATTTGAAAAATATATTCAATAGAATATAATCAAGCAAATTGAATACTGAATGTTTTATTTGAGATTTCTAATATTTGTATAAAACACCTTTAGATCAGTTTATTATTTTTAAAAGATGAAATAGTGCAATCCATTATTATCAATTTTCAACAACAATTTACATTCATCTTTATTTTCAGCTGTTTTTGTTTAAATCATGCATTGTTTACTCACTGCTATAAATTGATGGCCTGAATTACGTTGTGAAAAAAGCAATTAAAAATCAAGATGAAGATAAATCAATAGCAAAAAATAAATGAATTTTTAGAAGAGTTTATTTAGACAAGTACCAACCTCAGTCAGATTCCCAGTTTGTTTGTAGGAATTTCCATCCCACTCAACAATTCTTCGGTCTTTGCCACCACCAGAAAGAAGGAGGCCATTCTTAAGGACACAAAGAGAAAAGACGCCACCTTCATGGGCACCCAAGATGGCTTGGCTTATGCGATTGCCACCTTGAATAAAAAGAAAGAAAAAAGTCATCAGTCTTTGCTCAAATGTATTTGGTTATCAATATGATAAATTCTCATTCTGTTCTTTCAAGTCACTGATGATTTATAAATACATAAATTTCACAGAATATCTCTTCAGTAAATCCATAAAATAATGCCTAAACAGAGCACTACACTGAAAGGTTTATGAAAAGTCATTTTTATCTGTTTTTTGTTTGTCATTAAGACAGCTAGTATAAAATCCACTAGTTAGAATGGCAAATCCCTGAGTGCTATAATGTCAGTCTACTATATATATATATATATATATATATATATATATATATATATATATATATATACACACACATATTCTTATTTGCTTTATTGGCAGTTCAAATCCTGAGACATTTCATTGTAAAAGAGAAACACTTACAAAATAAAAAAAAATGTTATATCAGTTATATACATCCCCTAATATAGCATAACATAACTTGAGTTTATTATAATAATTTTATCTTACTTTGGAAAGAAGAAATCTTTTGTGTCTTGATAATGTGTATTTAGGAAGAAGTTTTCCACAAGGAAAACCCTACTAAGGGCTAAGAGAAAGAATTAGATTCATCTCCAAATACAAACCTTTACACCAAACAAATATATTTCCATTGGAATCTCCTGATAATACATCTCCATTGTCAGCAAATGCCAAACATAAAATATACTTTGGTTTCTCATGTTTCTGGAAGAGAAAGAACCAATTTTCATTATATACAAATTAAATAAAATCAATTGCTACTGATGAAAAAATCTATGAGGTCTATCCAGAAAGGGGCTCTCCTGAGGGTCCAAACCCTCCTATAGCAAAGAATAATTTGAAATAAAGTCAACAAAAAAACAAAACAAACCCACAAATAATCTTAAGTAATCATGAATTAACCTTGAAAACAAAATTCATTCTTTCGTCAATTCTAGTGCTTAAAAGCCATGACTCAAATCCAAGTAAAAATGCTGGATCACATTATTTGTTATTGAAATTTATTTTTTTCACATATTCATTCATTGAATTGATCTCCGTATATGACCGTGTGTAAGTCAAGTTATTTCAAAATGAGGTTTTTCAGCCCCAAATTTTGTTTGACTTATACATGGATGATATTCAGATATGTAAAAAAAAAATTTTTTTTCGTTATATATCATAGCAAATGCTGTAAAATAATAATTTTTTTTTCTCCTTACATCAAAAATTCCCATCTTCTTAGTAAGAGCACCTCCCTCCAGAGACCAGAAAGAAATGTGTCCTTTACCACATGTCACAATGGTATTTCTTTCTGATGGATGAAATTCGGCTGCCAATACTGTTTCAGTTGAACTCTGGAAAGAAAAGGGTCAAGTTTTATAAAACACAAGAAAAATACCTACTGCTTTACTCGCAGTATACTCAAAGGCGGAAATATAAAGCACAGTAACTTCTTGGGGGGGGGGGGACCCTAAATAGATAAAGAACAAAACAATTCATATGAGTGTGAGGGACCACAAAGCTATATTAAATAGAACACAAATGTATTTGTTATTCATTAGAAAATATCAATTAACTGAAGGTGCTAGTAGCCAACCTGCATACACTTTGCACTAATGCCCTCAGGAAAGAACGTGAATCCATCTCTTCACCCCCTCCTCAAGAGGCTGGAAACAGACTATATAGAGAATGCGTTCTCAAATAGTACAGTTAATGGGGCTTTGGCAAGGCTTCAATGGGTTTAGCAAGTTGGAAGTGGATGATATCGATGTTTACATTTACTAACCCCACAACACCCTCAAATGGTGAAAACAGATAGATGTCTGTCTACAAACTATTAGAAAATTCTTGGTAGCAAGCAGGATGGCATTAATCAAGAGAGAGATAGTCAGGAGAAAAAAAAACAAACTGTAATAATAGTAAACTAATAATGATAATAGTTGGCATGGAGGAGTAAGAGAATCTTTAATGCAATAATTGTGATACAGCAAGCATTCATTTGGCTGGACAATTAACAGCACGGAGAATTGAATGGGTAATCTGAGTTTGAACTCAGTTTGAGAAGCTGTGTATTCACTTCATACAAATGCCTTTGTGAAAGGCATGCACCCATTGCCATCAAGGTATAAGTAAATAGTAGGGCAGACTGAGCTCACTAGCCATGGTTTGCAACCAGTGTCAAGACTTGTGTGAGTATATATATATATATATATATATACACACACACACATACATACATGTGCCTCCTGTTATAATGTGGGTCCATTATAGCAGTTTGCAATGTATATATAGACACATACACTCAGTGAACATGTTGAGTGTAAGACAAACAAGTGTAGAGTTCCACATGATCTGGCTTGTGCTACTCAAAAGTGACAAAGTATGGAAATTCAGGCTCAAGAAGAAAAAAAAAAGATATCACCCCAAATCAAATGTTATAACATCCTAGAGATTGAAAAATTGTCTTTACTACTATCATATTTGAATGGTATACCAGAAGAAAGCCATAGAATGGGATAGTCTAAAATGTATTGACAAAACTAACAAGAAAGAGTTCAATGATCTGGAAAATATTTTGAATATATTTACTCATGTGTCTACACAATATCTCAAAAAGTTCAATGAATTTCTATGACATTGTGGGATAGGATGGGTCATGAGTTACAGAAGAATTGATTAAATTTTGGAGCAGATCAAGGAATTTGTTTTTGATAGAGATTTTTTTTTATCATTGCACAGAAAAATAGGTAGAAAAGAGGACAGTACCTTTAAATTCTAAAAGTAACTCAATATTTATACATTTGGATTCAAGTTTTTATTGAGTGAATATTTTTGGCAGAGCTATGTGCTCTGTGAGTACTTTCTAGTAACTTACCTTTGTTTCTGTGACTTTGTGAGCTTTTTCTTTGCTGATGTCCCACACAGAGATCACGTGCTCATTGGCCTCATCCACTGCCACAAGATGTTGTCCACCATCCTGTACAAAAACCAGCACAAAAAATGTTACAGTTCATTCAAGACACAACCATATAGTAAGGTTCAAGGAAAGGATTTGAGGTGGCAAAATACGTACCAAGAGAAGGTGTTTTGGGTTTTTTTTTTTTTTTTTAAATCAATGGAACTATCAAAATTAATCTGATCTATAAAAAATTTAGTATCTAAAGTCTCAAATTTTAAATCTCATCTATAAAAAAATAATCAACAGAAGTATGAAAGGTATATTTCTATATGCACACTTTAAGTTCCTTAAAATCAATAACTTAAAGTTCAAATTTTTTTTAGATGAAGCATTTCCATAACTCCTTCTTTTCAAAATTTTTTTTAAAGAAAATAAATATGGATTGAAAGTACCACAATGTTGATACAGTAGGTTTTAGGGGACCCTAAAATCTCAGGGAAATAAAAAAGAGTGGGGGAGAGTTGGTGTTGTAATTCTAACTTTGAGTCCTGTTTTTCATGCAGTGTCCTTTTCAATCATTTGTTATTGTAAAAATACGTACCAGCTTGGAGAAGGACAAGCAGCACACTGCCCTCTCAAAGTCACCTATCCCAATAACCATCAGGGTTGTCAGACGAACAGACTCCCAAATTCGAATGTGAGGCTACAAAGATTCCAGAGAGGAAGTTACAGGTGAGAACTGGATTTGTAGAGACACAATTATGGAGTGGAGACATTTAAAGAGTGACTTATTTCTTTTGCTTAAACATCCTAAATTTCTGTACTTCATTAAAAAGAAAATTTAGTTTTCAAAATCAAAATAAAACAGAAGGAAAAAATGACAAAGATCTTTCTCAAAATGATATACTTGCCCATAAAATAAAATAATGTTTTGTTCTGAATTTTTGAGAAGAGGAATTATTATCATTATACATTGATTTACTCAGTAGTCTCCTCATCTTGGTTGCTACAGTTACAATTTTTTGGCAGTAGTACTCTCTGGCCCTTTTCAGGCTTCTGTCACAGTCAGCAACCTTCTGGGAATTTCAAACCAAACCTTTTATTTAATCTGTAAGGGTAGATTATTCTCATTCTGCTGTCCATGCCAAAAGATATTTCAAATCAGTTAATACAACCTTGTAATGCCTCTTGTCTGCCTGAACTGGAATATATAACTTTTCTGCACTACCCAATCCAGGCAGAAGGAACAAAGCCTGCTTAGAATGAACCCTCTGTCCCTGGATTAGAGCTGGGGACACTCTCTGTAGCCCCTGCTTGACAAATGATAACTGAAATAGTAACAAATCAATGGCCAAAATGCAGAAATCTATGAAGCAATGTATAAAGAAAAAAATAGGGACTTCGTCATACTGACATATGAAATGGGTCTTGATTTATAGTATTGAACCATTTATCCAGCTTCCAGAAAACTGGTTATTTTATGAATTAGACAGTTTTCAATCTGATGGGCTTCATAATATTTCAATGTTTGGTCACTCTTTGTTTTGTTTTTCATGGTGTGATTGAATTGTCTTCATATGAAGATTAGTGGAATAAAATTGATTTAACTGATGCTGTTTTGAAGTGGATTAACTTATGTATGTTATAAATAGTTTCATTCTTTACTGAAATTGTCCTGTGTTGTATAGCTAAATATACAACAATCTGTACTTGTTGAGTTGTGGGATCCTTTCTTTGTATCAGTGTTATCATTTTGAAGTTTTACTTTCATAAAATATAAGGTACACTTTGGTGAAATCTTTTTTTGAAAAAAATGAATGAACAAAATAATTATTGGAGCCTTAGATATTGTACTTTTGCATTTGTTAAAAGACTAGATCATACTTCATATAATTAAGCAGTGCTTCAAAAATATCAAAAACACCACTAACAAAATGCCAAAATTTTTGTATTAAATGTTGAAGTGCTTAACAGTAGTTGAATAATCCAATGAAGTGTTAAATTTGAGCATTCATTTTTAGTTACTACCAATGAAATGAACATAATCTTTGAAAAATGTTGCTACAAAATTAGGAAAGTTTTTTCTATATTAATGGAAATATAGCTTATTTGAAACTTTCAACAACATCAAGACAATTTATAAATCATTAGAATTTATATTTTTGAAATGTTTTTCCACCACCAAACAGAAAACAGCAGCATATTTATACAACTGATTTTATGCAAACATTATGATATAGAGGAGTGATATTATTACTTAGCATTAGCATATTTTCAATTAACCTAACATTTTTTTTTTGTCCCAAAAATCAAATGATGCGCCACACAATTTGATAAGAGGATTGTTTTCTTCTGAAACATTTTTACATTAGGTATTTCCATTGCATGTGTATGCTCTTTTGACAACAGCAACAGACAGAAAGCTCTAAGTTTATGAAACACTAGCAAAAATAAGATGCTTCTATCCTTTTGATAAACTAATAATCCTGAAACTATCATACTTTGCAATTATGTTGGTAAAAATTGTCTAAAGAATAATTTTTGATTCTTTTTCAAAATTTGAACTCCAGGATTAGTTTCATTATTTCCCATAGATTTCCAAGTTTGATCAACAGTTTGAATCCAATTCTCTCTGCACCCTGTCCATGGTCTAGTCACTGGCGTGCCACGAAGATAAACATAAAAGGTGGTTGTAAATACATGAGCAAGACACTGTAATGACCTAACAACGCAGTAGTTGTAAAATACCTGCCATATCCCTTGTCAGTTTCGATAGATTAATGCCATTAGTTTTGTTTCTAGATCTTGACACCAGAGTGATCAATTTAGCTGTTTGTTTTTTTTCAATTTTTTGAATGTGGGATTCACTCTCCAATTGAGACAAAAAAACAAAAACATCTAAATTGGCAACACCGGACTTCCAAATTCAAAAACTTAGAAAAAGCTTAGAGAGAAACACTAAACATGTTCACATCCAAAGGTCAAATTGCTAACAAGCTTGACATGTATGCTTCTCTTTTTCCATGTTCTCTTTCTCAAATAAAGGCGGACCTTTTCAAACAAGCAAGATCAAATTTTCATTCTTCTAGGTGAGATTTCTATATTCCATGCAAATAAGCATTAAAATTAAATATTTTCAAAATTTAAATATTTGGTTGGTTTTTTTCTCCACTGTTTGAGAATCATTTGGAGAGAGGATTTTAGGTAACAGTTATTTGCATAAAATCTGAAAACTAATTTGGGTTTTCCTCAGATCACTCAACATCTGGCAAATGTTATACCACTGCCTACACAGCATCAAGTCTTTGAATAAATGTACAAGGTAGGCAACGTAAGGGAATACTGAGATTGCACTGAATCAGCCAATTGGTGATTGGTTCCTACTTAATGAGAATGGCATTCAATTATATCAAATTTCTGCTCAAATGTGATATTGAGTCTTTTTTGCAGTAAAAGCATTTGTGATACAAGTATTTTACCTGTTTTTTATATTTACTAAAGTCAGTTTATATTAAACTATAATACTATCAAAACAGTTTCTTTTATAGGGCATTAATGTGATCCCATCTTTCAATAAAGATGTCAAGTAGTAATATCTCAAAAGAACTAATTGTTTATGGACAACATGCCTGGACAGGCCACTCATTGAGGTTACACAAAAATTGCTGCACCTGTCAGAGATAAACAGCTTATTCTCTCCAAAATAACTGTAAGGTGAAGAGGATTCAAAGGGAACATAAAATCAGTCAAAACTAATCAGAATTAAGCTGGGCTTTATATACAAGATATCTGTTTGGATAGTTTAATGTTAAGCACATCTGCCTCGTGAAGAAAGTCCTCGGTTTGATTCCTGGTTTGAGTGAAGAATGTGGAAAACACTAGGGACAAATTTTCTTGTGCACCCAGTAGTTAATTGAGTACACTCCAAGCTGTGTGATTAAGGTGGAGGTGTCCCTTCTGTGGACTTGCATCCTGCAAAGGGGTTGGTTAGGAAAACTTGAAGCTTGATTAGAATAAAAATAAAAACATTCCTTGCTTTATAAAAGAGAATCATTATCATTTACCTTTGCCAACAGAGTCTATATATATATATATATATATATATATATATTCTCTCACTAGTATCAGTCTTTATCTGTCCATACAATATCTCCAAAAATTCTCATTTTGTGGAAGGATGGGCCAAGGAACATTTTACTAAATTTTGGGTGAATCCATGAATTTGGTTTTTCATTTTGTTTACATCACAAGACAATTTTGTCATTTCAGATGCCATAACATAGATATATAACCCATGAATTAATCTAGTATTTTAAAACATCAATATCAACTGAACAAAAAACAAACTAAATGAGGAAACATTTAATAAAAAGATAAAACGAGAAAATGTGAAACAGAAAATAGAAATAAAAAAAACATTCATAAAATCTTTGGTGCCAAATTCCATGACAAAACTTCACTGACTTAATAGTCAAAGCATTTATGTGTTCCATGATCGAAAGCTCAAGATAGACATTGGCAAAAAGGTTGAAAGAAGGCAAGCTAACTCAGATGAGGGAATAGCATTACAGTTGAGACAAAAAGAAAGCAGTCTCCCCTGCAAAAGCAGGTCTTTTAGTATTTGAAAAAAAAATCATCACAGCTGATAGAGCAGCATATGTGGACATGCACAAGCACAAATGTCACTTGTGCAAGAAGCAATGACCAGTGATTATCTTTAATCAATTGGTTATTTGTTGGTAAAGCATATATTTTGAGGCAATAGCAGAGCAATGTATGAAAAGATTACCTGTTAACAAAAGAAAAATCCATTTGGATAAGTAACCAAATTTCTCTTTTGTATTTCAGAAAATTAGTCTCTCAGTCATCTAAAATATTTTACAGGGTGTCCCTAAAGTGACAATCTATTCTGGTGAAATAGGGGTGCATTTCAAACATCTGTTACATCAGTATCATTGTATGAATAATTTCATACAAAAAAAATATGTTTCCTTTACATCCAAGTTGCTTAAAACTCTTTAGTGGTGATTTTTAAATTTCTCAAACTTTCTTTTTTGGCCCTATTATTACCAATAGATGTACAATAATTTCCATAATTACATGCAAGACAGGAGGCATGAAATGTAATAAAATTAGATAAAGTTGACGAGAAGATTTCATAAAACAAGTCCAAGAGACCAGGCTATTTGTGACTGAAATGCTTGAAAGAGTGTTCCACAAAAAAGATGATTGCCTTGAGATAAGTACAGGCATTGATGGTCATCATGTAGAATCTAAAAAACTTTCATTTATTTATCAAAAAATACATAGATTGTGTTTCGGTATATATTATTCTGGATACAACAAATACATAGTTGGATCTATTGCAACAAAGTTTTCTAATTGATATAAGAGATTATAAATTAACTGTGCAGAATTTATACATTTGTATTAATTTGGATTAATGTTAGTACATAATATCTGCAACCAAATCTTTATAATAACAAGGAAAATTGAAACAAAATCAGCCAAAATTGAAAAGTCCCTATTAGCATTTACAGTGCAGGTATTTCATATCACCATGTGATAACTAATGCAATGCGAGAGCTTTTCACACAGCTACTTGGAAATAAGCAATAAAGAAGCCTAGCACACACTGGTATCAACTGCAGATACCATGAAATGTTTTGATTCTCCCTTCTTGAATAGGTAGGTAGTATCTAAAAGATAGAACTCCAGAACCCAGGTAACAAACTTAGGCTATCTCTCATAAGACTGAATGGAATGGATTTACGCTACCAAGACAAAGTTTACAGTGTGAATAGGTCAATAGTTTCACTTGTTGGTTGTAGAAACTAAGCTTTTGTAATTAGGAATGAATTAAATAAACTGCTTAATCACCTGATGATCAGTCATTGCGAAAATTGATAATAGATGAGGACTCTATATGAATCTGACAAAGAGAATCATTAAAAAAAAAAAAAAAAAAAGAATTATTGATCAATCGATATTTATAATTATCTATTTGATGACAAAAGACAAGAACTAAAATAAAAAAAAATGACTATAGAAAGACTTATTATTTATTTTAACTACTTACCTTCATTCTAATTTTCATCTTCAATTTTTTTTTATTGCAACTTAGCTGACACTCAAATTAACATCCCTTTTGCCAGATGGAAGTCTGCTTAAACAAAAACTTGTCCTCAATCCCACAGATAGACAGTCTGTGTTAAGTTGTAATAAAAAATAACTAAAAAATTGGGATAAAGGTATAGAGTAGTCAAAAATCAATAATAAGAAAAGATTAAACTTATTTGATCCAACCCCAAGAGAGTCAAACATGCAGTTGAATTAAGTGCAGTTCATGCTTAGAAGCTATTTTCTCAGAAATCAGAAAGAAACAGGAGGCATTCAAGCATTGGCTCAGTGTTAGTTAATTAGTCCAGTAAAAATGAGCCATTTTGGGGCTGAGCTTGGAAGAAAATAAGGCCAAGCAGAATCTTGCACCATTCACAGGGATGGCAGCCTAGACCATTTGATCTCAGTATGTTGTTAAGTGGCAGAAAATCCAATATTTATACACATAACATTATATATCATTTGAAAAAGAATTTATCAATTTTCCAATGGTGTATCTTATCAATTTGTACCAGTTGTGCAAAAGAAGTCAGACAAAAACAATGAAAGGTATTCCAGCACACACTGATGATATTCTCTATGATTTACAAATCAGGAATATAATGTAATATGATGCAAAAAAGGTGTTTGGGTTGTTCTTAAAAGTGGCAGGGGGTATAAAATAATAATGTTAATAGTAATGCTGCTGCATTAATGCAACTACTACTACTAATAATAATAATAATAATTTAAGGGAATAAGACAGCTACGTTAATTTTTGTATCCCTGTATGTGGAGGTGTTAAATTGTTTTTAAATAGAAATTTTGAGCAGTGTCAGGATTTCAATGCTACTTCATTTTTTTCTATTAAATTGTTTTTTGTTCTGTTGGCAAATCTATGAAACTAACAAGTAAGGTCATGTAAAAGTGAACCCTGACACTAGAGAGCAGATTTAACTGACAAAATTCTCTTTCCAACAATATGTCATCTGTATAAACATTGAGTTTTGTTGTCCAAAACAATTATGTGAGGTCAAATTAGTGGCCATCTTGGAGAACTTTGATCCAAGATGAGCGGATTTTGGATTTGTGGTTGTAGGTTAACGACACTGTTAATGGTGCGAAATTCAACCTGGCTTTATTTTTACCTACTTTTACTGGACTAAATGGGTTGAAAGAAATATGTCATCTTGCAAAAAAAGTAAAATGACTACGTTTTAACTTCATAGAAAAATACTTCTGATTCACATAGATCATCAGCAAAAAGCATTTAAACATTTTTATGAAGACCTCAAAAAGTTACCTCAATTTTCTGTGATAGTGCTCATGTCTCCTAAGAATTTATGAAAATGGTAATCAACATGTTAGGGGAAGAAAAGACTAATCACTGAGGATGATATTTAATCTAAGTTACTGTATATAATGGCTTATGGTCAAATCACATTGGATATACCAGTTCTTGCCTGATCACTGAAGTTAAGCAACATAGAGCCTACTCAGTGCCAAGATAGGTGACTGCTTGGGAATAGCAAGTGCCATAAGTGAGTGATGACACTGCGGGTGCTTATCACTTCTGAATCTTTTTTACACATTGCAAGCCAAAACAAGTCAGTGTCAGGGCAAAATCAAACAACTTTTTATAAGTTTGAGCAATAGATTAATATTTTTACTTTTGGAATTTATTGTACAAATTATTTCAGACAAATTCTTGGGGTCTTTAGGTGTATAGCTCGGTATTCGTTTTCTTTTACTCTTGATCATTCGACTTCTATAACACAGGATTTAATGATTTTGCATAGCTTCACAAAATCTAATTTATAACATGAAATTGTGTAATATTTGATCTCATCTGAGGATCCTCTCCAAACATCTTGCTGTTACTTAATGAATACCTTTTCAAGCAACATTGAGAAAAGAACTGGAAAGGTTTTCAAATATGAATAGGACCCCATTATTATTTGTTTTTGACTACTATTCACCTTTATCTTAATGTTTTAACTGTTTCTCATCACAACTTAACTCAGGCTAACTGTGCAGATAGGAAATGAAGAATAAGCTCCTCTTGAGACAAACTCACGTCTGTCTTGCCACAAAGGAACCTGCTTTAATGCATCAGCTGCTTTGCCATCTGAGCCAGAGAAAATCAAATCCAACATTTAAATCCATTCTCTATCTCAATCCAGCACCATATTTATGTATTGGCACAATAAGTAAAGCAATTATTTGATTATTCATTTCTATTAGATAGAGCATCATAAAATGAAGGTAAATAGTAGTCAATGCCTCCTCACAGGTGTATAACAAGTCTAATAAAACGTATAAAATCATTCTTCAATATTCAAATATTTAAAGAGTAAAGGTGTGATCAAATTTCATGATTCCATCAAGTAATGTCGGAATGCTAATCTCTAGTAGTCAGTTTCTGTAGTAATATTACATGGGTAACTAAGTTCTGACTCACTGGTGACAGGCGTGGGTCAGTCACACCAGTGAACTCCATTTTGATGGGAAAGTCATATTTGCTTAGCTTAAAAAACAAAAATTGATTAGTCATGTTGAAAAGCTTGAAATACAAAAAAACTTTTGGTGCCAGTCATATGAACTTTCTTTGTCTCATTTCTTAGCATTAGGGGATCTATTTAGACAGACCCTACTTCTGGTCATTATCAAAACCAAATGGGAGGGGCACGACTGTGGGTATTAGATGTCTTTTCAAATTGATAATGGATAGAAGTATGGCCCGAAAGTCCTTGATTATTGCACTTTTGAACTTCTGGATCCCAACAAACCTTTTCTTGTATGTAAACAAGAAAAAAAAAATTCCTGGTAAGTTTTTAATCAAACATGTATCAATGAAAGATTGCTGCATGAATACTCATTTTTACAAGTAGAAACAATGGTTGAAATATAACCATAAATTCTGATCATCACTTTTGCATAAACCCCCAAAAGAGCAATATAATCTTGATAAAAGAAAAAAGAAAAAAAAAAAAAAAATTTTTTTTCAGGCAGTACATTTGGGAGGCACTGACCAAGGGTGGGTAGGTAAGGATGATTTCTGGGCATTTTCTGATTTCTGCAATTGACATCAATGTGTTATTAGGCAATCTCAAATTTTTGTCATCTTTACAGCTTTGCGACAGACTTGGCCATTCCTTTGTTAATAGCAAGCCACAGTTAGAATGATATAAGTAATAGCATTGGTGGGGTGGGGGGGCTTGCCATGGAGTAGTGGTTAGCAAGCTATTCAGGCAGAACATTACTACTGTTGCAAGTTTGGTCCCCACTGGGTGCCTCACACTAAGCTATGAATAACATTACTTGCATGAAATTGGAGAAGGTCTAATTTTTTGGATCAAACTTTTTTCCTCTGATAAACTTGAGTTTTCACTTAGGTCATACAGAGCAAATATCAGAAAATAATTTCAATAGTAGGAGATAAGACTTGAAAATGGAGTTACAGAATTAAGTTATAATACTTTTATGGCAAATCACTTACATGATGATTTATGATGGTATCTATTTGTAAGTGTGGATAAATATTTCAAATTTTCTGCGATGTAAAATGAAAATTTGTTTCAATAGTTTTCTGATATTTGTGATCTTTATGACATTACAACAACTATTGATGCCATCAGAGGAGTAACCTGTATGTTCTGCAGACATAAGGAGCCATGAAAAAAAAAATCAGTTTTAAAATTCATTTGGAACACAAACACTAATGAATCAATGATGATGATGATAAAGAACATGTAACACAATACAAATGAATACCAACAAATACCATACAAAAAATGAATTTTACTAACTTAAAGATTACTATAAGTGATTATATCTGGGTCATTAAAATTGACTATTTCTCTTAATTCAAATCTAAATTAACACTGAAATGTGCCGATACATGATGTCTCTTCTTTGTGCTAATATACTTGTGAGCTTACTGATCCACAAAATAAAAGACTGAAGGTGATAGGTTGAAACATTATATTATCAAAATGTTTGTAGGAAAAAAGTCATAGTGTATGCTAATGTGCCGTAAGAAATAAAAAATCACAGGAAAAGTCATGATTTTGGTCTCTGGCTCGAAAAAAAGTCATAGAAAAAATAATTTGACAAAAAAGGTAATATTTTAATTTATTCAATTTATAGTAATAAAAAAAGTAATATTTTCCGTAAAATAGGTAATATCTATACTATTAATTAAACAATTTTTTAAAATATTACTTATTCTATTTTTATATAAATTGAACTAATGAAAATATTACAAAATCATTATCTTTAAAGATCAAAGTATCTGATCACAATGGTAATAACCACGCCATGCTTTTTTTCTGTACAGGGGAGCCGTGCTGTATAAGAGATTGTACAAATTAGTTAATTTGTATAGATCATGGTTCATTCATTTGAAATAATTCAATTGATTCATTGGGGTCATAACCGACAAACAGATGACAGCATTTTTCAAAGTAGTTCTGATACAAATTAGCACTTAACATCAGATGAAATCTTCATAACAGCTCAGAAAAATACCTAAAAGTCAAAATATCACCATCAGCTTATAGTAATGATGAGTGGTTTTCTCTCTGTAAATTGCATTTTACTCGAAGAAAATGGCTCTATGCTCAAGATATTTCACTGGGGTAGGATTTAAACCATATTTTCAAAGAGTTCCATAAATCTGGAAGGAAAAAACATTTTTTTGATCCAGCCAGAAAATAATGATCATAGTTTTAAAGGACAGAAATAAAAAGGGGGGAAAAAAAAAGAAAAAAAATGATGAAGTTGTAATTTCTTTTTCTTGCTGACTAGGAATTAAATGGCGACTTTTTTTTCCAATGAATACATTTATACTAAAATATATATTGTATAATTTATCCATATGTAAAAAACTGTTGCTCCATTAAAATGCTAACAAAAAATAACTAAGGGAAAATTATAGCTTATCTTTATTGGCTGATCGCTAGTTACCAAGCAACAATGACACATTTCAGGCTGTATTGTGTTAACCCTCTTCTCACTTAATGCTTTCCACAGGAACTAGCAGGAAATCTAGCCGATAGGGCGGATTTTCAGCTAGTGATCCTAATACCTAAAGGGTAAATAAGTGAATCGTATCTGATGTTTTTTTTTTTTTTTTGAAAAACTATTTTAAATTGGTCTTATTTGTCCCATTACAAAGATAATTATTTTTACTTCAGAAATTTCTCTTCAGATAAATTTTCTACATGACTATAGTGTAGTGAAATATATTGCCTAAACTAATTTCTAATTTATTTTTTTTTCTACTGGGTTCCAAACCAAACATACAATAAGAATTTAAGGGATTCATGAGGGAAAAAAAATTTTTAAATTGGGTGCTAAAGGAATATGAACGAACGAACAAACAAACGAACAAACAACCAAAACAGTGATCATTGAATTGTGAAGACAACAAAATGGTGGTGGTACACAAGCATTCATGAAAGTGGCGCCACCTCAGGGAGGCGGCGAGGGGAGACTATAGCTTCAGCTAACTGGGGCTTGAAATGGGAGCAAAAGTGTTTTTTGAGACAATGTGAGGCTCGTTCCGACACAGTAAGCAGGCATGGAAGGAAGATAACACACTCACCAATGTCGGACTGAGAGGCATCCTCTTCCTCTGGATCTTCAATGCTGCCATATTTTGGGCCTGAATCATTAACAAATTTTTCTCTAAAATGATGCACAATTCATTGTTTACAGTCTCTTAGAGATCATTTACGTAAATGTATATGATGTGGTTGGTGGAGAGAGTGAAAAATATACAAAAACTGGCCACAATTCCAGCGAAAGGCTAACGCCAATCTGTGCCTACATATTAATTCTGAGGTTACACAGGGCCGGCCCTAGGGTTCCTGGTGCCCTGAACGAGCTGAACTTTGGCACTCTTCAGAGATACTATTGTCTTATTCATGTTTTACGGTGAGGAAAAAAAAAAATATAGGAATAAAAAGTTTATTTCAATAATAAACCTTGCCTCACCCCACTTACCATCCCTACCAGGCCACAGCTATTGTGCAAACTATCTCACCAAACTAGCAAAGCCTGACTATGTCATCAGTCATGACAATTTTCTTTTCCGATCATTTCTCTTAATTTCACCACAACAGAATGTATTTAACTCTCAGATATTCCCAAGAAATCTGACTTCATTTGAGGGATTTATTTCACTTTGAATGGTTTTATTCTGCTTGTATTTGGAGAGTCCTACTGTCTCAGACACATGAAATCCGCCCCCTAGCACTTGGCACCCTGGGTAACAGCCCATATTGCCAGTACCTTGAGCCAGCCCTGAGGCTACATATAAAATTTGGGGCAACAAAAGAATATCAGAGACTTTTTTAAAAGGAGCAAATGAATCAAATAGCAAACACACTTATTTAAAACTTTGACAAATAATTTTTCTGATGTTAAACAAAAAAATAAATCAAGAACCGGTTTATAAAGACAACTTCATGACAATACCATCTATAAGAATAAAATCTAACTGTTTTGAAATCCAAGTAAAAACTGTAGCACAAAAAAGGTACAAGTGAAAAACCAGGGAAAAAAATGGCACAAACACAAATGATCTACAAAAGCATATGATATCATGCTTATAACAAACATTCTTAACAAAATGAACAAAAAAATACTAATTCTTTGCCTCAGGATTCATTCATTCTCAATGCTTCTTTTTTTATTAGCTTTTTAATCAAATGTACCATTTATCAAGTTTTTCACATGTGCTACTTTTTATGGGCAGAGTTATTTCGACCACTAAGGACAAACTGGAAAAAAAATTTACGCTATACTACTTACAAACTTTTTCCTACTTTCTAAAATCAATATACTCTTCAACATCCTAAGGCATTTTTCCTGTCAATGGCACAATGAAAACATTTTTCATAACTATTGTTTTTAAAAAATTTACAACAAATAAACTCTCCAAATTAGCATTATCCACTACTCACAACACAATAAAAGAACCACTGACCAATCAAATCTTTAAAAGATGGAAATGAGGTAACTTGGCATTTTTTTTAGATTGGTGTCATTACACTGTGCAATGTATCTTTTTTACTTTTTTCCTTGTTCCTTGTTAAGTGTTATTCTGTAATTGCTCAAGTCTAAAAATATAAAGAAATAACAATCATTCCTTTAAAACTTTACTTTAGTGACTAGGGCAGTTATAATTTGAAATCTATTTTCCAATTGGACATCGGGCAACTCAAAACATTTACATGCAGTAGCAAAAACAACTACATGTGAATATCCCTGGCCTGGTCACGAAAGCGAAGTTTGAAGGAAATAGTAGCCATTTTCTATACTTCTATATTTTTTAGTTTATTTCATAACATTCAAGCCTTCTAAGTGATTCAACTATCACAGAATCTTCATGGTAATTACATAACTTTTTTTTTTTTTTTCCTTTTAGAATTTTATTTGTTTTTTCATTTTTCTTGACAATTCACAAAATCTTTTTCAGGAAAATATACAATTTCCATCCCCCGGAAGATGAATATAAGTAAACAGTCAGATAAATTGAAAGGATAAAATCAATTGAAATAAAAGATAAGAAATAAAGTTTGGGGGAAAAAAAAACAAAAAACAAAAAAAAAATAAAGAACAAAATAGAAAATAACAAAAGAAAATAAAAACCCCAAATGATAGGAAGAAAATACTTTTTTGAAGCCATCACTAAGATAAAACAGATTTTGAAAGAACTTCGGTTTAAAAGTGAAAAATATATATAAGTATTAAAAAAGATTTAATGTGGCCTCAGTTTTACTGGTACCCAAGTTATAGATAATTCCATATATTTGGACTATTAAAAAGAAAATCTGTACCAAGACAACAATAGGGAGAAAAAAAGATTCGGAAAAGTTTCTCTCAATACATTTGTGTGTATGCATATGCATACAATGTGCAACACTTTATTCAAAGTTAAGCATTTTCTATCATACGTCAAGTTATTGAAAAAAAAAAACAAAAAAAAAAAATCTCCATACGCAATTGATCTGAAAAGTTATCAAGTAGCAGATCCTGAAATTGAAACCTAAAAATTTGCTGCAATAAAAATAACAATTACATAATCACAAAACTATCTTACACACAAACATGAAGGGGAAAAATAAGATGAAGCCATATGAATATTGGATGATGAAGATTTGGCATGTTTGAAAAGCCTGAAAAAGAATTATACCAACAAATGGTTTTGCTACCTATCAATTTATATATGTATATTTATATATGTATATATATATATATATATATATATATATATATATATATATATATATATATATATATATTTCTGAATTATCAAAAATCATAACACACAAATTACAATTAAAGTGAAAAATTTGATATTTATGAAATAGTATATGTTCTAACAAAATTTGAGAAATTTTCAAACAATTCAGAAAAAATAATGAGTAAAAGCCACTATGAAATATTTAGTCATGGAATACAAAAAATCTTCTGAATGGAATTGTGACATGCTCGAGCCTAAAGGAAAAAAGACAGAATTCCTGTTGTCGTTATTCTATGACCGGGTCAGAAAGAATTTTTTCATGAGATTTATTTGCCTCTCCACAAGAGCAGATATGACTCAACGTTGAATTTAATGCTGGGGTCCATTGGTATACATGTGAGCAAGGACAAAAACTGCCCAGTCCCCAGAACCATAGTCATGCAAGCATCAGAAATGTCCTTTCTATGACATGTCATTGGCTGATAAAGGTCCCAGCTAACTTCATATGTATAAATATATATTTTTTTCCTTGTATAATCTTTGAAAATCACAATATATGTTCCTTTTGAACATAAAAAAATGTTGACGTAGGTGGATTCAGGTTGAGATAAAAAACAAATTTTGTAGATATCAATTACAAAAAAATGAAAAAGATCAAACTTTTAAAACATCAAAATGTCAATTTAAAAACAATGGAAATGTATATAATGAAATATTTAATAGCATCAATATCTTCTGCATATTCAGGGCAATATTTTTAGAATTAGTAATATAACCAAAAATAACTAATAAAAAATGCTATTGTAAAAGTGGTTTCTGAAAATAATGATACACCAAAAAATGAAGTCAATCAGTCAGCTCTATATAAAGTTAATTAAAAACAAACCCTTTCAAATAGTTTCAAAAAGTGGAATAAAGGACAAAAGATGAAAAGAAAGTGATGAAAGCTTAGTAAAAGATGCACAGTGGGTTGGGGGGAGAAATGACAGACAATCTCTTAGTATTAAAGGCTTTCAAGATAAGCCAATCTTCAAAGGTGAAAAAAATGGTCGTTATCATTTGCCACAAAATGTGACAGTGAAAGAAAAAAATGAAGAGGTTTCTATTGTTTTCATGCCTTGCAAACAGTTAGTAAGTTTTTATTATTTACACTGCATCTTCTTAGATTTCCATGCAAAGGTAATAAAAAGATGAGAAGCATAATTAAAGGAATCAGGATTTGATCTACAGTAAACAATCAATTGATAGATGATAGGATGTACTTCTTGGATTTTTAACTCCTGTTACCATTATTGAGTTCTAAACGTGTGAAAGAGAAATTCTTATTTGAATATTAGAACTTATAAGGAGGATTGTAGAGTCCAGATTAATTTTTAAATATTAGGACTCATTACAAAGATTGTAGAGTTCTGAATTCATGTTTGCCGGGTCAACATGGTGACAGACACTTTTTTTTTTTATATACATGTCCAAGTTTGAACTGTAATAGCTGTTATCTAAAACTTTTCAAAATCTGCACACCATACATAATCTAAACACCTTACAACCATATGCAATTAGAACACCATTAAACTTCTAGAACACCAAGTCCCAAAACTGATTCCTGGCAACACCTGAAACCCTCGTTAAATAAGCAATTTGTCTAAAACCCAGAATTACAGTGTATGAATATCTTCATAAGAGAAAAGAAAATGGTTAAACCATTTTAGTATACCACATACTGCAAATCAGTCTAATAATCTTCAACTTCTGACAGCTTTAATGATCTTAAAATCAAAGAAATCTTATATTAAAAAAAATAAAAAATTAACATCCACAAATTTTGATAAGGGAATGTCATGCTACTTCTCAATGAGAAATCCACATATTCCAATGGATAGAACATTTTCTGTAAATCAGAAGTAGTAGATACATTTTTTTCAAATACTATTAAAAAAAATAGATTAAAAAAAAAAAAAATGCTGTCATATGATTTTGCAATATGAGAAGAAAAAAATGTGTACCCAAGCAACTACTTTTCACTGGGCAGACACTAAAAAGCAGCAACTACAAAGAGCAGTAAAGTTTTATTAAAAGGCTTTTGAGTCAAGTCAATCATGAATGAAACAATACCAAGGTAGAAGAAAAAGCTTGGAGTTTACTACATAGAGCAAGAAATGAGTTTTGGTTAAATCATGAGAGAGATCAAGAGAAAAACAGGCCTATTCAAATCCCTTTCTATTGGATTAGTAAGATATGGAGACCATAAGTGAAAGACAGTGAGAGAGTGGGGAGCAAAAAGGCATTATCCAGTGAGGAGCACACTCACTCCCAAGGTCACTGGGTAAGAGTCGGCTCACAAACTCACCTGGTGGTCTCCTGTAATTGGACTGGGGCCTGATTCAGCAAATGTGACACTTTTTTTCTAAATAGGAAGGGGACCAAAAGATGAGCATCATGCATGTTTTGTAAATGAATGGCACTGACTAATTAGTCTTTGCTTCAGTTTTTAACGAGTGAACTCAAAAAAGGCTGCATTTAAGTCAGTGCAAACAGTGCAGCTGCACATGGCCCCAAGATTTTACAGATACTCCAATATGTTTTGAAAAAAATAGTTTTTATTTTCAATGTTTTTCAGGGTTTTAATTTGTTAGAGGATTTAAGTTGCATAGAGATGTATTATGAGTCCATAAAGGATACAACATTGTATTAGACATAATTTTATGAATATTTCATTTTTATTTTGTTTGAAAATGATAGCTAGATACAGAAAATAGAAGAGTCCCCAAGAAATGTCAAGCACTGGGCCCCATCGATGTTAAGTTTGGCCCAGGACTTAAGAGATAACAAATATATTCAACCAAGTATGGCTATTGGTGTATATTTTTATAGAAGCAAAGATCAACCAGTCAAGCCAAAAACATGATAATGGTAGAAGTACAGATTAGCATCATATTCGTTTTTGAACACATTAACCTTAGGCCTGTTATTCTATTTTGTATGCATTTCATCCCACTTTCACACATCTCATTTTCATAAACTTATTTTTTTTCCATATTTCAAACAAGCTCTCCCACAACAGACACCATTTTCATCATGCAACCTTTCAGACATAGCAAAGTGATACCAAATTCTTAACTTTAACCTAACTCTTACTCAAAACTAAAAAAATTGTGAAAATCTACTGTAGAAGTACAATATTCAAATGTAGATATTTACAAAGATTAATCTACATGGATTCAAAATGACAACAATGAAATCACTATAAACAGTTTGTCAATCTCATGTAAAATTTTTGTCTCATCAAAAAGTCTCCAAAGTAAAAACTGAGGAGCCATGTTCCGTAGCAGTAAATGTAATTCTGCGGAAAATGATGTTAATCTGCACTCAAAGTGTTATAATAAACCCAGAGTTGCCAACACATAGAATAGAGAACATGACATATTTGCTGAATATCAAATTAATTTTGCGGTCTTTAGAGCAGTGGTTCTCAAACTGTATACTGCAACTATATACCATATGTGCAGCATGAAATTCTCCAAAACTATTAAGGAAACAATAAGATCAATAATAATAACTAATATTATAATTATGTACAAATGATTTTATTCCCTTGCAGTTTGAATTGTTTACATTGAACAAGTGTTCAATCGTGATTTCTTTTTTCTTTTCACCATCACCTCTATCAGTTTCATACTTTGCACCATTAATGGCTAGCACTATCCGACTCAAAGTATGGACAGTGTACTAATCCCTTGAGCCCACAGGAGCAATGTTTTGATGCATGTCGCAAAGTAGTGCGTTGTTTTTATTACAAACTATTGGAACTCAATTTTTGAAAAAAAGTTTTAATGGTAATGTTGCCAAGTAAGGTTTGTTATTCATGCCTAAAACTGTCCCTAGGATGGCTAGAAATGGGGCTGCTGCAGGAATTGAACCTGCAACAAATAGGATTGCTGCTTCAATGTAGCGTTGCTCCTACCATTGAGTTAAACAGCTGCTAGTAATGCAAAGGCTCATATTCACTGTGTAAGAATGGGAGATCATTTCAAATAGAGTTTCAAAATAACATAACATGATTTCTGTTGGATTATACATCCATTTCTATATATATAAAAAGAAACGTACAATCAAGCAGAATGATTATAAATTGCATTATATTATACAGAAACTTATTTAAAATGATATACCATCATTACATGGTTAATGCTGGCCTAAACAATATAAATAGAATAAACAATGAGAAAAAAAAAGAAGGTGCAGGAATCTGACCTGCGACCGATATGGTAGCCACTTTAATGTAGTGCTGCTCTAACCATTGAGATGAACAGCTGCTGATTATGCAAATGCCCAAATTTCCTTATATATATATATATATATATATATATATATATATTACCCATGAAATAGAATACACTAAGACCCCCAGAACAATTTAATAAGAATTGTACATTTACTTCTATTACACTTACCAGACTCAATCTGATATTATAGATTTTTATTCACATAATTTGAAAGAAATCAGCCAGGTCTAAGCAAAAAAAGGCCAATTTGGCAAGCCTGCTTTATGGCTGTATGTTCGTCAGTAAGAGTTGTCTCAAAGTCAGACATTCTCAACTTGAGGACTTCCTGTAATTTGTGTTAATTTATTTTGGTCACTCCAAGTTTTTTCCCAAAAATTTGAATAAAATAAACATTTAAAAAATGAGTTAATATCTTTTGCTCATAATACAAAATGAATTGTGTTTAAAATTATACACAAAGGAAAATAAGATGAAAATGATTGAAAACATAAGGAAAATTAGTTGTGGTTGAATGAAATTTTGTGATAAAGACTTCAGGGTAAATGACACAAATAATTTAAGCAGTACTGAAATAGAGTTCAATGTTGGCAACTTAAGTTTTATTATAAAATGAAGAAAAATTAGCATGAAAGACGAATCAATGGAAAATATAAAAATTGGGAATAGATTGTGCACAAAGCCACATATTCAGAGTTGGGAGGAAAGGAAGCAGAGAGATTATAGAACCCAAATTCATTAAGGACAGCGGCACCACAAAACTGGCTACCTTGATAAGTAAAGTTTTGAAGAGAGATATTAAATTGCAGAAGATATTCCCATACAAGTAACCCTTTCAACCTCAAAGGGAATAATTTCTAATATCTGTTGTATTGTTACCATAATACAATAAAAATACTACCATTTTCGATGAGTTATACGCTAGTATAACTGTATAAACCTATGCCCAACTCTCCCACATATGCTTACAAATAATTCACCAACTAAGATTCAAGTCATACTGCAAAGATCCTTGACATTGAGATCTTGGCACATTTTTTAATAGAATAAGTGATATGAAAAAGTGAGAAGAGAAATTTGGGAAAGAAGATTCAGAAGAGAGAGAAAGTCCAAATAAACAGAAAATTAAAGATATATCCACACAAAGAGGAAACTTTGATTGGAAATAAAACAAATTATCTTTCAATTTGTAGTCGTGAATGATTTCAATAAAAATTTTGCATTCAATTTATAAGTTTTATATCTTACATATAGTCCTCTGAAATAAAATTTAATGATTCATTTATCAATGAATCCTTTTGACGACTAAAAATGTGAATACAAATTTCTATTCACAAATCTGAGAAATTACCAAACATGTATAAAATGGTCATTTTTTTTTTTGGCGCGTGTATACATGTTATTTTTTGATACAGACAAGACAATCGTAAATTATTGTAGCTACCCGGCCAAAAAACTTGAAGATTTTAATAAAAATGAATTTGCTTTGCCTTCTCTGCAACAGCCGATGATTTCAACTGGGACATACCCCAATATAGTATTCTAAAAAGAATGGTATACACAGATTTTCATTTATCCTCAAATTTTTCATTTTGCACAATACTATTTGGAAAATTTAAGAGGTTAGGCCAAAAAAATTCAAATCATATAGAAAAAACAAAAATAAATAAAATGACTGAATTGAAATTTCCAAATCAATTCCTTGTCCAAATAGGATAAGGTCTCAATGAAGCAGACAGCAAAAGTTGTGTACCATATTACCACTTTGGAAAAAAAAGAAAAAAAACGACTGCTAAGCACACAACCAGAGTAGACCACACGAATAGAAGAAAATTACAACGAATCACCTTTATTACAAGGCATTCAGGTGACTGAGCAACATATCCCAGAGCAACAAAAACTCCCAAAATGATATCAGACAAACTCAACAAAAAAAGCAAGAATATCTCATACTATTTCCCTGTTAGAAATGTTCTTCAATTGTGTTCCTTTCTTTGTGGTTGGTCTAAGGACGACACGGCCACGATTATTTTTACGATTAGGATATTTCATTTTCTTCTTTTCCTCCTAAACAAGTGATATTTTAGTTTTTTATTAGAAACCCACATGAAAAATGTGAAACTGATACAAACCTATTCTGAAAAGTATATAAATATTAAAAAAGCAAGCATTAAAACAAGAATTACAGAATTATAAGATCCGGAAGAACTAGCCAGGCCAGATTAGAGAATCTCGATGGGTATTTATTTGCCTCCTGATAAGGGCAGAATGTGACAAAAGGTTGAATTCAATGTGGTGGCCCACATGTATGTGTGGGGGCAATGTAAAAATTTAACCAGATCCAATAACCCATGTCATGCAGGGGTTGGAAATTTCCGTCTGGCCCTCCCCTTCAAGTGCAATAGGAAGGTGCTTCTGAATCCCCAAGACTGGACATTATATACCTATTTTGTGATTGCAGGACAAATCCAAGGCCAATGGCCAATTATCTTAAGCCTGTTTTAGTTGTGTTTTCTTGAATGAAAACCAATATCAAGTGTATAAATAATATAGCTATACAACTACTGCTGCAAAAACAGAAGCAGTACATCCAACAAAGCCTTTTTCTGAAGATGACCATGGGGTTAGGTATTGTATTGTGACTGAAGCATCATTACAACTAATCCAGGGAGCACCTCATGATACTACCAGACTTTGTGGGTTTTTTTGTTCAATATGAGATAGCAAGATTAAAGCAGATGCAGCCCCTGTCTGATCTTGGAGCCTCTTTATATATTTCCTCTTTTTTAATGATGCCAATCCAAGTTAAGTCAGGTTCTGACAGAGAGAGCTGGTCATTAAACACCAAAGCCAGTCCACCCAATCTAGAGTTTTAGTTGAAAAATGATTTGCTAAAAGAAAACATTTTATTTTCTCAGCCTAACAACATTTTTCTTCAGTAGATATTTATCCACAGCCCCATGAAGGCAAAATGTGATATAAGGTCAAGTTTAAGGTAGGGGCCCTCACTCATATACATTGGAAAGAATGAATTGTTTCATGAAGACATATCAATTTTAATGAAAGGGGGATGTGCTGCATTTCTTAAATTTAACTGAATTTCTTTATCATTATATAATTAATCAGTAACCAATAGATTTTTTTTATCAGAAAATGTATTATTCTACTTGATTTAAAACTTTTGCAGGGTGACTAAGCATAACACAAGTAAAATTGCTTTATTTATGTTTCTGTCCAATCTTATTTAGGTGGAAAAAAAAAGAAAAAAAAAAGATTTTTGATTGTAAACTAAAGAAAAGGGAAAACTTCTGTGATGCACTTGACCTATAGCACCAAATGAAGTCACAAATTAGAACAATTTTCCTTTTTCAAGAATCTAAACCAAATAAACTAATGTTTTTAATTGGGTTGGATAAGGGTCATGATGTTTGAAAGTAAATGAAGTTAGTTCAAAATAAATTATGCAGCCAATATTTGTGTAATTGAATGATGAAATTCATGAAATACGTTTAAACAAAAAAAGACTATAAGATAAGCCAACCATTAATGAATACACAGAGAATGACTGGATAAATGGATAAAATGTTTTCAGATGTCAATTGCCCAGATCAAACATAAATTTCTTTTCACTCAATCAAAAGTCATGAATGATTTGGGACATTATATAGAGATTCAATTTAAATTATTTAATAAATTACAAAACAAGTCAAGATGTGAGGAGAAAAAAAAATGAATTCAATTACTTATGGATAACTCATGGAATGATAACTCATCCCAAAGTTATTGACAAGAAATTGAAGGACTTTTCTGACAAGTCTATAATGATTGGTTTTCAAAACAAGAGGAGTTTCTTTTCCAGAATAGAACAAGAATTAGCTGAATTAAGTTTTTCGGTTTCTTTTGGAAAGTGCGGTACTAATATCTAGCAATGCTAGTCAAAAGATTTGCATTTTAGGTATGCCACCAACAGTTGTTGTATTACACAGATCATGCAAACCAATACAACAAGCTTTTTGAATTTTGTAAATAGGTTAATATTAATTATCAGCATAGGCTTCAAGTGAATGGCACTAATTGCGCCTTGCACTAAGGTAATCTATTCTATTCTTGTTGAATACACCTTACACCAAATGGCAGGTTTTACAGAGAACAGCAACAATTTTCACCTGAATTCTTGAAAAAAGAATCAGTGGTGCTCGTTTGTTGTACCGTCATTATTCAATTTCATTTTTTTCACTGTAGTTGAATTGAATAATATAAAACTTGAATATTTGTGATTGCTTTCTATTCTAAAGATATAAATAATAGATATCATTTATATCTCCAAGATTCTACGGACCTTGGCTGTGAATCTGGTGCCATTCAAAAAATGTTCCCAATTGGGCCGGCAGCTCCTAAGGCTAGCCTTGACTAATATTTAGGAATTCTTGGAGAGAAAAAAATGTTCTCAATGTTTGGAATATTTTTTGAGAGGAAAGAAAAAAAGCAGAAAAAGTAGAAAAATGGATCAGAATTTAAGTTTTGTAATTCAACAATAAAAATAGTTGCCAAAGTTTTAATTGGAGGAATCAGCGTAAGTATCATTATTAGTTTCTTTTTTGAAAAATATAAATATTTAAAAAAAACAAAAAAAAACAAACTTTTTAATGAGTTAATTTTAAAACTTTGGAGTAAGCATTAATAAAATTTGTTTCATGTAAAAGATTTTTCAGACTAAATTTAAATTTAAAGCATTATGAAAAAATTCTAAAAATATCTAAAATTTTCAAAAATATCAAATAACTAATTAAAATAAAAAAGATTTTTTAAGAATTAAAAAAAACAAAACAAAACAAAAACAGAATTTTAAAAATATTTTGGAAAAATATATCAAATGAATGGAACAGAACACATCTTGAATTATTCATATTAAATTTAAGAGGAGTGAAATTTAAAAAAGACCAAATCAAATTTATATTTAAATAAAAGAAGAAAAAAAAATCAAACCTAAAATAAAAATAAATCAGAGATAACTTACCCGCCCTTCTTTCTTGTCATGGCCTGCAACTTGCCCAGTGGCTATCCTAATTTTATCTGGATGGATAGTTAGGCTGAAAATAATACAATATATAACCAGGTGGAGCTATGCCTCAGTATGCATACATATGAATATCAACTTATTTCCATCTATATTAACCTACTTAGTACTTTACTGAATCTCTATGGAGTATTACATTTGCATACAGGCTTTTCATGCAGTGTGATGGACTCAAAAATTCAATGTATTGAAATATAGCAGCTCAATTGATTATTAGCAAGTCTTAGTATAAAACAGATATAACATAGATTACCACAAGTTTTTCCATAACTTACAAAACATTGAAGCCATTTTATGCCATCAACTTCAAATCTATTAAAGACTAGGTTGTATTAGATTCATCTGTTTCCCCATGGGGAAGAACTTGATACAAAGTCAGTTTAACATGGGGGCCCCATATGCATATATGTGGGCAATGACAAAAATTGTTCAGCCCCCACAACCAATGTCTAAGTGCAATGGGGAGGTGCTGCCACAGGGCAACATACTTTTACTTTTTCAAAGCCATGGGATGAATCCCAGGTGCGTGCGTCTCATTTTAGAAGTTAGAGCATTGATGGTATAATAATGGCCAACAAAAGACAAGTAATTCCAAAACTGCACTTACCATTTGACATCATCTGTGTGTCCCATATAATGACGCTGCATCTGCTCCTCTACATTGTATAAAACTACAGTGGCTGCTACAAAATATACAATCTCTCCAGTTGGCAGGTAATGCAAGTTGGAACGACAATCACGTCCCCGGTAGCCATAACTGAAGGACAAAGGTTAAGGAGAAACAACAAACAATGGATCACTAGAACATCCTACCTTATTAGTTTATTCAATTGAACATCTTCCTCCCCAAGCAGTCCAAGGGAGGATATCTAATTGTAAACCATCATAAAGTAAGGAAAACTAAGAAAGACACAGGAATTAATTTGTTTTTAATCATAAAGGTAAAGATATTATTCACTCATATGAATACATGATTTTTAAATGCTTTATTTTATTGATAGAGTTAAAGAATGGAAAATAATTTCAAGGGCCTATGATAAATGTTAAGTGTTGAATATATCCAAGAAAATTCTTATTGTATACTTTAATTCAAATCATAAATTACCCGTAATCTTAATTTTTCCTGGTCCCCTTAGTCAATGTCACGCAGGCATCGGAAATATCCATCCAGACCTCCCCTTTCAGTGCAATAGGGAGGTACTGCAGCAGAGTTGGAATTCCCATGAGATTTGTAAATTTTTGTAGCAATAGGAAGTAGATCAGTAGACAAGAGTTGAAAATTAAACCTAAAAATAACTGTTTAGTACTATTGAATAATGATTAAGTATTCAAGGACATATTAACAGCTATAGGTACCATGTAGTAGCAAGCATCATTTTCAGATAACAGCGCACAATGATTTCATAGTTAACAAAACTATCTTGTGATTATTTTTCATTTTTTCATGTGGATAGATTGGTCAAGGATACACCCATTCCAACTGAAGTTTTTCCGAAGGAGCTTCAACAGTTTTGGAAATGTTGAATTCACTAACAGATGTTGGAGCATACATATTCACAGGACGGCCTCGTAAGTAGATCTTTAAATAACCTTCCTCTGAAATAAACAATAAAATAAAAAAAAGGTTTGTGATATGAACATTCTATGTTTGCTGATGTAGGTGTTTGTGTACATATTTGAAAGATTTGGTTTTCTTACTTATCTACAAAATGCAAGACTGGAAATTAGGTGAGGTATCATCACACAACTGTTCTGGTGGAGATGAGGGATTTATTTGTCTCCCCATGTGGGAAAATTTGACACAAGGTTGATTTAATGTGGGGCCCACAAGCCTACATGTAGGCAAGGACATCAGTGTCATTCACTGGGAAGGTGCTGCCACAGGGTTGGAATATCCAGGACTGGAAATTATATTTTTTGTGGCTACAATATGAATCCTGGGCTGGGTAAGAAAATATAGTCAAGATGAGAGCATCAAGAGAAAGGGGAAATTCATAAGGACGAGCAATTCTAAATATACTGAAGATAAGTTATTTTTCAATATCAATCACTGAAAAATCAGGCGATAATGATAGTAATCATTAGTTTTCTGTTACAGGAAAAGGTTGAAAATTATTCTAACTAAGCCTTTATAGGCACCGAGTCTTATAGCATACAAACAAAGGGATAAGAGTAAAGCTAGCTGTTAAGCTGAAAGCGCATAATGTACTGGTGACTGCCCCCCTCCTTTCTTAGTCCGTTTCTTCAATCACTGTTTTTGGCTTTATCTCTTCATTTAAAAAGAAATAAAAGACTTATTCAATGCATTAATGATACAATGAATTGAAATATAAATGATGACAAAAGAGTTAATGCAATTTCATGGCAAGTGGGAACAATTATATATACATACACAGTATATATATATAAATACATTAATATATTATAATGTTTCATGTCAGTTTGACAGAAAAACAGTTGAAAGTTTAAAAAGTGCTTCAGCCACCACATTCCTACATGGAATATTGTAGAGTTTTTATCTTGTAATCTTACATTTTATATGTCAAATACTTGAGTTTTCTTTTGAGACAAAATCTAAACATTGATTCTTCCAGATGCTGTCTGTATTCTATGGCCTTCCCCAAGTATCTATCATATTTGGTAACATTTTAGAAAAGTTGAATGAAACTCTTTGAATAAGAAGGAGAGCATACAGCGACAGAAAGGGTTTTATTTGATATTCTTAAAAGGTTAGTGAATACTACAGATACCTGAGGAATGCCAGAGGTCACAGTGGATGAAATATAACGGATATGACAAGAAAACTAGACTGAAAGAATCAATGTATAATAATACTTGTTCAAGTGGCAACCATCCTGGCATATGTATACTATCATGTTTGTCAATTTATCCACACAATATCTCCAAAAGTTCTCAATGACTTGCAGTTAAATTTTGTGGAAGGGTGGATAGTAGCCTTAAAAAGAATGAATTGAATTTTGGGGTAGGCCCTGGAATTTTCCTCATCAATAGTCCAAATATGAGGAATGAAAACTTATGCTGTAACCACCTCTTTATCAAAGCTATATATGAACTGATTTTCATTGTTTTTAGTTAGTGCATGGCATGGGTACATGTATGTACCCTCCAAGTGCTTTCTAGTTGTTTTCGTTTACATTCCACAGAAAGATCAGTGGAAGCAGGGGCATAAAAAAACTCCCCCCCCCCCACAAAAAAAAATTCTTGGATCTGTCCCCAAATATAATCAATTCTTCCAAAGGGAATGGCCCATCTTTCAACTGATCATCTGATACATCAAAAACACTTGAAGATATTGTGGGGGACAAAAAGATTCAAAGAGACAGACAGAGACCGGGAGAGAGAGAGAGGGACGGATGGACGGGCAGAGAGAAAGAGAGAGAGAGAGGGACGGATGGACGGGCAGAGAGAAAGAGAGAGAGAGAGGGACGGATGGACGGGCAGAGAGAAAGAGAGAGAGAGAGAGGGACGGATGGACGGGCAGAGAGAAAGAGAGAGAGAGAGAGAGACAGGGACGGATGGACGGGCAGAGAGAAAGAGAGAGAGAGAGAGACAGGGACGGATGGACGGGCAGAGAGAAAGAGAGAGAGAGAGAGACAGGGACGGATGGACGGGCAGAGAGAAAGAGAGAGAGACAGAGACGGATGGACGGGCAGAGAGAAAGAGAGAGAGAGAGGGACGGATGGACGGGCAGAGAGAAAGAGAGAGAGAGAGAGACAGGGACGGATGGACGGGCAGAGAGAAAGAGAGAGAGAGAGAGACAGGGACGGATGGACGGGCAGAGAGAAAGAGAGAGACGGATGGACGGGCAGAGAGAAAGAGAGAGAGAGGGACGGATGGACGGGCAGAGAGAAAGAGAGAGAGAGAGGGACGGATGGACGGGCAGACACAGAGAGGGGGACGGACGCAACGGCAGACACAGAGAGGGGGACGGACGCAACGGCAGACACAGAGAGGGGGACGGACGCAACGGCAGACACAGAGAGGGGGACGGACGCAACGGCAGACACAGAGAGGGGGACGGACGCAACGGCAGACACAGAGAGGGGGACGGACGCAACGGCAGACACAGAGAGGGGGACGGACGCAACGGCAGACACAGAGAGGGGGACGGACGCAACGGCAGACACAGAGAGGGGGACGGACGCAACGGCAGACACAGAGAGGGGGACGGACGCAACGGCAGACACAGAGAGGGGGAAGGACGAACAGTGAGAGAGACGGCTGGCCAAATAGACAGAGAGCAATTGACAAACAGACAGACATGAGTAGATGTATGTATCTCTTCCAACTTTGTTGGTAGAGATAAATCAATTTAATTTTGTCTCCATACAGCACAACCTAACACTCTCTTACAACATTTGAAGATAGAAAACTGCAAAGTAAGACATAGCATCTTTGAGGTAAAATTCTTATTGTTATCAAATTTGCAAAAATCTACAATATTTTGACTTCCTTCATAGCCATAAATGACAAGTTTACCAAAACCAAGAATAAAATAAATGAAAACAAATTACTGGTAGCACATTCATTTGAACTGATATCTTCATCTTTGATGCTCTTGATTTCACAATATTTCAAAAGCAATGAAAAATATATCACCAATATTGGATGACTGATTTGATTAATTCTTTGTCTTATTAAAGAACCAAATTAACAAAGATAGAGATATTAGTTCAGATGCAACCTTTTCCTCACAAACCATATTGAATATGATTCCCACACATCCAATAGAAATAATACATGCATTTGACTCCACATTTCATGTATGTCTGCTATTTGGATCAGAATGGAGAGATTCTAGAACAGCCCCCCAACAATTTTTTAGACCTTCAGAATCCTTGACACCATATCAACCAAGAAGTATGTAAAAAGTAAATTCATAAATAAATGATTAATAGATTTGTATTTTCTGGCATGGTTTAGCTGCATTTTTTTCATTTAGGGAAAAAAAAGAAAAGGAAAATATCTGATTAAACTACTTTCATTTCTCAACAGAACAAAAAAATATGGCTGAAATGAAATTAAATAACTTTTGATAACTACTATCATCATCATCAGTAAATTATATATATTTTTATCAATTCGAATGTCCTAGAATATATCACATCTCTCAATCTTCACGCATTTATCAACCTCTTGGATAGTTTCATTGAACCCCCAAGAATTGATATCAACCAGTGGAAATCCCTGTTCTAGAATATCCTAACATCCCTTCCCCTGTTCTATGGTTCCCATTTGATTTGAATCTTATTCATAGAGTTTTGATTCCTGTATGACACAAAACTGGGTGTTCTCATTTATATACTATAAAAGTGACTTTTACCAGAACATTCTAAAATATTCAAAAGTAGATATTAACAGTTGAATTGTATTCTGATCCAAGGCAGAAAGCTTGATATACATGGTGAGTGTGAAAGGGAGAGAGAGCAGGGTTCTTACCAGGACAGCTAAAGAAATGCCTATGTATGAACAAATCTCAAAGGATTACATTTCCAATGATGATCTCCAGAAAGATAAAAACAGACATGATCGTTTAATCAAACTGGCTCCACCCAATGGGTATAAAAATTTACCGAGTATTTAATATAGGGAAAGAGTGGACAGAACTCTTACTTGGTATGATGACAATATGTAGAAAAAAAAACCATGAATACGAGTATTCAAGAAATGGACATATTTGGTCAGATAGAATGAATTACAAATTGTGTCGTATTGTACAGAAACTTATTTGAAGTGATCTCCCATTGTTACACAATTGATATATTACTCAATAATACACCATAATAGAATAAACAATTAAAGAAAATAGGGCTGCTGCAGGAATCTAACCTACTACTGATAGGGTGATAAATTTCTATATAATACAATGTAATTTGTAATTCATTCTGTTGGACCAAATATGTCCGTTTCTTAAATACATACCTGTCACGTTGGAGGAGAAAAATAGGCTGAGAATAAATGAGATGAGAATTTGGGTTGAAAGCAGTTATTTGGCCTTTGCATTAACAGCAGCTGTTTAGCTCAATGGTAAGAGCATCCCTATATTGATGTGGCTACCCTATTGGTGGCAGGTTTAATTCCAGCAGCAGCACCATTTTCTTTAATTGTTTATTGATTTTTTTGCCCTCTTTCTTTCCATCTCTTATGAAGTATGTATCAAATGACCTAGATAAGTATGTTTTTCTGAGTTACATCAATTCTTTATATTTTAAGATTGTCAGAGTGGGGTCTGGGTCATAATCCCTAAACATAATAGCTCAAATGCCAGAAAACTGAATGTTGGAATCCCAAATGATCACAATGCCGAATGGTGCAATATCCCAAAAGAGAAAGGTAGACAACTTGAAATACCGAATCGTCCTTTTTTTGATACTGTATTAGGAAAAAAAAAAAAACATTGGTTAATTTTCAACTCTGGAAATACTAACACCTTTTGAACTGGTTTTTATCTATTTTCTAAGATTAGTCTGCTGAGGGTGACAAATGAATTTATCAAATCTTTGCTTTGATGTACATAAACCTCTGATGGTGTTAAACCAGCATAGAGAGGCTCCGAAAAGTTATTTTTTTTCTATCGAAAAGTATAATTAAACAACTTATTCATCAGAAATTAATGCAATAATGAAATTAAAAGCATGTCTTGTTCTTTATTGAAAATTCAGTTTGTCACATCGGGTACAAAGTTTCTATTGTACTTTGCCAAGTTCATAGTGCACAATCTGATAAAGATCAAATTAATGGCTTTTAATTTCATTATTGAATTAATTTCTGATGAATTTGCTGCTGGATTATACTCAGTAATAAAAGTTATAAAGAAACAACATTTCACTTGAATATTTCTGAAGATCAGAGAACTGAATTGATTTTGAAAACATTTTCAAAGTCCCCCTCGAATGTGTTGGCATACATAATAAGTGCATCCCTCACATCAATATGTTATACCAAAAACTTTTATGCCTCTTTGACATCAAACTCTGCACAATTTATCAGATGTTATGCAAAGAAGGTGAAGTTTCAATTTTCAGTACTTAAACTTTCATTGTGAAAATCAAATTTGCATTCCAGTGTTTTCAGGTACAGTGAATTAAAATAAGTTCATTTGTTTTTTGATGACTTTGTTTAAGCCATAAAAAATAAAAAATATCTTTATGATCTTAGAAGTTGAAGACCTTTCAGAAAGTCAAACTCTTAGATTAGTGCCATTTAAAGTGTGATACCAGCATGTGAACCATAGGCTACTGGTATGTGGCTCCTATTCATGTTTTCAATTGCATTTAAAGTATATGCCACTAGATGATTCACAAGATCAAATTGTTAGAGTAACACTGTTTTAGATAAAAAATCTATTACAAAGTTTAACTGAAGACAATACGAACAACAACGATGACAACTGTAAAACAGAATAGGACTCACCTTGATTCCAAACTGGTTCTTTGGAACTGAAGAAAAGAAGAATATTACCAAGTTAATCAACAGTCGTTTGGTATTCAGCTGAGGCTTAGTATAAGAAGCAAGAAAGCAACCAAATGAATCAGACATATGTACAAGAGCATTCAAGAATTTATACAAAAATCCATGAAGAGAATCAATGGCACAAACTCGGGAAGAAATCTATTCTTGAAAAGAAAAAAGTATGTTTGACATGCAAAACAAAAATAGTTCTTCAGACAAATTTGCATGAAGATCAAAAAGTTTGACAATTTCATTCTTTTGAAATCTCCAGTGTTTTGTGAAGTAAAAAGTTCTTTAAATTGGATTAGACTGCTTCATTTTTTATTTGTCATCACCTAATACAACTCTTTATGAATCAAAAGAATTCGAGTGTGAAAAAGATCTCAAATATTTAATCAACTGCACCAAAAACAGATTTCATATTTTCAGTTTTCAGAATTTCATGCAACTCTTAGAATATCGTGTACTGAGAAAGTATGATTCTTTTTCACTTTAAAAAATTTTTTTTATCCAGTCTTTCGTATGTTGATTTAATGCAACATTAGAAGCTGATACAACAAACAAATTATTGATTAATCAAATCATGTCAATTGACAAGGCAGTTGTCCTGGCTAACTATTGATTTGCATTTTTTCTCAACCAGAACACCCTCCAACAAACCAATAGTAAGGGGGGGCATGGAATACAGGATGTTACACATTCATATACATCAGATCCAAATTATATATCTTCAATAACTCATTTCTATACATAAAAATAGTCTTCTTTTGCAGATTATTACTTGTATTTGAAATGAAGCAATTATCTTTTTGGAGTATCCTTTTGTAATACTTTTTCTAACATCTATATTGGGGTATGACTAGGATAAATAAACCGAATATATTTATATAATGGATATCAGATTCATGTATTCCAACAAGAAAATAATTTAATATTTTCTATCAATTTTTTTTGTACTGATTAACAAACAACACTGAGTTAGAATAAGTTTTGAGTGTTTCTGTGCTGATCAATATACTAAGACCTGTAGACAAATGGAAAGAAATATTAATTTTTCTTTTCTTGTTTTTTTTCTTTCACTCTTTAATTGTATTATTGAAATCTCTCACACTCACACACATTACAGATACATTGCTAAAAGTTAATGAATGAAAGAATTTGACAACGCTAAAATAAATGAAAAAAAATTTTTTAAATCAGTCATTTTAAAACTTTGTGAAGATTCAAAATAAAATTGCAATATTGAGAACAAAACAATATAATAAATGAGGGTGTCAAATAGACATTGGGGTTTTATAAATATACAAAGCAACGGCAGCAGAAAAATAAAGAATAGAAATAATTTAATTCAGGCACAGAGTAAAAAATTTTACCCACTTGTGTGGATTTATGCAAAAAGATCTGGCAAAAGCAAGTAAAAATAAATAATTTGTAAAGTGCAATTACCATGAAGAAAAGGTAACATTTTCTTCTAATACTTTTAGTAGGAACTATAATTTGATTCTAGATTTGAATGACTTTTGAACTAATTCAAAACTCCAAGCGGGAATTTTTCCAGTAAAAATTAAATCAGCTAAAATGTTTTTTTTTCAAGTCACCACACATAAATGGCCAAAAAGTTCATTAAAATACTTGTAGAAGCAGTATATAATAATAAATCATAGTAATGATTCTCATTTGTAATTGTGACTTGACAGAATTTTGTGCATACAGACCTCAATGATTCAATAAGAACAGATTGATCCCTTGAAAAGAAGGTTTTATGCTAATAAAAAAAAATTGTTTTAAAATTCATCTATCTGAATAGACTATCATAAGTAGAACATAGGTTCTTTCAAAAAGATTAAAACCAGAAAATTATACCAGATGGAAGCACCTTGAGCACAAAAGCAAGGTGTAAAAAATAATTCCTCACTACTTCCAGAGCTAAACAAATTTGACAAAATTTACATCTATTGCTCATATGAAATTCTTCATTATTGCCTGTACACCTTTCTAGACTATAAGGAGTGGGAAAGAGAATGAAAATCTGACATCAATGAACAGTGTGGTTTTTTTGTTTCTCTATCCATAAAAATGGACTCTTCCACTCAAAGGTAATAATTTTGCTGATAAAAATATCTCCTACCCATTATTTGAAACAATGAATCCTTCTGCTTGGGAAAAAAACCCAAAAAACTCATCTCATAGAAATTATATATCCATGATTTTTTTTCAGGTATTAACCATCATTAGAATGTTGAAAATAAAATAGACTAATATTACTTAATAAAGTTCCTTTAAATTTCATCACATTTTCTGCATCATCTTTAACAGAAAAGTAACAAGTGAAGATTGAATCATGCAAAGATAGCTGTTATGTAGGCAATGTATGCTTATGTTAATTGGCATCTGAAGGCTTGAATGATTTTGCAGGGTCACTGTAGTAAGTGAAATCTCTACATGCTCCATCAGGCTGCAAGTGAAAATAAGTTTTATTTTTTTTTAAGCAGAATGCAAAATGCAGCCCATCAAATATTTTAGCAGTCAGGCACGTTATTGAAAAATCATTTTTGACCCTATGACTATTTTGAAATTTAAATGTGGGGGAAAAACAGCGTATTTATGATGCTTAAAAGGCAAAAGCCTGTAGAGAATATGATCCAAGACAGAGTGAAAAAAAAACTTTTGTTTTATCCAGTATCTTTTATTGTAAGCATTGAATTACTCTGGGTTCAAAGCTGACTCAGAGAAAAACAAGGTGAGAATTCAAAGTCAACCACAAACTACAGATTCAAGTCTGGGTTACTCAATTGATACAGCGGTTCTCAAACTTTATACCATGGCACATTTAGAAATATATCTGACTTATGTGGCGCTCCAATTCTATACTCCATTAAAACATATTTTGATCTATTGCTAGAAAGGTTGAAAATTTAAAAAATTTAGTGATAAAAACATTAGATCGGCAATTCTGTGATAGAAGCAAGACAGACATAATCCATACTGAATACTTACTAAGCATTTCCTACTGAACTGGCTGAAAATACATGTTTGCGCATTTGGAAAAATTTATGGAGCACACTTAGGAGATAGTTGTGACAAACTATTGTGCCACGCCATAGTTTAAGAACCACTCCATTAATAACATATCCTGACTCTAATGAGACCATCAAATTTTGCTGTGATCTTAGATTGATCAGTTTGAATTTTCTCACTTTGCCTCAGATCATACAAGTTAATTGTTAAAGCCAACAATACCCAGAGTCCATATCATCAGATGGGGCCATGTCGCATCCAGGTTTTTGACTGATGCGATAAAGAAAAAATGTAACAAAGTAGATATAGAAATGTTGTATGAAAAAAAAAAAAAAAAAAGATTAGCATTAACAGAAACTTCCTACAGTAAGAGCATAGTTTTCAAATTTATGTTTAGAATTTCTTGATCAAACTTTGAATTTTAAAAAGATTGCTCTTGAAAATATTGAAAGGCAAGGACTGACAAAATCTGACTTGGAGTAAAAGTAACAACAGGATTGATTCCAGGAGAACCAAAATAAATTTATATAATCTAAGGTAAGTGTATACAAAATGTATGGATTTTATTTTGTAACCAACTAAAATTTCACTTTAATATAAGATAAAAAAAGAAATTTTGATTAAATGCATTTTGTCATACATCATGTTGCAAATTACCTATATTTTGAATATCTATAAAATTTGAAATTGTTTAGCTTGATACAAAATAGGAATATACATAAGCACAAATTTAAATGAAAGGTATTTTATTATCTGAAGTTATTTTCATGTTGGCCAAGAAAAAATTGATTTTTCAAGGTGGTCAATATGACCAGACAGGTGCCCTGTGAAAATGGCACAAGTGAATAACTAGGAAGGAAATGGTACATTTAATTAAATCACTAATGACCAAAAAAAACCTATTGAATATGAATTAATGAAAATAGAAGGTAAGAATTAAAGGTTAGGGTATTGGTATTTGATTAAATGTGCCATTTTTTCCTAGTTTTTCACTTGTGCCATTTTTTCTTATATACTTATGCTAACTTTTGACTAATTTTCCAGGTCTATTTTTCAACTTTTTAAAAACTAGATGCCAAAAGATTTAAAGCACACATATATTTGCAAAATGATAAATGACAAAGGAAAAATTCACCCATATCTACATTTGAAAAATTATTTACAAAATAGAAAGATTTTTTGGATGAGATTGAATTGTTGAAATTCTTAATTTGGAAATAAAAAGTTAGGAGAAAAATAAAGCCAACACCTGAACTGAAAAGAAAAATATTGGAATAAAATTTGCGAAATTATACTCAATTTTTAGTATAGCAGAAAAATATGAAACATAAAAAATTAGACAAGGTGCAAACTAAAACAAAATTCTGAGATAAAATATTGAAAAACAGTAAAAATAAAAAATGAAATGATATCAGGTTATAAAGCGGTAAAATTGTAAATACCACCACCATCGAACGTGGCGGTAATGTTACAAATACTGATTTGAAAAACAAAAACATGTTTGTATTCTTGAGATTATAATTATTTTTCAAGAAGAATTCGAAGTGCTGAATTCTACTCCTATGGCAGCATGGTTTTAATTCACCATCATTATAAGAGGCTCTCCAAGTGAATCTAGATCCTCAAATTGCTTCCCTTTCATTGCTGTACATACCAAGTAGATAAATTCAGGGAAAAAACCCCCAGAACATCCATCTTCAAAAGTAGTGAGTTGTAATAAATAAGTATCCAGAAAGATTGCCCCCACATGGACTAATCTGTAAATACTTTGGGGGGGGGGGGTAAGATACAACCCATGTGTATGTGTGTGTGCGTGTGAGAGAATTGCTGCACCCAAAGCTCAATGAATTTGAACAGATTGATAAAATTGTTCATTTGTTAAGTTAAGGGTCCTAAAATTTCATCTCAAAAATACAAACGAACACGGTCAGTGTCAGAGTTGGAGTCCTTATGACTATAACCCAATATCAAAAGACTCAACAGGAGTTTGGGAAAAGCCCTATATCTGAGAGAGCTTAGTCTGGCACAAGGCCTTTGAATGAATCTAGCAAGAATTGAACTACAATGCTATATGAAACTGGTTAATCTTAATAATTGACACTATTCTAGCAGTGGAAAAGCAATATAGTTCATATCTAAATACTGGTCACTTAAGATATATTTCAACCTTGTTAAAACTTTGGTCTTAAGCCTTGATTATTGTCACTGAATGGTATACTAATTTCATATAAAATTAACTGGATCTATGAGATGTGTATACACTTACGTGTGATTTATTGAGCCTATTCAGTGGTCCTGGTAGAACATTGTTTCTCAGCCTTTTGGCTCAGCACGAAGTGTAGTTCTCATCAATTAAATATCAGATACAACTTGGGTATAAAACTGATTGGCATTACTATAGTAGACTGGTCCCTAGCCATAACCCTAATCTTTCATGTGTTCTGAGATAAGAAATATATCATTGAATTAGTATCTGCTTGAAAACAGGTTAGGGTTCTTAGCCTTAAAATGAATTGAATTATATTGGGTTTTTTTTCTTTGATCTGAAATAAATTGTTTTTTTTTTTTCTTTACATAATGACAGTGGTTTAGGTTATCAAGCATCAGTGACATATATGATATCGAGCTGATAAGAACGGATACCACACTTAGCTCTTAGCCAAAAGGATGAGAAGCCAAGGTTTACAGAACCACAGGATCAGCCCAGCAGACCCCACACCATAGTAGCCCCCTAATATTTCATAAGGAGAAAAATTTTCCTGTGAGAATCCTCAAAGCATTTGGTATGCAGGTAAAAATGAACCACTAAAGAATCCAGGTATATTAAAATAACTTAAGACAGAAAGGAGAGTGGATTTTGCAAGAGTATATCAATATAGGTAGATACTGACAAGCATATCAGTATTTAGATATTAACATATTTTGACTATTATATATAAAAGTGCGCCATCATAGAAAAGGTGCAGACAACTTGATAAGGAAAATTTAATGCTTTTGAAAATAGGACTATGCATAAATTTCTGAAATGTGTCTTATTAATGTCATAAGTTCCATTTGATTTGGAAAATTATTAGCTCATCACAAAAGTATCTAAAACTTTCACCCAAGTCAAACTCAAAATACCCTACAGAATGATATATCAGTCTATCCCAAATGGCAAATGATTTATTAAAGGGCGATAAACTTATCAGTTGTCTATCTGACACTTTTTAGTTGTCTTTAAAGGGATCAAACTTGCCTTCAAAACCATTTGGGGCTCTACAAAAAGTGATAATTAAATAATGTAGGCAGAACCATTCCAACTGGAATCAATTCAAACAATTCACTAGACAAATGGCTGTATCAAGAGTATATCACATCCTTCAATGAATACAAGCATTGCTAAAGTTTGATAAAAGATAGTTTGTATACTATAGAGAAAAAATTACTTTGTAATAAGATTACGAATACTAGAGCTGCGCACGTATGAAACCACAACTTCGGAGTATTTCGGTTACTTTTCAGTGTTGCCAATTAAGATATTTCATATTTAAATTTAGATAATTCTAAATGGCGGAAGATATTTCATATCTAAATTTAGATAATTCTAAATGGCAGAAGTCAAGGGAAATAATTCATAGAAAACAATGAAGACAGATCTTAGTTCTTAATTTATTTTTATTAGACTTTTTAAGAACCAATGACCCAAACAATTTCAAACTAGACACTCGCAAATCTGGTAAATGTCAACTATGCAATGGCCAGTTGTTGAGTGATTTTAGTGCACACACAGATTTCTTCAATTGTAGTTGGATAAATTAATTTTGTAACTCTTTCTTTGAAAAAATTCTGACAAGAATACTGAAAGTATTATAGATGCAGTAGGTATGATGTTAAGTCAATGTTTTGCAAGGTGTGAAGGGAAACAATTTAAAAAAAAAATCTGCTGGATTTTGAGAGTTGTAAATTTTACTGTAGCTAAATTAGTAATATCAGAACTGTTTTTGAGCATTTTGATAGCTAAAAGTTTGAAAAACAGTAAGAGTTTACTAGGACTTGAAGCGCATGTTTGCATTTGGAAAAATTTGTACGAACATTTGGGAAATAGTTATGACCCACTATTGGACCATGGCACACAGTTTGAGTACCACAGCTCTAAAAGTCTAGCATCAGTCATTAAGGATTTTTTTTACCTTGTATTTGTTTAAATTAGGGCTGTGGAGACTGTATACAAAACTAATAAGATTAGTGAAATGTTTGACTAGAGTTCTAGAATATATGAATATAAATTGGTAAATATACACTCAGTGTAATCTGTTAGAACATTGATTGGTAATAGTAGGCATTTTAAAGCAAGCATGAAGCATGTTGCGCACATAACCTGTATTAGTACCTATATGATATTTTAGCTCCACTGAAAATTACTTCAGACTTGCACTCTACAGCCATGAACTAAATGTACTTGTAAGAAGTATAGTTGAATATTTACCAATTCTCCTTAAATACTATTTAGCCAGAACATCTGTTACTACAAAAAGAATTCAGTAATAATATAAACATTGAAAGTGTTCTCGTGCGTATTGCCTAACACAAACTATTGGTCATTGGCGCTGAACTCTGGACACAGATGTGACATGCAGATGAGTGTGACATATCAGCTGTGTAAACTGCAACAACAGACTGTAATGACAACAGATGTTGAAGACCAGAAAAACATGAATGTTTACTGTTGTTGTGTAGAGAAGTAAAAACATTTATCAACCTAACAACTTCCACGAGTGGTGAAGAGTAATAGTTATACCCATTGCAAAATTATCCATTGAAAGATAAAAGCCCTGACTTAGAAATAGAACTGAGTTGCCCCCAATCACGATAAAGTTAGCCATAGGAGTGCAATGACTGAAATTATTGTAGTTATCTGCAGATATATTGAGAAAAGACTAAAATTTGCTCATTTCATAGGCCCTTCACTCTACTTGTTGGTGTTCACCTACATAGCAGACCCGAGATTTCGGTCGATAAAACTATCTCTTCTGTTTCTCCAGATCCTGTCTAAATTCCTAAAATGAAGCCGCATTTGGCTCCCTAACTCACTAGCATTATACCAGTATGGAACACAGCATTGTTTTGTCAGGCTATACTTTGGATAGTGCAAACAATGCGGCTGCACAGGGGTTCCAAAAATATGTCTTAGAAAGATATTCCAATAAATCTATTTTTTTGGTCTGTGAAAAAAGTAAAATGTCTCAAATTATTAGAGGATTTATTATGTTACAATGTAGATGAGTTATTGATCCACAAAGGACTTTGAATTAGATTAAACATAATTTTATGAATATTTCATTCTTGCTTTGGTTTATTTGAAAACAATAGCTACAAAAATAGAGGGGCCATCAAGAAATGTTATGCACTGAGCCCAATCAATGTTGAAATTTAGCTCTGGTCCATCAATTGTTACACTTGGAGAGTTCAACTCAAAAATAAATCTTTTCGATAAACATTCTGGATAGCAGGCTAAAATTATTAAGTTAATATAAATTAAGATGAAAATTACAGCAACTTGTAATTGGTACATAACTGATGGGTCTATAAAGATACATGGCATGATATCACAAGTGTACTAAATGGTCTTTCATATCAAAAGTCAAGACAAGTTGACTCAGAAATATCAATTTCACACAGCTCCATGATCATGTGATTGGTTAATAAAACAGACTGAACTTGAATTCTTGGTAGGCAGAGGGAGAAGGGACTGAGCAGATGGTAATGAACAAAGGTTTTGCCCATAATCAAAGATGGACAATTTATTTCATTATTATTTACATGTACCTCTATGAATAAGCAGTGGGAATCCATTCTGAATATTGATTACCTACAAACATGGCTAATAAAGTTAGTTTTAAAATAAAAAGGATTGAAAAAAAAAAAAACAACAAAAAAACAAGTGTTAGCTGGACAAGGAGATGCATCTCATTTCATTGTGGTTGAAATTTCCTGATAGCCTTTCTATGAGCTGAATACTTGTTGGGCATAAATGGGGTGCAAGGAAAATCAATGCTGTGACCTATATTACCCTTAAATCTCATTCTAATGCAAATAATCTTAATAGTCTTCTTCAAAAGAGTAAAACCAGTAAACTTTAATACACTTTGAGGTATATGTCATATCATCATGCCAAATTACAAGTGGTGATTGATAAGTTTGTGGCCCAATGTACAAGGATATGAGCAACACAGTTCTGACAAATTTGACAGTTCTACTCTTTGAATGATTACACAGACATTTTGAAATTTTTAACTTTTCTTCCGTTCCTGACAATTGAAACTTGGAAGTCAGCAATGGTAGAAAAAATGGACAATAATGCCCATGGAATCATTCGCCACCTCAGTATCAAGGAATTATCACTAAAAGAGATTCAAAATGACAATGTCCCTTCCTGAAATATTTTTGATAAGTGGGCAACTGAATTCCATGATGGGTGATACTGTTCATTTTTCTCTATAGTTGTTGACTCAAATTTCAATTGACTGGAACAGAAGAAAGAAATAGTTATGAACTTCAAATTTTATGAATTATCATTCAGTGTTGAATTGCATGTGACTTCAATTGGAACCGTGTAATTTGAATTTGTGGCCTAAGGTTCAAGGACAGCAATATTGTGATAAAAAAAAAAAAAAAAAATACAAGTCTGGTTAGTAACTCAGGTGTGATCAAAGCATAAGTAACTTCTGCCTTTCTTAACCGGTGATCACAAAAATAGTCCGAATTTCCAAAAAATGAACGCGAATGCCGTCGGATATGAATTAAGGAACTAATTTAACAAACTTTCATAGTAAATTGAAATCTCAACTAAGAAATTATAGGGGAGGGTTGAAAAAAAAAAAAAAAATTTCCCTACACTTCATAACAAGTAAATATTTAATCCCTCCAGCTCCATTGGTGCAGTCTGTGTGTGTGATACATACATAGCCAGCCAAACCAACTTGAATCAACCATTATCCAAATAGATTAATAATCATCCTGATAGATTTTATAAATAAAAAGTTATGACATGCAATGATTAAAACCACTGACCAGTATCAAAAAAAAAAAGGGGGAGAAAAAATCACTATTGAAAATGTACAAAAAAAAAAAAAAAAAAGTTTAAACATGCAAGAAAACAATTATAGATAATACCCAACGTTTAATGTAATAAAACCAAAGGAAAAAAAATTTTCAGAACTTTTGAAATTGTTGCAAACAAATGTCAAAGAACTACCCAGACCCTATTTTACCAGCAAAAATTAACTCATTGTGAAGAAAATACTCAAATTACAGACACCTAGTAAATGGATAGCATCATAAAAAAAAACTATAATTAAAACAATTATCTGAAAAAAAAAAACCATTAAGGAAGAATGAATATAGAGGCTTTGAATTAAGGATTGGGTTATCAGTGTTTTGATCCAATGTGCCATTTTTTTCTTGCACCATTTTCATCTAGAAGCCAATTTATAATCTAATCCTAGTGTTCACAGAAACTATACAGTTTTAATAAAAATGTTCATCCTTGAAACGCAGTTTTCTTATTAAGAGGATAATTTTCATCTTTTCAAAGTAGAGAAGTTAAAACCATATTAGGAGAGATACATTTAAAACATTTTCACTTAACTGCTAATCTCAAACTTCAGAACATCAATTTTATCTGAAGAGGAGCCTAAGATGCAAATTAATCTTGGTAAACTGATCTATACACAGGATCTTATGAATTATTTTCAATAAAACAAAACCATGCCAATTATCAATGACAAAATTCATTAATTTGATAATCTGTTTTAATATACATAGGTATTCAATTTTATCAATAATGACAAAATTTCAATGTATGAAAAATTCTAAAGTCTTGACAGAATAAAGAACTTTCAAACAATAGTCTCCATAAGATATATGTCTTTTTGCAAAATACACTGCATGAAGTGAGTTATATCTATCTACATATGTAGATCCTCCAAAATGGACACTCTTGACACTGACACTGTATTTATTAAGATTACTGGTGGCAGGTTTGGAAGTGCAAGGGTTAAATGGGGGGGGGGGGATAAGATTAAGAGGAGAGTGCAACCTGCCCAGGTGTAAAACAAAGAATATAAACAAATAAAAATTTTAAATTAAGTATTTAGTCAAAGCAATGTGTTACCCCTTAGCAATCGAGTGTCGCGCGGCCAAACTACTGTGCGATGTACTACGTCTAAAGAAAAAGAAAGATTGTCAAGTTAGTAAGATTCACTCAGAAGCAATCAGTAAATTTATGGGTTGAAGATTTTTAGTGTTAATGAAATGCATTGCAAGGGATTTCACTTGGGAAAAAAGGTTTTTAAAAAAAAGAAAAAAGGTGTTAGAGGAAAGGAAAAAAGATATATATATATATATATATACACACACACAAAGGTGGATCAATAAGTCCATCCATAGGTATGATAGATTTTGTTCAAAAATTTTTACAGAATAATGTTTGATCCGTGTGATCATTCACCAATGAATTAAATGCATTGACAAGGAAGGAGGTTATGTTAAAAAAAAAAAAATCCATGTTTGTTCTGTAAAAATTTTCTTCTTTCTTTTCATCATTATGATGTGGACTTATTGATGCATCAAGGTATATATAACATCAAGGTACAAGGTCACAGACATAATAAAACTGATCCACAACTGAAACAAACATTAGCAAATACAGTATAGAATTTGATGAATTCATGAAATATTTTTGTAAAATCCAATAGCATTCAGAGTATAAGCATCAGAAGAAAAATATCGAGCTCAATGTATAAAAATCCATAAATAATTGGCAATTCTTACAAGGTCAATACACAAATTAATGTTACATTCAAGATGATGGTCTTGAATCTATGTTGAATAGGTCAAAAGAAACAAAAGGGAAATTAGTGAAAAAATAAAAATAAAAAGATACATTTTACACTGAATTATCTGAACCTTACATCTCTTCTACCACTATAATAATCTACTAATTCAATATAGTCATTAGTGTCAATTTCAAAAAGAAAAACTTTTTAGCCACTACAGCATACATCAGCCATTATAGACTGTCACACACAAATGGATTTTTCTTTAAAAACATTAGGCAATCTTGTTCCGTGTCGGTAAAGTCAAGATATAAGGGGAAGTTACTCTCACTTGGCGAATAATAGTATATACATTGAAAAAATGTTTCAATCATTGATTTCCATGTCATTTATGTTATTTCATTATGCAAGCATGCATGGGTCATACTGAAGCTCCAATTATCCACTGTAAAGAATAATAATAGCAGAAACAGAAAAAAAATTGAATCTAATTAAAAAAACAACTTGGGCAAAAAGTCATTTTAGTTTTATTATTCAATTTTTCGAGGAGACGCTTTACAAAAATAATCAAAATGAGGTGAAGGAAGAATGGTTGAGATACCTTGGCATACATTATTGTCATTTTGGTATATAATTACAAAATCATAAAAGATCTTTGCAATTTGCTAGATATAATAATTGCTAAGCCATAAATATGAGAAGAGATTCTTTTTACAAATATATAAAAGAAGGATAGAGGGTAATTAACCCTGAAGCAAGTCTGATTGGACAGTTCAAGCACAAACATTCTTTGTTGCCGCATTAAAAATAATTAAGACACGCTCAAACAAAAAGATAAAGTATCTGTTTTACAAAGGTAACATTTGAAAACTCATGTCTAAAATAATGAAATGAACAAATGCAGAAAATATTTTAAGAGATATATATAAGTCACTTGGAATTGATCTGAATTTTTTTCTGCTCGATAAAGTTTGCAGGAAGAATCAAAACAATTCTTGATATACTATATTCTTTCACTTGAAAACACTTCAGGAAACAAATGCTTGCAACCCATTTGTTATTAGTTTTTTGACTACTATTTACCTACACTTTGATTTTTTTATCACATCTCAACTCAGGCTGTCAATCTACAGCAGTGAATCAGAAATTAAGAATAAGTTCCCAGAAACAAATGTCCATCCTTCCTGCCGCAATGAAGCTGAGGTAAACATAGCTGCTTTTGGCATCCAATTTACAGGAATGCTGATAGCTTACAGAAGTCCAAATCCAATCCATAAACCATTGATCTCTCCAATGTCTTATACTCCATATGATAAAATAAATGTTTATAGGTTAGGTTTCTATTAGGGATTTTCTACCTAATGTGAGGGTAGAGAAACAAACTAAAAAGAAAAACTCTGGGTTGAGTGAATATCATGAGCAGTCAAATGTGAAAAGAAGAATGTAAAGGGATCTAGTATATCTCGTTGAGACCAACATGACTGGTTAAATAGATAGAGTCTGAACACAGAAATAAATACCATCCAATCTGGTTGACTTTGTAGAAGTGCTATTCACTTGTGAGCAACTTTTCATTGTGTTCAAATTGAATAAATATGAGATCTAATTTGCATTAGGTTTAGAAAATGTATAGTTCTTGAAATAAGCTCACACAAAAAAATTTAAAAGATAAAAGAAATACATTTACAAGATAGCTAGCCATTTCAGCTGAGATTCTTTATTGTCTCACTAAGTATTACCTATTATGCATAAAAGCAAGTATACATGATACACATTAGCCCATCTGCATCATGCAGATGTAAAAACTCCTTCCCTCAAATTTGCTTAGAAGCTAATTTCTTAATGTATACAAATGTTTATATTCCTTTTTCCATTAAGCATGTTTTTAAAAATATATTTTCATTATTGTGTTAACTATCAATCATTTTGCATTACCAATGTTCTGTAACATGCATGTTCCTTTCTTTCTTAATTACTTTTGTTTATAATTAAATGTTTATATTTTCACAGAACAATATCTCGTTAGCATTTTTTTTGCTAATATTCTACTGTTATATTTGATTAAGATTATATACAAACAGTACTAAAAATATAAGTATACATTTCTTTACAAACAACACATTTCTACTTGCTCCAAGATTTATCTATAGTTCCAAAGGGAATCCCAATGGATAAATAACAGAAGTAGAGGAGATCTCCAAAACAAGTCACCTATTTCTAGTTTTGTATGAACTGATTACTACAGTAAAGTTTTCAATGATATTTGCAAGTTCATAAAGAAGAGTTACTGGAAACAGTTCAAATATACATAGAGAAGTTTGGCTATTAGATTTATTTAATGCTTCAACACCAACACTTCTTGCCTACAAACCTACATTATGCCTTCATATTTGTTGAAATTGCTACTGGTGCTTAACAGGACATGAAAGGAAGAATGTAAATGACTAACACTCCTCTGTAATCATTACCAAATTAGGATAGGAGGCGATAAGTGCAATACTGTTCTAGTCTTTTTCAGCATAAACCAAAACCAACTTAGCAAGCATCAAGTTTAACAGCAGCTAGTTACTCATCAAAGTTAAGATTTAGCTCCATTTTTAACCATTTAAATAGAAAAATTGATCAGCTCAATAAACCAGAGAAACAATTTTTATTCTTCAATCTCATATACTCATCCATTTTGTTCATTCATTTTCAAAATACTTCTGCCATTCCTAATACTGACCTCATTCAGAAGCATCAATAGTCATCCATTACCTTGATTAATGGAGTTAATTAAACTGAAAAATGCAATACTAGTCAATGTATACTCAACATATACAATGAAGTCATTATTCATAAATTTCTTAAAAGTTATCCACAAACAGGAAAAGATCTATCTAGATTTAAACTGAAAATTGGTTACTAAATCATTTTTTTTTTCATTATTTAAGCAAGTTCAACTAGAACACTTTCCTTTCTAGTCTAGAAGTTTTAGATGCACATCAATTACCACTGGTTATAGAATACAAGCCAAACAAAGTAGATATATAACTGCATAAAATACAACCAAATCAGAACATTCTAAAGGAGACTTGAGCAACATCATCCTCATTTTGTTTACCAGGATGGCCTGAGAGGTATAAGACGAAGGCTAAGATGACTGATGACAAGAATAAATACGAGTCATCATCTGGTCTGGCATTACACATAGACACTCCAAGATTTGCCATATCTTTCGGTTGTGGGTGTGGCAGAGGCAACATTTTCTGAACTTGTCCAAATAGTCACAACATCTTATTTATGATTGGCCACAATTCTGTAAATGATCTCTGGGGATCCAAATTGTGAGTTTTGATGTCCAGCAGATGTCCGACATTCTTGTTACGTGGCCAGCCAATTGCCCTTTACAATGAAGATATGTATAGATAAATACAAGTGAATTGAGTTAATGCTACTCCTCTTGTTAACACTTTGGAAAAAACATTGATTAACACAAACAGAATTTGTACATGGTTTCCGGATTTCATTTTGCCAGAGAGCAACTAAATGCATCAATTCGTGCTCACTGAAACTAGGCATTTATTCATTGCCCTACGTGGGCGAAATGTGACACAGAATTCCCAGGACTGGAAAAAATATAAATCCCAGGAGGGAGGGGAGGGGGCTATAAGAAAAATCCTGGGCTGACATTTAGACAATCAATATGATTTAGAGCAGAAAGAAAAATGATAAAAATCAAACACAGAATTGGGACAAATATCCATTTGAAAGGAGAAAAAAAACAAGGAAAAAAAAACATTAATTACTATTTATCTTTATTCATTAAAAGAATTCACTGTTTTTGTTGGCATGGGATATCAATGAGATTGTCAGGTGAGAGAGCAGGGATCAGTCAGTAGAGATAGAGGACGAATGGCTGAATGGAAATTTAGAAAAAAAAAAAAAAAAATGTTTTACTATAACAGGTTTGACAGGTAAGAAGAGTAACGAGATGAAGGGCTTTCTGACAGGACGACAAGTGTTGCTGTTGTTACAGCAGCTTCTTCTGCTGGATGGAAGGTGTGAAGAGACACCTCTTCCCCCACTAATCATTTTTCATACCGTTCAAGTGGCTGTAAGGGTGAGGCAGAGAAATGAAGATCACGTCACAACAAGATGAGGATAACATGTGATAGTTAAGGAAATTATTTCTCTCTTAAATCAAAATGACTGGCCAAAATCAGGTTAGAGGCTTCAGTAATCAAAACTGAAGCTTTCCAAAGAGAGAAAATGAAAAAGGTGAATAAGATACTCCTCATTTGGCCCACTCAGTCAGCTAGGCTGGATTTAACATTGATGGGACCCAGTGTTTAACATTTATTGGGTTTGTATTTAGCTAATATATGCAAACAAATCATAACAAAAAGGAAAATATTCATAAAATTATAACAATTGATCTAACGTAAAGTCATTTTTGACTCAAAAATTTATGTAAAGAGATATTTTTAGGGACCCCTAAAATCTTGGGGCTGTGTACAGCTGCACTGCCTCAAGTATGAAAGTGTCAGTTTATGGCCACTTTCTTATGAGAATTTGTGCTTTATATGGAATGTTTATGAAATTCAAATTCAAGAAAGTAAGAGACAAGTCAGAAAATAGGGACTTGGCATAGATATAACTCCCTCTCCAATACATTTTTATAGGTCTACTTTAAATCTTGTAAAAGGACATTCAACAAGTGCATCAAAAGGTCAGAGCTGGAATCTGAGCTGATTTGATGATGATAACACTATTTTCATTTTCTTGATTTTTTGTATGCACTTAACTGGTAAGATACTAACTTATAGGGTAGATAATTTCTTAATAAAGACCCCAAAACCCCTATCTGCTGGGTACACTATGAATAGTGCATAAGTCATAAACTGGGTTCAATTGAAGAGGCAGACAAGTTTCCACCACCAGATTGTCATATGGGACACATGATCTAGTGGAAAGCATTGATTAAACATATCTAGTAACAAACCTGGTGGTCATGAGTTCAATCCCAGAGTTGGGTAGAGCAGAAATATGTGTGTTACTGATGAGAGCATATATATGACATTTCCAAGTTTCCACTACAAGATAATGGAATGATGAAAAGAAAGGGTAAGGTTCAAATTTTCCAGATGTTCACTGTCTATAACAGGCATCTGAAAAAGGCTCAAGAAATTTTGTGACTATGACAGCCAAGATGAGGACACAAGCCTGAGTAAATTGTTATAATCAAAAAAAAAAAAAAAAAAGGAAAAAAAATTAAATATCAAACTGATTAGAAAAAAACAAAAACAATTTGCAATTGTTGTCAGACACTGTCAAACAGGCGTTAACAGTTACTACAGTCTTGTGTAAAAGTGACCTAAAAACATTTAACTCCTCGAGATCATATACAAATGGAAATGTTTGATAAACCAAATGTATGTACAGTCTAAGGATTAAGAACCAATAAAGTTCTTTATGAGTAAATTGTATCTAACAAGAAATACTTTGGATAAGAATAAGTATCTTTAGTTCCACATTAAATTTTTTTCTAATCTGAAAGTATAATTGGAATTAAACAGTTGATATGCAGGCAGGGAACAGCAGAAACAAACTCAGTGTGGACATTGACATAAGAAAATAGGTTTCAAGTTTTTAGAGCAGTGGTTCTCAAACTTTATTATACAATGGTATATTAAGAAATATATTCAACTTATGCTGTACACCAATTCTTCACTCCATTAAAATATGAACATACATTGGTATATATTAGGGCCATAATAAATGTAAGGAATTTTATATAAAATTCCACTGGAAACAATAGCTGTAAACTTAGAAGTAATAATAACTGAGTGTATTGTGAGCCAAATTACTGTAAAAATGAAATAAATCAGACGAAAATATTTCAGTAGTTAATGGATGAAACTCTTATACCAGCTCACTCATTCAAGTACATGTCTTGAGGGAAGAAAAAAAAATTGTACTAAAAGTTGAAATGTCACAAAATCTAGAGGAAACCATCAACTGTGATGGAAACAGAAATACCCATTCATGTACAAAGAAAAATTTTCCATGGTACACTTGGGAGATAGCTGCAGCAAAATAGGAGAACCGCTGGTTCAAAGATTTCAATCACAAGGTTTGGAAAGGTTTCTATTTTAAACTATTGACATGCTTACACTAAGATTAAAGTAAGAGAGAGTTGGACGACAGGAATGTTCCTTTGACAAGATCAAAATAGAATGCAAGACGTGACAAGTATTTGTGTCCTGACTTTGATGGTCACATTGGTTCAGGCCAGATTTTTGTTTGCATTCATCAGGTTATCACAAAAAAGGTAACAAACTGAGGTTTACACCCAAGAGATTCAAAGAAAAATTTAAAAAAAAAAAAAATTATCCGTTACATTTCAAGTCTTGAAACATACCACAGTAAATTATTACTATTTATATTTAAAATAGATAACAGTAATTCATTATCTAATTATAATTATTATTTCTGATGCAGGAAGAGTTTTAGTCAAATAATCTGATACAGAGGTAGAGATGGGGATGCTGCAGAGGGACGACGATAGACTTCTCAATTTCAGTGTAGGTTATACAGCTCAAAACGACCCACGAAATTGATCATGTTCTTTAAAAAAAGGCCCAAAAGGGTATAGAGTGCCCTAGTACCCCCAGCTACAGATTAACTTTGCCCATCCCTGATGGATACCTCTGTGATAACCGAGCATAGAACCTACATACTGTCTTATGTAGTTCCCAAACCCTTCACTGATGAAATACTAGATTCCCTTCCTGGTGCACTGAGTGAAGTAAAATCACTTAAAATAATATTAAGACAAAAATGGTATTTTCTAGATGTGCTAATACTTGTAAAAAAATCCTTTTATGCCGAAGATAATGACATCGAAATAATTTGTTAGCAAATATTTATGTTGAATCATGTTAATATAGTCACCTTATCTTCAGATTGTAACCAGAATATAAACCAAGTAGTTCATATCTTGGCTAGATACTATCACAGTCGACAAGGTGGAAAGAATCGCGTATGCATTCCAATCTTTCTTGGTTTCAAATAATTTTCAAAAAGAGAAGTAATGATAGTTTCATGGTTAAAGTATTTTTCAAAAGATTTCGTCGTTATTGTTCCTTACTTTCACTTTTTAAAACAAAAATACTATATAAAACTTAGCCAAAAGTTTTTAAAAAGTCAAATGCCTAAAAAGTACTATGGTACAAGGACTGTATTAAAAAGGGTGTGGTCCAAATCGATCTATGTGACCACTGCATACAGTAAACAAACAACGAGCCAAAAAAACTTTTCAATCTCCCTCAATACTCTTTACGAGAATCTGGGTCCAAAGTGTAAGTTCGGAATTAGTTTAAATATACCTACCTGTTTTTTTGGGTGGCCATTTTGATGACTTTTTTGAAGATAAACTGCTACAAAAACTGCGTGCTCAATAATCTACGGGAAAAAGGTGCGTCTCTAATGTGCTCAGTTTTGAAGAAAGATCAGAAAGTAAAGTGCGTGAATGATAGCTAACTACTTTTCCCGTGTAAAACTAGAGAGAAATAGAAAAGAGGCCTGCAGGCTTCACAACACTAACAAGTGCTGCTTGGCAAGTAACAGGAGCAGCAAGTCTCCCGCGATATTTATTCCTGAGCCAATCAGCGCAAGGCCAAGGCGGTTTAGCTCCGCCCTACTTTCATCAGATAGTTTAACTAGGCTATAACAACACCAGAGCGACAGATGGAATAATAAAGACTTCAGATTATTAATATAAACTAAAATGAAAAATCGGTAGAGAAGGGGGATAAAATAGAGTTTCTAAATTCGAACCGGGATTAAAAGACGACAGGGAATCCTTTTGACAAGGTACAAATTGGATTTCTAGTGAAGTTTTTCTTTTTTTTTTCTTTTTACTTCGTTGGTGAAATTATGTTTTCAATTTTTTTTGTTTTCTCATGTGATCATGTCACGTAGAAAAACAAACGGTCTGTTGCAGTTTAGTTTGTTTTTCCTCGACTGCACTAAGTTTGGTTAAAACTAAAAAGGGAAGTTATTAATACAGCACAAATTATTATACGACATTTTGAATGCTGATAAATGCTTCAGTCAAAAGAAATCAAATATTGACCATCGACTGCAACTTTAAAAAAAAAACAAGGGATGTGCAACTCCTCTCTGTGGGGACTCAGAGTTTTTCCCTTTTTTGTACCTCTTTTTATTTTACTTAATTGTAAACGTTATCTATCATTGGTCAAACTTTTAGCTTTCTTGCGGGGCACAATACCATGAAGTCATTCTCAAACAAACTACAGAATTAATGGTATTCCGAGTTTCTTTTTTCCTGAAGAAAAAGTGATCAGAGTAAGAATTTTGCACGGTCACTTTCAAGGAAGAGGACACTGTCCTTTCACTCTTTCTAGCAGCAAAATTAGAGGTATACTCCACAGGAAGTTACATTCAATCAAATTTTGTTTTAGCGGGTATGTGAATAATAGGAAACAAACTGACAATGTTTGACAATACTTGCATTCAAGATGTGTTCTCTCCAAGAGCTACATTATTTGAATGCAATAAAAAAATTATGCAATATCATGCAAACAGTTTAATCTTGCAAAAGTATTGCTGCTAGAATTATATTTGAAATGTTTAATTTCTTTCGTGTAAGTCTATTTTCATGATTTTTCAATGGTTTTCAGTATTTTTTTGTTATTAAACAAAATATTAACATAAACCTTATACTGGTCTAGCAAGTCTCTCAATCGTAACCGTCTTCTGGCAGTATGCTGTGTTGGGGTGATCAATTGAAAAAATGATCAATGCATAAGTTACTTCTCTTGCTTTTCTGTTCACTTTTTGGACACTAAAAAAAGTCTGAATGAATGCTGCTAGACACAAACTAAGGGATCAGTTTTGCATACACTTACATTGTAAATTGACCCCTAGCCCACTCTACAAACTTATGGGAGGGAGGGGTCGGGAGAATTTTTCCAAAAATATGAAACCCATCTTTTTTTTTTTTTAAACACAAGGAGTAAATGCTGAAATTTTTAGCTCTGTAGCAACCTGTACATGAGATGCATACATGGCCAGCCACACCAACTTAAAAACTGAAGAAACGCATATTGATAGTTTGGTTGTTGGTTCCTAATGCACACACACACACACAAATTTGCTGCTAGATGTGATCATTCTTTTCAAATGCAAATAAGAAAAAAAGGAAAAAGCAAAGCATTTCTTTATAGAAACTCAGTATTTTCAAAGTGTTAACACTTTACTTCATTCTACTAGCCTCTTACAAAATTCGAGTTTCTCAGAATAGGAGGTACTTGTAAGATTTTAGAGTGCAGGCTCATAGTACTTTCCAGTTATCTTTGTATAGACCAAAATATATAAAATTAGATCAATGTCTGTTGAAATGAATGGCTATAAATATGATATTATTGCTTTCACAATCATTTTAATCATTTTAACTGCTAAATTATAATACAGCCAGACAATCTAATAAAAATAATGTTAGAAAAAAAGAAAAGAAAAAAAAAGTTCTTCCAGAAGAAAGCCCTCTGATTGGAAAGAAAGGAATATACCAAAATTTTCTACATGTAAGGCTCACTTTCTACTTTTCAAAATCATACAGTAAGGTTATGCAGTGAGTATTAGGCTTGGAGCACAACACATCCGGGAAAAGACAAGAGTTAGAGACATCATAGAAGCCATAAAAAATCTCAAATGGCGGTGGGCTGGCCATGTTGCAAGAATGGCTGACAATCGATGGACATCACGACTCACAACATGGATTCCCCGAGACCATATGCGCAACCGAGGCCGGCAAAATATTAGATGGAGAGATGAACTAGACAGGTTCAGGAAGTACTGGCTCCGTGACGCCCATGATAGAGAAGTGTGGCAAATCCTGGGGAAGGTCTATGTCCAACGACGGACGCTAAAAGACTGATGATGATGATGAATGATGATGATTAGGCTTGGGATCTACAGATCTCCCCCAGTAGGTTCAGGGCAGGCTGTAGTAAATTTCCCATAATTTTACTTTGCCAACAAACTTCAGGTTAAATTTAGGCTGTGTCCCCAAACGTCAGTGCACCTGATATGCTGCAAAATACGATGCATCCTGTCAATTGAACTATATTTTAAACAAAGAAATCTTGACAGCGAACCTAGCACAAATACTTTCAATTTCTTACTGTCAGCCTTTTAGTTGTATAGTAAGTGATAAGGATAAAATCAGGATGCCAATAAAAAGGTACCCACTAATGTTTATCATTGTAAGATACAGACAGCTTAACTTCCAAGAAAAACTGACAGCCATCAATTGTCATGAATTCTGCCACTGATTTCTCAACAATTGTTCCATGCACTAAAGGCAAGGTGATTTTTAATAAACGGAAAAAAAAAAAAAATTCTCCCTTCATCTCTGATCTTATATAATTGTCAGTTGCAATTTTAACACTTTACTTGAGGGCATATAAAAAAAAAAAAATTCCCAATGTAGTGAAATACCAATTCTAAATATAATCATTGACTTTTAAAGAATGTTTCCTCTTGAGGATCTGGGCCAAGTCTCATATCAAACCAACATGATACAGCTGAGAAAATTGATATTTAACATTGCTAGGAGGTAAAAAAAAAAAAGAAGAGGTCTACTCAAAGGTCTGTAACAAGGCTCATATCAGTCTAACATGATATCTAACAACTGTGATCAAAACATATCTTATAGAAGCCTCTAAAAAAAAAATAAAAAAAATGAACGCTTGATATGTCATGTTTTTTTATTTTTATTTTGATATTCAATCAAATGAATGTTCTAATGATATCAGATATTCTTTTCTGACTATAGAGCAGTAAATAAATCACATTACGTCTTTCTTTCGTCTGTCTACCCAAATCAGATTGATTGGCTGACCAAAAAGTGTCTGATAGAGATGCACTGAATGCGCAAAAAAAAAATTTCTCAATTTGCTTGAATATTGAAGTTGAAAATCAATAGTAAAAATGCAAATTGATCTTTAAATCTAAGTAATTATGAATATGCATAACTCTTAACATGCCTTGATTTTTTTAATTTGTTTTCAATTTCTTAAGAGAAGTTCAAGTTCATTGAGGACAGTATATTTTAAAATTTAGTGTTATCATCTGACTCAAAATAATGTAACCGAATAATATTAGATATTCTTTTATTTTAATGATCGGAATATCCACCAATATCAGTAATAGCTGACAATTTGGAAAGAAACATAAATTGTTGATTTTACTAACAATTCATGTTTTTCATATTGTCAACAATTAATATTTTACTTTAATAAATTAAATGATAGTATGGTATAAAATATACTGTAATTGTGATGAGAGAATGAGAATGACTAATTCTGGTTATCTAAAAATAGAATATGTTGCTTCAAAAAACACCAAGTGAATATTCATATCTAAATAAAGGAAAGAAAAACAACCAGCTTTGTATTTTTGTTTTTAACTAGTTTTTAACTTTCTCCACTCAGCCTTATACTTCTGTATGTCACACTTGACAGATGCTGATAAGTTTTCAATAACCATTTGGGATAACGCCTTTCAACTGTTTTTCTCAATTAACAAATCAAGTGAACAAGATTATTATTTTGTCTTTTTAAAATCTTAGAAAAAGAAAGCTATGTTTCTGCCAACATGCCCATGAATATGGGTTTGTAGGTTGGCTTCAAACCCAATATCACACGAGTGCAAGTCAGAAGTTACGCATCATAAAACTTGACCTTAAAATAGATGAATGTAATTCCAAATACCATCGCTGTACGTAATCAATGGTTATTAATGATAAGAATAGACAAAATGTTAGACATAAAATATTCAAAAAGGCAAAAACAAATTTGAGTTGACTGAAATGTTTTAAGAAAAGAACATAGATATGTATTAGTAAAGGATCAAAATATTAAGGAGAAAAAAGTTTCTCATATAGAATAAGTATGACATGAAAGATACAAAAATAATCAAAAAGGGGAAAGTGCTGAAGAACCATAAAAGAAAAAAATGACAATCATATATTCACGCAGTATGTACATATCTATATGATTTTACAAACATCAAATTTTATTACTGTTTATGAATAACTCCTTTGAGTTCCAAATGATCAAAGAATTATACTCATTCATGTACACACAAAATATCTGAAATTCATATACACAAATTATGTTGCTGTACACAATCCTGGAAAATTTTACTCAGAAAGCATGAAAATAATCAAATACATACACCTAATACAGAAACAATAAAATGACAGTACAGGTGTCTGCACAAATATGAATCAAGACTGGTCCTTGATTATGTGAACCTAACCACACCAAACTGAAAAAAAATAGTCATTAGAATATAGCCAGGAGTGCAAATTTCAAGTCTCATCTAGGGCGCACGAGACCCTTGCATCTGAACCCTGATATGAATCACATGATTCAGAAGTAGATGACTTATATTGTCTGATGGTAGTTACTCTGTTCAATACAGAATCTGAATCCTTCCAGTTGATGACTGACATAAAAACAGAAAATTCAAGTGGGTGTAAATTAGTGAAGGATATATAACTACCACTAGTGCTACAACACTGAACAACAGAAATAAAAACAACAATGACCAGATGCACTGACAGAGGTGTGGAAAACATGGGTAACTCGTGAGATACACATAAAAAATGTAATTGCTTTGATAGCAATTAGAAACTGGGTTCGTAGGTTGCCTCTAAACCTAGTACCCTACTCAAAAGTTATGCACCATTGAAATTAGCCCAAAAAAAGAACTCCAATTGCTGTACATAATCATTGGATAAGAATGAAGAAAGAGAGGGTAAGTAAGACAAAATCAATGATCAAGTGAAACAAAATTGAAAAATTGATGCTGATGAAATGGAAAAAAGTAGCTCTTTTATTATGTAGTTGTTACTTTCATATTTACAAGAGGAAATAAAACATTAAATCAAAAGTCTCAAAACCTAGTTACCACTGTTTTAACTACCACCCTGGACAGACATAAGTCATAAAAGTTAATTCATATTTTGATTGCGGCAATTTACTATTTCAACTGCTATCTATGCAATAAACTTGTAGTTCCAATGATGCACTACAATTCATAGATTCATAGACAGGTAAGCATAAATAATCTGATTAATCTTCTACACAAACAATAAGACCGCACCCATCCACTTTTTGCTGCATACTGTGTCTTTAATTCAAAGTACAAGCATGACACAATCAGGGCCAGCTCGAAGCCAATCAGGCCCAGCACCTGGGTATATATTAGTCTTGTCAAATGCACACAATACATTGCAACATACATCCAACATCATATGACAGGTTTTACAGAGAACGATTATTTTACTTTTCTTCTGAATTCTAAGATAATCAGTTGTGTTCGTTTACATTGTTTATATTCCAGAGTTTTTTTCTAATTGTACTTGAATGAAAAAGAGTTAATCAACTTCAGAAGTACACAAAAATTCATATGAGAAATTTCCAAGGACACATTTTGATTGCTTTCCATTGTACCATAGCGTTATAAAGTCTATGATGAAGTTTATTTATATTTCCAAGATTCCACAGACCTTGACTGGTAACCAAGGGGGCCTTATGAAAAATATTTCCAATTGGGCCCCACAGTTCCTACGGCAACAGGGCAGAGAAATAAAATGGATAGCAAATGAATACAGGGATATTTTGTAGGAAATTTATTTTGTAGACTTCATACTTATCTCTATCTTTGATCCAATAACCACTGCTTCATAAATCAAAGGAACAAATGTATGAGATTCATTTGTTTGCTCATAAAAGCAAATTTGACAGAAGGTTGGTTCAAAGTGGGCAAAGACAATAGCCAAGCCAAGCCCCACCACCAGGTCTCAAATGTCTTTCCAACCATCCACTTTAAGTGCAATGGGGAGGTGCTGCAATGGGGATGATATCCTTGGGTCAGGGTATTATATACTTTTTGTGGCCATAGGATGAATCCTGGGTTGTTTATATTATTTTTTGATCACCTTGGTCTACTCTAGTTGCACTTATATACTTCCTAAAGAAGGAAGATTTTTCCAACTAAAAAATTGTAAATACAAATTTAGAAGTCATTGTAAAAGAAAATATACATGAAAAGGACACCAATAGCAAACCTACATCAAGTGCTAAAAGTCAGAATCCAAAACGAAAAGTTGGGCTTTCAGTTGAGAATTTCTGGTCAAAAAACAAGAGACTACAAACTTCTCTGCTGAGTAAAAGTTGGCAGAGTAAAAGTTGGCAGAGTCAAATACATCCTAATAAAGATAAAGTTAAAACATCAAAATTCTGTTACCAAGAAATTTATAAGATGTTTTGAATTACAAAAAATTCTGAAATGGTATCCAAATATAATGAATGAAATTTATTCTAAGTGTATAACTCAGAATAGTAGTTATACGTTCGATAAAATTATGAGATCATAAAATTATAAAACATGAAATTAAAAATTTTGGTAGTAATACAGAAGTGGGGTTTAAACAACTAAGAAAAAAAAGTTATTCTCCTTGAATCTTTTTTTCTTCTTAAATTTTGAAGCTGGATATACATAAAACAGTTCTTTAGCTCTATACTTCACCTGGGCAACAAAAGTTTCAAATGAAGATATTTTTCATTTAATTTTTTTTGATGAAGTATTTAAATCATTTGTTAATTTTTACAACTACTTTTTATCATCTTCAGCTTATTTTTTCGGTTGTTTTTTTTTTCAATTTTTATAAGTGGCCTAAATAAAAGTTATGATAAAACTTGAATTTCATGTTTGTTTTAAAATGAATAAAAAATCTTTGGTGCATAAAAATAATAGCTTACATAAATTTTAAAATCTTGTGAATAATAGAAGCAAAAGTAAATAAATCCATAGTTGGAAGAAATTTTGCCTTTCCACTTGCTTTTTGATCATAACCACGGGCATCTTTCCTGTACCCATAGAATGATTTCAAATTAAAAATTGATCATCTTTTATGTAGGACTGGCCTGGAACAGCGAGCAAGAAAAAAAAAAAAAAAAAAGAGATTCAAGGGGATCAATTTCTTTGCACTAGTCTTTGGACTCCAAACTTGTATGAGTACGAAAATTTCTAGTAGATCATTCATCTGTAAGCATCAGCTTCAATGTTTCATTGAACTTGCATAACCATTATATATTCATTGTGCCTTAAAAGTAAATTAATAACTTATAAGCCCAAATACAGCATCCAATTTGTTGAAACTCATAATAAATCTCAAAAAATTCTTATCAGTATCATTTTCACATTCTAATTTTAAATTTCTACAATATCTTGTATAGCAAAGAAAATCCAGAGTCAATGCTAAGTTAAAAAAAAAAGCATCAGCATCTATGGTTAAAATGGTGAAACAGAGATAATATCTATCATTGAATTACATTAATTAAGCACAAAGCAACAGATTTGACTAATGCTCAAGCTAGAAATGTTGATTACATTTGATTCAATCATTTTTTAAGGAATAAAACCATACTTTCTAGCCTCTTATCAAACTTTAACTAAGACAATATTAGTTTCTATATCTCAACAGACATGGTTCTAAAACAAGTGTTGACCTAAATAATCACCTACCCACATTAAAAAATTATCCTTTCCTACTCAATACCTCTCAACTGTGCTTAGCTTGTAGTAAAGACAGCTTTGGGTCAGTACAATTGCTTATTTACCTCTGCCAACAAAATTGGAAGAAGTATATGTATTCACTAGTGTGTGTGTCCACACAATATCTTCAAAAGTAGAAGTGTGGGTCTCAGGGTTAAATTTTAGGAAAGATCCGGGAATGTGTTTTCAATTGGAAGATTTTTTTTTTCAGATATTAAGGATAGGTAAACGATAATCTGAAAAGTCATAAGCTCTCCTTGTTTTCATAAATTTTTTTTAGTTAGTGTATAATGTTGACAGAGGTATATACTCTCCAAGTGCTTTCTAGTTTGGTTTTTTTACAGGGAGACATTTCTTCAAAATGATTGAGGGGAAAGGTTTGCAGTGAAGAGGTTGGATGGGAATGACACAAACAATGAGGAACACTGAAGTAAACAGATTGTAAAAATGAGGAAAAAATATTCATAAATATAATCCGGTTCTATTTTGAGACTAGTGTACCAGTGCTCTCAGAAATGATGATGATGATATATATATACATATATATATATATATATATATATATATATATATATATATATATATATATATATATATATATATATATATACATATTGTATGACATTTTTGGATATTTGTTGGAATTATGCAAGGGACACAACTCTTTTATGTTATCATCAAGTAGGTTATGTCCCTTTAGGAACAGAGTCTATTTAATTGATTTTGGATGTTACAGAAAAATATACAAATATACATGGCAGATCAGATTTTTCTGACAATTTTGTGTGAAACATTAGTAAGTTTTTAATCTATTCTAAATTTCATAATACATTTCCAAATTAAGCAAAAAAAAACACTTTTTTCTGTATTTTATGTACAGAACTGCTAAGGATTCTAATGTTCAAGTCTTCATAGAAAATTTTGACTCTTACTAAAAGAGGAATATACTGTCTTATGAAAACTGAAGAATTGCTTTATTCAAAAGAAAAAGATCTTTCAAAATATTCTAATGACAACTAGAAATACATCCACTGATATTACTGATAAAAATAGAGACATTAAAAGTTCAAAATAACCACTAGTCTGATGAAAGTACAGAGTAAAAAAAATCTTTCATTCGATTTTATATCAATGAACCAGTTCAATGGATATAACCTGAATCACATGTTAATATTCATGAATTTAAACTATGACATCAAGTATAGATAAAGTAATTTTGGTAGAGTCCAAGAATGTGCATGGAGTGTAAAATGGAGATAACTTCTTACAAATTAAAATGAATAATATCCCCCTTGGGAGAAAAGCAAAAATTAAAATAGTTTTTATTTATGTGCCATTTTTAATATTGAGTGGACAATGGTGTGAAACATTCAAAGTTTACTTTGGAATTTTGTTTCATTTATTTTTGTTCGCTGTTAAAGATAATCATTAATTGATTTTAAGGTTAGTTATCTCTATCTTACAGACTTATTCTACAGATCAACCGATTTTCATATTAAGATGTCCCACATATTTCTATGGCTATTTATCTGTAGTGGTAATGTTTTTTCTCATTTCAAACACTGACTAGTTGTGCAGTGTAGCAGTAAATCAGTAATCATTGATTGAAATATCTATTATCTGGCTACCATTTAGAAGGACTGATTCCAAGCAAGAATGTTCTGGCATTAGCAGGAATATCAATGCCAGGCTCACATAAAGTGTTTACACTGGCTTACTCATTTCAGCTGCATGCAGGATGGTAAAATACCCAAGGATGTGTAGAATGGTAAGCTTGCAGCTGGCTTCAAACTTACAGGCCACAGCAGAGCAAGATTTGTCATCAAGGCAGGCATCCAGTTGAGCAAGGAAGAAGAGAAAAGACTGACAGGACAAGTGGAGAGGGTTCAGACGGCAGAGACAACACCTACAGAGTCATGCGCAGATTACATCTGAAAAAGCTGCAACCCAGTTTGTTGCATGAGAATCAATGCAATGTGTTAGCCAATGAGGGGACATTGAGGCTGCTGATGGGAACCTTAGGATTCATCCTAAGGTTCTCCCATTATCACTCAGCCCAGCTCCGGGGAAGCAGTTAGCCCCGGACGGCGATGTCCCATTGCACAAAGAGGGACAGGTCGGGCTTGTCCTAACGCTTTCACGACCTCAGTCGTGTTGGCTAGAGCTGTTTTCCATGGGGTGCTCCATTTTCCCACATTAAACTTGACCTTATGTCGCATTTTGCTCCAGTGGGAGTGTGAATAAATAGGTGCTGCCAATAATTATCTGATAGTGTTGTAAATTCCTTATAAGAAACTAATTGCATATTTGATGACATCCAAGAACAGTGAGAATAAAAAACATTCCACTTTGAGTAGGAAATATTCCACATATCATCAGTCTGAGGTTGAGCATGATTCTTTCATGTGCACATTACATGCTTCAGTCTGCAGGTCAGTCTCTTGGTTAGGTTTCATGTTTTAATTCAATAGGTGACAATCAAGAGGATGCATTGGTTGTATACCCTTCTTTTCAGAACTAACGGGATCCTCATTTTTGAAGGTTGAGCTTGCTCTGCCAAAGGCTTGATATCCTAGAGAGATTCTTTGCTTGATTTCTTCTTATTTTGAGGATTTCATAGAGATTCGTTGTTCTAGGAGTTTTTATATAGCCTGATAAAGGAGCTGCTAAGACTAAAAAGATTTTGAGAGTTTTTTTTCCTATTACAAAATTTGAAAAAATTAAAAAAACAGCGTGTATGCTATCATATTTAAGATTGCTTAATAGAAAATATAGTTTTATGAAAGCAATTAAAAGAACTTATAATCATCAATAGCTTCAGATTTTGTCAAAAAAAATCTATTGATACTGTACTCAATGAACTTTATATAGGTCAGTAGATATAACGCAGTAATTAGACCAACTTACGTGTCAACCAAATGTTTCCCAGCATCTATTCATCAGAAGCATGGATTACAAGGTTCAAGTAAGAGAAGTAACTGTACTCATCTTTGCTTGATCATTCCTTCTCCAAATTAGATTTTAAAATGTTCACATAAATAAATAAAAATTAGATTACCTTGAACAGTCATCACTGAACATTGTTATATTATAAAGAGACAGTCGCAAAATAAACATGGTTTGATATTCACATCCCCATTAATTGAATTCAAAGTGTTACTTCATGAAGATACAGCAAAAATGATTTGTAAGTTCACTTTTGTGGCTCATCAGCCATTTCATGTCCACAGCTGGACAAGGGCCTTTCCCAATGCTTTCCATGACAATTGTATGGTCATGATTTTTAGAAGGTAGTGGCTAATTGAGCTCAGCTATTACCACTATTTTCTGGTTTTGAATTCAGAATTGCTTCTTCCCAAGACAGCTTGCCTCCCAGAGCTAGAAAACCTAGTGCAACCTGCAATTTTACCCATGACTGGGAGGTGGGGGTGAAAAAAATGGATTTCCAAAGCTTTGGCCATTGTGTCCCCCCTGACTTTGATTGTTTTGTAGGCTCAGTTACACATATTTATGCCTATATTTATTCCTCTAATTTTATAAAGGCAATGAATCAATGTATTTACACTTAAAAGCAAATCTAAAGTTATGTCTACATTTTTTTCATACACAGGGTAAGATATAATATGTATAAAATCTCTTACATGCCCTCACACAGATGTATGTGCTTATGTATTGATAATAAGATTACACATAAAGTGTGTGTATTATATATGTTTGAACATAGAAAAATATAGAAGACAGATACAAACTGAATTTCTATCCACAGGCGTATGTTCAACAGGTGAAGATTTTAATTATTTGTATGTTTTCTTTTAATAAAGCAAATATTTTCTTTCCTGATATTTTTTTGTACCCTATAAAGATCCAAGATGGGATGTTCTAAAAATGAAGTGGATTTCTCACAAGGGATCAAGAAGGTAAACAGCCATGAAAAAACTGATGTGCCATCGTCTGCGTGTGTGTATACACCTGTCCGAGTAAAAATAGCAGATGAGTGAGTGTGTGCATGTATTTGTGTCTTAAGAGTGAAGTGGTGATGTTCATCTAGCTAATTTAAAAAAAACAAAGACATTTTCTGACTTCTACCATCTCTCCCTTGTTAATCTACTTGCAACTATTCTAAAAGGATTTGTTAGACAGTTGAGATTGCAAGAATAATATTGTTATCCTGATTAGTAACCAAGTGTAATTTAACCAAATTCAAAAGAAAGAATGAAAGTGACTCTAAAAATTATTCTCATGAGTAATCAATATTTGATTAAGTGTGATTGATTTTTAACATTTTGCGGTATATTCACCTGATCTTCTGAACATCATACGAATAAACAACAAAATTAACCACAATTAGTTTATTAAATGCCGATTACCTACAAGTATTTTTTAGTTACTTTTACGTATCAATATTTTTATGGTTTCAAGTTTTCTGAGGAACAACTTTGATACATGAAATTATTTTTCTCACTAATATTCAAACAAATTGATAATTCCTTCTAAAATCTTGCTCAAAGTTCAAATGATTGGATTTGAATCAGAATTAAAATTGAAAAAAAAAAAACCAACAAAAAAACTTTCATTTTCAACCCACAATATTTTAGACTTGAAAAACAAGGTTTTGAGGGAGGGCTTAATTTTCGTCATTTTCACAAAAGAACCTGTTTACTTCTCTTGTAACTATGCACTTCTTTGTAGCAATTAGAGTAGCTACGTACTTGAGATTACCAACAGAATGTCTTCGGACAGACTTTCTGACCAATGCGTCCATTTTGATGGAAGTGTTGAGTTGTGAATCCGAAGCAAAGGACTTTAAGCCAGCTGGGGCTGACAGATTTGCCAAATCAATTGATTTAGGGCTTCTGTAGGGAAAACCCGGTATCACATTTGAATGGAAGATGAAAAAGAAAGGGAAAAATTTTGTGATGAAGAAAGAAAATGATATACAGAATTACCTTGGTAAGCACTCTACATATGTCCCTAAAAAATGCATTGCTAAACAAAACAGGGCTATGTGGGGGTCATTATAACAGCATAAATAGAGATAGTGCCAGCAATCATTTCAAAATATATGATGATGTTGAGCCTTAACAAGAACAAATGAATCAGTGCTGTGTCTCTCATCTGAAAGCAACTTTCTGGAGCTAGTGAAATATTATTAGGATGTTGATATACATAGCTACATGATACACAATGGTGTATGTATATATATTCTCATACACATGACACATTAACCAAAGTGTACAGTGTACAGTTATTTTGGAGAGTGTTCATGATGCTGTTTTCATTTATTTTGGAAATTTAAAACTGAATTCATTACAAGATATATTCAAAGAGAACGCTCAGCTCCAAATGTGTTAAAGGTAAGCAGGGTATTACTGTAGAGCAATAAAAACCGATTTGAAGCAAAATAGAAATAATAAGGAGCACAGAATCTACTGCAGGACAAATGAAGGCCATGACAATTAAAAGTTAAAAAAAAGAAATCAAGACAGAGTAAAGGGAGTGAAAAAAAAAACAAAATGGAAAGTAGGGAAAATAAGAATAATAAAAAAAGTTTTAAAAATCAAAAATGGAAGTTGAAAGTATGCAGAAAAAAAGAAGAGTGAAAGCAAAGGAAAATGAATTAATTTGCAAAATCATTAAAAACAAAAAAAAAGGTACAAATTTTTTTACTGAATCATGTCAAAGAATTTACAGTGAGCATGCATGAGTGCATATGTATATCTTCAGACAAGCTGAATATTTTTACCATCTATATCAATCTAATTGTTCCTACCTGCATTCAAATGATATACTTTCAGTAGTAACATAAAAGAAAGGATGGGTTGTTTAATAAAAGGAAGGGGGAAAGAGAGGGCAGAAAAGAAAGTTGGAAAGTCGATGAGGGTGGGAAGGAAGAAGGAAGAAAAAAGGAAGAATTTTGCATATGGAACCAATCCATGTCCATACAACATTTAGATGAACACATGGACAGGCAACAAAGATTGGAAAGAATAGAGGAGAGAACAAAATACAAAGGGTAAGAGAAGAGTAGATATATGAGGAAATGGACAATCTTAATTGTCAATACCAGTGGAATTTCCATGGGTTCAGCTGGTTTTATTTAATCTAAAAACTTGGGGGGGGGGGGAGAAAAAAAAATTTTTTTTTTCAGGTATATGATTTTATTGAGCATATTTGGGCATAAATTTTGCCATATCCATTACACTTTTATGCACACCTAAAGCATAGAACTGATTTTGTGAAAACTTTGCAGATATATGTAACATGACTTCTAATTTTATAGGCTAAAAAAAAAGGAAAAAAAAAAGAAAAGGGACTTAATCCATTTTGAACAAATTAATATTAAATTACTAATGAAGTTTCAAACCTAAGCTTCAAAAAATTGTAAGGGGGGGAATAACAATTAAGGTCTAATTATAGAGTAATGAATTGTTCCAAAGTTCACACATCTGTTTGTTTTTTTGATAGAGGGAGGAAAATATATACTATAACTTGAAAATAAATATTGACATTGAATAAAAAGCTATCCATAAAGATATTTTGTAAACTCGCTAATTGACACTTGAGCTTTGAAGTTGATTGTGTTAACCCAAATTAAATTCCATGTCTTACCAGAAGAACTTGCCTTGGCCATTCACAAACATCATGTAGTTCTTATATTAAGTTAGAACCATCATCTGTTGCATATAACATCAGTTTTATTGAGGTTCACGCAATGATCAATTTTCTTGTTTCCTTCATTCAGCTCATTAAAGGGTAATAGGCAGGCTATGTTGCAAGAATTTCAGACAACCGCTGGACATTGTAGCTCACAGCATGAATCCTTTGAGGCCATGACCGAAACTTAGGCTAGACCAAAGTAAGATGGTATGATTAATATTGTTTTGGCACTATGTTGTTCAAAAGCAAAAAAAAACAAAACTGGCAGACCATGGGAAAGGCCAATGTCAGATTTTAGATGACTGCTGATAATGATCTCAGTACTGCAACTGTAGTGACCGAACTACTAGTCAGGAGTGCTGACTAACATGTAAACTTAATGTCTCTAACTGTAAAGAAGAGGGAGAAAAATGCTGAGACTGTGTCCTTATCCAAAAGGTAAGCATACAATGCTTCCATTGGTAATCTGATATAAATTAGGTGACAATTCAAGAATAGACACTTTCAATTTTAAAATGACCATGGATATAGGATTGGCCTTCTTTTATTTTTCTCTTTAGCATTGGGTTTGTAGAAAGTACTTTGCTTGAAAATGTCCCAACCCTCTCCTCATCATTGCAGAACAAATTGGTTAAAGTCTTGATGGTTACATAAAAGTTAAAAGCATTTGACAATTTCGTAAAGGGAAGGCTCCTCCTATGCAAATGAGCCACACTAACATTAATCTACACAAATTTCTCTGGTAATTAATTCAAAGAAACTAATTCACATGCATCATGAAGCAATTCTCACAACAAGAACTTTACAACAAAGGAAATAGTAACCTTTGGAGTCAGCTTGAAATCTTTGAAGTGATGAGTGTGCGCATAGGCAGTCAAGATAATATATACCAATTTATTTTTTTAGTCTTTTAGTGAGTTTTGTGTTAGTACCAATTATATAAGATACATAAACTGAATTTGCAGTTGCAGCTTTGGAATATCAACTTGACAAAAATGAGGAAGTCTGGGTTCAAAGGGTCATGTGAAACAATATTCACAACAACAATGATAAACGAGGAGTTCATTCGTTCTGTGCAGGAAAATGTAAGCACCTTATTTTGAGCCAGGAGTGGAAATCGGATAAGGTTCGGGGCCCATTTAAGACTGGAAGCGATGTGGCAGCACGAAGTTCTTTAGGCGTCGAGCATTCAGAATCACTGTCATAAGAGCGGGAATTGCTGCAGCAAGAAGGCAAGCAGTTGACAAATTCAGTTTTTTAATTTGTTTAGTTCTTTTCTGAATTTCTGAGTTGAGGAATTATTATACACCGATTTACTTTGACTACTGTCCACTTTTTGGTTGTTATAGTCACAACATTTGGGCTGTTGCACTGTTCTTTGACAATTGGTAACCTGGGAACATTGAACCAAACCTTTTATTCCATCCATGGGGGTTGATTGTTTTTGTTCTATTGTACATATCAGAGGATATCCCATACCAGTTAATTCATTCTAGTCACTTCATTCTTGTGATGCCACTTGTCTGCCTGAAATGGTGTATATGACTCTTCCGCACTACTCTATCAAAGGCAGATTACTTGATCTACTTAACCAATATTTTTATCCACTCAATCATGAGATATCCTATTGCATGAACTGTGGTATGAGAGCAATCTACCCTCATGGATTGAATGTTCAATTTGAAATTCACAGACAGTTACAGTGAGTACAACAACCAAAATGTGACTATAACAATCAAGATGAGAATACTAGTTCAAGTAAATCAGTGTATAATAATTGTTTAGTTCTATTTTTAATTTCAGATACAATTACCTACAACTTTGAAAAGAAAGAACTCTGGGTGGTATATTTCCCAAAAATATATGCAGACAAGAGATATGAGAGAGAAATGAGAGGTAAAACATAACATTCTACATCTAGTATCTAAACTTGCACCTGGGATATTAAACAAAATATCCTTTTCTTGGGGAAAAAATAGGAATGAATATATAAAATTGCTATTATAATTGCTTAAACAATGTTGGCAGTCTACTAAGCTATGAACACAGAAATGATATTTATTATTCTTACAGATCATCACAAAATCATTGAGCCAGTTCCCTTTGAAGTTATGTAACGTCAAAATCCACTGGCTACCAAATGCTTCAGATTTGTCATTCTCAACCTTTAATGAATCTAATGTTCATGTAGAATTTCACATAGGCTGTTACTTTATTTGCAAACAATTATCCTTTTAAATAAACTTTTAAGAATCTACTCTGATTTTATCAGGCACAAATGCTGTAAATTGAAGCAATATTTGAGACACCACTGCAAGAGTCTAAATACTAAAAATGTTAAAGTTAATTGATTAATGAACTCAGAGCTGGCCCTAAGGTTCCTGGCACCCTTTAGAGTAGAGTATTATTTTTATGGTTTAGTTACAAAAATAAATACATAGTACAAAAAATATTACAATAACTTGATATCACATGAGGGAATTCTCATTTTGACTTATTGTTTAATCTATTAATTTTCCCCATTTGTATTTGGAAAGTCTCACTTTCTCCAACACATGACAGGTACCACCTTGCACTCTGGGTAACTGCCAGTGTTGCTGGTACTTTGAGCTGGCCCTGAATGAACAATGAAGTACTTAGTTCTTTTCTTTAAAGTCTTGAATTGAACTCATTTCTCAAAAATGGAATACATTACATTTTCATTTGTAGAAAAAAAAAAAAAAAAAAAAAAAAAAAATGTTTCGAGCTGATAGTTATCTTTCTGATACCCAGTTATTTTAGGAATTTATTTACTAGAGCCAAGATATGACTTCTGTTATGAAAAGTCATACTTTGTTTTGACAATTTAAAGGCACTTACTCCCATGGGGTAATTTCAATATTTTTGAATCTACCATTAAGTTGATAAACAGCGTGATTTTTTAAAAATTTGTATCTGTCTACAATAATGGATCTCCATTTAACAGTGACCATTTTGCTGATAAAAAAATGTCTCCTACCCACAATACGAAACAAGATTCTCCCACTGAAAAACTTCAATAGTTTATTTTCTAAAAAATATGATGGGAATTATCTAGCTTATAATAAAACTGAGCAAATAATTGTTTGGATACTTGAGGCCAAGTTAAAACCAAAGTTTTCTTAGTGCAATTTTTTTTTGTATTCTAATGCTTATTTTCTATTTATGATTAACATTTACTTATTAGTAATTACTACTGCTATTATAATTATTCTCACAAGAATAGATTTACCCCCCCCCTTTTTTTGATGACATATCTGTTCCCAAGGAGCCAGAAGGAGCCAAATGGGGCCAAATGGAGCCAGCAGAAAAAAAAACACTAATGACTTTTTGACACTCAGCATAAACAATGAACTTCAGTTTCTTCTGAAAATTCATTTTATTCTCATATTTATTTGGGACCACTTAAACATCCTCCTAGACTGGTTTTAGGGTGAAGATCTTCAAGTGATCCCTTCCATCATGATGAAAAAGATTGGAATAAGCAAAAGTCAAGTAGAGAGATGTGTGGCTGCAAGCACAAGTTTTCAAAGGAATACCAATAAGAATTTATGTGGTGCAAAAGATTTTGCCATAATACATTTAAAAAATTATGTATTCATATTAGAGAACATTATTTTCTTCAACTTGGTCATTAAATAAAGCATTTAATAACTTATGTACTTATATCAGAGAACGAAATATTCTTTAACATTAGTAATAAAATTAGTTAATTCTTCTGTATTTTCAAGTTTAGTAAGTTATGATAGTTTACAATTAAATATCCTTCCCTTTAGACTGCTTTGTGGGGAGGATGTCCAATTGATAAAACTTGGATGAGAATGTTCAAATGGCCACTCTAGAGGGGAGTATGATTAAGTGATCTTTTATTTGTCACTAAAATACCTTTAAACCTTCCTGTAATCATTTTTGGATGCAAAAGACGAGAGGAGAATCATAAAATTAGACTTTTTTATTATCTTTTTTCCCTCATGGTCAAATGAGAAGCTTGGAACAATGATAGCAGGCATGTGGACCTCACAAAAAAGACCTTGGAGGGTTTTTTGTTGTTGTTTTTTCAAGTAGGGTAAAAAATGCAGGACTTACCTATTTTCACTGTAGATAAAGTATAAAGACACATTGACTTAAAGTAGACAAGACAACAGCATCAATACATAGATATAGAAACACTAAAAAATAACAATTATACTCAGAAAACTGAAACTGTTCTATCAACCTGAACTCTATATAGATTGTAGGTAAATTTTCAGGTAAATATATTGACATTTTGAAACTAATATATATTTATGTAATGAACATTGTGTTCTTTTTTGTTTCTCTGTCCATAACAATGAACTCCTGGACTTGAAAGTAATGTTTTTCTGATAAAATATTTCCAACACACTATCAGAAATGAGGGTCACTAAGATGGGTTCAGTAGTTTTTCTATATAAAAAAAAACAACAAAAAAACAACAACAACAACATAAAAATAAAATAATGATAATCCCATAGAAATTAAAATATTTTGATGAATTTTTCCATGGGGTTCAATTTGTAGAATAAATATATACAAGTTCATTGCATATCATAACTGAAAAGCCACTTTGAATCTGCCCATAAAATTATAAACAGAACTGACAGGATTCTCTCTCCCAAAACCAATTAAATACTTTTTACAGCCATTTCACTTACTGATCATAAGGTTAGCAATTGAATAAAATTGATTATGCACAAAATTATTTGTATCACTTGAACTTTTTAAGCATTGCTTGCTTCTAGGGTTGTACAATTAAATTTCAAACAAAGCTGAAATTCAGCCCATACACTCATTTTAGGATATCATATACAAATTACTGCAAGTGATATATCATATAATAATGGAACATTGTGTGTGCATGCACAGGTCTTAGGGAGGTAAGTCAGATAGGTTCATTGGAATTTACAATATGCAAATCTTCCAGAGATTGTGAATTAATTTGGTTAGTATCACTTACAATGTGGTATGTGTAGTAGTGCTGGTAAGCAAACATAAGCTGCTCATTTTCATGAGAAACATTTATTATTGTATTTAATCTATTAACACATGCTTTTAATATTTTCACACAAAGGTTTGCTTATATAAATTATAATGAAAAAACTTTAAAAAAATTTATTTTGCAATGTTGTAAATTAAAAGAATTTGATAACTTCTGATGATTTCATAATGTTTTTCCCATGAAGATTAACGTTATCACAAATGTTTCTATTTTTACAAATTGTCCGGCACTGATCAATTGACTTGTTTTCAGATTATTTGCTCTAATTTCTAAAAAGTAAGGATAATTTAGAAGAGGAAATATTCTTAAGAACATTCCAACAATAACTTGTTCATCCATAAACAAATCAAGTATAACTTATGCTGGGTATGGCCAAGCTGTCTCTGCTTGGGCATCACATATTTCCTCCACACTTCTCTCTCCAAGGTTTGCAATATGTGAGAATAGTCTTACATATGGCAAGTACTTGGAGCGGTTTTACTCCCTTCACCAGCTACCTTACCCATAGTTAAGTGGAGAAGCAATGGATAAATGTCTTTCCCATGGGCATTAGTGGGAAATGAACACTGATTATCTCAGTCAGAGTAAAAAAGTAGAATGTGCAAACTAAACTTGTTTGAGGATTCATTTTGTTACATAGAGATAAAATACTTTACATTCAATTGAACATTATAATTTAATAAATATTTCATTTTTGTTTTGATTTGTTTGAAAATGATAACTAGATAGAAAAATAGAAGGGGCCCCAAGAAATATTATGCACTGGGCCCCATCAGTGTTAAAGTCGACCCTACACAGAACTAAAACCTCAGATCAAAATCATATACTTGTTTCAAATTTAAACAATCTAAAATGGAAAGAAATTATCTCGGGTCACACACACATTTTTTAAAATTTTAAATGGTTCTCATATTGAAGGGCACAGCTAATTTGAAAAAAAATCTCAGCAATGAAAACCATATTTGCCTTTTATTTTAAATGTTATCAAAAAAAATTATGAAAAAAACTCATTTGCATAATCAAAAGACACTATAAAAAGGTTATGTTGTCTAATTATTGCATCAAATTTCCAAACAGTTAAATATTGACAGGGCATTTGTGACATGAGTGTTTGTAAATATTCAAATTTGTATTCAAGTTGCCATGTAAACTATACAGAAAAATAAATATTTCAGGAATTAACTGCTCAAGTAAATTATGAAAAATTGATTTTTTTTTTAAAAACTAGGAATAATTTCAGAGTAGCCAAGTGACTTTCAGTAGTTTTTCAAATGTTTTAATTCTTGAATGGTGCATTCTCCAAACTTTTGCAAGCACTCTCTTACTAGTTGACACCTTCGTCCACTGGTGTTAACAGCTGAGATTATCCATTATCTCATGCCCTGTCTTTCTCTCACTTGATCTTTTCAATCTTTGTTGCCTGTCCATGTTTTTTTAACTAAATGTTATACAAACATGGGTTAGTTTTATATGCAAAAATCTACCAACATCCACCCAGTAAGCTATTCAACTTTCTTTTAACCCTTCTCCCTTCAATAAAGTACCTTTTTTCTTACTTTCCTCTTTTAGTCTTATTAAACTACCTAACCTTTTCCTTATGTTACTACTGGAAGCATAACATTCAAATGCAAGTAGGGACATGCAGAATAATAATATTAACATCTAATCCTTTCTGTTCATTCTATGCTGCATATTTCTCAGAATATGAATGCTTTTCATCTTATCAAAATCATATAGCTCCAGGTAGCCTGTTGATACTTTGTCAAAAAAGTAAATATAAAATGGGGAAAAATTTCTGTCCAATTGAATGTAACATGCAATTAATATGCATAAAAACAAGACAATAACCTATACTGATAAGTCAGAGAGTATATTGGCCTCAAAAGTCTGAAGTAGTTAAAAAGCCAATGATAGGCATACATGGTCTATTGGTTTTTGGCAGCCGCTTGGGAAATTCGGAAACCTTCTTCATACATTTAAGTCTAGACAAATAAGAAAAGGTGGCAAGACCTGAATTCTTATGTCCAAAACCCAGCATTCTATCAACTATGCATATCAGAGAAAATAAGTCATTTCAAATAAATGACAATCTGAAATAAGATTAGTTAATCATAACTAAAATATCATGTCTAAGTTCAGGTATAAAAAGAGAAAAAAAACGCTTGTAAATAAGTAAATTGATCTTATACCAGGACTACTTCTAGGACACATCAAAATACAAGTTTATTTTATCTCTTTGGATAACATTGAAAAAGTTTATTTAAAAAAAAAAAAAAAAAAAAAAAAAAGCCTCTCATTCATTCTAAAAATTCTAAATGCAAATTCATAGCAATATCTTATAAAAGATATAAATTTGTCATTTCAGTCATCAAATTAATGTTGAGTTTCTCTGCATGTGCTTCATTCAACTAAAATAGATGCTACAAAAATTGTCAGAAAAGGTCAAAAATAGAATCTCGCAATATTAGCAGATAAAAAAAGATAAATGAACATCGTAAATAAATGGTTCTCTATTTGTCGATTTACTATCCCCCTTCATCTTTCTTTGAAAATTTATTTTAATCCTGGAAACATCAAGTAGTCATTACATATTCATATAGATATAAAGAACCTGATGCAGTTTGAAGAATGCACCTTTCAAAATTTAGCAAAACACAAAACTAATTTCTAGGAATAAAAGAGGATATTAGCTTGCATGTAATTTTTAACTTTCAATGGTATTTCATACTTGAACTAGTTTGAAGAAATTCTAGTTTGTCATGAATGCTGGAAAAAATGTAGCATGAAAATGAGAGCAAAAAAGAGAATGAAAGAAAAGAGGATATTAATTGCAACAATATAAGAATAAATTTAAGCAAAGTCATTTTCTTAAATAATGGACCCCCCCCCTTTCTCTATGAACAAAAATACAAAAGCTGTCAGGAGCAGAAGGTTTCATCTTTTCAAGATGAACTTAGGTAGATGCAGACAATAAATTGGTGCACTTGAGAGAAAAAAATTGTCAGGTGACTGTGATTGAGATCTGCAGAGAAAATAAATAAACACCTTGACTGGAACCACTTCTTGAAGTCTGTCATAGTTTGTGGAGATCCGCACTTCTCTTTTACAGGCTTTGCCTGAATTTTTACTGGTGTAACAGGAGGAGTTGGAGTTGGAGTTTGCTTGTTATAGTTGTCCTTTGGCTTCTTGTTTTGGCATTTCATTGGAGAGGCAGCTCCTCGAGAAGCTGATGCAGGAACTGGACTAGAGGGGAGAATTTGGGTATTTCATTTAACAGACACTTTTAGAAATAAAAATAAATGCAATTGCATTCCCAGAACAAAAATTAAACATGGAAAATAACCTGAAAAATTTTCTATCCAAAATAATTTCATTACTTTGTCTTAGAAATCTAAAATATTTTCTGTTCGTCAAAGTATTGCAAAGATTTTAAATCTTTTAACAAAGTTCCATAATTCTGATTAAAAATAAATGAAAATGTCAAGTGGTCCCTTTCTTAAAAACTATCATAAATTTGGCAATAATGGAAAGAAATGTGATCCTCTATTCATCAATTATGAATTTAAACTTAAGGGGGTGAAACAAAAAACTTCAGGTGACTTGAAATAACTTTGAAGATTTTCATCTTATTTCATATCCAGTTATATTGTGTTATTGATGCCATTAAAGTTGTTGATTCTATAAATATATAAGAAATGAATAGAATAACCCAAGTGGACATAAGGGAGGGGGTTCTGCCAGATATACTCTGTTTTAGCATCAGATATGTCCCAAATGAATTTCAGACTCAATTACACCCCCTTTGATTCATTTACCTGGTGTCATATTCTAATAAAATTTTTTAAGCTTTTTAAAAATTTTTTTACATTTTAGATTTTTTTAGGCATCCGAAAAATAGAATAATTAGATGTATGGACTCGATGCCAAACCTAACTAACTTAGATTGCAGTATTTATAACCAACAGATGGTTAATCTCTAAGAAAATGATGACAATATACACACCCAATCTTTGGAATCTGTGTGGAGATGCTGCAAAAAGTAACAAAATAAAAGAGGTACTAACCAAGAATTATTCCATCCTATATGAAAAAATGCATGTTGAGGGGATAAGTTCCCAGAAGTTCAAACAAGAACATTTTCTCCTGCTTCAGTGAACTTATTGAACTTTAATCAGTTTTCCTAACATTTTGTTATAATTGAGTTGAAATAAATTATATCTAAAGTTTTATCATATCACATGTGATGGAAAAAAAGGTTAAAAAATGTGTGATTAGAAAAAAAAGCCATGTAAAGGAGGGGAGGTAATTAGGTCTGAAATTCATTTTGGACGTTTTGGATGATATAATAGAGGATACCCAGAATGTCTCGCTGAAGATTTAAATAGTTACTCTGAAGTAATTTTACCTGGATACAAGATCAATATTCACAAATTTTATTATAAACAACTGATTTTTTTGTGGCTAATATCCGCGTATTTTTTGGTTAACACTGTATTCTTCTAATTGGTAGAAAAATGTCCGGTCAGTGGGGAGGGGGAAGAAAAAAGCCTGAATAAATAAGTTTCCAAGATTGAATATTGTTTAATATAACTTTGTTTTTTAGCCTTTCTTTATAATTGTTAGTCTGAATGAAATTCATAGTAATAGTGACACTGAATCCAAAACAAATACAAAATACCTTCTTTCATGACCCAGATGAGATTCTAACAGCAAATGTCAGACAGTAGTAATTATACACATAGATATATGTACATTATATACATGGAGAATATTTTTCAAGAATTGTTTTTGGTTCAGGAGAGATTTTGATTAATCACTTTTGTTAAGTGATGGAACAACTAAACTCTTTGCCTGATAACCAAGGCCCATCTTGCATTTTAATGTAGACATCTGGCATAAATTCAGTGGCATTGCAACCAAAACAGTTGATTCTATAATAAATTTTTGTAGAGAAGAGCATATCAGGACTAAGATCAAATGAGAAAATCTTGAAACATTGGTGTATATTGCATAAAGCAATGACAGCTAAGGATTCATACAGTAGCTCCCAAAAGTAAACTTCGTCTAGTTCTGGGGGATCTGTTGCCACAAGAGTATCTCCCCATTGCACTTGGGAGTGTCGTGGATCATTCTGACACCTTTGAGACCGTTCACAAAGGCTAGACAATTTTAGTTCTTGCACACACGTACAAATATGAGCCCCCATTTTGAACTGACCATCCATCAAATTTGAGCTTTTACAAAGGAAAATAAATCTACTTACACATCTACTTCACAAATGCATATTGATACAAATAGATATAAAACATAACTCTATTGAAGCAGAAGCTTTGACAGGTTTTTGCTTGAAAAGTAAAGTTTCTGAGTAGCAAGTTTTGGTAAGTCAAACTAAGTATACTAATATTTCAAAACAAAAAATATGCAGGTACTGATATTGTATAGAAAATTCGATTTTTTGAGACCAGTGATTCTTAAAATGTGTGCAACACCTATCTACCAGGTTTTTTGCGTAAATCTTTCCTAACATATATTTTGAGCCTTCAACATGTCTAGTAAGGGTATTATGTTCGTCCTGCTACTAGAACTGAGATGTAAATTTAGTAACTTTCAAACAAAAGTTTATAAAAAAAATGTTTTACAATTAAAGTTGCAATAACAATAGCAACCAGATTAAGGGAATCATTACTGGGTCAATCAGAAGAGGAAACAGAAACAATAGCAAAATACAAAATATACAGCATTTTTTTCTTTCCACTTTTATATAGTGAATATACATTTTAAAAATCTTCAATGGCATTTACAGTCTTATTTAGTCTGCTGCAAAGTACTTTAAAAACAAACTTTTACGAAATTTATGGCACAAGCAGCTTTACTGGTTGGTATCAATTGGGACACAAAAAGGAAAGCCATCAAATTTACCATGGAGGATGTAGAGGAAGCCTTCAATTCAAAAGGAACGATGCATTCACCTATGCTGGGACACAATCCAGGCTCTGATAGATCCTCGCTGGGTTGCCCAAGTGAGGGTGTATGATGTTGAAAGACTCAAAACACCCAATGAGCTCAAAAACATCATTGATGATGTGTCCTAATGCATCCTGAGATGTATCTAAGTCACTGTACAACAATATAGAAACCATGTGATAGAGAGGGGGTATTTAGTCACATTAATTGAGCAAAACTTGCTCTAGAAGATTATGGGGCAAAATTACTGAAAATTTTTTTCTGTATTTTTTAGGATAAAAAATTTTGTAAATTTTCACTATATTAGTCATGGTTTAAGAAAAAATACCATATAGAACAAAAATATCCGCTAAATATGAACACAGAGGGAAAAAGACTGTTGGAGAAAGGATTCTTAAGCTGGGATTTGTGTAAATTTCTAGAATTAGGAAGTCTGGGATTTTTTAAACATTGTTATGGTTGAGCGATTGCAAACATGTAACAGGTGGTTGGATGGGGGGATACAAAATAAATTGGGGGGGGTGAGATACATCAAAAAAAAATTGATTGTGCATGTACAGTGAGCCAGATTCAGATGTGCATTGAATTAGAATGAACAGCTGTCAGCTTTGAGAAAAAATAAATTTTATTTCAGGGACAAAGTATGCAAATGAATAAATCCATCTTTATTGAATGTTGACTTTCATAATAGTCATCATATAGAATGAATCAAATATTTTAAACAGCTTTACACTATTATACAATGATTTACTCCGACTAGTGTGTCTGTTATAGTCATGTCTCAGCTGTTGTACCCAATGGCCTTCTTTAGTTGTTGCAGTCAGTAACCCTCAAGGAATTTGAAACTAAACCCTTTATTCAATATGGAGTGACAGGGGTAGATTGTTCTGATTCCACTGTTCATGCCAGAGGATCTCATATATCAGTTAATTTGTCCTTGCCATGTCACCTGTCTACTTGAAACAGAGTGTATATGACTTTTCTGCACTACTCAACCCAGAGATTGAACTTGCACCTGCCTAGCAGGTTACTAGATTCACAACCAATGATTTTATCCACATGTTGCATGGATAGTGCTGTGAAGTCTTATACTGTAGTTCAGGCAGACTAATCCCATAGATTGAATATAGATTTTGGTTCAAAATTCCCAGATGGTTACTAACAATGACAGACACCAGGAGAAGGTTGGAGGGTACAACAGCTGAAACATTGTGACTATAACAACCAAGATTAGTCATTAGTCAGAATAAATCTGTGTATAATGATGATTATTCCTCATCTCAAAAATTCAAAACAAAATCTTTACACTACTAATGTCCTGTAAACTCTTAATTTTTCAATGCTTTTTTCCACCACTAATACTATTTTTCTTCTTTTAATATCCCAATAAGAAAAACAATCTTTTACAGTCTTACACTTATTTTAGTTAAATTTTCAAGCATTTAATCTTTAATATAGAGAACCTTGTATAGATATTTTTTTCTTACACCTATCTCTAGTGTAACATCAATAGTTTTATGGTACATGGATTTCTCTATAATGTTTATATATCATACAATCAAATAGGTTTTATATTTTCTTTTAACACTTAGTAACATACACAAATTTTCTACTCACTTCAAATTTCAGAGATTTATTTTTCAAAATATTAAATTCTAAAAAGATATTCTGTTTTACTTCTAATGAAAATCTCACAGATCTTCAAGGAAATTCATTTTTAATGTCTTCTGTGATATTTTTATATTATCTTGTCTGTTATGTATGGGAAATTAATCATGCAACCATTTTCCCAGGTCATTTATCAAAAAAGAATGGTGGGCTCAAGGTTGTCATATTTTAAAAGATTTTTCCATACTTTCATTATTATTCTATCATCATATCTTCATTTATAAAGTTTTCACAATATGGCAATTCATTTTATTATCGATTCCAAAATGATATGATGAGAAATATCTCAACAAATAAACATCTGAGTATCACTGCTAAGCTTCATGAGTGACTCAAAAATATTGGATTTCACAAAAGTACCATATCTTGAGCTGTAAAAATTGGAATCCCAACATATTGTGATACCAAAGATGGATAATCCAACAAATGTTCTGCAATGTGGACCTATAGGAAATGCACATGCACCGATCAAAAGGTTTTTCAAAGTCATTTCAACCCCAAAACAGATGATTTGGAAAACAAAATTCATAAAGTGATGGCAAAAAGGAATGAAATATTCTCAAATGCAGAAGCACCATTTTTCCAAGTATGAAAACTCTGCAATTAAGGCTGATGAAAAGAATTACTGCCAATTTGTGAATGGATGATAAACATTATTACACAAGGTTGCGTCTGCATTAAATAGAGTGTATTTTTGAGAAATTGACCTTTTTATGTTATTTCAGAATTAGTTTCCCATGCACTAGTTCAACGCTTAAGTAGATATCCACTAAAGATAGGAGCCATGTTCAAAAGAATCGGATATTCATTAATTCATTCTCCATTTTGTCCTAGGGAGATAAAAAGTGCACTAATCTGAAATCATCAAAAATTATTACACGAGTTGATTTTTTTAAGCCTGGAGGCAAAACTTATGTTAAAGAGTCCAAAATGGTAAACTAGTTGAACAATACTCGTAATAATCACTGTGCACTATTCAGCAATACTTTTATCCCAGCCACACATTAATGAAACATTTCTATGCAAAACTAATGCTGCTATTTCTCAAATCCTAATGGAACATGCAGAGTTTGTTTATGTTTGAGAACTAGTGGTATTAACAATTGGTAGGGATAAAAAATACCACCCTGCACTACTTAATATAACTCAAGCAGGCTACCATTAGTATCTCCAACTAAAACACTTGTCTGGCAAACTTATATTACAGACTGTAACTAGCTGAAAATATAGCCTACAGACAGAATTTTGAGCTAGATATCTCTTTTAAAAAGATAAAGATTTGGTTCAGTTAGCCTCATAGACACAAAGTAAGAGTCCAGTTTAGCAGTATATTTACAATGTGAATTTAACCACTCACTAAAAAATAAGCATACTAAAAATGCACTCTGGGGTCTCATTAGTAGCCACAGGAAATACGGTGGCTATAGCTCTAACTATCCCTGAGTTATGTAATGACAAACCAACATTTGGTGAATTATAATATTTAATAATCATTCAGTTTAACAAGAGTTATGCATTACATAAACTGTTTTATAGTAATATCATAGTACTATAATGGTAAGCTATTGACAATTTATTGGAGGTATTAATCTTATTAAAATCAAATATTTTTGCTGTAATGATAAAGCCAAAATCAACACCTCCAATAAATTATCGATGATAGTACAATTATAATAATAATGTTAACGCTGTCTTTTAATATGGCTGAGAGCTGAATGTTTATGAATTAAGACCCACATCATCCACAATAGCCCCTTATAAATTATGTACATTATCTACTGGTATAACAAAATCTCTCATGAGGAACTATATATAAGCACAGACAGCAGGAATATCCCCTTTGAGATTAGGAAATGTAGGTTATTATGGTTCAGTCATATCCTGAGGATGCTTATTGAAATAATGCTTACAGTGGCATTAAAATAGACTCCAACAGTGATGAGAAAGAGAGGTAGACCAAAGATCACCTAGCAGAGGACATTAATGAGGGAACTAGGAGAGATGGCTGAAACACAGACCAAAGCCCGAGACAAGGTTCAATGGTAAAGTATGATTGTGATCTGAGTTAAAAATTGTGAATTGAAGTCCTGGAAAAATGTTTGCAGTCTATGGAAAGTGTCTTTAGCCATTAATTTGGGTGAACCCCTTTCAGAAAATATGGATATCCGAGACTAAGAATAATCTTTAAAAAAATAAATTGATTAAAAAAAAGCACTTTAAAAGGTAAATTAAGGATGAAGAATTCACAGAAATAATTGTATCCTACGTTATATTTTTTTATACAACAAAAAACTTTCAGCTTTCTTCCTGAAAATCTTTGTAGGATTGTTATAGAGTATTAGAGATTCATTACACTAAGTTTAGAATTCATACGAATTTTTTTTCTTTTTTACAGCACAAAACTTAGCTTAGATATTTCTAAATTCATTCCTCTTGTCTATTACTTTAATCTTCTGTTTGATAGGGTACCCAATTTTTAATTATGGTATTTTGAAAAATTATCTTTTTACATTATGTATTAAAATTGAGTGCACTGATGATTTTTCTGTTGGAGGTGGTTGAGTTGATATATATACGAGACATTTTTGACAACCATTTATGCTTATATTAGTTTTTTTGGTTTTTTTTTTTTTTTTTTTTTTATCGTAACTAAACTTGGGTCATCAATCTATAGCAGTTAGTAAACATCATAGATCAGAAATAAACAAGTTCTCGGTGAGACCAACTCAAATCCCAATTTGTCCTATGGAAAAATAAAGTACAGGAATACTTTGATTTGTGCTGTTAATTTGTTCCTAAATTTTCTGTACTGTTCAAAATTGCACAATTCAAACCTTATTATAATGTAATGTTTTTTCCAGCTTATATTTAGATAAGGTATTGCTGTGCAAATTAATGTAACTGTACTACATTGAAACCTGCTCAAATAAAAAACACACTATTCAAAGTATTGCTGTAATTGAGTTAGCATATAGTTTCCAGCTTTATACATTGTAATCCTAATGTTATCTAATTTCAGATCACAAATATATAACTTTTGATTAATGTTACAAATTAGACAGAGGGATGTATCCTCATCTGCATACCCAAGGGGAGGTAATTATGCATACATGGTGCAAAGGGAAGTAAAGGATCTGCTTGATAGGATTGACAGGTCTGTATGTGGGTTCATATAGATATTTTACTAAAAATTTATGAAATAATTAAATAAAAGAATTGGCAGATTCATAATTACATATAACTCATTAATCTCAAAACAATGGCTGAAAGTAAATCTTTAAAATATTCTTGTAAATAATCAATATACAGGCAGAGATCAGGAGGGTCCAGACTCCCTACACCCAAGTAGGGTAAAGCATAGCTGATTTAAAAAAAAAAATATATATATTCAGAGATTTTGAAATAAAAACCCAAATAATCTCAAGTAATTATAAATTCACCTTGAAAACGAAAATGTATTTTTTTTTCATTCAAAATGAGTAAGATGTATTCAGCCTTTTAACTTTTTCAAAGCTGCAACAGAAATGTTAGTGAAAAATGCCAGATCAAACATCACTTGTTTTTGCTGTCTGAAATTTGCTTTTTAATGTATTCACTTTTTAAAAACATTTCCCCATTTGGACACCACTCTGCTCAAAATTCATTTGGACTTCACTACCAAAATCCTGGATCTGCAGCTGTGTAATCAACATTTACTTAACAGCCAAGTGTGGTTACTGGATTTGAATTTAATATACTAAATTCAATTTGTCAATAAATATTTAACTACCAGGAAGTATAATTTTCAAGAGCTATAAACATGTTTTAAATTTAAGTTGTCCTTGAGACATCCATCCCCCATCCTTCTCCCAAATGTATACCCTAGCAATGAAGGGAAAAACTACATAGTGTGCATTATGCAGAATCTAAGGACATGACAATATAGAATAGATAATAAAAATTGGAGACAGATGAGGAAAAAAGTCAATGATTTTTAGAAAAATGACAAAATGAATGGCTAAATGCAGGTATTTGAAGAAATGACATCACTACACAAGGTAACAGCATTATAAAGGGGGATAACTTTTCAGGTTTTGCTTCAATTAGAAAAGTGAGTAGAATGTAAATGTGTGTCTAACCAGGAAATAAGGCAACAACATGAGAGAAAAGATCTGATTTACCTGCCATATAAGTTTATTCTGAAATGTACATATATAAATAGGTAAGACTAAGCCGAGATGATTGGGTAGACTTTTTCTTCAACTATATAGAAGATGACAGGTATTGGATCATTTTTTTTTTTTAATCAGTTATTGTTATTTGTTAGTATTTTTACATTTAGATCAAATTGAACATTACGGAACACAACAGGCACTTGAAAGGTCATATGGTACAATGGCTGAAATATTGAGACTATCAACTAAGATGAGGACACCAGTTTGAATAAATGGATATACAGAAATTCAGACCAAAATTAGTGATCTGTGATCAGTTTGATCTCAGAGAATTTTGCTTAGATATTCGTATCTGTGTCCCGTTGGATAAAGAAGATCTGAACAGTTTTCAAAGGAAACAAACTCGGAAAATATTCTAATCAAATTTCTATGTGGGTTACATTCAAGAGTCATTATTGAGCACCTTCAGTGCTAGTTTTACGAGTCAGTGTTATTCAATGGCGTTCCATCAATGTGCCTTTTGTGATATAACTACCAAGATAATTTGTTACTTTTAACATGGTAAACACGGACAGATGCAAATACAAAAAAAAAAAAATGAAATTGAAAAATAGAGTTTGAATTCTGCTTGTGTATTTTTACTTGAATTATTAGACTAGCTTTTTGGCACTCGATGCCTACATAAAATCATGGACATCAAAAGGATTGTGTCAAATAGAGAAGTCAGGGAATGATCACAACAGGCTCCTGTGTCAACCACCATTTGCAGATGACACATCAGCTGGTTGAGGTGTATATTGAAGTTCCTCACAAGATATGTAAATCAAGCTATCAAATGGATGCCAATAGGCCACAGAAAGGAAGAATAGCCCAAGATGACCTGGCAATAGACAGTGGAGAGGTACATCTGACTAGTCAACAAATGCTGGAACACCAATACCGCATTGGTTAAAAATTGTACACAAAGGAGCACCTTGACTCTCCCCATTTATTGCATGACATGGAAGCAACCAAATGAATTTTAAAGAAAAGTATAAATCCAATCTCTTATATCCTCTCGAATTGCAAATATTTTCAAACATGTCTTCCTTCTAGCATGCTATGACAGTAGATAAAGAAAACATTGATTACATAAACCATTCACGTTAGCCATAATCAATCATTCAAGGAATAGTTGTAAAATTCTGCAATATGCATAAAGAAGTTGGTATTTAGGAGGATTGTCTAATGCTTTGAAGATTCAAAAACCATCAACTATACATTAATCTTCAATGGTCTTGGGCATGCAAAGGAAGATAATGGCTAACAAGCAAAAACATATTTAGCAAACAGATCTGTCATTTTGATACCTCAGTTGTGAGAAGAGGGAAAAAAAAAATAGTTCAAAGTTTTTTAAAAAAAAGATGCGATTGAAAAGTTAATCATCCAATTTAAACATCTATGAATGACTAATAAATGTTTATGAAAAAGAAATGATAGGGATTTCTATTTGTACCCAGGTACACTGCAGTATATTCAAGAAGATCCAGGTCATTTCAAACCCATCACTGATATTGCTAATTTGGCAAGAACCCCACAGAGTGCTACTAGATTACACAACTATTCTAATCACATGTGCTTCTACCTTGCTTTCTGCACTGCCTTTACTGCTACAAAAAATAATTCAGGCAGAGCATTGCCGAATCTGACTTTAAATTCAAATATAGAGCTTACAATATCATATAATCCTATCAGGTATTGCAGGCCATAATCATCTACAACAACTGCTCAAAGAGGAGACAACATTTGGTGCACATTAAATGACCCCATTATTTTCTCTTTATCTTCTGTTTCCATTTCTGAAAGCCTTTAAAGAGCACCCATTTTAAATACAAGTATATACTCTAATAGTGTACTTGATTTACTTTTGTCTGTGTAATAACTATTGCCCTGATGATCTGTTTCTTGTTTTTAATGAAAAGATTGGTGTGATAGTAAAGTCATTCAGTTTCAGCACATCAGATGAGGGATACCAAGAAAATAGCAAAAAAGTGCTTAAAGCAAAGCAATTTTGCTATCCTGACTATTTGTCTCCCTTGAATAAATCTAATTTCTATTCGATTAAATAAATCAATAAGAAAAGAAATTGTCTATACACCGACATTATAGGCCCATACTTATCATAAGATGTTTTTTATTGTCTTAAACCCTTAGAAATGAAACTTGAACTTAGAAACCAGTTAAAACTAGGGAAGTTTGGCACCCTGAACATCTGAACTAATTTAAAACATCCAAGGGAGACAAGACAAGTTAGCTGAACCCCTAAAATAATAGGACTGTGTCTTGAGCTTATTCAGTTATTGTAGATCAAGCTTTAAAACAGGAGAAACTAAATATTAAGCCTGTGTATATTTCAACATTTTTAAAGGTTTAGACAATCCAATAATAATAAAAGGATTTCTTCACAAAATTTCAAATAAGAGTTATTAGCAGTGCCAAATATCAACAACAAATAACTATTTTAGTTTTAAATGCAGAATCTAGTATATCTTAAAATAACTTGACAACGTTCCCTCCAACTTTTAGTCAGTTTGTGCAGAAATCTTATGATGTGCAAATGTTTTCCTCCCAGAGAAAAAGGTATGTATGCTCATTTGAATGTAAAATAGTGAATCAATATAATTTCGATAAAATCTCGGTAAGCTATTTACAGAATTTGAAATCTTTTGTCAAGCACATAAATTTCCTTTGTGTACTGGTTACAAAAAACGCATGCAGGCACACACATACACCTTAGAAGGAACATGGTTTTTAATGCTTTTTTGTTTTATGTAAAATAGGTGTGCAGCTATAGTTAACATATTTAAGAAATATTAAAATTTTCAAAATGAGTTTTCAAAGGATTTCTACAAAACTTTACGATTATTTGATTAAAAAATAATTATAACAAAAATTATGAAAAAGTTCCAAGATTTGTTATTTATAATCAGTGTTGCTCATTCAACAGGTTTCTTCAGTTATATATATATATATATATATATACACACACACACACACACACATACATGTACAATGGGTACACCTGAAGAAGAAACATGTTTATGTAGCGAATTACTTACTTCATCATACTTAAAACTTTACTCTAACTCAATGTTTGTGTACAGAGCACCTTATGAAATGAACCCATTACATTGTGTATTGAATTACTGATTTTTACTTTGGTGTGCATGTGTGTGTGTGTTTTTATATAAAATTCATAAGGGTATGGCCTTTTTTTTTTTTTTTTTGTCTCTTCAACACACCGAAAATGATAGCTACTATACTAACAAACTTTTGGTAACCATATCAGCAACATGAAGAATTAGTTCAATTTTCCTAACAGATCTTGGAATAATGACTCCTCTGAACAATAGATATATTTAGGAAAGAGTTGGGTATCATGATTTTTAGTGTTTTCAGATAAAAAAAAAAAGAAAAGACTAGATTACCTCCCTTGGATTTCTATACCCAGCCTTACATTCCAATCACACATTTTTTTTCCATAAATGAAAATGAAATATAATTCATGATATGTTACCTATAAGACTTAAATTTGTAAAACAAAAATGATTAAAATAAAAAAGATCTGACTTACCTTTGATTTAAAAAGTCTTGCATCAGAAAGACTTCGGAAAACCCATGTAGAATCTGATACAAGACTTTAGACTGGGTGCTTAAAAAAATGTGTGACTAGAATATGAGGGTAGCTAACTCAGTCTTTGGTCCAAAATTTGTTTGGAACACTAAAAGTGGTAATACACCAAAAGTTATTATGAAATATGGTATTGTATAAATACAGGGAATTTAGATCAGTTTTTGTATGGTTTTACTAAAATGCCAAATGACGAAAATCAGTTATTTTCTTCAGTCTTTGATAAAATAGACGTACACTTTTCACAATACTTAATGATGATGGAAATCTAAGAGATATAAAAGATGATGATACCTCACTTCTCCCTTATGCAAATATCATGGTAAGTTCGAACAAGAACGCAAGTTACACATTTTGTACAAAATTCCCATTCACTTCCAGAAGAAGGAAACTTGAGTCAGCAATTTTTGAGAAAATGGACAATATGAGGTCATCCACAAGGATATAGTGGTGTCACTGAAGAAGGATGTCCCTTCACACAGAATGGTTATAAAGAGGGCAGCTGAATTGCATGATAGGTCATATTGTACACTATCTCTACAATTTCTGACTCAAGTTTCAACAGAATGAATATAAGTTATGAACTTCAAGTTTTCTGTTTAATCAGAAATGTACATGAATTTAACTGGAACTGTATAAATCTTGTCCTTGTATCTTGATAAACTCCAATTATGACCAATTGTGCACTTTTTGAGAAAAACATTAAATTTTCAACATAACAATTTTCAGAGGTAGAGGGAACTGAGTGAATAGTGAAGTGAAGAGTCAAATTCAAGATGGCTTCCAATCAACCAAGTCTAATATTCAAATGCATTTTATTTGGAATTAAAGAGTAAAAAATCATTTTAGGTTACATTTCCAACTAAATTGGGAATGACCATTCATTTGATGATACATTTAGATCATAGTCAAAGTAAAAAAAAAATGTTTAAAAGGCATTTTTATACATATGGTAGCAAAAGAATGTCTTTTCATTTTTGTTTTATTTTGACCATTCAGATCAATTTTCTTGGGTTCTTGTGATCACCAAATGAATGGGCATTCCCCGCTTAGTTGGGAATGTTGCCATGAAAGTTTTTCTACACTGATTCCAAAATTAAATGCATTTGAACATTTGTGGTGGCCATCTTGAATTGGACTTCTCATGGTCCTCAGATCAAATCTGACTTTCTTCCAGAACTTAAAATTGATATTATGATACATACTATGTTAGAAATTTGATGCTTTTTCTCAAAGAAGTGCACAATCATCCTGGTTACCCGCTTCGCTACTTAAGCCACAAACTCATCACCCCTTGTACAATATATAAAGAAAAGACAACAGTCACAAAGAAAGAAAAAAAGAAGTACAATCTTGTCATTTTTTGCTAGGGTATGTGAATGGTACGTATCAGAAGGTAAGGATTAAATGTGAAATGAAAAGGTTTGATTCATTGTTCCAGATGGGCTTTAGCACAAAAAATAACATATAAGAAAAGGCTAAGAGAACAAAGAAGTGGGGTGCTGAATTCTGAGGTAAGGAAAAAAAACAAAAAACAAGCACCTAGATTCATGGCCCTTCTCTACCCAGATCTATTAAACCATTGAGTGTAGATAAATTTCAGTCATTGAAGTTGTTTGGCTCAACTGTGAATAATGAATTTCCATCAGTCACATAATGAACCCGTCCACTTTGAGTTACTGACTACTTTTTCAGCTTGTTTCTGACTCCAAGAGGAAGGGTTCATTGTTAACAGTGAAAACAAATTGTTCAACTTATTTTCCCCATGCTAAATAATTAAAGTTACCACTGCATTAAGACAAATGAGCTACTCCTGCAGTAGTTAATGGGTTAAGATTTTGCATCCTCTCTATTTTCCTGTAGTCATTTTCTGTCACAAGTATCCATGCTGCTAAGATCTACCAATTACTTGCAATGTACCAAGGTAGGAACAAGAATAAGAAAAGTGGGTATGGTAAGATATATCTTAATCAATTCTATTGAATATTTACAAATCTTTAATATTAGAATTATTTTACAAAAATCTTATTTAAGAATCAAATTACAAAAACAAGTGGGTAATTTGGGGTGTGAATAATCTTAATGTAATCTACAACGAAGTGTCAAGGAATCTACGATGACCTATGTGCTGGCAGTTAGCTACTCACCGCAGGGCTGGCAGCTTGCCACGATAAATGGGTTTGGCCCTAAAATAAATGAATAAAGCACAAATTATGTACAAGGATAGAAAGTGAGAGAGAAACGGTCAATCTCAACCTTGAGACTTGAATGCAGGAGGATTGCTGGGAAATGGGTGTGAAGGTCCAGGAAAGATGTTGCCAATTTGCTTAAAAGGTGAAACTCGAGTGACAGCCCTAAGAAGCAAACAAAATTCCTCAAAAGCACATTGGGGGGGGGGGGATATGATGACTTCCTATTTCAAGTTTTAATCAAGCAGTCATACAGTTGAACTGGTGTTTGTAAGTGGCCAAGGCAAATAAGTCTGGCCAGACATGAAATTCGATATGGTTTAACACAATTACATACCTCAAGCATTGCTCAGCTAGTTTACAAAGTAATAATACAGCAATGAGCAGGTGAGAATCCATCACAATATGAAGTTATCTCCCTTCAACTTTAATGATTAAATTCTTAAAAAATGTTTAATTTTTACAAAATGTGGTAAGTCCTGTTTTCTTTTTTGTAGCCAATTACATTCATGGGGTCATGTTACATATACCTGTAAAGGTTCATCTAAACCAGTTCTGCAGTTTAGGCATGCAAAAAAGTGTAACAGATGCCAAAACTATGCATGGAAGTATATTCTTGAACCAGCAGGGACATGCATATGTGGGCGAGGGATGATGTGGCAAAATTTAGGTTTCATTTATTTCATTTGGATTTTTTTTAAAAGAGAGAGGTGAGAGAACTAATTATTGGCTGTTTAGTTTTTCAGACAAATTTCTCATTCAATAGTCTCATTTTTCATAGCAATTTAATAAAGGCTAGTGAACTGTTTGAAATGTGTTCCAAAATACTTGTTTAAAATTAACCAAGTCATAGCAATTTCATAAGTTTACAGCAGTAAGTTATTTTGTAATCAAAAATTTAGAATGTTAATAAAAAGGAGTAATGAAAATGCCTTTACTTTTTAAAAAAGCAGGTAATTTGAGGACATGGTTCATTATTTGTATGCATTAAATCCAAGAAGACAGTTTGATTTCTCCCTCATTTGGTCCAAGAGAGAAAACTAATTTCTATCAGAATTTCCTTAGATAAGGAATCATCACTCCACAGAGATCTTTTTGGACAGTTGTCCTTATCTTGGTGGTTGTTTGTTTCGTTTTTTGACAGAATGTAACGACCATGGTACATTTCCTAAGATTTTTAACAGATTTTTCTATTTAAAAAAATGACCTGTTGTTCCCTTCCAAGCCAATCAACATCCTGCAATAACACTCATTATTCAAATAATGGCTGTCATCAAGAGATTTGAGACCTTAATCGTTTTAATTTAAAAAAAAAAAATATGAGCACAAATATGAAGGGTTGGGCGTCATACCATATTTGTTTTTGTAATTTGACATAAGGCGTAACGAAAAGAAGCTAAGAAGCTGAAAAGATTAGTGTTTGAATGTTCTGATTGATATTCATAATGAGGAAGCAGGGAATGAGATCCAAAAAGATACTTGAAAGAATGAGAATAATAGGGCAGACACAGAGACAAAAAAAGAGCAAAAGTAATTGTTATAGTTAGTAAAAGAAAAAAAAATTCCCTGGAGTACAAGTGTGGGGTTAAGTAGGTTGAAGCATGCAATACGACAGTGCTACTTGAAGTGCAGTTAGACAGCTAGTTTTCACATCTCGAATGATATTTAAAGTAGACTAAATGATGTTTTTGGTCAGATTTGGGCATTATTTTACTATGAAGAAAATATATAAAGCTCCTATTACATTTTTATCTAGATTTGAAAAACATCCTTTAAACATCTAATATCAATCTATATATTATTTTTTATATCTTTTATAAATATATACTATAAATACTTTACATATTATTCTCAATGAAATGTTTATCTGAAAAAGCCCTTACTTTAGCATGCTTTTTGATGGCTTATTTTGGGAGTGATTGAGTAGTCATTTCTGATCAGAACCAAACAGATTATGTAGCAGTGAATAGCATGCAAATGATTTGGCATAGATAAGCTACTGGTCCCTGACACATTGAGAAAAAAACCCGTACCAGCCCTTGAGATCAGATAGTTTGAATAATGCTGCAATACAGAACAATTACAATTTAATGAAACATGCTGAGATTTTGGCTTTAACTTCTGGAAGTTTATATGTAAAAAAAAAAAAAAAATGAGAAGTGTGTGTGACTGTAAGAGAAAAAGTTGTCGTTTATAACAAAACTAGAATTTGATAGATTTATGACATAAAATGACAAGAAATGAATTAAGAAAAGGTCGTTTGTTCTATTCTTGATCAAACAAGATGTTTCTCTTAGCTGGAATGTCAAAGGAAAACCCTTTCATTCATGATGCATTTTCATCACTTGGATTGCCAATGACTGGTTAGAAACAGACAGTGATATATATATATATATATATATATATATATTGTAAGAAATTTGTGGCTAATCTAGCAAATAGCCTGACCCTAAAAAGATAAAATAAAGGTGAACAATAACATGATGGATTCCATACAGAGCCTATGAAAACTTCAGCGCTAGAACTTTTGAAACTCATGATTTACATTTCTAGATAGAGTAATTGATATATAATCTAATAGAATAATTATAAATGTGTTACTTCTATATGAACCAACAACCCCTTTTTTACACAGTGAATATGCGAGTTGGCCTAAACAGCATAAATAGAATGAAAAATAAATGGGCTGCTGCAGGACTCAAACCATCTTAGCACAATGCCACTCTTACCATCTGAACAAAGCAGCCAGCTGGTATGTCGAAGGCACAAATAACTGATTTATACCTAAATCTCATCTTGTTCATTCACTTTCCAAATCTGTTCTTTATGTTCCTCAATGCAGACAATTATATCATTAAGAAATGGATATATAATCAAATAGAATAATTATAAATACGTTATCTTTACTTGAAACTATTTGAACCTACATTCATTTTTACAAGATAAATCTGCCAGTAGGGCTAAACTGTTTTGGTTCAATGGGGTTTCTGATGAAAATAACGTATTTATGATAAATAATTCCCTGAATATATCATCAACAATGATATCTACAAAATGTATTCCTTTGATTCTCGAATTTTATTTGCCCAGTGTATATAATTTGGTTAAGCAACATCTCCATTCTCAGCTTCACTGCAGTACCGATGAGAGAGAGAAGCATTGGTTGTTTATTCCCATGATTGAAATAGGTTCTGAAAGAAAGGAGCAATTACATAATACTAGTAGTAAGGGAGAATATGAACTGAAAAGACCATTGACAAGATGACTAGTGATTACAGAGGATACCAGGAGGGTTAAACTCTTGCTTTTCCTGATGGGCATTGTTATGAAAGTGATACAAATAATTTCAATCAGGATTTGAACTTGCTTCACCAATTATTTCATAAGTTGATATCCATTAGAAAAAGCATTATTCAATATAAAATGGATAGCTAAATCATCAGAAAATCATAGAACTTAAGTTACTGAGTTCAGGTTAGGATCAAACAGATTGTGACAAAACATTATATTGACAATAAAAAATATACTAAAACAGATTTCATAATGAGAGTCGAGGACTTTTTCCTGGTTATATTTTGAAAGCCTGCATGCGAATATTCCTTTTAAAAACTTTTGGTTTTAATGATAGACTGGTAACTAATATGAGGTCATACTACAGGATGGGCATAAAGTCAGGACACATATACATTGCTAATGATGGAGAACAAATAGAACATGTCATCAAATAAAGCTAAGCATATTCGCTTTCATGTTCCGACTTTATGCCCAACCTGTATATTTAAGAGAACTAAAAAAAACATGTATTTTGTGAGCTCTAAATTTTATATAAAAAGATTAAGATGAATGGAAATTTAGATCAAATGTAAGTGATCGAGGCAAAAACAGGATCATAAACTGGCTCGTTTCTTTTAAAGTTGCTCTATCTCAGATACATCCGAAATATTGTTTTAGCAAAACCATCATAGCTGATTATTTCAAATTAGTTCAAGTATACAAAATAGAAAAAAAAAACTAAAGATATTCTACTGCTGACAATACTGTTCAAAATCCTAAAAGTAATCTATTGCCATGTTCTAAAAAGCCTTTCTATCTACAAGTGCAGTCTTTTTTTGAATATAAGCACTAGAAATTGGTACTGCATACAAAAGGTGAAATGAAAGAATTGCTGACAACAGGTGAGCACCCATTTCCTGGGGTGGGGGCAACTGGTACTAAAGCAATGGCTAAACTAAGGGAAGAAAAGAAGCAAAAAATAAATGGCTTAAAATCATTAGAAGAATGAAAATAAATTAAATTTATGAATTAAAACAAAATTATATAAATATAGAGTGAAATAATACTAAAACAAGAAAATTTGCAAAACTTTTTGCCCTTTCCAGCTGCTAGAAGTGCCTGTATTGTGACTACAACTAGAAATTTATAATTCTTATTGTCCAATAATGTAACCGCTGAGAGATCATTACTGTACTCTATTCAAGTACTCAGACAAGACCAATCACAATATTCAGTTTTTGCAACCCTGAGCTGACGCAAAGTATAATGAATTTTATCTTTCTGCATCAGAGTGTACAAAACTTTACAGCTTCTCTTCTAGCAGCTCTGCAAAAAGGGAGACACAAACAAAAACTAAGCCAGTGGTTCCCAAACTTTATTATATAATAGCACACTTTATATCAGCAAATAAAGATATATATCACAACATTTTTCTTTCATCTATTGCTAAAAAAGGTTGAGATCTCACAAAATCAAGTAATTAAACCACTAGATTGGCAATTCTATTGTGGAGGCAAGACAGATGTGATACATATACTGGACATATTCAACACTACACCTACAGACATGTTAACATGTTTGGAAAAATTCACAGGCACACTTGGAAGATACTTGCAGCACACAATTGTGCTCTGGCATACAGTTTGAGAACCACTAAACTAAGCAATAATTTTATGCTTGTTTTTGTGAGTGTCAATTTCTAAGCTGGGAAAAAAAAAAAATTTTTTTGTTACACTTTTTCTGATTCAGGGTTAAGATTTTCAGAATCTTGTTTTCTGGAACAACAACAATGAAAATTTTAGATAAAAAAAAAAAAACAAGAAACAACTTGTTAGATAAACAGTTAACTCTAAACAAGGAACACACGTACAAGGAAAAGCAAAAAATAAAATTCAATAGCAACATAGGATTATGAGAGAAAAACTCATCAGGAAAACAAACCAATTATTGATCACAAAAATTCATATTCTTATGACACAAAAGCCACAACATCAAAACTAAATCAGGGAAGTCATATCCTCCCAGATAAAATAATGTATTAGTCATCATAGAGAAGTAAAAGCAGAATGAAAAAAAATGAAAGGTGTTACTTTGAAATGTATGTAAAAGAAGTGGATATTATTGCATTTAAAACTCGACAAATCCATTTATCAAAAAAAAAAAAAAAAAAAAAAAATTGTCAAGAAATTTACAGCAAATAAGATGTAGATAATCATAAGTATTATACTTGAATCTCACCTGATATGACCTTTTAAGCATGCATTATCTAATTCTTTTGTACTCCTTATAAACTTATGAATTTTCTAACAGAGCATTGCAATAGTGCAACAGTAGAAAATTTTCTAAAAATTTCCTTGCCAGATGAACACCTGAAGAGAAAATTGAATGTAAATCTTACAATGTTGGGGAAAGACGAATACATACATGCTGATGCTGCTGGCGTGTTTATAATTGTGTGTGTGTGTGTGTGTGTGTTTGTGTGTGTGTGCACATACAGATGTATGCGAGGTTGACAGAAAATGGGATGGGACAAATAAGAAAATCGGTTTTTGTGGCAGAAAATTTACTGGTTAAATGAAACTTCTCCAATGTCAGAAAAAGCTGCTAATTATGAGAGAATTTTCTCCTTAGAAGGATTTCATATATATATATATATATATATATATATATATCCGACACATGGGTACATCAATGAGTCTGCAGTCTAATTAGGAAAAAAGCATTTACTTTACACATGTATTCAGTTTTCTGTATCAACAACCATTATTATTATTGATTATGATATTCAGTCATTAAAGTATATTAACACAATAATTATTTCTTTATGACTACACACAAATCCGAAAATAATTGCTAGTATATTAAAAGAAAATTCAAATGTGAACAAGGTTCAGTGCATTTGGTCTAGGGGTCTTCACCTCAGAGAAAAACAAAAATGACCAGATCATTATATATATTTGGTTGTCTGTAGATGAATATTTTTTTTAATATTCCAAAAGAACTTACTCAAATTTATATTTACAATACACTTTTGTCATTATCAGACAAAAACAGCTGGAAGATGGAGAAAATGATGACAGATAATATAAACCTATTAAAAAGAATTGCCAATGTTAAGGCTGGAAAGAAAATGTGAACAAAAAGTAACAAAATTTTAAAATAAATCAAGATCACTGAAAATGAAAAAAAAAATTAGTAAAAAAAAAAATTGGATATACGTAAGAGATTTTCTCCTTCCTCATTATTAAAACCATCCTCAAACTGGCATCTTTTATTAAATATGAAAGGTCAAGATATTCACACCAGCTTGGAAAGTAAAAATAGCATGAGCTTCCTTAGAATAATTATTATGCAACTAAAAGATACGTTTCTACAAGCTGATGTGAAAATGTTCAAATAGGTTATACCTCTCAAATCCAGCACTCTGTGATCTGGCTATTCCCATGCTCCATATCATTTTCATTCAGCAGCCATTTGTTTGTGGATCTGCCATAAGAGTTCTTAGATTTGGTTTCAAAACCATGGTTTGAACCATAATTTAGCAATCTTGAAACACAGTGGTTAAACCACATGTGTAAAGATCTAAACATGGTTGGAAACAATCTAAGAAGTCTAATTTCAATGTTTAATTTAGTATAAGATTGGATATTCATTCTTATCTGAATTTCATAAATTATTTTCAATACAACCGATTAAAAGCACGAGCAAACAAATAATTGTCATTTATTTTAATTCATATTTGTTCTTTTATCCACTAAAAATAATCAGTAAAAATCAATAAATTGCAAAATTACGTAATTGTGTGAGAAAAAAAAAACCTCTTTCCCGACATTTTCTGTTGTTTGGCAATGACCAGGTCCGAAGGTTGACAGATTAAAAAGGTACAACTGAACGAATAAAGTAATTATTCAAAATTAGTTATTCCCCTTGCACAGGATTTTACCTGAAAAGAAAATGGCTTCGACAAAGTTACCTCCCCTAACTGTGTCTTCTGAGAAGTTTAAATTGTACAAAATTTTTGTTTTTCTTCTCTGTATTAAAAATTGATATGTATTTTATTTCAACTAAATGTTTCACATCTGTTAACTATAAATCGATTGAGATAGGAAACATGAGTCCCGGGAGAATCAATTTTTCCCCACTTTCAAAAATAAATTCAGTTTCCAAAATGAGAAAATTGTCAAATATTTCAATTTTTAAGCAAAATCCTGGGCTGTCAGAAAATGATTTCAAAATTGGTTATTTTCATTTTTATAAGATTAAGTATTGTGAAACGTTATCATGAATTTATATATATGACCAAGTCATTGGTGGTAGGAATGTAGCATAAAGGAAGAGTGTGTGCTGCCTCTAAAATGGGTTGTTGCAAAAAGAGAACACTGAATGCTATTTCCGTTTTTCCCATTTCATAAAAGTGAAAAGTAAACTTTTGAAAAGTGGGAAGACCAGCATTGGTTGTGTAAACCTTAAATAAATATAGATGAATGAGTCAGAAGTAATTTTATGCATACGAGTGTGTTCCTCAAGCTTTGCAAGTGAACAATATGACCATCCCTAATGTGTGTTTCAGTTGAAAAGCTGTGGAAATTCTACATAATCTTTGTGCCAGTAAATAGGAGGTGAGATAATAAGCACAATCAATGCCAGTGGTTTAGTGGATAGAGAAAAATTTTTCCTCCCTATTTGTATTTCAGATAAGTTTGCTATTCTAATATAAGAAAACAGGAGTTTATTAAACTATACAAATTCATAATGTTTCAATAAGCAACACACAAAGTTCAAATTCTTGCAAGGGTATCAAAACTGACAAAGATTGGTCTGGTGGGTTAGAACACCATTATACTAACAGTTAAGAAAATAATTCATTGGAACTTCCAAGAAAGATACTCAATGCAATTTATAAGTATCAATCAAAATGGGATAAAAACAGCAAAAATTAAAATGTTTGTTTTTATTAGATGATACTTTGTAATCCATTATAATTAATTTTTGATCACTATTTATCGTTATCTTAGATTTTTGTTATATTTACTACAACTCAGGCTGTCAATCTGAACTCAGTTTGACATTCCTAGAAAGTAACTGTCTAAGACAGACAGCTAGAGAAGGCCAAAATGTTCAAGATTTAGACACCAGTCCAAGTAAATTATAACTGTATAATAATTCTTTTGTCAAGTTTAAGATAATTGTATGTCTTAATTTTGTGAATTTCAAGAAAAATACCAGACAATTTGTCAGATCTTGGAGAAAGGAGTAGGACGACATCACAAACTGTTATAAGTGCAGAACCGTACCCATGTGTTTTTTTGCTTTTTTCCTCGTTTACTTTCTTTTTGACTTTCTTCTGAGAACTTTCTTTCATTGATGAAAGGTTGAGTTTGGTGTATGTGCTTCTGTTACAAATATATAAACCCCAAAGATATTAAGAGTCACTTACTAAGCAGTCCAAAAATATCAGACAAACTCAGGACATTTAGCAGATTTGATAATACTACAGTTTAGCATCATACCAATTTGGCCTTGCATTCAAAATAATGTCATAAAACAATAGAATCTCAGACAGCTTTACAATTAATTGAGTAGTTCAATTCATAAAAATTATGTAATTCATAAATAATAATGACTATATATCAACACTCTGTATTTCTGAAGAGTAAAACCCATAATCATTGATATGGAATAAATTAAATAAACTTCATAGATAACAAATTTGTTTGCAAAGTCTCACGAGATCCTATCATTTTTATAACTAAAAGAAGAGCACAGAAATTATTTTGATCCTAGAAATGGGTCAATCAGATATGGAGGTTAAACTGATGCTGTAGTATTACCACAGATTTAAAAAAACAAAAAACAAAACAAAAACTATACCTTCCATCAGGTACATTGTTTAACATATCTATTGCTGAGAACTTTTTAAAAAATTTTGCAAGACATATTTTAAATTTTCTCTGGTAATTGAATAAAAAGAAACTTTGAGAAAAGAGCAGTCATAGAAATTAATGCCTCAATGAGGAATTAAAGCACGTATTTGGAGTAAAGAGAGGAAAAAAGATTTAGTTCAATTTGTGAACTACACAGATTAATATTTTCAGGACCTTATATTTGAGTGAGGAGTAATGGGTTGATGGATAGAGAACTGGATTGAATTCAAGTGAAATCCCTACCATCCACTGCATAATACTAGTGATACACAGCCCAGGATTTGTCTTGTTGCCACAAAAAATAAATAATGTGCAGTCTTAAGGATTCTGACCCTGCGGCAACACTTCAGGTGGAGATTTGGAAAGACATTTCTGATACCTGCATGACACTGGCCATGGAGATTGGGCAATTTTATTTCCTTACCAAACATACACATGTGGGCCCTGGTGGCATTCATTATACTGAATCAGTTTAGGCCTACCCTGATTTTGCTGCAATTCTATTGGCTGCCGAATCAATTAGCATATATATATATATATATATATAGAATTATATTACTGCTTGGCAAATTAACCAGAAAGTAAGGGAGTGAATTCGAGGGCATTGAAATACACTACTGAGAAGTGAAAGGTAATTTTCATATTTTGATAAATGGTCTTATTGTTGGCTAACAAACTAATCATTCCCATAATTTCAATTTCAGAAGTCATATTAACTCCATATAGTTTGTTTCTGCAAACTATGAAATATCAAATTGAACTATAGAAGTGAATTAATTCACTAAGATAATTCAACTTGAAAAATTGTTTTAATCTATGTATCTCAATAAATCGTTTTAATTCCGTAGCTTGTGAAGATAGAGTACCGTGAAAATAATCCAATCGCACTAATTGTAGAAAATAAAAAGTCAACCGCTGTTTTTAGCAACACAAAGGAATATCAAAGAATGCCATCAAAGTCACTCCCTTTCTTTCCAGGTAATTTGCAAAGCAGTAACATGAGTATACAAAGTAATATGGCAGCCAATAGAATAGCGGCAAAATTGGTGTCAGCATAACCAGATTCAGGATAATGATACAAACCAGTAGGTCCCGCCCCATGTTGAACCGTCCTTGTGGGGAGGTGAACAAATATCCATTTCAAGACAATGAAATTTTTCATCTTTTATTTAAGAGGAACAAAATGAAAAATTAGAATTATATTTCTGATGATATAGGGTTTTCTTCTTCAGTGGAGAAAGAAAAGGTGAGATCACAAATGTTGAATCAATGTTGGTTTTAAGTTATAAAAATATTTCTCTTTTAGATTAAAAGAATAAAAATTTACCACAAATTACCAATTGGTTAAATGAATCTAAAGTATGTATTTTGAGGTCAAGTTTTCATCAGTTTTTTGTCATTAGCAAGATTAATCTAAAATGAAACGGATAATAAATCATATTAAATCTATTTTTCCATCCTTGTTTTCTAAGATGTCAATACAAAATAATGATTCTTTCAAAATTATAAAAATTATCAATTTAGATTAATAACAGTGTTATACAAACTTTTTCTATACTTTTGGAATTAGTAAAAATTGCTTTATATATTAAAAAAATAAAATTTCGAATGTTATGAACCAGAAAAAAAAGTAAGGGTAGATAACTTTGAATATTTATCAAGGAAAGGACTAAAAATTGTAAAATTGCAGCAAGTTAATTCCCTTCAAGAAACAAAAAACAAATTATTATAGTGAAGCAACAGTTTTCTGAAGAGCAGCATCATTACAAAAATGGAAAAAAAAAATAAACGAAACAATTGATAATTTAGCACATTATGAACCAATCATCTTAATGAAAACATTTTTTTCTTAAATCACCAAAAAATGTATTCTTTATCTTCAAGAGTATTCTATTCTAAATATTTGAAACCTAAACTAATATTGCTAGAAGTCCTTACAAAAACAGGTCTAAGCCTCCTTCATGAAAATGCAAAACTTAAGAAAAAAAAAAAAAAAAAATTAGATATCATAAGCCAAAGGATTTTCACAAGTCATTGAATTTTGACTTATTTCACCAATTTAACAAGAATCTTTACATTTTTTCCAATTTGAAATATTTGAATACAGAACATCATTAAAAAGGATTTTACAATGCCTAAAATACCAGTTCACCTACCTGGTGGTCTGCAGCTGGAAGCACTTACTACGATGCAATAATAAAGGGAACATTTTTTTTTCAAGCATTCCAAATGATGTGACAAATAATAAGAATTAGAATATTATGACAAAGAAAAAAGGAGCAAAATCCTAAATCTTACCTGAAAGGTTTCACATTTCCATCATTAAGTTCTGTGGTTGTGGACAATGAGGACCATTTTTTGAGGCTTGCACTGTTGGCTTTGTGGGATGGAGACGTTCGAGCAGGAGGTGTAGTACTTCTGCTGGGAGTGTTGTGGACACTGTCCACTGGACTCAGGTGAACATTTTTTTTATCTCCATATCTCCGTGTGGACTTGAAAGCTGGTTTTGACGGTAAAACATTGTTTTGCATTACTGCAGGAAGAATAGAAAGAAAAAAAAAAGTTGTTAATATGCATGAATGTTCCAGTTTTTCACCTCTCCCAACGAAGTTGAAAGATATATTTATATATATTCACTTATGTTTGTCCTTCCGTCCATCCACACAATATCTCCAAAGATTCTCAATGAATTTTAACAACATTTTGCGGAAGATTAGGCAATGTGCTAGGAAAGAAATAATTAATTTGGTAGTGGATCCAAGAACTTTTTTTCTCCCCAGCATTGTAGCTATAAAATGATACCACACAATACCACTAAAAGTTCTTGAATTCCAATGACATTTTGCCAAGTGGTAAGACATGAGCTAAAGAAGAATCAATTGAATTTTAGGATGGATTCAGAAATTTCAGTTACTTCCCTACATTATAACTATTTGTGAACTGATTCTCATCCAGTTTTTAGTGAGAAAGGTGTTGTCAGAGGTATGCGTTCTTTGGGTGCTTTCCAGCTTTTTCGATTTGGCTCTTAACATCAAGTTCAGAAGGATACATTGCTTTATTTTCAGTCAATTCATCACGTAAACATATCATAGAACAGATGGCATTCAATGTTTAGGCAGGTTCTTATGAGAACAAGAATTACAGCTTCACAAAACCAACCATCTTTGTCTTCCTCAAAATTTTTAGAGAACTGGATCAGATATACTTTTAGTATTATACTTTCATAGTATCAAAAGGTTTACTTTCCCTATCCATTTGCTAGAAGGGGGCAATCACCACCAGTGGAGATGTGCAATTTGGGGGTCTTTTCTTTAGTTTCCTGTCAGAAATGCAATCCAAATACAAACCTGTTGCATTGAAAAAATATTGATTACAATAAGATGTTGAGAGCCAATGTGTCCATCTATTGAATGCCAAGGGAGAGTGGTCTCACTTTTTTCTAAATGCATAAGAAAATCTGGGTTCATTCTGGCCACATAAGATTGCATTAATTTTCTTCAGAGGCCTACATTTTGGAATATGCAACCCAAATGAAAGGAATGTATGGATGTCATAATGAATAGGGATAGAAGAAACAAACAAAAACTGATAACTGTCAAAACAATAAAATTGGTCAATATGCATGTATGCAAATAGCATGCATATATATATATATTAAAGACAATGATAAATTGACGTAATGATGTCAATGAAGTTTTGTTGAATTAGGGTTGAACTTGAATTACCTTTTAAACAATATATCATTTTTGGCAATTTTTCACCTAATATTACATAAATCTTATTTATACACTTTTGATAGCCATCAGAGAAGTGATGGGTCAGACTAGTTTTCAATCATCATCAACCTTTCAGCACCCATTGTTGGACATAGACCTTACCGAAGATTCATCAAACCTTTCCATCATAGGCGATACGGAGCCAGTACTTTTTGAACTTGTCCAATCATTGCGCCATCTATTTTCTCGAAAACTTGACTAGTCCATAGCTATTTATCTTTTTTTTTCTAATGGTCCCCATAATATCTCAAATGCCTGTTTTCCCCTCTAATATGTCTTGTGATCTTTTAATGTGATGTTGAGCATGATTTTTTCCAGTGCACATTGCATGGTTTTCAGTCTGAGGATCAATCTTTTTGTTAGGTTCTATAAGCTGTAAATCAGAAAAGACAGCATTCTTATCCATTGCTTGAAAAAGATGTAGTCAAGGCATTTACAGTATACAATTTTGGGAGGTTTTCAATCATATCATTAAATATTAAGCTTTGTCTGAGAAAATATTCATATGGCAGGTGAAACATTCAGTAAATATTACTTTTAAAGAAATACCATTTTCTTTAATCTCACTCTAAATTCTGTGGGAAGTGTCCTCCTGTCTTTCCCTCCTTTCAATTTTTAATTGTATATTTGATTCAATTGTAATATGCAACTAACCCCAAATTCAATGAGGGTAAATTGAAAAAAAAAAAAAAAAAAAAAGAAACCCAATAAACAAATCTATCCCAAGCCACAGCAATGTGGACTCATACTAAGTTGAAAACTTGAAAATATAAGGAAGAGGTACGATCAAACACAAACTACCAAACTGATTAAATGCAAATCAATAATATAAATTCAAAAGATCAGTTGGTAATTCACTCAAATAATAAAGCTCGGTTCAAATGTGAACTCGAATATACTATGGTTGACCTACCCAACTTACCTCTTGTCTCAATACTTTGATTTATCTAAGTCAACAGTGTGGATAACACCGCTCAGCAAAAAAAACCCCAAACAACTCCATTCATGCACCATATTCTATATTTTATCCTTTTATCCAATACAATGCTGCAAACACCTATGGCTACCTACCTATCAGGAGCAGATAGGATGGCTGCTAAGAGCTGGAGGAGCTCTAATGCCACTCTGTATGACATCAGCAGTGACCAATCTGGCAGGGCATGGCCCAACATCCCTCATGGTTTGCACAATGAAAATTATACTGGCTGTTCCTGCTGGGTCATTGGTCCTAGAAGGCCAAGCCACATCACTTGTTTTAGATGGAGGTTATGCGCTTCAACAGCGACTACCCAAACAAAAACAATCACCAAAAGAACATTATACATGCACTTAACTGATCTAGAGAATGAAATAAAAAATAAAAAATTGGACATTATCAGCATTAGCAAAATGAGTAGACCTGGAGAAAAATTAATTAAACTAAAGAGAAAACCTTCTTTACGACTACTGAAAAGAGAAGGTAAAACAAAGTGGAGTAGGCTTTCTCATCAATAAGGGTGATTTGATAACATGGTAGGCTTCAAAGCTATCTCGGACCATATAGCCAGCCTCATCATACAACTCTCAAAGAGGTACAAACTGAACTTCATTCAAGCCTATGCTTTCACTTTGCAATTAAGAAGAAATAGACAACTTCTATGATGACTTGGAATCCCTACTCCAAGATACCAGAAAATACTTCAAGGTCATCATAGCAGATTTCAATGCACAGGTAGGACAAGGAAATGAACATAGTGTTGGTGAGTCAGATAAAGAGTACGGAATAATACGGCTTCAAAATCACAAATATCTCCTTCAAGAAGAAACCTAATAAAAAATGGACTTAAAAGAGCCCCGAGAAGGAAAGACCATATCCTAACGGACAAAAGCGACGCTATCAATGATAATCAAGTCCTAAATCAAGTCAACATAGGAACCAACCACAGAATGGTAAGATGTAAAATGCAAATAAACACCAACAAAGAATGCTGAAAAATATTCTACACTCAAACTATAAGCAAAATCTTAGGTGAAACTGGGAATCTCTTGGGGAAAAATGCAGAAACTTCAAGCCTTCGACAACAATGAAACAGAAAACTGAAGAGACCAAACTGGATAAAACAGTCAAAAGAAACACAAAGACAAAAGAAGGTACACAACAGCAATCATCAAAAAAACTGTTGAAAAGGGTCAGGACTTCAAAGCTACAAACAAAGCTCTCAGTACAGGACGGTGACAGATAACTGGCATACCCGAGAAAAATAGAGACTTTACAACAGACAGAGACAGGATTGTCGACCGCAACCAAGAATTCTTCTAAAAACTCAACTCCTCCAGACAAAGACTACAAAACAACAAATAGGATACACAAGAGACGAGCAGTCAGTTCAAAGATTTCCCAGAAGTAACACCATGGGAGGTGAAGCAAGCCATCAAACAAACAGAAGCCCCTTGACCAGATAACGTCACCATCAATCTACTCAAAAAAACTGGCAAGATCACCACTAGGAAACTAGCTCTTTTCTTCATCTTATGCCAGAAACAAAGTAAAGTCCCAGAAGATTGGAATATGACAATCATAATGCTTTTATATGAAAAAGGAAATCAAAAGACCTCAACAACTATAACTTATATGCTATAAGCCAATTCAACTACATCTACAAACTTTTCACAAAAATCATCACCTACCAAATCATAAAAGCACTAGATGAAAACCAACCATGGGAGAAAGCTGGCTTTAGAAAAAAAACACTCAAACCTAGACCATTTCCATTCAATCAGCTAAGAGAAAAAGCAGCATAATACAAAATGCCACTTGCTGTGGCATTTCTAGACTTCAAGAAATGCCTTCAACTGTGGAAATTCCCATGGTTATGAATGCCATCATTCTACAAGGTGTAGACCCTGTATACTCCAGACTACTGCAACATCTATACAATCACAGCAGCTCTTTTATCAGGCTACATAAAGACTTGGAACCCTTTCAGCTCTACAAAGGGGTAACACAAAGTGATACCAGCACACCCAAACTCTTCACACCCTGACTTGAGACGATCTTCAGAAACCTAGACTGGGAGAATAGAGGAATCAAAATAGATGGCAAATATCTGAGCAACCTCAAATTTGCAGGTGACAGCTCTTTTTGCAGAGAACCTATATGACTTCCAACTGATGCTAGATGAACTAAATGAAGAAAGCAAAAAAAGTCGGCTTCCATATGATCTTCAGCAAAACAAAGGTTATATGCAACAATCATGTTGGAAATAAGAATGAAATAATCAAAATTGAAGACACAGTACTGGAGAAAGTAGACCATTACATTTACCTAGGTCAATGAATAGCCATGAAATCCCCAAAAAGAAGAAATCAAGCGAAGAATCACTAGGATGGCAAGTCTTTGGTAGAGCAGACTCAACGTTCAAAAACAAGATGCATCCTACCAATAGTCACTTATGAAGATGAAAAATGGAACCCAACCAAGAGACTGATCTGTACAATGTGAAGCATCCAATGTGCACATGAAAGAATCGTGCTCAACCTCACAGTATATTAGGGAGAAAACAAAAGTTTGAACATCATAGAATCCATCAGAAAACTCAAATGGCAATGGGCTGGTCATATTGTAGGAATGGCAGACAACCGATGGACATCACGACTCACAACATGGATCCCGAGAGATAAAATGCGCAACCAAAGCCAGCAGAATACAAGATAGAGAGATGAACTAGACAAGTTCAGAGAGTATTGGCTCTGCACTATCCATGATAGAGAGGTGTGGCAAATTCTGGGGAAAGTGATGACAAGTAGTGTGTATATATATATATATATACACACACATGGGTAGGGAATTAGAAATGCATATACACAAAGTGGTGTAACCCCCCCTCCCAGTAAATTATTTGCAGTATGTTTCTATTGAAAATACAAATATAATAGAAATATAATAGAAATATAATTGAAATATTTGAGTAAGAAGAACGAAGCACAGGCCAAATTTTTTACTAAATCTTCCACTGAATTTAGAGATATTATCACAGACTGATAGTTTGCAAACAGAAAGAGATGAAGGGATCAGTGAACACAATATTGCTATTCTGTCCTGTGTGCGTGTATACATTTTCCCAGTCACTGGCTGCTGATAATGTAAGTATTACTGTGTCAATTTTGTTTTCTACCCTAAATGAACACAACAATTTTAGTTGTTAATACCTTGGGTAAACTTTTCAAATTACTGTAAACAGACCAACACAAAATACAGCTCTAGGTACACTGTTAGAAAAGCCAAAGGCATTTCTTCTTTCAATAATCAACAAAATATTATAATCTAAAAAAGCTTTTTGGCTCGTGAAGATATTTTGTATCAATGCAGATTTTTCAATGGACCTGAACAATCTAGACTGACTCTTAACTAATAAAATTATGTAAACAGAGTTCTAAGTACAGATTTAAACAGTGCAGCAAGCAATCCAAAGAAGAAAAGTGCAGAATAAAGAGCAACTAATTTTAAATTCTGTGAGTAAATGTTTTTCACATAGTTTGAGGATTCTTTACTTGTGTATAAAAGAATATATATACATGCAAACAAATCTATAACAGTAACAAATGCCTTTTCATGCTTTTTGTTCATTCAAATAGCATAGCTATAAAATAGTTTCATAACTATCTTTTCATATTAGCAGTGCAGGATTTTTTTTACAGGCTACTAACTTTTCCAGTAAAAGGTCACAATACTGTTTCCCAGGATACAAGTGGTGATACTACTAGCACATCCAGAATTTTGAGCTTTGACGATGGGAGATCCCAAATGGAAAAATAAATTATTGATTATGAGCATCACAGAGTGACTGCTGTGGAAAGGGGATTAACTTCCTGGATTTTTTTTTTTCTAGGTTACTCTTGTTACAACTTGGTGGAATCACCAGTACCTGATCTTTTACCCTTTTTTTTAAAATCAGTTTTCTTTCCAAGCTAGTTGATAGTTCCATCAAAGTGTCAAGGGTTTTGAGAAGAGAGGTGGGGGTCCTAACTAGAAACAATGGTTTTTGAGGTCAATTATGATTACTTGGATTTTTTATTTATCAGATTTCTTTAAGATATTTTTGTAAAATTTCCAACTATGCTTGAGCATGGGGTGGGGAAAGATCATCACGTTTCTGCTACAGTATTCCAAGATAAAAACAACGATACAGTTTCCAGTCAGCATGCTAAGAGGGTTCTTAGAAACTAATTTCAAAAATTGAAATAACATATAAAAAATCTGTGCTAAATAGGTCGCTTAATCTGTGTCCAACAGTGTTATTACCTAAAAATCTCTCTTACTATAATTCATCAAAGGTCTTCCCATGTGAGCAAAACTAAAAATGCCCGGAGCTATGATCGTCAAGAATTCTGAGGTCATTGATGGGACTATAGAGCAGGTTTTTAGCCAAATAGTTTTTGGAAATCCCTCCTTGAAAATAACTTTTTAATGGAGGTTCTGTTCCCAATATAGCAAGTATATGAGAGCTACTTTACTTCAGCAAATCAAACACTATCCTATTTTCATCTAATTCTTCTTTAACAAGATAAATCTTTTCAAATATAGGCTCAAGATAAGATTCTGAACCCAGAAGTAAATATGGCAGATGAATAAATTTGTCACTTCATTCATTCAAAGGAGTCATAATAATTAATCTCATGTAAATCTATCTCAAATAAGAATTACTGACATGCATACACATACCTGCATTCATAATTTTGTTAGATAACATTGTGCAACAGGATTTTTGTTGCTGGGTAGTGAGTGTTGTTCTGTAATTGCTTATGTGTAAAAAGTGTACAAAATGGCTATCATTCTTTTCAAACTTTACTTTTTTGATCAGGACAGTAATATTCATAAATACTTGTTTTCCTAACTTACATCATCATTATCATTGTTATATATCTGATAACTATACTGGGAAATCTGAAAGATCCAACCCACTAACAACGGTCAATGAGATTGGCTTACTTTGAATTGAACTGTGATTAACTGTCTCCCCTGGTTAGTCTCTAGGAGGAGATTATAGACTAATCCAGCAAGGATAAAATCACTAACTTACCAACAATTTTTGTCAAGTCTTGCTTAAAAGTTAAATAAAGCCATACCTTATTTTATGGTAAAGCTTTCACAGTATTTACAACAATTCATTTAACTTCAAAATGGAGCGTATTATATGGCAGGATAGACTTAGCGTCGAACCAAACACTTCTGAATCAGAAAGGATGCACAGTCATTGGAAAATCACTTGAAATCTTTGACTAATGTGGTGACAACACACTGAAAATATTGCATTGTCTAACAAAGTATGTCTCAGCATCCCAGCATGCCAATAAACGCAGTAAGTAAGGAAGAGACAATGACTAAAGCAACTCTATCTGGAGAATCTACATTTCCAACAATTGGAAATGACACCACCAATGGACAAGAAAATGTAGACTCTTCACCCACTTCTGTAAAACTAAGTCTTAGACAACACTCCAACAGGTCAAGCTTTGATGGACCATGCCATGTCGTTCACAGCAAGAAAATCAGGCTCCTCAATACTAAGGCTAAGAAATAAATTGGCCGGAGTAAGTGTTATATATTTAAAAACTTTACTGGGAGCTCCGAGAAGGATCAAACCCAATAAAGGCCAACGAGATTGGCTTATTGTAAGTTGAACTGTGATTAACTGTCTCCCCTGGTCAGTCTCTGTGAGGAGATTATAGACTAATCCAACAAAGATAAAATTACTAACTAATAATTTTTGTCAAGTCCTGCTTTGAAATTATATAAAGCTATACTTTATTCTATGGTAAAGCTTTCGTATCATATGACAATCATCATCAGTATTTGATCATCCATCATTGGACATAAACCTTCCCCAAGATTCATCAGACGTTTCTATCATGGGCATTGCAGAAACTATACTTCCTGAATTTATCTTATTCGTCACACCATCTTATTTTTTGCTGGCCACAATTTTACTTATGATCTCTGGGGATCCATGTACTGAGTCATAATGTCCAGCAGTTGTATGACATTCATGCAATATGGCTAGCTAATTACCACTGGAGTTTTTTTTTTTTTTTAAATAATGGAATCTATGATACCTCTAACTCCTGTTTTTTCTCATATACTCTGATGTCTGTTGAAGTCTTCATGTGATGTTGAGCATGATTCTCTCCTCTACACATTGCATGGTTCTCAGTCTGAGAATCAATCTTTTGGTTAGGTTCTATGTTTCAACTCCATAAGTAACTATCAGGAGTAGGCATTGGTTGTCTACCAGTTTTTTTTAGGGGTAATGGGATTTTCTTGATCTTGAAGGTTGAGCTAGCTTTTATCAAAAAAAAGGAAGAATTCGTTGCACAGTGTAATAGGAATGAAATCATCATAGCATGTGAAATGTGCTCGAAAGACTGCATTGTCTCAAGTACAAAACAAGCAATCTGATTATAAACAAAAAAGATTAAAGAGTCAAAATCTATATCAGCCTTGTGGACTTTGGGTATTTATTTTTATGCAAACACCAGGAACAAAAACAGCAGTCCATTGATATTAACAGGTTCAAACAATCTTGACACGACCCCAAACAGAGCCATACTTGAGGCAGTGCAAACAGTGCATCTGCAAAGGGCCCACCAATATTAAGGGCCTCCCAAAAAATAGATCTTGAAAAACATTAATATTCTAAATTTTTTGCAGGTAAAAGAAATACAACTTATTTGAGGGTTCATTATCTTACATAGAGATAGTTTATTGATCCATAAATGACTGACTCAAACATGATTATTTTATGAATACTTCATTTTTGTTGCAGTTTGTTTGAAAATACCAACTAAAATTTTAGAAAATAGGAGGGCTTCCAGGAAATATTATAAACTGGGCTCCACCAATGTTAAATTAGACCCTGACCCCAAAACCCACTGGCTTGAGAAAAGGAGAGAAGTCTTGAACATCCTGGCAGTCACAAATTAGTACACGTTTTGTTAACATTGACACAGTTGAGCACTGATCTGAAACTATGTGTATCTATGGAGGAGGAGAGACAAGAAGTACATGAGTTTTGAAATAAATGAATTTTCTAAATCCTATAATTTAGGGAGAATGGGATGAGACATAAGGTGTTGCTCAACAAATTAAGATAACCAAGTATAAGACGGGGGGGGGGGAATCACTAAATTATAATAAACCTTCAACAGTGCAGTTTTGAACAGTATGGAAAATTTTGGAATAATTTGATAGTACTAATCAAGTACGAATATCTAAAGCACTTTAGTATCTGAAAAAATATGCAGATGCAATTATCACTGGCAGGGAGTCGAATGAGACATTTTGAAAAGGTAACTGTCACAAGTTTTTTTTTTTGCATAAGCTTGATTCAATTAGGATTTGGGTTTAAGCTCAACCAATTTAAGGGAGATATTTCTGATAGATGATACAACAGAAAATCAGTTGGATTTTCCAATCATTGTTTAAAGGATTTTTCTTAACTCACAAAACTTCTTTTTTAATCCTCTATCATTTCAATTCTTATAACATTTTTTTTTTCAATTTCATTACTATTTTTCCTTCACCTTTTTTTTAAAACTCTTTTCATACCATTCAAGACTACCTGCAGTGCAAGGTTATCAAGTCCCTAGCAATGTTCAACTTGTCACCTTCCACAATCTAAAGCAATGAATGAGAAAAGATTAAACAAACAATCTATTTCCGTTTGATATCTTTATCTTCAAATTATCCCTCCACCTAGATTTTTTCTTCCTTAGAAATACAAATCAAACGTCATTTGATTTCTTCACTATTTATTCTTTGTCCACTGATTGACCTTCTACAAAGTGAAACATGACTTTGCATAATACAAGTTTACCTACCAATAATATAAGCAGTCTTGTGATGATTTAAGCAAGGTCAGAAGGTATATATATATATATATATATATATATATATATATATAGGTGCATTTTTCATTTGAAATTGAAGCTCGAGGGGGGTATACAAGGTGAAATATGGTATATTGTATGTTTATATTCTTTCTCAATAAATAACTCATCCGATCGATTGATCTACTTCTTTTTGATGATGTTCAATTGGAAAATTATAATCACAAGTCTATTAAAACAATTAACCATACCATGCATAAAATTTTGCTTTTTAAATCATAACATTGTAGGTAATCAAAAGATTTACAAAATCATTACACTCCAGACACCTCACTGTTCATTTATAGCTTGGCCTCACTGATGAGGTTTTGGGAGAGTGCTCCACTCCTGTCATAAGACTGCTGGTGGCTGTTAAGGCCCACACAAGACAGATTTTCCCACATTGGGTGCATGGCAAGGATTGATTATTTGAGGGAACACCAAGCTTATGGTGCTGCCTGTCTGCAGCCTCCATTGTCCAATTGAGGTGGTTGATAACTTGATTCCACACTATCTTGGCAACCCTCTGTTACAATGTCCAGCTGGCTAAACTCTAGGGTATTTGAGAGTCTTGTATTCTCAAAACATAACCTTAACACAGCTGTGTTTTTTTACAGCATTATCTTGATGCTGGCACTCTTGAGGACTTCATTATTTGCAATGAAGCCACTCCAGTGCACTTTGAGAATGTTGCAGAAACGGTGCTGGTGGAAGCATTTGGGGACATAAGTGGCATTGATAAACATTGATAAAACAAATCAAACCCAAATGGATTGTTCATTGAACACAAGAAATTTATTTGTTGAAAACAAAACCAATCATTTGTCTCATTCCATTTCTGATATAATAAACTGATCTGAATGACTTACCCCGACCAGCTTCTTGGAATTGGTTAAGTTTTCGGATGACATCAGCCAAGGCACTCTTCAGACAAACAATCTCATCTCCCTGTTGCTGGACTCTTTTCTCCAGTATAGCAACTCGTTCACCAAGGGTCTCCTGGTCTTGGTCAAGTAAGCCATCTGTAAAAATGAATAACATTTAATAGAGAATAACATCAACTTTATACAAACTAGTCATTAAAAACAAAAACCCTTTTCTCAACAAGTAGACTGGTGTTGATTGATCAAACATCTATTTGCACATAGGTGACCAAGAACTGTGCAACTTAAAAAAAAAAAAAAAGATTTAAAAAAAAAAAAAAAATATATATATATATATATATATATATATATATATATATATATATATCTATCTATATCTATATCTATCAGTCCAGACAGCTTTAAACACTAATTGTCATGCAATTTATGTAATTTTCCTCAGTGTTTTTTTTTTTTTCCCCCCCGTTTCCCCTTAGTATGTACACATATTAGCAAAGAATCCCAGCATTACCATATAAAAATAACTAAACATCAAAAAATACAGAAAAAAAAATTCTTTAATAAATGTCTTCTTATGCCACACAACCAGGTGAGCAGAGCGATGAGAGACGAAAAATTGTTTGAATGTATTCAGTGCAGTATGTTAACTGGCAGGTCCTGCGATTGAATTTTGGCATGGGTGTTGCAAACCTTTGGGCAAGTTCGTGCACACTCCTGGGCATGCCTGTGCAGGCCCGCATGAGCTGTTGGACAGATCAATATAGTTTGCACAGCTTTTTGCATGACTTATTAAAATGTTCAAAGCGGAAGTTTGACTATGAAAATCATAAAAATTTCTTGCCTAAACAATATTTTTCTTACAAACAACAGTTCAGTTTAGCATCATAGCTACAATGTGAGTTTCTGAGAAAAAATTACCTTATATTTTGAATTTATCCTTGACTGGAGTCAAAAACTTAAAATAAATTTTTAAAGAAAAACATTGACAATAAATGTAAACTTTTGAAGAAAAAAAAAAATGAAAAGAAAAAAAAAAAAGAAAACTTTTTTCGCCCACTCCTTCCTGAACATCAGGCAGGCCTTTTTGTGCACATAAGCATTGTTACAGACAACCAAACATACATACATACATACACACACAATTTAAAAACATACCAAGAGAAATTTTCATGTAGAGATACATACATACAGTAAGTATATTTCATTCAAAATATGTATTTTTAACAAATAAGATTTCTACATTATATGAAAATTTTGTAGGTCTGAGTGTATCATACACACAGAATTATGCCAGTCTTGTTTAGTTTCCAAAAATATTTCCCACCATCTGTAAAAAGTAAATACATATCGTACTATGAAGAACCTTTTTGAAAAAATTAACTAAAAAGAGTGGACCCATGTACATACTAGTTTTTGCGTTTCCAACTTTTAGGTGGAGTCAAACTAACCTAATATAATACAGCAAAATGCAGTTACTTCAACAAAGATAATAAATCGCAGGTTTGTGGGATGGACAGACAAATCAATGCAACTGTTCAACAGTCCACAGTACAATTTTATGGAAAGAAATTCAACCCTTTTTTAGAACTCCAAGCTTAAAAATGAAAGATTTTATCTCCATTCTGAATAGGATATGATTTTTGCAACATTAACTATACAAAAATGCACAGAGAATGTTTGGCCACAGACATAAGTGACTATAGATATAGCAGTAATTTTCGATCAACTGTCGAATCATGAATTCACTGTCTCCTCCACATTTCAAGCCATTATGAAGATGACTGATGTGACAGAGCTGAGAATATTGGCGCCAAAACTTTCCAAAAGACATAAACAGATGAAATTAAAATCTATCAACACCATGGGTTGGAAAGGAGAGAGAGGGAAGGGTGCAAACTGACAAAGAGGTGTATCAATCAAGAAAATGTAAAGAAATTGGACCAACAAATCTATTCTAAAAAATATAGTCTATTTCAAAAGGGAAGGAACTTGCTGACAAAAATAGCTGAAAATGTTATATACATAATAATTCAAAGCACATAATTCAAATAAAATAACTGTGCCAAAACTTGAGAATAAATCATTAATAAAAATTGAATATAAACTTTTACCAAATTCAGATTCAATCGGCTACTGGGGATATTTTTAATTGGTTATACTGGTAGAAAAATCAGCTACATGTAGACTAAATATGGCTGTTCATAACCCGGAACGCTCTGTTTATCAAATTATTTCATGTACTGTATTGTATGTGTTTATAAAAGTTTTTTCATTCATGAATTTGATGGAAGCATTTGGATTAGATTTTGGGATTGAAAAAATTTCTTAAATACAGATCTCCTGTTTATAATGGAGGTCAATGGGGAATATAGGTTTGACACGGTATTTTGCAATAATTTTCTTCAGACACATACATCAATATGAAAGACGTCTAGTTGATAAGATTACAACCCCAACTAAACTGTAGAAAAAAAAAAAAAAAAAAATTTTTTTGCAGTTCAGTTCAATAAATTAAATATTTTCAATCATTTCATCTTTAAATTTCTTGTCAATTTTTGAATTGTAGATTTCTTTTAAAAAATTTATTAGTTATACAGTCAGATTTAGCCAATAAAATGTAAACATTGTGATGAGTGAAAATCTTTATCTTTTTACAGAAATTTGCACTTTTTCTTTCCAGCAAAAACAAGGAAAAAATGACCCCCCCCCCGAAAAAACAATATTTTTCACATTTTAAATACACTTTATATAACGGTGTCAGATGTTTTTCAAAAGTTGTGTGCACATTGCTAAAAATTTAGATAATTAAAAATTTAATTATAAATTAGATGCAATCAAAGATTTATTCAATGCATGAGATATGCTAATGATGACACAAGGCTAAATTTAGTACCTCCAGGTAAGCAATGATTTTCTTTATATATTTTATGATTAACCAAATAAATAAAAAACAAAATTGATATTATAAAGCCATCCAAGTTGGGGGGGGATAGGGAAAGGCCAAAAAGGCAAACAGAAATTATGAAGCAAAATTGGTTAGGGAAAGGGGGGGGGAATAAAAAGAAAGAGAAAATAAAGAAAGAAAGAGAAAAGAAAAAAAGAAAGAGAAAAGAAAAAAAGAAGGAAAGAGAAAAGAAAAAAAAAAGAAAAGAAAGAGAAAAGAAAAAAGAAAAGAAAAAAAGAAAGAAAAGAAAGAGAAAAGAAAGAAAAGAAAAGAAAGAGAAAAAAAGAAAGAGAAAAGAAAAGAAAGAGAAAAGAAAAGAAAGAGAAAAGAAAAGAAAGAGAAAAGAAAAGAAAGAGAAAAGAAAAGAAAGAGAAAAGAAAGAAAAGAAAGAAAAGAAAGAAAAGAAAGAAAAGAAAGAAAAGAAAAGAAAGAAAAGAAAGAAAAGAAAAGAAAGAAAAGAAAGAAAAGAAAAGAAAGAAAAGAAAGAAAAGAAAGAAAAGAAAAGAAAGAAAAGAAAGAAAAGAAAAGAAAGAAAAGAAAAGAAAGAAAAGAAAAGAAAGAAAAGAAAGAAAAGAAAAGAAAGAAAAGAAAGAAAAGAAAGAAAAGAAAAGAAAGAAAAGAAAAGAAAGAAAAGAAAAGAAAGAAAAGAAAAGAAAGAAAAGAAAAGAAAGAAAAGAAAAGAAAGAAAAGAAAAGAAAGAAAAGAAAAGAAAGAAAAGAAAAGAAAGAAAAGAAAAGAAAGAAAAGAAAGAAAAGAAAAGAAAGAAAAGAAAAGAAAAAAAGAAAAGAAAAAAAGAAAAGAAAGAAAAGAAAAAAGAAAAGAAAGAAAAGAAAAAAAAAAAGAAAAGAAAGAAAAAAAGAAAAGAAAGAAAAAAGAAAAGAAAGAAAAAAAGAAAAGAAAGAAAAAAAGAAAAGAAAGAAAAAAAGAAAAGAAAGAAAAAAAGAAAAGAAAGAAAAAAAGAAAAGAAAGAAAAAAAGAAAAGAAAGAAAAGAAAGAAAAGAAAGAAAAGAAAGAAAAGAAAGAAAAAAAGAAAAGAAAGAAAAAAGAAAAGAAAAAAAGCCAAATTGTTGAAATTTCACTTTTAAAAAAAGCCAATCTGGCAACTCTGGTTGAAAGCTTGCCAGCTGTGAGTCCAAAAGCAGAATAAAAAATAATGGCCCCTAGACACAATGAACAAGAATAAGACCAAAAAGAATTAGCTGCCAATTTCATTTTCTGAAAAGGTAGCATGTTTAATAATTCGTGCCTTCAATTACATCCCGGTTTTCTTCTTACAAAAATGATTAGAAACTAACTGGACCCATGGAAATTCTATGGGTATTGACAACTAAGATTTATTCATCATCTAATGCCTCGGTTCTTCTCATTCCCTCCCTTATCCATTCTAATCTTCATGTCTAGTCCATGTTATCTAGATGTTATAGAAGCATGAATTAGTTTTGTATGCAATAATCTTTCTATCCTCTCCTTAAACTAACTAACCTTCTTTTCTGCCTTCTTCCTTCCTACCATCTTATTAAGCTACCTAACCTTTCCCATATGTTATTACTGAAAGCCTTATGTTCTAATGCAGGTAGGAACAAAGAAAACATACAGATAAAAAAATAAAGCAACAAAACTTATAAATGCAGCAAACACATGTTGTACCTTGCTAATCCATCATCAGTGAAACCTGAGAAATATTGGATAAGGTCAGGTAAACTTCTCTAATCCATTAACCATCTCATCCTTCCCAGCAAATCAGCAAATATTGCAGTGTAAATGAAATGGAAACGTTAAATAAAAAAGGGAAATTTTATTGAATTCACTTGACATCATGAAAAGCATTTCTTGGAAACAAAGCTGGGGGGAAATTATGGCAGGTTATTTTAAAAAAGGAAAAACTAATAGAAATGCATTCCTTGCATCATGGATGCTATTGTTACGAGTGTCAATAAAACAGAATCAGCAGGTTGGTATAGGGAAGTTGGGGAAATTATATTTTACAAGCTGAAAATGTTAGGATTGGTGGTCTAACCAGATTATATGAAATCAACCTGTACTGGAAAATGTTTCATATTCATTCCATTCAAAATTATCTTCAAATACTTGGAAATAATCTCTTGTCAAGATGATTTTAGGCTTTTCAACTATGTATAAAAAAGATAATTCAAATAAAGTCTTTTTAAAACTTGGATACAGGAAATTGACCTGAAAACTGTCGGGTGAATTACTAACCACTAGTTAAATACCTGGTTTGCTAATGGTATAACTCTGTGTGGAAATCTGAAGCACAGTAGTATCTAAAAAATTTTTAAAAACACATGGGAGTTACACAAAGCAACCATCCCCAGCACTCAATCAAGTGTTCCACTCAGATACCTTATTTTATTTTCTTGCCAACTGAATTCAGCTGTTCTCCTTTAGTGAGTATCTTTGTTTCACCCCTACCCTTTTGCAGACCCTACCCTGCTTCTCTCAACCTCTCCCCACCCTTTTCATGGCCTTTGCGTTGCAATAACATTCTCAGAACCTCTCTATCTCCACTCCTTTCATCGTAAAATTTATTTTAAAAGTATGATATGTACAGAATATTGTAATAAACAGAAGGACATTATTATTACAATGTAAATATACTTAAAAATACACCCCCTTTCGAAAGAATTTTTTTTAGATTTTATCGAGCTACTTTCAGACTTTTCAACAATGTATGAGGGAAAGTTTATAACGAAAATTCTTTAAATCAGGTCTTTTCATTATCAGACGTTTAAAAGAAAAATCAAACCAGTATTAATAAGATCAAATTATCAAATCTTGTGCCCAGCAAGTATCCTTTTCCATTCTGAATTTTTGTGATTTTTTAATGATTTTCATCATACACTGATTTACTCTGAATACTGTTATCTTGGTTGTTAGAGTCAAATTTCTGCTATTGTACTCTCCAGCCTTCTTCAGGTGTCTGTTGCAGTCAGCAAACTTGAGGGAATGTAAAATAAACTCTTTCTTCAGCACATTGATGAATAGATAGCACTGTGAGTTGAGTAAATCTAGTGAGCCGCCTGGGAGTCATATGTTCAATTCCTAGGTAGGGTAGAAAAGTCGTACTCTGGTTCAAGCTGACAAACTGCATTGTAAGGACAAATTAACTAGAAAGAATTAACGGATATGAGATTCTCAGGCATCGATTGAATAAAGGGTTTAATTGAAATTTCTAAAAGTTTAACTTCGACATACACCTGAGGAAGGTCAGAACGTATAATCCCAAAAATGTTGTGACTTGAGAAAAAAAAATAAAAAAGATGAGGACACTACTTCAAGTAAATCAGAGTATAATAAATATTCTATTTTAAGCCAATTCCTCACTTATTTCAACATTAAGATTTAAAGAAACAAGACAAGACATTTTATCGACAGCAAAAAAAATGAAATAACTTCCTCCAAAACTAAAAAGGAAAAAAAATGTGCTAGAAGAATATTTGGTTTATCATTGTTTTTCATTGAAATCAATAAAGAAATATTTTGCACACTAGGAAATATGACACACTAAAAATACATGTAGACAAAAGAATTGAATAACAAGAAACAGACAATATCTGATTTGTTAGGGTGCATTATAATCAGGGTACAGCTTATGCAAAAATACATCAAGAGAAAAAACTTGTTTCTAAATAGCTATTAACATTTTCAGCATAAATGAAGATCTATGAGACCACCAAAAGTATCTTTTAAATTTTTATCATTTTGTAAAATGATCATTTCAAAAACAATTTCTGAATTCAGGAGAAAAAAAAATTGTATAAAAAACATTTCTAATTATTGAAAGCGTTTTCCAAACAATTGAACTCATTCTCATTATTTTTGTGGTTCACATTATGTTTCAGCCGACCCATTCTATGACCCTCCTGTAGAATGAGTTTGATTGTCCAAAAAACTGGATACTAACAACTATTCTGAAAATTAGAGACAGAATTTGTGATCATTTATACACAAAAATCGAACTGATGCTCTCAAGCAGGAATTATCTTTACATGCCTTATTTTACTTAATTTGAAATATGTATATCTTTACTTTCAAATCTGCCATGGAGCATGCATAAGTTTGAAAGGGGCCAGTCATATTACATGTTATCAAATAATCATATTAAGCCACCAGCAAGTTCTCAGTTGCCTCCCTTTAAAACTTATATAAAAAAAATATCCAAAGCGAAGTTCAAGGGACGATTGATAAGCTCATGACCTAAAATACAAGGACATGAGTTAAAGTTTCAACGAGATTCACATACAGTTCAACTCTTTAAATGATTATGCACAATTTGAAGTTCATAACCATTTTATTTTTGTTCTGTTCCAGAAAATAAGAAACTAAAGAGTTAGCGATTGTTGAGAAAATGAACAATATTGCCCATCATGCAATCAGGTGCTACCTCAGTATAAAGGGCTGTCGGAAAGGCATCCTTCCTTAGAATCACCATAATATCCTTGTGGATCTCCTTTAATGATAAGCCTTGGTAATAGGGGACTGCATAATAGGCAATATTGTCCATTTCCTTAACTATTTGCCTCTCTGCGAACTGAGTAACTCATGTTATTGTTCCTTATGCCAGAAACTTATCAAATCACCCCCTTGTACTGATGGAATTTAAAAAAGTAAGTAAATAGAAGACAAAAAATAAACTAAAAAAGTGCAGAATCACCAATAGCAAGTGATGCTTGAAAAATTCAATGTGAAAATGATGGTGACAGCAGTTCCTATCTAATACTAACCAACTGCATTTTGAGGGATCATTAAAAAAAAAAAAAAAAAAAAATGGATTTTTTTTTTCCCCACCTCAAAATCGCTTACATTGATCAGGTTTATGATACTAAGAAACCTATAAAATACAGATGGTCATACTAGAGGCAGTGCTAACAGTGCAGCTGTAAAGAACACCAAGATTTTAGACCCCCAACCCTCAGAAAAAATATGTATTAAACATTTTTTTCTTTCAATTAGTTTGAGTACTTATTTTGTTACATAAAGAAAGATTATTGATCCATAAAAGACTTTATGCTAAATTTGAAGGTGGGGGGGGGTATCATAATTCCACTAATATTTCTTTTTTTGTTTTGATTTTTTTCAAAATAGTTAAATACAAAAATAAAAGGGCTCTCAAGAAATGTTCTACATTGGGCCCCATCAATGTTGAATTTGGCCCTAGAAATAGGTAAATTTGTCAGATCATCCCAAAAGTAATGTCCAAAATCTGATTGTGATAGATTGAATGATATTTTCACAGTTCTACAAAGTCTAAATAATACATTGTAGTATGTGTTTGAATGATCTTGAAAGAACAAGTTGAATCATCACGATATGATTGAACTAACTTACTAACTTGATCCTCCTAAAGATGGATATGTCCACAGGGCACATTAGACAAAAGAGTTCAGAAAAGGCAATAATGCTGCAGAAGCAACCCAAAACATGCACCGCAAACATGTACTCCTGTTGAGTATAACGATAACCTGCTTTTGTCTTTTTCACCTCTCACATGCAAGCAGAAAACATTGACAGAGATTCTAACCTTTAAACTCAAATACAATACAATTGAGTATTGAGCAAACATGACTGTCTCGCGATTGTAGAGGTATTTATTAAGTTTCTTCAAAGTAACCCCAATGTAACCAATTTTTAAAATGTAGAACCATTAAAAAGCAGCAAACAACACAAACAAAACAACAAACAAAATAATAACATTAAGACAGACATATGTACAAACAGACTAAGCAATTACCCACCCAGTAGGCTGTAATTCAAAATCTTAAGCCACAAAAACGTGAAGTGAAGTGAAAGAAAAAAATTTAAAAATTACATAATGGAATAAACAGAAGCTGTTATCACAAGACAGAAGCAGAGGTTCCTGTTATAGAGTAAAAGGTATCAATGGCGCGGACAAACTAGACTGACACCACTAAAGAAGCATTTGTTTTTGTTGGAGGTTTTTTTTTTTTCATATAAAGAAAAAAAAAATGGATAAAAAATAGCTGCTGTTATTCTGCACACAAACAGTTTACCTGTGATGTCATCAGGAGATTTGACCAGGCTTGAAGGTCTTTGCACCGATAAACCTATAGCAAAAGGTGAAAGAAGAAAAGGAGAAAAAAAAAAAATTCCTCAGGAGTCAAGTGATTAACAAGAACCCTTTTACACCAACAATGAACCCAACATTTTTTTAAAGTCATTGGGCGACTGCCAGGGCTGAATTTAATATTGATGGGGCCCAGCGCTTAACATTTCTTGGGAGCCCTTCTACTTTTGTATTTAGCTATTATTTTCAAATGAATCAAAACAAAAATGAAATTATCATAAAATCATGACGTTCAATTCAATGTGAAGCCCTTTATTGATCAATAATCTATCTCTATGTAACAAATCTTGAAACAAGTTTAGCCGAGACATCTTTACATCTTACTTCACAAAACAATGAAAATATTGAAATAACTTTTATAGATATTGGGGGGGGGGCTTCCCTGCCTCAAGTAAGGCTCTGCCTCCTGTAAAATAGATGCGTACTGTTTTAGATTTCAGAAACAACAAAAAACAAACTACTGGCAAACATTCACCTCCCCCACATTTAGAATATTTATTGCTGTATTTTCTTGTCTTTCATAATTCTGATGATATTTATCCTTAAATTTGGTAAATGTCTTGACTCAGGCACAACAATTAATGCCGAGCCAAAATAAATGAATTTGTATTTTCAAAACAAGGGTAATACCCATTTCAAAAGGTACAGGTTTGGAAGGGACTGAACTTTATAGGTATAGAGCAACCTGCCATAATTGTCATGTAACATAATTTTCCGTCCATTGTGTTGGAAACTATAGTTTCATAGTATTTCGGTTACTTTTTTCAGTGTTGACAATTTAGATATTTTTATATCTAAATTTAAGATTATTCTAAAGAACTAAAGTCAAGGGGGATAATTATAGAAACTAGGACGAAAGATCTATTATCTCTATATTTTGTTTGTTTTGTTTTGTTTTTTTTTTCAAAAAAATGATTTTCTCAGGAACCACTGATCAAAAAACTTCAAACTAGACATGGCACAGCCTTATGTACTGACAAATATATCTAGTAAATGTCAACTTCATACAATGACCAGTTGTCAAGTAATCGAGGTACGTATACACAAACAGAAATTTGTCCAATTGTAGTAAAATAACTGAATAAGTTGATGAATCTACACATTTCTCCACAAACACCAACAATTTTAATTGGAACAAAGCAAAGATCAGAAAAACTGCTAAACATTGAAGAAGCTCGAGTTTTAAGTAGTTCAAGATGAGACAGAGAACCAGAGATGAATACAAGAGAAGGGAGAGAGGAGGAGAGAAAAAAAAGGAAAGATAGTTGGAAGGAATGAGACAGGTGGGAAAGAGAGGGAAGGGTGAGTGAGCAAGACCAGTGACAGAGAGAGGAGTATAAAAGGGCAAGACAGGAGGATCAGAGAGAGAAAGAGAGAAAATGAAAATACAAAAAGAAAAGAAAATAGGAAACTGATGGAATGAAGTTGGAGCAAAATAAGATAAAAATTGGGGATGAACAAGGGGAGTGAAAAAATCCAGCTCATCGGAATGGCATTTAGTGAATGACAAGGAAACATACTTGGAAGGCAGGGGTAGGGATACAAATTGTTGGATGAAATGATTCACTGCAAATTGGATCAAATCAAAATATTTCCAACCTGCATTTCCAAATCGAAAAATTCCACACTGATTGACAGACAAAAAATTGGAGACAACTAAAGACACGAATGCACCTGTGTTGTCAAAAATGATAATATATGAAATTAATACTTTGTCAAGTCCTTACTAAGTCAACTGTAAAAATGAAATTTGTTGAAAACATAGTTGTCAATGAATAAAACTTTTATATCAACATACTAATATACATACTCATCATCCTCTTTTCTTTTCAGTCAAAAAAATTATGAAAATAAATATGACGCATTATGATAGAAGATAATGAAATCAAATATTTCATAGAAAGAGAAACCTTTGCCTTCTTGGCTAGTCTACCAGACATATTCTCATGGTAAGATCACCTTTTTTTAAATTAATGACATTCATTTAGTCTTTGAACTAGATAAATATTTCTATTGTAGTTAAATAATAAATCAAATCAATGTTTCATAGTAATTATATCCAGGGTGGATCCAGGATTTTGAGTTGGGGTCGGGGTAGGGGTGCAAATTTTTTAAATTTATACTCCATTTGTCACAATTCGTTTTTAAGATTTATTTATGCCTATTATGATTATTTGTGGTTTTTATATATGAAATCATTTAGAAAAAAAAAATATTTAATTGTGTTTTGCCCCCTTCTCCAGGGGACCCCACTGACCCGCACCTTATAGGTATGATCAAACAAGGTATTTCAAGGAGATTCTTATAGTTTTTAACCATGTAATCCAAGTTCTGAATATAATCCGTTTTTATAGCATATTGACTCCTGTGTAAGCATAAACATAGAAATCCACTAAAAACTCAACCTCATCTTACGAAATGTATTGCAATGAATTTAAAACATTAAAACTTGATCAGAGAGATGAATGAAGCAATGAAGAGAGCAATATTCTACATAATAATAAAGCAATGTGTCCATTTGTCTGCTACTGTCTGTCCGTCCATCACACTTTGAAAATGAAATTTTACATTGAAAGGGATGGGGATGGAGGAGAAATCCTGAGGATTATGATACAATGACTATAAAGAGGGCAGAGAGAGGATAAGATAAGCAGGGTAGATGGGGTGGGCAAAAGGGTAGGAGGTGGAAGAAAAGTTATTTTCTATAGGGAGACGTCTGAACCTATCCATCAAACAGGTATTTTACTAGTAACATCTAGTATAAGAGAAATTATGCAAAGTTAAAATTTCTTTACATTTCAAATTTGCATTTTAATTGTTGATTCTAAGTAGTAATTTTATGAAATTAAGAAAAATGCTCATCTTCCAATATAAACTTCCAAAGGAAAATCAATCAAAATGTGAATAGAATTTGTATAATTTCATTCAGTTTTGCTGATGAATATTTTAATAATTTCCCCCCCCCCCACTGGTCAAAAAATCATTTTTTGTATATTTTGTTATTTATAGCCATTCATTTTGGTAGGTATTGGAATACTCTTCTTATTTCCCTCAGAAGCAAGGAAGGGAGGGGAACTCATTTTTGCAGCTCCGCAATTGAAATATGTTGAAATTTCTTTTACAAACCCTGCATAAAACATGACCTGCTAAAGATTCTGAGGAATACTGTAAATTTTCCACCAGCAAATGTTATTTTGCTAAATGAATTGGAATAACTTTACGAAAAAAATGAATTTAAAAAAAAAAAAAATAAAAAAAAGAATTTATAAAAAAATCAGATTCCTTAGATTTTTGTTAGAGATGCGGAAAATGGTATCGCAAACACTGCACCAACTTCACACTAATGCCGTTGGGAAAGGCATAGATCTATCTCTTCCCACCTTCTTACCTATGGGTAAATAGTGGGTGAAGTGAGTGATGCCACTTCGAGGACCTGTTGCTTTCAAGTCCATTTTCACACATCATTAAACCTTGAAGAACTTTGAGGTATAGCTGGAAACAAAGGATCATGGAGAAAACTGGAGATATGTAATGTCCTAACTAGGTTGGCTTTGCCATACCCAACATCAAGGTGATATCTGATTTTTTTCTCTGTTTGTACAAGAAGAGAGACTGAAAGATTTTTTAAACAAAAAAGCAATAATGACATTTTGCCAAACAAATATGCAACTTGAATCCTACATAATGCAACTTGATATAACCTAATCCCAGCTTTGTAAACACCCTTGTAAAAGATTTGACACAGCAGTGGCTTAAAACTGCTGAGTAGGTGCACCTATTTTCCTCTGGAAGAGGGCTCATTTAATAATTTTGTTGTCCTTACTTTGGCTGGAGGCTGAGATGGTTATATATTTCCCCACTGACACCAATGTTTGTTAGTAAAACTCAAGATTCTGAATGTTGATTTTTAAGGACTTGGAAGCAGTTCCAGTTCAAGGTACCATCAAAACAAGTAGTCCTTTAGGGTGCCTGTCATGCGTTCGAGGCAGTAGGACAAATACAAATGGGAAAAATTAATAATATGAACAGAATAGAAAGTCAAAATAAGAAGGTTCTCTGATGTGAAGTCAAATTCTCTAGAAATACCTGAAAGTTAAACTTCATTTTTATACATTTATTTTCCTCACTGTGAATTATAAATAAGATTATACTTTGAAGAGCACCAAAGATCCCTTTGCCTGGGGCACCAAGAACTTGAGGACCAACCCTGTTTGGGAGATTAGTACAACGTGACTTATCTCTCTGCATTTCATCCTGTGCTAAGCTTAAATAATACCTACACTATATTTGTCATGATATGCTAAAAATTATATATGTTATAATTCATTCTTATTTACCCTCATCTTAATTTTTTTCATTTTTTTTAGTTGTTTTTGATACAACTTGATTCAGGCTGTCTATCCATGACAGTGAGCAAACAACTCAGTTCAGAAGACAAAAAAAAAAAAAAAAAAGAAGAAAATAAGCTTTCAAGGAGACAAACTTGCAACCCTCTTGCTAGAAGGAAGCCTGATTTAACACCAGCTGCTATATCTTTTCAGCCATGAAAGCTTAGCCAGGTAGTAGAGGTTTGAATCCAACCTTTACACCTACTCTATTCCAGTATCTGTCATTTTTTTCTATTTCTCTACAAGAAGAATAGGTAAAACAATTATTTTTCATTAGATGGTGTATTGTAAATCATAAATTTATCCCACTCAAAATAATAATGCTTTCACAATGCCAGACTAAACCACATCATATCCTATTCCTATATAAGTTATCAAGTGATAACAGCTAAAAAGCACACAGAAGTTATAAAACAGTAAATTTATCTCCAAAGTGAACACTCCAAACATCAACATTTTTATCTAATCATTTGGCTCTAAGCTGTGCATCCTTATTTTAAGTAGATATGATGTTAGGAAAGAAGAGAGATTCATTTTGCATTAAGATTAAGTTTATAAGACCAGATTTGAGGGTTTGAACTGTATGACTCAATGCAAAATTCTGTCTTTGGAATTAGAGGTAGATGTCATACCATATCAGACCAAGTGGCCAGTTTTTTAATCTATCACATCAGAATAAATTCCTACTTAGAGTTAATAACCCGATGTACATGCAACTAAACTTTGGGCAAGATTTCAAATTTAACACTTTTATAGCACATTGGTATACTTATTAGGCAGCAATTTTTAACCTTTTTTTCAAGGTTTGCACCTTTTTGAAATTTTTTTTACACCCTTCCATTTTAAGGTTAAAAATTAAATTGGAAAAAGAGAAAAAATTCAAAATTAATCTGATATCAGAATCAAGTCTGCATCAAGATATCTATTCTTTTTTATTATACAAAACAACTGGCTCCTTTTGTCACTAACCCTTAAACATTGAATCAACTAAAAAGAATTTGGCGTGCATATTCAATGGACTTTAAAGTAAAACGTTTTAGTTTAAATACCAGTCTTTTTTGTGCAGATGTCTCAAATACTATAACAAGCAAGCAAACAGATTTACAAGATTAAGAAACACTACCACAACTTGATTGCAGGACATAGACCTTTGTAGAATGTTAGAGATGGAATGAATCAGGATTTCCAGCCTGAAATATTGTCAGTCAGTTTGGGAAGGGGGAAGCTGATATAAAATGCATCAAAAGTTGCAAACTGGACAGTCTAAATCAGAATAAAATAAAACATCACGAGAAATCAAAGCTCACTTAGAAAAGCTAATTACAAACAGATCGAAAAAGCATACAATTTGCTATAATTATAGAATATTAATCAATCTAATATTTACTACCATATTTACTTGAGTACAATGTCATCTTAAATATAATGCAACTTCCACTTTTTATAGCTACAATTCAGTGATATATTTTATCATCGTTGCAAATCTAAAATCATATAAAACGCTAAAACTTTTTAAAAAAAATTGAAACAAACATTAAAACTGACAGGGTTCCTGCTCTTGCTCACTAACTTTTGATTAGAATTTATCAAGATCCAAATTTTGTACATCTATTGGTTTGATACCATAATACAGCAAAAATGTTACCAGTCAATTCTGACGGGTTCTATGCTCATATACATATAAATAGGAACTAACTATCAAGTAGTTTCCAGCTAATAATGAAACCATAATATGCTGGCTGCAGTTGCCCCCCCACCCATTAATTTTGCGATAAAACTAAAATCGTTTGTTTGCTGCTCTCTTCTTCCACACTCCAAAATAGCCTCATGCACCCCAGGTTAGGAACAACTGTTATAAAGTCTGCAGAATGGTTAGTGAAAGTTCAAGACCATGGACTACTATATCAGCCTTTTTAGTATAAACGTAAGATCTGTTGGAACAGCCAAAAGGTTAAAATATCTTTTTACCCAAACAGAACTGCTTAGTTGAAAATGGGTGGAAAAAAAAAATGACTGATACCAAATGCAACAATGAGATTCACTCACCTTTGCAGTTCTATGGATTTATCCCACAGGGCGTAAGCAATTGTTACACTCATCTACACTGGTTCATACCTATCCAGTGTTAATAACACATCTAGATCAGTGGTTCTAAAACTGTGCCACAACTATATCCCAAGTGTACTGTGCATATTTTTCCAATTATGCACACATATTTCAAGCCTTGAACGTGTCTAGTAAAAGTATTATGTCTGTCCCACTTCTATCACTGGATAGTCAATCTAGTTTTATCATTAAATTTTATGAGATCAATATTTTTTGCAACAAATGAGGGAAAAAGGGTGACAAGTACGCATATCAGTATGCTGAAGTTTTGTTCATCAACATTGTAAAATGTTTTTGCCTAATTCATTTAATTTTTTCAGTACGTAGACCTACGATACACTCCATTGCTATTTCAAAATTTACTTCTATGTGTAAGCATGATGGTGATCCAACAGTAAAACATGTCTGCTGCAATACAAATGCACATTCATATTTGAATTGAGTAAAGAGTTGGTGTATTGAGTGAATCAAATACATTTCTTAGAGGGTCAAAATTTGAGAACCACTGTTTTAGTATTGGCTCATGCCTATTTTTGTCCAAAAATTAAAATATTTCTACAACTTATGTTGCTAATGATTATATTAGGTCTTCAGATTTGGATGTAAAAATCTGTCTACATCTGGGAATTTCCAAGCAACTTGTTGAGTAAATTTCCCTCTCAAACCAACAAATACAATGAAGATTCGGAGGTTGGGTGGAGGAAAAGCAGGTAAGACAGGGAGAAGGAGTATAGAAATGCAGCTGCAATATATTTGTGATAATTTTGATAATTCAGATATACTCAACACAGAATCATAACTATAATTCACCACAACGTCTATGTCATCATATAACTCAAGGACAGCTAGAGTTATGGTCACCAAATTTCACGTGGTTACTAATATGACCCCAGGCATGCATTTAGCATATTAAATTCTAAGATTTTTATGTTTCAAATAAAAAAAATCCGGTAAGATATCAAGACTTCCCAAAAATGAGATACTTGAAAGATTTTTTGAAATCCCCTCAGATACTTAAATTAAGTGTGATCCAAGAGTTTAATAATTCATTATCTCTTATTGGGGTCAACTGAAGTCACTATATAACATTTTAAAATGGCTCAGTTAATGACTATAGTTATAACAAAAAATAACCAAAGTTAATCATCAATAAAAAAAAAATTAGTTAACAGAGCCTTGAAAAAAGGGCAGTGCCCATTCCAAAAGTGCATATTTGGAGGGGGTCGGACTTTATTATGTGTGTGGAGCAGCCCGCCATAATAATCGTGTGAAATCATTTTCCACTTGTCTTACAGAACTAGAACTTTGAAATATTCTGGTTACTTTTCATTATTGCCAATTTAGATATAAAATATCTAAATTTAGATAATTCTAAAGAGCGAATGACATGGGAGATAATTTATAGAAATTGGAAATTTATAATTAGATTACATATGTGCATTAAATTTGATATTATGAATTTCTTGAAAGATCACAGCAATGCGTTTGTACAAAGGGTATTAAATTGGGATTCAAATGAATTATTCATTTTTTTTATAAGATTAAAAAACTTGTTTATCAAGGCCTACTTTCGTTTTCTTTTTATCCTAAAGATATTTGCCTGGTACCATTTTTATTTTCAAGATGAAAATTAAGCTTATGTTTGATAATGAGATATATATATATATATATATATATAGCTTTACAGCTTAAAACACCAAACACTTCAAAAAAACATTTTTTGCATCACTTCAATCACCCATTTCCCAAAATCTGTCAATGTGATTTATGCAGTTTTTTTTGTGTTTTTCAGATACTTTGATATTATGGTACTGTGTGCAAATTTGTACTTGTTGAGATCATTAGTTGTTTACCATGTAACTGTTTTGGGATTCAAAAATAACATGGCACTCACACAGAGTTTGTTATTTCATATAGGGTATTATCACAATGTATTGTATTTAGATGTTATTTTATATTAAACATTCAATTTTATTTTATCTATTTTTTCATTTTTTCTATTTTAAAAACAGTGCTTACTTATATAGGTTACCCAAAACACAAATTTGATAATGAAGAATCAATAAATATAAAAACAGACATGACTCATTGTTCAGGTCACTTTTATTGAGTGTTCATCCATGTGAATATTAAATGTTATGTTGGTTTTAATCTCAGACTGCATGCAAACCAACTCATGATATCTTTAAAAATACTGATAACAAGTCAATCCTCTACCAACATATTCTACTGAAGAATTTGAAAAATCTTTTCCACTAAACTTAAAGTTAATTTTTCCATGTCATGCACTATCTCGCTTCCATCAATTTTTTCCTTTAAATCATTGAGTAAATTAGTCGTGTACACAAGGTTGAAACAAAACCAAATCACATTCTAGTTGGTAGTGACACCTCAATGGGCAATTCAATTAATATACTTGGATAATTCATTACTTGGCATTCCGTGCTTAATCTACCACCCCTGCCCAACTACTTATCAGTTAGACAAATAGACCAGAGCCAAATGTTGTTCTAGTCAATAGAATGATCTTTTGCACTGACAAAGACTAAATCTATCACTTTTGGTTATCTAATTCCACTATCATTGACACAAATTTATTAATATACATTATTCATTTATTCTCTTTTGATACTCTTGTTGACATTCATTTTTGTTATTTCATTATGGTCAAGCTGATAAGTTTTAAAAGGGATCAGGATGTCTGGTCATGACTTTTTTTTAAATTGTCCAAAAATCTTACTAATTTTGCTGCCTTGATTGACCATTACTATATTCAGAGGAAAATTACATAAGTTGCATTGACAGATATAGGGAAATGGGTGACTGAAGTGACACAAGAAAATCTATTGAAATAGTTATTTTAATGTTTGGCGTTTGAAGCTGTAAAGCTTTCTAGAGTATATACATATATATTTTTAATAGCCTGCTTTTAAGGATGCGCTGCTTTGGTTATCTTCCAGTAAACCAAAAATAAAACTGGAAGCCAAAGTCTGCACACCAAGCTGCATTCAATCTGCAAGAATGCAAACTTCTTTTTCTTCTAATCATGACTACCACTTTTTTGGTATATTACTGGATAAATCGAGTTTGAGGAATTGTCAATTTTTACTGAAATATTAAACCCAAAATATAACCACAGCAAAAATAAGTTACAGTCTATATCAGTTGTAGAATTCTAACCAACTCAGTTTCTTTTAAACCAGGAAAAACATACATCAAGGAATGTATGAATTTTCACCTCAGATTAAAAAAAAGTGAATATAGGGATTTTAATTATGTAAGCATAGGTTCGGGAGGTCCAGACCAGACCCCACCCCATTTAGGCAAAACACAACTTGAAATAATTTTGGAAATATCTACTTAAAGAAATTTTATACCTAAAAATCCCAAATAACCCAAAGTAATGATAAATCAACCTTGAAAACAAAAGTTTATTATTTTGTTTTCTATCTGATATAAATGAGACGTCTTCTGTCTCATTCTTAATGAATTTTGTAATTCATTGATTTTGTGATAAATTTCTGATTAATTTCTTTCATTGAACTGTCAATTCTAGTACTGAAAAGCATATGATCATGTGTAAGTTGAGTTATTTCAAAATGTTTCTTCCCGCTCGAAATTTGGGTCAACATATATATGGGTAACATTTATGTATCTATTTGTAAAATTTTTTTCTCCCTTCAATTAGAGCACCCAACTCTGCTTGAAATCCTGGATATAAACCTGTTATGATTTCCATTTCTCTCTAATTACTACAGTTCACTCCTCCCCTGTCCTGTCTACACAATCATGCTCCAATGGCAACAAGACACCATACAAATGTTGCAAAATGGATCACAGCACAATTATCAGCCAATGGAACAGGAGAGAAGATTAAAGATAAACATTGCAAATTCACCCCAAGTGTTTCACCACCCACTCACACATCCTTTATATCATCTGTGTTTGGTTTTGGGAAAAGGAAATCTTACAAGCACACTTTAACAACTAGAAAGCACTCTGAGTGTGCATACCCCCCTGCCAACACAATACACTATGAAATGAAAAATCAGTTCATTGTGTGTGTGTGTGTGTGTGTATATATATATATATGTATCTGTGTGTGTAAGAGAGAGCTACAGCGTTTTGTTTTTCAAATACCAGGTTATTGTCATAGTCCATGAAAAGACGGATTTCAATTAAAAAATAAATTCTGGGTACCTCCCAAAATTTAGTCCATAACCTACCCTTAATAAAAGGGCACAGAAATTCATTGAAAACTTTTAGTGACTGACCGACATGAGTGAATACATATACCTATTCCAATTCCACTGGCAGAGGTAAATAACTACAAATGATTAAACAAAAGATTTGCTCATTTCATCTTCTCAGGTATTGGCTTCTTGATAGACAACAGAAAGGAGAAAAGAATTATCAAAATTATTTCTGGTAATGAATTTGAAGTTTCTACAAACAAGGAAAATCCATTTTCAGAAATTTACATCAAATTCAAAGATGCCTTGTAAATTAGATATAATTGTAAATTTATTTTTTTTAACACAAGTGTTGCATTTTCATCTTTTGATACAGAACAAAGTTACATTCTTAGTTATGAACATTGGCATATCATAATGATAGTTCCAAGCTTGTTATTAATCACATCATTACTTAGTTTTATAAATAATTCCAAACTCAGTGACATGCACTTGACTAAAATGATATCTACTATAATGCTTGATATAAGTTGTAAGCTATCAGTCTATCAATGACAATGATTTCAGTTAACAATAAACTTGCATTAATCTTTCAAATAACTATGTAAACATAATGATACAGCTTTGGGTATATATATATATATATATATATATCATATGCAAAGCAATGGGCATTAACTAATATTTCAGATCATCATGCATCATTTTATTTCACTTTCACAAACTATCTCTGATTTTATTACATAACCTAGGTAAATGTATCTGCCAACCTTTTCGAGAGCCTCACCCACGATTCTTATGGAACATTATTTTTGTCTTTGGTCTGTTCATCTTTAAGCCTCCTTTTTTACTTTTCCTATTTAGATCAATCAACATGTTTTATAGTACTTTCGATGCTTCTGAGATTACAGAAATGTCATCAATGAATTTCAAGTGGTTTAAATATCTATCTTTATTCCCATTCCATTCAATTTTCCGAAAGATGCTTTCGAGACTTGCAATGAATAATTCAGGAAACGTATCTCTTTGTCTTACTCCTTATTTTTTTTAATCTTGTTTGTAACTTTATGTAGCCCAATAATTGCAGTGCCTTTTTGTTCTGAATAACTTTCATCTTGTTCTTACTTCAAGTTGATGACTGCCATGTGTTCTACCGAGTCTAATACTTTCTCATGATCTACAGAGGCCAGACAAAGTGGTTTGTTGTATTCTAATGATGTTTTGAACAGCTTATTGTAAGTAGGTGGTCTATTGTTGAATAGCCACTTTCAAGGCCTGCCTGTTAGAGTGATTGATTTTCATCAAAACTGCCTGTTAGAGTATTTTTGTGAATAGTTTATACGTTAGGTGATAGTGTAATAAGGCAGTAGTTGCAAGTTCCTACATAATCAGGGGAGAAATATAAACATAGTAAAACCAACAATATTACATTTCTTGGAATTTCAATCTTTGATGAATCCTGCTTTCCTCCCTATTTCCTGTATCCTTTTCCTCTTTCTTTCAACATCTCCTTGTGTGTTTATCCTATCCTTTCTTGGTTTTTAGATGCGTTCACATGCCTTTCTATCATAGGGTCTGTTGGTCCATCCACCCCAAATATGCTCAAAATTGATTTCCAGCACATGGTAGAAAAATTCATTTTAGCCTTACATAAAACTAAATCAGGTAGTTTCCACCACTTTACATTGTTTTATTTATTTACTTTACTATATAATTATTTTATAGAACTGGACTCTGACTTTATGGTCATTTGAAATTACATCAAAATTCAAAGAATAAAACAATCTGATCAGACATTTTTTAGGAAGTTAGTTTTTTTACCTCATCTTGTAAGTCTTATAAGATCAAAAAAAATACAATGAAAATATTATTAGTATAGAAATTAATATAGCAAACTGTGTTATATCCAAAGACACAATTACAATATTGTTACTGGTGTCCTTGATATAGCTTTGCTTGCAATATATATATATGTATATATTTATTGTACAGTTAAAAATATTTATCATGATGATACAGGCATCCCAATACAACATGGTTTGTTATAGCACAGTTCACAACACACACATATTTTATATATACATATATATATATATATATGTGTGTGTGTGGATCTTATGAGACTTACTGCATTATCACATTATTATTATTAATATTATGATAAGTGGAATGTGGACACATCATTTGACTAATGTCCTTGTTCTGTCTATGTTTCTCTTTCTTTCACACTTCTTTCTATGTTCATCACTCTCCCTCTCATTCCCCATCATTTAGTTAACATGATTTATTTCTCTTAAATTATTTCATTCCCTTTCTTAAATTTATAAATGCTTTCTCCAAGAAGTTAAGGAAAGAAATTTAACTTTTTTATTCATTGTCTTGTTTTTCAAACCTTGTAAGATGGTCATGTTGGAAAACAAAACTGTGAAATTGTAGGATTTATTTATATCATTCAATCATTCTTTCAAAACTCATTTAAAAGAAAGATAATATTTTTTTATGAATGTGCAGACATCTTCTTGGAAGAACCATTTTTTTTTAAATTGAGCCCTGGAGTTAGGTATGTAAAAAGCATTTCTCACAAGCCATTGCAAGTGAGAATTTCTTCATGGATGCTCAACCACCCAAAATGGTGTTAAAATTGACTTAGTTTATATTTATATTCATCCAGTTGTATGGATACATAAAAGAAACCTGCCATAATATGCTAAAAATCATGCTAATAACTGGTTTCCAGTCATGACTTGTAAACTCATTTACCTTTCACATGAAGCAAGGAATCACTGTCATTTACAAGAATGCATAGAGTTAGCATTTATTTTTTTTATTAATGAGTCATCACACATCCATAATCATCAGCTTTTAACATCTGTCATTGGACATAGACCTTCCCCAGGATTTGCCACAATTCTCTACCATGGGCATCATAGAGACAGTATTTTCTGAATTAGTCTAGTTCATCTCTCCATCTTATATTCTGTCAGCCTCGGTTCCACGTGTGATCTCTGGGGTCCATGGTGTGAGTCGTGATGTCCATCGGTTGTTTGCCATTCTTGCAACATGACTGGCCCATTGCCATTTAAGTTTTTTAATACATTCTATGATATCCCAGACTCTTCTTTTCTAATATACTGTGCTGTCTTATGATCTCTCCATGTGAGGTTGAGCATAATTCTCTCATGCACACATACCATGCTTCTCAGTTTGCAGGTCTGTTTTTTGGTTAGGTTCCACGTTTCAGCTCCATAAGTGATTGTCGGTAGAATGCATTGGTGGTATACTCCTCTTTTTAGGATTACTTTGATCATCTGGTTTTTGAAAGTTGATCTTGCTCAGCATCACCCCTTTTTCTTTCCATCTACCCATAAATAGATTCAAATCTCAACAAATCTAGTAATAAAATCACTTGTTTTTTTTATAAGAGTAAATAGTTTAATTTTCAGTTCTCTAGCTCCATAGAAGATGCCTGTACATGTAATACATAGCTAGCCAGTCACCCACACCAACTGTAAAATTGAACTATACACAGTTTTGATGGACAATTTTATTATTATAGGGAAGTCATTATATAGATTTTCTTTTTTTTATATTGTTCACTCACTGTTCCCACTTACTATCTGCTTTGATAGTTTTTTCATGAGGCTTACAGTAAAGTTGATATATTCCATTCCTTTATCATTTTTCTCAAGCTCTGTTCCTTTCAATATGAGCTTTTTTTCTCTCCTCCCTCCTCTTTGCCATTTGTTTTCTTGCTGTCTAATGGCACAGAAAATATACAAACACATAAAAAGGGATAGAACCATTCCCCACTTTTGGTCGCCACGGTTGTTCGATTCATTCATTAGATTCTCCCTGATGGGAAACTCCTGTGGTTCTCAAGGCAGAATGATGGATTGTGGTAATTTCTGCTATTATTAGAATATGACATAATCCCAGTTCTGAATTTCATGCAATCTATTAGCTTCCCATTGCAAGAAGGACCATTCATAATCTTATATGTAAAATCCTTTAAATCCACAGCATATCAAAATAATTAGTGTCTTCAATTAGTTACAGCTAGAAAAGTAATGTTTCTTCTGCTACGTTTGTGTTGGGTACTGCCACATGCTGTGATGGGAAACTAACTAAGTCGAGTCATCCACGAGTGACAGTGAAAATGGAGGTTGTCCTTCAAGCAACACATAACTGAGTTATAGTTCAGGTAACCAGAAAAAGTTATTTACCTTGTGTGATCAAAGACAGCAAGGACATAAGACTTGGCAAGCTAGGATTTTGCTGATAAAAATACAACCATTAACAACCAGCAACACATAGAAAAATGGTGATATATCATTCTAAGACAATACAGCAATATAAAAGTTAGGAATGAGAGTTAATTCAAAGAGAAATTTGGAGTGGGTATCTTATCCAATTATGAATCATTTTTCGCATTGTTAGTGTTCAAAAAGCAATGTTTTGCTGTATGAAATCAGTAGACTAAAATGAAAAGAACAAAAATGCCAAAGTAAGATTTCTTTTTGGATGAATATATTGCACACATACATATGTAATATTGTTTTTTGCTACGTTCCAAAAAAAGGTTAATCATACTTGGAAATCAATATTTGATTAGAAAACAAATGCGATAGATTTTGAAAACATTTCAATGTTCATACAACCTCAGAGCAGCATTAACAACACTGACTACCTTGTTGTTTGATCAAATATTTAAAACCATCAAATATCAAGTAAGGTAGATTTAAGACTCAGTTTGAATTGTTCTCAGCATTTTGCCTCCAGCTATTTCCCAGTAATCATTCAAAACTTATAGGCTGAAAATGGGTTGAAGAATCAATTCTACTTGATAATTCAGTTTAGCGCAAGGACAGCCAAATGTCGACAAAGTATGTGAAGTGGAAATGATTGCCTGACTGGGCAACTTTAAGAGCTGTAGTAACCAAATTGTCAGGGCTGAATTAATCTTTTCCCAAGATTTGAAGAACATGAAAGAAGCAACATTGTTCTAATTTTTGTCTTTTCTGCTACAAGAATGGAGATGGAAGGCGCCAGGTTGAAGTAAGGAAGCTGCAAGGCAGTAGAAATAGAAAGAAATAAAAATGACTCATACTAAGCTAGAAATCTGTAAAAATTTACCACTATCCTTGTATTTCTTTTGCTTCCCTCTCCACCAACCTCAACAACTTCATTTTGCTCAAGAAGGAAAGATAAAAGATCTTTAGGAAATGCCATCCTTTTTTGATGGCTCAGCAATTCAAGTATGAATGCATTTACCTCCCCTTAAGAAGAGAGCTAGCAGGTAGGGTAGCACTGGATAGGCTTGAAATTCCAACAATGATATATAAAAGATTGGGAAGTGAGTGATGGCACTTCAGGTGCTTGTCGCCTCTAAGTATATTTCTCATATAGAAAATCTAAAAGAACTTCGAAGTCTAACCAAGACAAAGGAGACTGATGCCCAGGGAGACTGCTAATGCCATAGCCAGCTGAAGTGCATAAGAAAATGAATTAAAATTTCTTTTAGAATGATGAAAAAAAAATAAATAAAAAAAGATTTTTTTTAGATAAAAGAGGCACAATGATATATGAAATAGAACTGAAGTTATTTTTAATTTATATATTTGACTGTTGGCTTATTTTTTTCAGGACCTAGCACATATCTTTTTTTTTTTAATTTCTAAAAGAAATGAATTTATGTATCACATCCTTTGTAACCATCTTCTGACTTCCCAATTATTCTAAAACATGGACAGAGTTACAAAAAAATTGAATTTTATTCTGAACATTTAAGTTTAAAACTTTACAGAAGTGGCTGTGTTTATCCGTATAGTATATTTTGTTCTTCATTTTGTGCACTGATTAGAAAAGAAAGAACTGAAAGTTCAATGAGGCATCAACTGTAAAGTTTAAACGCAATTATTATTATAATTATTATTATAATTCTAGGTAAGGAGCATCTAATCAAGTAACACCTGTCAAGTTTCAAGTGAATCTGACTCAAAACAGGTAAGAAAATCAGTTTTGAAACCATGTTTAAACACCATCATGGCCAGATCACATGATCTTGAGCAAAAAAAAATTATACGAGTAGGAAGTGTATATCAGGGGACACCTTTCTACCAAGTTTCAAGTAAATCTGACTCAAAACTGCCAAGAAACAAAATGAGGACAGGCAAACTGACCAACCATCCATCTTTTAGAGAGATGAGAATGTTTCAATAAGAGGGGGAGAGTAAGATCTGACTTATGTAATCATTTCTACTGGATTTTTTTAAAATCAAAATTCAAAATGTCACTGCAAATAAAGCCTTTTTGACAACGTGAGAAACTGAAAATTGACAGAAGACTACAAAAATCGAAACAGATTTCAAAAGATCTTTCTAAAAGACAAAACTTGAAAAGGTTGCTAGTAATAATTCCTCAGAAAATAATCAACATTATATCCATAATATTCTGCTTATTCCTACCTGTGTTCAAAATGTTAAGCTTTCATAAAAGAAAAGATTAGGAGGTTCAAGAAAAGGGAGCAGAAAAGAAGGGTAGTTAATAAGAGGGCTGATAAGAGAGTTAGATAGGAAAAAGAAAAAGATAGGAAGGGAGTGGGGAGTAAAGAAAGCTTTTCTACAAACAAAACTAATCCATGTCAGTATAACATTTAGATGAAAGCATGAAGATGCAACAAAGACTGGAAGGGGTAGAGGAGAGAATGAGGAGATACAGGCAAAGGATGAGTGGAGAACAGATGCAGGAGATAATGGATAATCTTAGTTGTCAACATCTGTGAAATTTCCGCTGGTTCCGCTTGTTAAAAACATCACAATATATGTATTTGTAAGGTGAGGCTAATTATGGCACAAAGCTGCATATCTGGAGCATTTGCCAAAGACGGTCTACTCTTAATGGTTTGAGAGATCAGCATATTTATGAATGTACTCCCAGGAGTGCTCAAAGAAGAATTTTTATGATCATTTACTGGTGCAATTTCTTTTTGCATCAATGTTTCCAGAGTTACATGATTTAGATCAAAGTGTAAGCCATGAAGCCATCAAGTGCTGAATGATGCAAATCTATATGCTCTCATTTTAAAACTCCCATCTACCTAAAATCCCTGTAGCCTTGAAGAGCTTAATAAACAGTGAACAAGACCAACTTTTACTTGCTTTTTTTATTCTTTTTATCAAATACAAGCCAAGATACCATTGAAAGCATGTAAGACTGAAAAAAAAAGTAAAATTTTCTCCAGCAGGTCTCAACTCAGTTCACCAATAGTATTTACTGCATTTCTAAACACTGGTGTATAGTTGCTCTCACTGATTTCTCTACTGTTAAAATTAGTTTTTACTATGTGAGCATGAATAATCCCCCCACCCCACCCAGCAAGGAAAAAATCAACAGCTTATTTTTGATAAAATTTGACTGTAATATGTGCATTGTTGGTAAACTGATCTGCTGATTTCGGATAAGCCTTTGTTTTCACTCTGCGATACCTCACCAGTTGGGATAGTATTTATTCCAAGGCAGGCCAGCATGAAACCTTGGGCAAACTGGTATAAGCACTGAAAGGAAGACAAATACTCAGCAACTCAACCATCATGACTTTGAAACTAAATTTTTTTAGTGTTGTACCACTTCACATATAAATGCGTTCAAATGATTAAAAAAAAAAAAACCTCCCCAGATGATACCGATTCAAAATATACATGTTACATGTTTTTTGATTTAATAGATCAAATAGCTTTGGAGAAAATATTCGAGGAAAAAAAAAAAAACAAAGAAAAAACACATTTTCGACAAACAAGTTTTCTGAGACAACTAACGCAGACCCCATAAATATTGAATAGATTTTGTGAAATTCAACCTTGAAATGAGTGCTGTAGGTGAATTGTAAGCTGCTGATATTGGATGTTCCTGAAATCAGGGTCCAGTTTAGCATGATAACTACAATGTAAATAGAGCCCATCTCAAAAACCTGAAAAATTATCTAAAAAAACTGACTAATTTCCAAGAGGTTCGAAGGTCAGATAGTTTGAAAGAATATAGAATTGAAAGGAAAAAAAAAAAAAAAAAAAAAAATTCCTGTTGTAGTTTGAACATGATCAGCCAATTCAGTTTCTGAGGCTCTAACCACACGACTATTAAAACATAAGAATTACTGCTCAAAAAGAAATTTTAGAAATACTATTGAACCCCTTCGCATGGGAGTAGGTTCAAATAAATGATGAAAAACCATCCTGGATGATGCTGATTCAAAAAAATATGTATAGTTTGATTTCCTAGATCTAACTGATGGTTTTTCTGAAAATCCTAGATCAAACAAAGGAAAAAAAAAAATTTTAACCGTCTTTTTCACTGTGTGCAAAGGGAGAACCCTTAAAAATTTTTTCTTTTTTTGCAAAATTTGATCCAAAGATGTTGACCAGCTGATTTCAGACATGCCTTCATTTCTGTTCTATGATGCATAGTTTGACATCTTAGAGTACAAACACACACTGCCGATAAATCCCCCCCCCCCACATCCCCTTTAGATTTGAAGGAAAACTGTCATGATAATAGATATAATGAATCAAAAGACTAACTTCAGAATATTGGAGGAGACAAATATGTTGAATGAAAAAATATTTGAAGTCATTGCATGACTGTGCATGTGTATTTTTCAATAGCTAATAGGTTTTTCATTTCAAAAAAAGAAAAAAAATCCCATCATATCAATAAAGTTATGTTACAAATATTATTCATCTAAATGAAGGTCAAGGAATTAATTTTTCTCCATATCTTGTAAATCATCTGCTAAAATAATTCGCCACACATATTTGTATATTCATTTTTAGTCGGCAACACTTTTCTACTTTATTCCATGATGTAGTGAAAATAATAGAATATCATGCTCTTGTGATAACATAAAAATCTATTTTTACTGTGTTAAACTTGGTAAAAAATGTCATGATTATTCAATGGTAAATTGAAAGCTATTGGTAATTTTTTTTTAGAGGAAAATATTTTTTCTGAAAAAACAATACATGTGTACTCATATGTATGTATATGATTTGTGTGAGTACAATACTTTTCAATATACGAAAAAAATAAAAATAAATGGTGACAATAAGTAATTTGCATATCCCAATACATTGGACCCTTCCAATTTTTAAAAAAAATCTTCACTTAATTTTACCTTTGGTTGAATTTCCAGAAAGTATTGAATAAAGAAAATGCTGCACAACAATCTTTTTGAAATTTTGTTTGTACAACGCAATTGCAAAATTCCTAAGATATTGCCGTCATTTTTTGACAAAGTTTCCGAAATGAAAGGAAAATATATTAAATTCTGTTCTCAGATTCAAAGCAATTAATACAAAATTATAATATTTTACTCTACTAATCCATATGAATTCTAAGACTTATAACTTTCACCTCTGAAGAAGCCAGTCCAATCAAATCTAATTGCATTCTGATGTTCTATCTTTAACAAGAATTAGTTCCACTAATCATTCATAAATATCATGACCCATTCCTTTTTCCTCTATGTCATCACTTCCATGACTATTTAGTTATTGGCCCCCACCTTTCTCTCTACCACCTCCCTATTGTCACCTTTTCTCATCAACCAGATTCAGTCATTCTCCTTTAGTGAATAGCTTTATGTTTACACCCTTCTCTTTTACGTAACTCTACCCTGTTTCTATCCCCCTATCGTTGCAATAAGTGTAGAGATTCTATTCTCAAAACCTTGACTCAATCCCCAACCTTTTCAACTTAAAAGAGTGGAAGATGGACAGATCAAAAAAGCCAAAGTTCAACTGGAACAAATATGATGCAGTAGAGTAAAATTATCCATATTTTGCTTGAAGAGCAGCAAGGAACTGATAAGGACTATTTTTAATTTTATAGTGACCACAGCATAATTTACTTCCTATTTTGATATTTAGAGATGTAGTTACAGAGTTGCATATGCACAATTTGTAAGGTTTCACAAGGTAGAAAGCCAGAATAAGGATGACGTGGTTTTGAAAAGGGTTAAAGTAGAGTTCCTAAAAATGTCTTCAAAACATTTCAACACTGTAGATCTCCCATCAGTTATCTTGGACTGATATATCAGTGTGCTTATCTGAATAGATGCTCAAATAATTAACCAAAATGTATATCTTATCTAAAAACATGCACAAATCAGATGATAACAAATGGATCACACAAAAACAATCAAAAAGATCAAAACAATTTATAAATTGTTTTAGCTCTTTACTTCGTCCCTGCAAAATTTAAGTCATCAAACTCAAATACAGAAGTAAATTAATCCCCGCACACGATTCAAATAGAAAATTGTTTTTTTGTACCACAGATTGTTTCAACTCAGTTTGTTTTTGTTGTTCATTGCACGGAAATGTCGGTGAGCCAATTAAAGTAATATATAGATACTAATGCATACACATACAGAGGGAATGAAATAAACAACTATAACAGGATAAGACAGAGAGGTGGGCATAAAAGAATGAAAAATAATTGTTGCAAACAAGATGATGTTAGCAAGTAATTCCCAGTGTCCATGCACCAAAATTAGGAAGTGGGAATTTAATTCCTACAAAAGCAGGTAAGGAGTTAGTCTTGGTGAAAGCGGATTCACCAAATTACTTTGTGATCACTTGAAGTGATTTCAGTAAGAAAGGTTAAATGCAGGGTGTGAACTGGTTCATCAGATCAATACATTGAGTTTGTTGTGGCAAGGGGAGCTTTCTTTTTTGAACTTATTCTAATTATTGCTCTAATGGCAATGAATTTCTCATTGAATGCGTGTGTGTATGTATGCAAGAGAGAAAAGAGAGCACACAAATAAAAGTTTTAACCTTTTGATATGTGTATATATACCTGTCACAAAAAACAATGACTCAAAAATGAGAAACACTCATTTCTGACCATCACAGTGAAAAAATAGTAACATTTTTGGTGTAATGTGTACCTTGAAACACAGATACAACACAAATGGATAGACAGAAATTTATTCGTTATTATTTTAGTTTATGGCCCCCTTCAAATGTGCAAGGGCCCCTAAGGGACCCTATGGCCATCTACTAAAATGACTGTATTACAACAGAGGAGTTCACTGCAATGTACATCTGATTCTATACACTCATACAATGTGACATTGTAGAGCTGAATATCAATCTTTTATCATATTAATATTCAAATGTGAATTTCATTTTATACAGAATTCCCGATGACAACAGGTTATCCAGAAATGGATCACAGTCAAATAGGATACCAATCCCTAATTTTGCATATTATCATAGCTTCGATATCATCTGATGTGCTTGATGAGTTGAACAAAGAATAGCTCCTGACTTTTGTTTACTTTTAAGCTATCCTACTTTGCTTTCCTCCCAATTCTAAAAAAATAATTTTAAAAAAATAAGAGTAACTCAGTAGGATAGTTCAAGTTTTAGTAGAGCATTTCTTTTTAAATTTTAACACATCTTTTTTTTTCACATCAAAAGTCTTGTAAGTCATTTGCAGGTCATTAAAAACAAAAACAAAAAAAAAACAAAACAGAAAACAGAATTTCACCTAAGCATTTGTCATAATCCACTTCTGGCTTGCTGAGCACATCAAATTTTCAGAGCCACGTTTACTGTACCTTTAGGGAACATGTTCTTTACTTTGTCCATTTTCCAGTCTCTCATGGCACTAGATAGGGGTTGGACTTTCTGACATTTTGCTATTTAATCCATACTTGGGGGAGAAGAAATGGGTTCATGCATTTCCAGAGAGCATTAATGCAAAGTGAATGCAGATTATCTCAGCAGGGGGTTTGAACCGAGCTCGCCAATTCCATTTTCATGCTAACCACTTGGCCACTAGCATCTCCTTTCCAGATAATAAAGAGCAGAATAACTGCTAAATGAGTAGCCAGAGAAAAATCAAAACCTTCAATTGATTTGATCATGACTTACGAGAATAATCTTGAAATTTCACTATTTCCATTTGCAAACTTTTTATGCATGCCAGACATAAATAGATATTCAATATCTATTATAAAATATAATGTCAAATAAAGATATTGATTTTTCAGATGTCTACTTTATACATTTAAACAAAAAGGTGATGATTTGGTTCAGCAAACCTAACAGGAACAAAGTTAGGGTTTAGTTTTTCATTATACTTAGTAAATCAAAGTCATCCTTAAAAACATGAAAAATTGATTTCTTTCAATAATGAAAAAGGTTCTGCTATAGTTATTCAAGCATATAAAAATTCATAAGAAAACTAGAAAGCACTCAGAGTGTATACCTCAAACAATGATGTATATATTGACTCTTAAATTCATGAAGCATTAGAGAAAACTCTTAAATAACAATGGAACTCATCAATGAAAAAATTTCAAAAAAGATAAGAGAACTCTTGTGACTAGAATAAAAAAAGTTTTTTCCTAAAAGTCAAGGAGAGGTAACTTTGATCAGTAGTTATTTCCCTTCAAATTCAAATTTAGTCAACTGGTTGTTCTTAGCCTTTTTTCATGCAAAATAGAAAAATCATTTTATCAAAAACATTCTTTGATCTGCCCCCAAATTTAATCACTTTCCCTACCCCATGACCCACTCGTTAGCAGAATTTATTGAAATTCATTGAGAACTTCAAGAGGTATCATGTGGAAAAACAGAAAGAGTCACAGAAATATATATACCTCTCTGACTTTGTTAGCAGAGATAAAATATTTTTCCAATCAAAATGCTTTCAGAATGGAATTGACATGCCTGACAAACCTAGCATGTTTAGAAAAATATGACCCAAGGTCAGAGATACATTTTCCACCCAAGCACTCTTCCACCTACTGCTCAAAACAGCCAATCAAACATTGGCCATCAGTATGCATTTTTTGTTTGCGTTGCAACAACTTGGGTAAATCCTTTATCCTCTTAACAGATTAGGACTTTCACATCAGATTATCATCATTATTATTATTATTTAACAGTCAAAATAAAAGCAATGAACTTTTCAGAAATTGAAGCAGACCTATTCCACTTAAGTTCATTCTGATTATTATTCTAACGCTTCCATCAAATGTTGAACAAATTTTACATGTACTAGTAAATGTCTGTTGCTTCACTAATGGAAAGTATTGTTAACTAAAATTCTTGTATTCATTTTGGATCAAAGATAAAATTGACACATCAGCAACAGTTATAGTTATATAATCAGCAGTTAGCAAAAAAACACAAACAAACATAGCAGAACAGCCAATTTGTATTCATGTATTTGTTTTAGCCCCTTCCTCTCTGTTTGCAGCCGAATCAGACAACCAGCTAACAAATCATATTTTTTTTCAAGAAGATTTAAATCTCAACACAGAAATCGCAATTCAAGATGCAATAATGGTCTCTCCATAAAATGGTCTACTCATTAGACATTCCTCAGGGATAATTAACCATAAACAGAAAAAATGCCTGTCTTTCAAGAAATACTGAAAGAAACCAAACTAATTACAAAGGAGATAATCTTCAGAGCCTTAAGTCAACTATATTTTAACTCATCAACAATGGAAGTGTTATAATCCATATTGATGAGCAACACTTGTCTCATTTTAAAAATTGATAATTCACATTGAAAGGGATTAGGAGAGGTTCTGAGAATTGAATTACAAAACAAAGAGCACAAAGAGGAGGGGGAAGGGAGAGAAAGAATTTGGGTATGCAAAAGATTAGGGAGAGAAACAAAGATTTTCACAAAAGGAGAACGGCTGAACTTGGTTGTTGAAAAAAGAAAGGCAAGAAAGTAAAATGAGGTGGAATTAAACTCGCTTCAGAGAGTCTGCAAGCATAAGATTTGGTCAAGTGCTGGGTATGGTTGCTTCAGGCTGATCCTGTGAGATTTTTTTTCAGACACTAGTGCTTTAGATTTCCACCTCTGGGAACACAGTTAGCCAAGTAACAGGTATTTTACTAGTCTTAGACTAATAGTTACTTGGCATGAGATCAGATACTATATATTCTGAGTAAAGGGCCAAGTTACAGAACTTTGCAACAAAGTTGATTGGATACAGAAAAAAAGGCTTCATCAAATTTTTGTTTGCTATTTATCAGCTTTTATTCTATATAGAATTACCAATTAAAAAGCTGATATAGTTTTTTGATAATCTTGAGTTATTTCTACCTTAATGCCATACTTAGAAAAAGCAAATTATTAGAGCATTGCTATCAGATTACATTATGCAACATTTTTACTTTTCTCTTTTGTTTCTGGGTAATTTTCTAAATGATAATGGTTAAAAAGTATTTAAAATATCACCTATTCCCTTCAAAATTTGCTTTTGTGATTAGGACAGTGATGATTTGTAATCTATTTATTTCTATTTGGACAACGCGCAAATTTGCACTTTTTAAATCTAAGAATAAGCAAAATTAAGTGAGGTTTAAAGGGAATGATAGCCATTTACTATACTGTTTACTTATAAGAAATTGAAAAATAACACTGTACCAAGGTGGAAAAGATTGCTTTGCTTGGTGTTATATAAAGGATACGATTGCACAATTAAACTTTTTTGATACCATCATCCTATCAAAATACTTTTTTAAACTAATTCTGTTCACTAAACAGCAAAAAAACATTTTAGATTTCAGAGTCTATGATCCATAACTTCACTAAGTTATGAAAATAGCCAAAAATGATACATTGTTTGAGAAGTAAATTGAGAACAGTTCATCCCTAATTCAACAATACTTTGATGACATCTTATTACTTCAAATGATCATTGTTTTTAACATATGTATATAATGACAGGTATGCATTTCTTACATTAAAATTATATTTCAAATTGAAAAAATAAATGCAATCTAATGTGTCCAGAATGAACAGATTTTTACAGATTTTACACATTTGCAAATAAATGAATAAATAAGGGACACTAGTCTTCCCAGCATTTTATAGTTATCTCGCTTGATACAATTTTTTTTTTTTTATTTCCCCAAGTGTGATAGACAGATGGACATGTATACAGCACTTTTCCCCAATACCTAGTTGTAAAATCAACAGAAGTGTGATAACGCTGCACCCTTAATATGATTAAGATGAGATTTTACACAAAGTGGAGATATTCATTTTGTTATAACTTTTGTAAAAGTCAATTTTGATAAAATCTACATCTTGGACGGAATTTCATTCTGCGTAACATTGTTATTAAATACACCCAGTCACAGAAATTCCTCCAAAAAATGCCAGGTATAAAGATTTGGTAAATCTTATCGACAGTTGGTACCAAAAAAAAAAAAAAAAAAAGTCTTCAGTCAATTATGTCTATTAACCCATTAACTGCAGAAGACAGCAAGTGTAATAGTTATCAAATTCAAGATAAAAGCCTTGACTCACAGATAGAACTGAGTTGCCATCGATCAAAATGAAGAGTAATTTTATTCAGTTGGACAGAACTGCAATGACAAATTTCCATCATTTACAATTAATGAGTTAATGCCACAGCACAGCAGAAAGCTGTGAAAACACCTTTGTATCCTTTTTTTCTAGTACCATCGATAACAAATATAGACTTTTTAAAATTTTGTGTAATTGAACCAACAATCAATAATTTGAGATAAATGTACTCTTCTACACTACAGGAAAATGTTTGGAGAATTCGACTTATTTCAGTTTCCCATTTAAAATCATCTGAAGTATTATAAAAACTCATGCATACACACTTTTTTTTTTTAATAAAATGCTAGAAAATTGGACTTTACTTTGTGAGGAATACAAGGTAAAATTTATTTCCCATAAATTCTTTGATAACCATCTTTTGGATTAGAGATTACACACATAAGAGTATAATGAAGATCAAAGTATGAAAGACAAGCTATGCTAAGAGGGTGGTGACTCAATTTAATTTTGTTATAACCTTCCAGTTTCATAATGACTAAAATAAGATTTTATACATTTTCCATTACATTTTGAATGATGTAACTTAGTCTTTAGGACAAATAGTGAGACATTTTCTCACCCAATTATACCAAGAATTTGTAATAAGTTCAAATGAGTCAAAATTTATTTAAGAGAAAACACAAAATGTAGAAACTGTGAGCAAAATTCTGTGAAACCAGAATGGGACTTACTACATCTATGTCTTACTTATTTTTAAACGGAGGAATCAGATGATAACTCCACTCACTAGAAATGAGCCATTCAAGAGTGAAACCCCTCTGTACATGCAGAAGTTGAAATCTTTTTTTAACCTGCTTTGAAGCTATTTTCTTTATGTGCACATTCTAATCATTCAGTACACTTCATTATTTTACTAATTGCTTCAAAAAAAAAAAAAAAAAAAAAAAAAAAAAAAAGAAAAGCTGTATCACATTTTGTACTATATTTAACACACTCACACACATATATGATGGAGTAAGGATTTACTACACAAACATGTTTATGTTTCTGTCTTGGTTGGGCTTCTTCAGATGAATGATTTGGTTTATTTTAGATTCCTATTAAGAACAATCGGGGAGTTGTCTATTTTTTCAAGTTGTGGGGTCTTTATTTTATTTTATGTATCTTTTTATTGTTTAGTGGTTGGTCATTGCTTATGCTTTTCTGTTTTATGTAGTGGGAATACTGTGCTTTTTGGTGGTTATAAATTGTATATTGGGGGGAATATGTTGTAAGCATATTAAAAAGATCCCCAAATCAATAGAAACAAGGCTAATATATATTTCCAAAATGAAACAATACTCAACAATGTTAGAAGTAAATATACTAAAGCCCTAACTACCAATTACTGAAACTAGCTATAAATATGATAAAAAAGTAAAATCAAATAGAATAAAACATAGCAACAACAAAAAAAAGGAGAAGTAGGAAAAACATCTGGTTTACACTGCCATTCAACCTACAAGTAAAAACCAACTTGTGAAAAATATTCATCCAGTGCCCCTTGAGCAACCCACAGGGTACATATTCAACAAAAACAAACTGAAAATTAGCTATAGTTGTATTGATAATTTCAATAAATTCATAACAAAACCAAGTAATTAGAAAAAAATACTAATGGAAAAAGAATAAAGAAAAACCAGATTGTGATTATACAAACAGAAATGGATACCCTTTGCAAAACAAATGTTTCAAATCGAATATTGTATATCAAGCTGAAGAATCAACCCAAGAGAAACCCGTAGAAGTGAAATATATAGGAATATCGAAAACATCCTTTCAACTATGAACATTATCATTATTTTATACCTCCAGCCACTTAAAACAATAACCCAATCACCATAATTATCTTTGACATGTAGAAATAGACCAATCCCAGAATAATTAAACTAAGGCAATATAAAAGCGAACCCTAACACTGGGAAATAGATATAGAAATGTTTCCTCTCTGAGAGTATTTTATATCACAAAGAACTGATGGCTTAACAACATACTGATAACAAAAATGCCTACAACATATCCTCCCTAATCTACAATTTATAATCACCAAAAAAGCAAAGTATCCCCACTAAATAAAATAGAAAATCATAAGCAATGACCAACCACTAAACAAAAAAAAATGTATATAAATAGAATATAATGAAGATCGTACAGCTTGGAGAAATAAACACCTCCCCATCAAAAGATGTCCTAAATAGGAATCTAAAATAAACTGAATCATTTGTCTGAAGAAGCCCAAACAGGGTAGAAATATAGACCTATTTGTGTAGTGAATTCTTAATATTTTAAGCACTACGCTAACACAATGTTTAACGTATCAAGCACTTTATGAAATAAACCCATAACATATCAGATATTGTATTATATTCCTGATTTGCATTGTGTGTGTGTGTATATATATATATATAAATAAAAAACAATATGCACACCAATGTTCAAAGAACTCTAATATCTCAACATTCTTTTGTTGATGAATAAACAAAATTAAATAATCACAGAGTCAAACAGAACTATTTCATTGGTGACTCCAGATTATTCAATTTCTCAGTATTTTCACAGTAAAATTATCTTCTAACAAATACTTTTGAAGAGAATACAGTAGTATAAATTCACAATAGATAGGCAATGCATAACTAAAAAAAACATGATTGCTTTTAGAAGTTGAATCATCGTGAAAATATTTGCACTTTTGAGACTGAAAGACATCATTCATCCATGGTTAATTTTCTTTTCCACAACATTTTGACTGATCCATTCACCTGATTTCTTCCCGGGAATTTGTCGGATGTGAAGTTTTGCTTATCTAGTTTTTGTTCATAATCTTTTGCTTATAAGCACCTTGACATTGTAGATAACAACCAGACTTCTTAGTGGACAGTTACCTGAAGAAGGTAGCAATATGAATTGGTCAAAATATCAAATTTAGATTTAAGAAAAAAAAAGAAAAAGAAAGTAGATTGTCCCCAAAGAGGATTAATTATCAACTCATCGATGGTCCAAAATTCCAATTTTTCTCCTCAACCAAACCTAATGGAGGGAGAGGGGATTTGTCTAAGGTAGCCAATAAAAGGAATGGGAGATAAGTGCATAGCTAAGATTCTGTTTAGCCCCCAAATACATAACACAGTTTTTCTAACATTTACAAGAAAACTCTGCTCCTTTTATTTACACAAAAAAAATTCCTGTTTTTTTTTTTTTTCAAATAATGGTGCACCCATGCTACAAGAAAAAGAAAGTACTCAGAATAGACTAAGCTGCTACATTATAAGCAACATGATTGTTACACTTCAGAAATAAAAAAAAAATTATATTGAAAAAGTGGGAGTTGTGGAGAGGTTCTGAGAATAAAATAGCAACACAAGGACCACAAAGAAGGTGGGAAGCGAGATAGAGAAGCAGAATAGGGGTACATAAAAGAGTAGGGGGTGGAACAAAGATATTCACCAGAGGAGAATGGCTGAAATCTGTTTTTGAGAAAGTAAAATGGAGGTGGAATTAATCAGGCTTACAAGTGTCTGTGAGCAGAAGATTTGGTTAAGTACCGGTGGATGGTTGCTTCAGGCAATTCAATTATTTCAGATACTACAGTGCTTTAGATTTCCACCCCCAAATATACCATTAGCAAAGCAACAGGTATTTTACTAGTCAATTACACTATCTGCAGATGATATCTTTGAGTGGTTGTACATGTGTATTTATCAAGAGTCTAGGGAAAGGGTAACAAATCGACCAAATTCCAAAATTTAAAAAATTTATCTATTAAACAGTCTCCTTCAAAATAATTTTCTCTCTACCAACAGATTTGGAAATTCCTGAATTTGTGTTCCTACAGCAGGAGTCACTAAACTTTTTTGACCATTGATCTTTTCATGGATTCCTTGATCCCTTTCAAGGACAACTAGACATTGCTGCCAAAAGAAAGAGATCAAACAAACCAATACCACATCCTGAAACGTATTAAATCTTCCAAAAACATACCACATCCTGAAATGTATTAAATCTTCCAAAACACATACCAAATCCATAGTATGTAATTATAGATCAAAATTGAAAGATTAACAAGATCAATAGTAAAATATGAAGCAAACAAGAATATATGTCAAATATTTAAACTATACCAAATATTCAATTGATTCTTCCCTGTGTTTATTGACCCCTGGAAAGTCCCAACAACCCCAATGGTTGATTCTGGCTACTCTCTTACAGCAATATCATACCCATTTATTCTTCTGCTCTGCAGTAGTATTATTGAATGTAGACTAACAGTGATTACTAAAGTGGGTGCCATTGCGCCCTTCAGCATGCTGAAAGACTGGGGGGGATTGGAAAGCAAGGGTGGAACTGGTGTGAGTGTAGAAAGGCAAGGATGGCAAAGAATACAAATTGATACCTCCTACACAAAGTAACATGTCTAAAAAGCTGATTTTACAGTACAGCTATTTTAACTTCAAATTCTTTCCATTTTCCTAATTTAAAGAATTAATGATATTGGTCACATCAAATTATTCTTATATGATTTAATTGAGAATTTTTAGATACTTTTGTACAATGATCCTATTGATTATAAAAATGATAAATGCTTTAATTCAAAGATGTTTTCATTAGAATTTAATTTTCTATGTATCATAATTTACAAACTTCAGAAGTGGGAGGGGGGCACTGATGAAATATAGGCTCTAAAAAAAATGGGCAGTAATCCAAAAAGTTTGGGAAATACTGCCATAGAGAATAATCTACAACAGATGCAAACTAGGTCATCAGCTGTTGAAATTAGTGTATAACAGGCAAAGATGATGAATAGGGGTGAGGATCGATGGAATTTTTGTTGAGAACCCACTACAAATTATCATCATTAAAATTAGCAGAACCTTTAAAGAAAAATAATCATAAAAAAAGTAAACTTAAAATAAGATGGATGATAAAAATATAAGAATATCGGTCATCATAGTCAAGTACTATTAACTGCATGACACAGATCCATTAAGTGTGCCATTAGGGTTGTGAGAAAAGCTGAAGCTGGCTGTTCTGATTGCATGTATTCGCTCACATCTGTCTGCCAGTTAGGCTGTCTATCCATCCACACAATATCTCCAAAAATTTTCAATAGATTTCGATGACATCACGTAGAAAGGTAGGCCATGGGCTACAGAAGAAGTGATTAAATTTTGGGATGAATCTGAAAATTTTTGTACATTTATCTCTCCTGCATTGAAGCAATATATCCACACACAGGATCAACAAATTTCAAAGGAATTTTCAAGAAGGGTAGGCCATAAGGTAAGGAAGTATTGGTTGAATTGTAGGCTGGATCTAGGAACTTTTTTCAATTTTGAAAGATATTTTTCATACATTTATGTATTGACTTAGATTTGTCCACAATATCTCCCAAAGTTCTCAATTTCAATGACATTCTGTAGAAGTGTATACCACAGGTTGGGGCGGATCTAGGAATATTTTTTACTTACCTCTCTTGGATTGTGTGTGTGTGTGTGTGTGTGTGTGTGTGTGTGGGTATATTAACAATTATAAGCAGTTATAGTACTAACATTTTCAGAATCTAATAAAAATTTTTAAAAAAAGTAAACTTAAAATAAGATGGATGATAAAAGTATAAGAATATTGGTCATCATAGTCAAGTACTATTAACTGCATGACACAGATCCATTCAAGTGTCTTGGGGTTGTGGGAAAAGATGAAGCTAGGTGAATAAGTGCTCTCATTTCATGTTTTGGAGTGATAGATTTGTAAGAGATGCTTAGATTAAAACGATAAAAAAAATTTTTTTTAAAATGACCAGCAATCATTTGTTTCTCCAAAATTAAGTAAAAAGATTATGAAAAGCTTTGAGAAAGAAAATTTTTTTTTTTTGTAGCAAGTTATTAATTTTTTTGACCACTATTTACTATCATCTTTATTTTCATTGTTTTTCATCACAACCCAACTCAAGCTATCAATCTACAGCAGCAAATAAACAGTGAAGATCGAAAATGAAGGATAAACACTGAGCTGGTGCATTTAAAATCAAGGTGAAGATAATAGTCAAAATATTAACAATGGGTTAGATAAAATACTTCATCTAATGAAGCTAAAAAATTTTGCATTCTTAAATTAGTTGTTGAGTTATTTAAACGAAATTTCAAAAACTGACTTATCTATGAATCACCATAATTGGACAGTGAAAGTAAGGTGACTAGGGTCACCAGATTTGCCTGTAAGTCAGTTAAAAAGGAAAAAAAGGAAAGCTCAGATTACAATCAATTCCCAAAGACCTTAAAAACTGTGTGTTGCATTAACATTGCTAACACTAAGAACGAAAATAGTCTATGAGCAAATGTCTGTAAATCTCACCAAGTGATTTCTTTTCCTGAGATCACAACTAACCCTGCAACAAATACCAGATATACCCTGCCATCTATGAACACATGCATAATCTAATTATCTTTGGAAAGTATTACAGACGAACCCAAAATAATATTTAATCCTTAGAAAATATACTTTCCCAAATTTAGTTTGAAAAGAGTCCATAGAAAACAGTAATTCAGTCTCCTTTGATTAGGTGATCAATTTAACAAAAAAAAAAAAAAAAAAAAAAAAATCAATACTTGCCAAGTAACTGTCAAAACATTTCTATTTAACAGTTATAATCACCTTGAGTTTTCTGGAAATGGCAGAGGTAATGATATAACCTACTTTTTCTGATACCAGTTCACAGAAAATAAACACTACATCAAGGTTCTTCAAAGTACAAGTACCAACTCATTATTGACTTGCAAAATCCTGCTGACAGTCTCAAGTTCATGATAAAGAATGAAAAAAATTTCGGTGACAATGAAATAATAAGATTTGAAATATGGGTATATCTCATTAGTTTAATCAATAATTCATTTGTTAAACTATTAAATCATAACAATTATAGTAACTTTGGCATTGTTGGAAAAAGACAACAGAGGTTTAATTCGAAATTGAGACAGTTTGTACTTTTTGTGCCATCTTACATCAGAATTCAGACTTCACCAAAATGCACATATCGTATACATGTATAAAAAATCTTCACATCGTATACATGTATAAAAAATCTTCACATCGTATACATGTATAAAAAATCTTCACATCGTATACATGTATAAAAAATCTTCACATCGTATACATGTATAAAAAATCTTCACATCGTATACATGTATAAAAAATCTTCACATCGTATACATGTATAAAAAATCTTCACATCGTATACATGTATAAAAAATCTTCACATCGTATACATGTATAAAAAATCTTCACATCGTATATGCATACATGCAAACACATGTAAGTGTATATATACGCGTGTATGTAATACTGGTAAAAAAAATTATGCATCGTTTTACTTTTTATTTATGTAAGATGAGTGAACTAGCAGTAGTGCTTTACATTTTCACAGGATATATGTCAGTGGGTCACAAAGTAATTGAATAAAATTTAACTGGGTCACTATCAAAAAGTTTGAAGAAGTCAGCACTACACTATGTGTTAGCATTTAAATGCTTTTTCAACACATTGTCAATGATCCCAGAAAAAGAAAAGGCCACTGCATGATACAACAACCCAATTATGACATACATAGTGAACTTTTCATGCATCTTGTTGCAATTGTTTGATCAGTGAAGATTATGTCATGTTTTCATATTAATTATTAAGCTATCCACACCTATTCAATTAACAGTGACCCATCAAAAAGTTTCCATATTCAAAGGTGTTGATGTACAATAATCAGACATTATTATTACAAATGAAAATAATCAAAGAATGAAGGTAAATAAAATGCTTGAATGTAAACAAAATTCAAATAGCTGTTGTGAGTGATTTAAATGTATTTTTTTTATTATTATATGGTTATTTAATAATCCTCAAGATATGAATGATTTTATTCATAAGAAATACATGTAAAAACAAACAGAATTAAATGGAATAATGGTTGCATTCATGTAGTGGATAAAATTGGAGAGCATAAAAGAAGTGTAGATAGTGATAAAGGGTAAAAAATGAAGGCCCAAATGGAAACCAACAAAAGCCCAGATCCAGGGTGTCTGGTATTTGGTCAGTTTTCCAAATCTTTCAATGAATAGTCCTGTTTGATCTGACTTTGTTGATCAGGTAAGGATACTTGGTTTAAATTGAGTGATTTCATATTAGATCATGGAAAGGGAAAGATTGAATGTATGTCCGTTTTCTGATTCTATTAACAAATAAATGAATAAATAAAAAGCATTTTAAAATTGACTATATAAAGCACTGACCGCATACTTCTGCAAACACCATTGTCACTAAAAACTTAATGAAAAGCAGTTCACATATAGCTAGGATACAGGGGAGGTAACTAAAAAAGTTCCTGGATCCACCTCTGAATTTAATCAATTCTTCCTTGGCCAACCAACCATCCACGAAAAAGAATGTCATTTGATTGAAATTAATTCAGAACATTTGGAGCTATAGTATGATACCTCTTCCAACTTCGTTGATGGAAGTAAACAAGAACAAGAGATTTTTATTCAATCATGCAAAAATATCTAAAAAAATTGCTTTTAAAAGAACAATCTAAAATTGTCTGGGTGTGGAACAGCTGATATCCCAATACATCAATATAGATAATATTGGGGATTATATTTGTAAAATACAATTTCAAGGAAAGCGCACAAAACATCTGTGCTGATTGCATTAAAATATAAACATGTAATATTATACAGAAATGATATACAAAAATATATCTGCGGTAGAAGCTGATAGCGAATGACTCACAGTTCGTGACTAGCTAAGAAAAAGAGTGGCTGACTTTTTCAGTGTGACTGAATTATGACAATGTTTCTAAATGATATAATCCTTCAACTATTTTTGAATAGTTTCATATTCGGTGTATCTGTTTAGAGGGGGGGGGGCAAGGGCGACATTATCATAGAAGTTTGTTCTCAATTCAGAAATTGACAGATTCTTCATCGGCCAGCAGAGGAAATTGAAATTGTTAAATCGCATTCAACTGAAGCTTTCTCCCACTTAACATTAATTTTACTTATGAACGTGACCAGACGTGATGTTTTTGTTTTCAATTTAACACAATGCTGTAAAGTAATTTTGCAGACTTTTCGTTTTCAACTGGGGAAAATACCGCGATTTATTCGAATTGTCTCTTAAACTATTTGTGCTGTCAAAATAAATTTAGACGTATGCGTAAGTGACAATCTTAGTTACGCAAAATTAAATTCACGGAAAAAATTGCAAGTACTTGTCAAAATGAGCAGTCAGAATATGAATGTGGATGATGTCACACAAACAAGTAAACTAGTCCCACAAAAGGAGAACAGATCGATTGTTTGCATCTTAATGATTCAAAAAGTTATTCGAAAGTAAATGAAAATTTTATTTGAAAATAATTCAAAGCAGCAATTTTAAAAAAAGCAAACATTTGAACAGACAATTAATCTATTTGAATACCAAACAACCGAACAAAAAAAAAACAGAAAAAATTAAATCGTTTACTGCAAAAGCTTCAAGGCGTAATGGAATGCAGTGAACCCTAGAAAATTACGTAAAATAATCAAAAGGCATCGATGAAATGCGAGTGGACTAAATGCTCACAGCATTAATCTACTGTACTCTCTTTAGTGTGACTAGTTGATAAACTTGATCCCGTTTTTTTTTTTTTTTTTTTAGGATGTTAACAGGAAAATCACTCATTAAGACCAGGAGTATCTCTTCCAGTCTTACTACCGCTCAACCTTTAAAAACTACATCTAAATCTCAAACAATTCTGCGACACAAGTCAATTTTATCCCACCCCACCTACATAAAAAGAAAGGCTTTACAAAAAGAAAAGTGAAACTCCTTCATTGAGTGTCGCTAAACAGCCAACCTACAAACTAAAGAGTTAGTAAGTATTATTTAAATAAAGCAGCAGACTTGAAAAATAAGGTGGAGAAAGAAAAAGAGAAAGAAAAGATAGGACATATGTCACTAACTGATTTTGAACACGTCATTTTTTCTTCTTTAGGAGAGGGGGTAAGTGAAGACGAAGTTGCAAAGGACAGCGAATTTTTGTTTACGAGTTCATTTGTTGGCACTTAAGCACAGCACACGAATGCATAAATAAAATAATTATAAAAAAAGAAAGCGTCCAATATAAGCTAATAAACTGACAAATCTTGAAATATGCTAGTGACGGCGTACACTTCATTGCAATAATTTCTCCAACAACAGAATCGTAATGTTCATTCATTGGGTACAATATGCACAGCTGATGTGACCACACCTCCTCCAGTTAGTGGGATTTATTTACCTCCCTCCGATAGCAAATTTAACATAAGATCGGTCTAACGTGGGTGCCTGTCCACGTAGGTGTGGGCAAGGACAAACATTTCCAGTTCGCGCGACTAGTGTCACAAAAGTGTCAAGGAGACTCACAACCCTCCAGTCGTGGGGAATATCCCTCCTTCGTCGGGGCTGCACCTCCTTTAGTAAATATCATGCCGGTTTACGCTACACAATCATTCAATGCATACGACGCAGTGTTGAATCAATACGGAGATATTACAGCGTTTACAAAACTAACCACTTGAGAAAAAGGGGTGCTTTTCAACTGAGTTCTTATTGATTTTAAATTCAAGACTGTTGCAAACGAAGTTAATGAAGAGAGTGAGTGTGTTGTCTTTTTTAAATTGTTAGTTTTAGAATCCACTGATCGAATTTTTTTTAAATGTCTCAACCCTTAGAGGAAAAGCATGGATAAAAAAACAACAACCCCAAAACAACTTTACCCACGTGGCAAATTGCTGTGAGTGTTCTAAACTAACGCAAGGGATTGAGAAAAATCAATAAAGTCTGTAAGTGTTTACGTGATCTATAAACCCTAAACCGCCATTTTTACAATGGACACCGGCTATGAATTAGGAAAGGTTTGTATGTGTTGTATTCGTGTTTGAAATTATACCTTGCACTAAGCCAAGAGTGTGACGAAACATTGAGATATTTATAATTCAGTAATGTTAAATCGGTCATATTTGCCGCATGATGACTAAACTTGGGGATTTTTTTAAAACCCAATCATGAACGACTGAAGTCATCAATTATCGTGACACCATGTAGTTACCAGAAGCGAATATCTGGTCACCAACTGGATTTGGATTTATTCGTAATTTAACATTTTTTACAAGTATTTTTCGTGATTTTTCGCTATGGAATTGGAGGACTAAGCGAACCAAGCAGTACAGCACAAAAAAAAAAAAAAAAATAACGATTTTTTCTCTTATTTGCGTTCTTTAAGAACGAATTAACGGAACTCACTAACTCGACACAGCAAGTAAAGAAAGCTTAACATCTTCACGTCGCACGACTAAAAAGGCCTTCCTTACGAAAAAGAGTGCCTGAGGGGCACCAAAAAACATAGGTGACTCCTGACAAATGATCAAAATAATTCAATGAAGTTAACATATGCTTCACAAACATTTGTTCAGTTAGAATTTTTAACTAAAAATAGGTACTACGAACAACCAGACTGAATTTAACACTGATATATATAGTACAACGCATAACATTTCTCTGGAGCCCTTCTATTTTTATATTTGTAGCTATCAAGAAATGAAATATTCATAAAATTGTGACCTTTAATTTAATGTCAAGTCCTTTATGGATCAATATCAACTTATGGATCTAACATAGTAGATAGAAATCCTCAAACAAGTTAAGTAGAGACATTTTTCTTTTTTCATCTGATGATTAATGAAAGAAAAGATATTCAGGTGGTGGGGGGCTAAAATCTTGGGGGCCCTGTGCAGCTGCACTGTTTGCACTACCTTAACTATGGCCCTGGAGACAGGTGTCTATGTGAAGGCGCATTTATTTAGAAGAGAGACCCAAGTAAAAATAACGGGGTTATTTAGGCAGGTGAAACTTCGTAGACCATAACCAGTCAGTAAATAAATAAATAAATTAATGAGAGAGAGAGAGAGAGAGAGAGAGAGAGAGAGAGAGAGCTCTGATGGTAAATACTAGGGTGGGATAGAAAAATGAGTAAATCTTCCTATCGGTAAAGTTAGTACTAGTACACCAACTAGCTTCACTTCGGTCGTGAAAACAGGATTTTTGAAAAGTACAGAGGAAAAGTATAAGTATGGAATTGTTTTATAAGGCAAATAAATCTTGAAATTGCATATTTTACAGTGAAACCATTTGTTTTTCATTTTCAATGTATGCCGGCAACCGCACTTTTATAAAATCTTCGACACCACTTTTAAAAAAAATGTAATTAAAATTTAAAAGACACTGTTCTTGAGTTTTTTGTTTTTGCTAGAAAGAAAAAAGCCCAATTTTTTGTCCCAAAAAAGAAAAAAACATTTTCATTCATTAAGACGTAGAATTTGACTTCTTTTTTTTTAAGTCAATATGTTTACTTTTTTTGGCAAAACAATAATCAGCAAAGATTGCAAACATGAAAACTCTTCCTTAAAATGAATAAATTCAAAGTACCTACCCAATACATCCATTTTTCTAGTTTTTTTTTGTTTTTTTTAATTTGTTTTTAAAAAGTTTTTCCAGTTTTTAAAGCATTGTTATTCCGGTGTGTCAAGAAAAGGATTTCTCTTGCGACTTGAAAACGAAGGTTTGAAATAATGTTGTTTTTTAAAAGAATTTAGAAGGGCTGAGCACGTGCACCTGTCGAAGAGGCAATAATTGTCGGTAATCAAAGGACGCCTCTCCATTGCCCCAGCGTAGTAAGTAGTGATGTATACGGTACCACCGTAGACAAATACTAAAACTAATTGCGACTGATGTTGTTGTAGTTTTCTGCAGAGAGCTTGAGTTAATAGTAGAGAAGAACAACTTTCTTCAGAACATTCTCCACAACTAACTACAACCAGTGCCAGTTGTTGTAGTATTAATGCTGTAATCGGCGAGAAGAGGCGGCTTGTCGTGTATCCACTGGCAATTCAGAAGACACGGGGGTTGTTTGACTTTACTGACTGCCGCTGCTACTACGAGTTTAATTCAATAGCACTTTTTTTTTTCTTTTTTGGCTCAATGGCAGAGCGCAGGATCGCACGTTGTAGCGTCAGAGGTTTAATCAGTGTTTCCCCAACCTTTTTCGGAATACCACCCTCTATTAGAGTACATATTTCATCAGTGCCCAGCCCGTAAAGGATACATTGAGATTTAAATGAATGTTTTCTAAAATTTGTTTTACAACAAAAAATTGTACAACAGTATTTAAAAAGTATGAAGGATGAACCCCTTGTCTGCCTTCCAGCGCCCCTCAAGTCTTCCGGCATCCCGAGGGAATCACTGGGCTTAATCATACGTGTAATGTTGGTGATGCTCGTTTCAACAGATACAAATGCAAGAAGAAAATCCGAAAGGTTTGAATTGAAACTTCAGTAATTCTTTTAATATTTCAAGTTCAAAAGACCTCAAGCCTTATTCTGAATTCTGATGCAGTCATGCAAAATGAAAAGTGAAAAAACAAAACAAAAAAAAACATTGTTTATTGTCATCATACTTTCAAAATTAATCACCACAAACCAATAATTGTAACTACTGAATGATTTTTAAAGCATTTTTAAGGATTTCTTCTAGTCACAAATTCGTTCATGTTAGTAACTCAACTTACTATAAAGAGCTATCGGGTTTAAGGGCAAAAAAGTCAAGAGCTTGGAGAATGATTTTTAAAGGAATTTTACTGTTAGTGTTCTCCAAAGGCTAAAATAAGAATTGTTTGTTATACCCATTTGGGTCGCTTGCAAAAATGTTAAAGGAAAAAGGGGGGGGGCACATGTCCCCCCACCCCACCCCACCCCACCCCACCCCAAAACGGGAAAGTCACGCTTGAAATAATAACGAACGAAACGATCGAGAAAGATTTTCCAGGAAATGAAAAGTTGGAGGGGTGGGGAGAACAAAGAATGCTTGGGACAAATCGATATAAATCATTTCAACAGATCATACTAACACGCTCAACATTAACTACAGTAGCACAGATAAAACAGGGTTGTTTTCTTTTTTCAAGTGCGGATCCGGAGGTAGGCATCCGGTGATCTCCTCACTTTTATAGGTAAAATTTTTATAGTGAAATGAAGAAATTTTATATTAAAAAAAAACAAACAAAAATTTAAAAGAACAAATAATTTCAAGTGATTATTACAAATACGGCACGGGAGGGGGGGGGACAAGGCCAGGTACCCATCCACCCCAAAAAGTTTAGATCAGTACCCAGAGGTTTGAATCTGAGGAGCCACTAATCTCGACTGTTCGTAGTAGTAATACTATGTTCTTCAGATTAAAAATGAAAGGGTTACATAGATGTGTGCATGGATTCCATTTAGATCTACTTACCTTCGTATTCCCCTTCACCCCTTTGGGCTCACATTCCCCCAGGTGAGACTATAAATGTACTCGCAAGTAGTGTACAATACATCATTTTTTCCATTTTTCTTCTATCTTCAACGAATGCATCCATTCTGCACATCTAAATACTTTAAACCTTCATGTTATTTTTAGTTTTATCTCACCTGGTTATAGTTGCTGGTATAAAGCTTTTGCCTTTATTTTCCCACAAATAATGGGGAGGAAAGAAGAGAACCTCCCTTATCTAACGAAATCCCTGTTAAACATATGTTGTTGTCTATCAAATAAGACAAGAAAGGATTTAGATGTACAAGTTTCGGTAAAATGTGATTTTATTTATTTCAAGTCTTCGTGCTTATAGGTATTTATTCGCCTCCCCATGAGGGCGGAATGTGAGACACACAGTCGAGTTTAGCGTGGGGGGTGGGGGACAAGGGCAAAAGTTACCCAGTCCCCTCGAACATTGTCACGCTTTACGGAGGCCTTAGAAATGTTGCTCCGTTCAAGTGCACCGGAGGGGGGGTGCAGTCGCAGAGTCGGAATCCCTGGGACAGGACAATATTTTACTCTTATGGCCACACGACGAATCCCGAGCCGGAAAAATTCACTTTTCAATTTGAAATTTAAAAAATGAATTATTTACCTCTGCTAACTAAATCTAAAAGGTACGTTCACTAGTGTCCGTCCACACGATATCTCCAAAAGTTCTGAATCAATTTAATTGAATTTTTGAGGAAAGGTGGGCAATGGGCTACGGATGAATTGAATGAATTTCAGGTCGGATCCTAAAATTCTTTGATTGATAAATACTTCTATTATTCTGAATGAAGGGATAAGAAACCAAGAGTTAACTAACTTTAAATTCATGGGAAGTAACCCAATATTCGTTCATACTGCGAGAGTTCTGAGAAGGGAAAAATTCATGTTAAGACCAGATTTAAATGGGTTATCAGCGTTCGTAAGGAATTAAGAGACTCAACGAGAGTGGTTACGAGAGATAATAGTTTTCTTTCCTTATAACAAACGCTATCTATTTCAAAAAGAGGGGGTGATAATAAGAAGGGGGAAGTGTTGGTAAAGATAGAGAGATATGATATTGAGAGTGCAAAAAGAAAGGAATATTTTTCTTATTTACGTAATGCCGTATTCCTTTTTTAAAATCAATTTTTTAGATTAAAAAATAGGAAGTACAAAAAAGAAAGCGGACTATACAGTGTTTACACTTTCATATATATAACATTTTAATTTTACAATGAATTATGTTGCTTTTCCACAATATTTTTCATCTCATGAAAACTCATTCAGAAAGAAATTGTTTTATTTCCTTTAATCTATCCGATAAATAGACGTTAACAAACTCAGTTTTGCATTGTTTCTTGTGAATTATGGGTTCAATCCTTAGTGCAAAGTAGTAATAGTAAACACACCTTTCATGATAAATGAATTTTATTTCACACTAGTAAAAACAACCAGTCCATTTTTTATAGATTTCATGGTACCCATAATCTTTGATGATACAAGGTTTTCAGAATTACAGGAAGGAAATCTTGAAATATGAATAAATGAAACTGAATGAATAAAAAGATGAAATAGTTGAAAATCCCTAATACTTGAATTGGTTTAAGTGAAACTACTAACTAGAAAGCACTCCAAAAACGTAAATCTAATGTAAAACAGTTCATATATAGCTACGATGCTAATGTGGTAACTGCAAGTTTCTATTTTCCACATTTCAGACTGTTATATATGAAAAAAATATCATTAAAAAAAATTCCTCAATCCACCCCCAAATTTAATAAATATCTGAGCTGATTGCCCACCCCTCCACAAAATTTCATGGAAATTTATAGAGAAACTTTGGAGATATTGTGTAGACTAACATGAGTGAATGTGTAAAGACAATTTTGTAAATGTTTTGAAAGTTTAGAATTCTTTAGAATTGAGTAAAAAGGAGTGAAAACAAAAATCAATAAAGCCTAGAAAGAGTTCTGAAAGAAGGGGGATATTTTGTTGATTATTAAATAATAGGAATGTGTAGAAAGCTGGGAAAGTTATATGGAGATCCACATTCCTCTAAAAAGAAAGGGTCTGTAGGCAATAGGATTTTACAAGATTGAGTTTTGTTTTCTATATAAAAAAAGATGATAATGACGAATAAGGAGGAAGAAGGAGATAAAACAAACAAATGAGAAAAGGGAAAGAGTGCAGAGAGAAATAAAGGGGAAAAGGAAAAAGATAGGGAGGAGGAAGTCAGAGTAGAGGGGAAGCAGGGGATCAATCATACCAAGCCATTGAACCCTGTCTTGATCTTCAGTTTGTTCTTTGTTCCATGTGAGACCCATCTCTTCTAAGTTAATCATCTCTGTTCTCTACCAGGTGGTCTTTGGCCTACCTCTTCCCAGTTAGGATCCATCTTAAAGCATTCTCTTGAAGAGCATTCTCAGGATATGATTGAGTCATTATGTCTTTATCTCAAGGGACATATTTCTACAGTCTGTCCTCGTATACAATTCCCCATTAGACGTCTTGTTGGGCAGGTAAATATTGCAGATCTTTCATAGGCAGCTATTGAGAAGACATTGCTCTGATAAAAAGTAATCTTAATTCTGAGGCTACATTGCTTAGATAAGCAGATAAATGATTCTGATAAATAATTCTGATTATTAATTCAGAGCACTTGTGCATCCTACCCAACCCATATCTCCAACCTGATCCACTCTCCTTGCTCACCAATCCATGACCTATGGGAAGAATAAATCTGAAATCCTTTTCACAACATTCAAACACAGCAAATATCTATTATACAAACTTCAATAGTAAATTTTCTAGCAGGTCACTTCACAGTAATCCTTTCACTCACCTGATCCAAGTACAAGGAGAGAGCAGGAGGAGGGCTCTAAGAAACTTTTGTGAGAAATTGTGTTATATTCATTTTGATTGGAAAAGATTAAATTTTCGATGGGGAACTGTTTAAAGTGTGGTTTCTCAACCTGGGCAATATTATCCACTGGTTGGCAATTTCAACTCTTGGATGGGCAGTGAGAAAATGTGCAAAAAATGATTGACATGCGGAAAACTTGGTAGGCGGTATAGAATCTTGAGTATTAATGTCTGTAATTGATGGTAAGCAACATTTTCTACTAATAATTTATCAAATGGCACTTCAATATCACATATGTAAACTTGATGTGTCTGCAATAGCTATGCTTCACCAGACACAGGGATCACATTGATGATGTCTGAACACGGTACAAGAGTGCCAAAAATTTGATGTTATTACTTTAATTGAAGACACAGTGAAAGCAGTTCATTTTTATTGTTTTTTTTTTGTTTTTTTTTTTTTTAAGAGTTTAAAAAATTTTGGTATCCTTTTGAATTTCCTCTACAGGTGGGTGGTGGAAAAAATTCCCATGTGAAAGTGGGCTGTGATGCCTAAAAACTTTAAACCAGGGGTCATCAACCTTTCTCAATGATTAGTATCAAAACTATAGAATTTGCTGCAACTTAGATGGGGCTTTATTAACCTAATCACTAGAAAGCACTTAGAGAAGGCATACTCCTGCCAACACCATTGCTAATTAAAAAAAAAAAAGAACAGAAATGAAAATCAGTTTGTATATAGTTATGATAGAAGTAAAATTTCTGGATAATCAATTCTTCCTAAGCTTACAGCCAACCTTCCACGAAATTTCATCAAAATCTTCTGGAAATATTGTGTGGACTAATAGACTAATACCTCTTCCAACTTAGTTGGCAGAGGTACATAAAAATGGAGAAAAGAGAAAACAATCTACTGCAGAACAATATATTCAATGTTATATTCCAGAACAGAAAAAAAAAATACTGGAAAATGCTTGGAGTTACTCATACTATAAACCAATATATCTGAAAAATTATCCAAACAATATAACATCAATTGAAACTTGCTATGACAATCGAGTGGTTGAGCAATTCAATCCCACACTTCAGCACCAGTTGCTCTTTCCTAGGCTAGTCACTTGTAATGACTTTTTTACCATCATCCTATATTTCAGCATTTGGGTCTGATACTTTTCCACATCAACCAGTATTTATGCCATACGTACACACCTCCCAAAAAAGATGCTTGATGACAAAAACGCCCAAAATAATATCTTCTTTAAAGTTTTGATTTCAGATATAACTACAAGAAAATAGTCTCAAGATAGTCATTAGAATCAAAAATTACTTTTATTAAAACATTTGAACCATTCTTTGAAATGAGATTTTTTTAACAAAAAAAAATAAATAAATAAAAATAACTGATTCTGCCATTTGCCAGAAGTTAGTACTGTTGACAGAAAAAATTGAAAATTGTTTTTAAAATTATTTTTAAAAATAATCATCATTCAGATGATTTATCATGGGAATTAGTTACTTTAATGTTTACTTTATTGATTTATCAAATACTACTCACTTAGAATATAATTTTTTTTCAAATTATTCACCAAAAGATAGTTGCAGCTGTATCTTACACTTCCTTTTTAAATTGTTGTGGGTATCCAAAAGAGAGAGAACAGTTATAGGTAATTGTTTGGAATAGGGGAAAGTAAACATTATACCAATTTATCAGGTACCACCATTTTGAGTTTGGCCATTTTTGCATATAGCTTTTGTTATAGAAATTTTATGGAAAAAATAAAAGCAGAAAACTATGGACCTTTTAAACTGTTAATTTATCAAATTTAACCGGAAAGGATAGGATTTAGCAATAATGTTATAATTGCAGATATAAGATTAATTTTGAAACCTTCTGAGCAACCCTTAACCCACCTATCCTAATTAAATGCCATATTGGCTCTAAAGTAAAGTGTTTTTAGACTGGAAATAATACTATTTAATCATTAGTAAAAATCCAGCCACTTTCAGCCATTAAAAATGGCCATAGCATCTATCTTGATTACCTCCCTGCAAAATAGTGTAATGTTAAATCTTACCTTTTCCAAAATTACCCATTTATATTTCCTTTACTGCTAAAAAAATGCATTTATGTGGTTTTGTAAACAAAAAGTGGAAAATTCTATTCACATAGGTATTTGGACAAATATGTTTTTTTCCTCTTTTTCTCTCAAGGAGGTAATGAAAATGAAAAAAAAAATTTTCAACCAGTCTCCTCTACTTATTCATTGCTTTACAAATGTATGAAATGCAAAAGAAAAAAAAAAAAAAAAAAAAAAATTGAATTATTTGTATTAAAAATCTCCAGTGCAATTTTCAATTAGTATAACTGTTTTATCAAAAAATGTCCTCATGCATCTCTAAAAGATGGTCTGTAGATTGATCCATTCACCCTTAATATATTCAAAAGCGATTTCGGCTTGCTCTAATCTAGAACAAAATTGGGTAGTTTTCACTGTTACATCTTTCGTGGGATACAAATTACTATACAATTACGATGCATAACTAGACCCTGACTATATCACCATTCAAAATTACGTCATTCAGAGAATAAGGAAAATTATCTCATGTCAAAACTTCAAACAAAGCAATTTGATCAGATATTCTTCCTTTATGAAGTTTGTTTGTTTTTTATTATCTCACCTCACATCGGTACTATAAAAATACTATTGGTACAGGCATCCTCCCATATGATGCAGTGTGTGATGTCCAAGACGCAATTATGATATTGTTACAGGTGTCCCTGATATAGCACTGTTTGCATTACATACATATTGTACAGATCAAAACTATCTATTATATTGATACAGACATCCCCTTATACAATATAGTTCACTATAGCACCATTCGGGATCATATATATATAATGTGAATCTTCTCAGCCTGTCATGGAAGAGTGATGTAAATAAGACTTATTGCATTGTAATTATGGCAAGTGGAATGTGGATACATCATAGGACTCATGTCCTTATCTAATGACTAAGTTTCATGATTATTCTTGGAGAATAAAGTTTTTTTTTAATATTCAAAAACATTTATCCATAAAAAAAGTTTTTGGAAAATCATAATTTGAGCAAATTTTTTTTTTTCGCAATTTTGAGGTCTCATATGTATAACTTTTTTGAAAGCAACTACAAACAGACAAAACAAAAAAATATTTTAGCTTTATTAAATTCTATTTTCCCCCCAGAGTCATAATTTCTACATCTATAGCTAAACCTAAAACTATAATTTTAAGTTACTTAATTTCCCTGGGGACTTATCTTTGGAGTTTTTATTAATGATTTTTTTTATTCACAGTATGTTTATTCAACAGAGATTTCATTAAATTGAATAGGAGGTGGGGTAAAAAAAGTTCAGATTTTCCTTAAAAGATACTCCATTCCATAATTAGTTATATTGAATCATCATCAGCCTTTTAGCGTCCATCGTTGGACATAGACCTGCCCCAAGATTTGCAAGACCTCTCTATCATGGGTGTAATGGAGCCTGTATTTTCTGAATTCGTCCAGCTCATCATGCATCTTACTTTCTGTTGGCCACTATTTTGCATGCGATCCATGATGTGAGTTGTGAAGTTCAGCGGCTATCTGACATTCTTACAACATATCCAGCCCATTGCCATTTGAGCTTTCTAATGGTTTCTATGATATTTCTGACTCCTGTCTTTTCTCTGATATACTGTGCTGTCATGATCTCGGAAATCTTGGAAAGAGGAGGAAAATCGAGCAAAGAATCACACTAGGTTGTCAAGCTTTCAAGAACAAGAGAGTCACACTAATCTTTGAAAGAAGGGTATACAGCCAATCTTCTCATGTGCATGGTTCTCAGTTTGAGGGTCGATCTTTCAGTTTGGTTCCATGTTCTAGAGGTGACTATTGGGAATGCATTGGTTGTATTCCCTTTTTAGGATTAGTGGGATTTTCTTATTCTTTAAAGTCAAGCTTGCCCTACCAGAAGCTTGCCAACCAAGTGTGATTCTTTGCTTGATCTCTTCTTTTGAGGATTTCATGGATATTCCTTGTCCTAGGTAGATGTAGTGGTCAACTTTCTTCAGCTCTGCATTTAGATTCTGAAATACCAACAATTTTATTGAAATACGATAATGATAATTTTCTATATTCTAATTATCATGTCCCATTATTTACACTGTAAGAACAACTTTTTCAAAAATGAAAATCTCCAGTTCTAATGGGAAAAAAGTAATTTTTAGTTTGAAATATTCTCCATTCATTCTTTTTAAGAATAAATTTTCTAGTAAAAAACAAATACTTTATTTCATCAAATCCATAACAAAAGATTGCAACCCCATTTTGGGAAGATTTATAATAATAGAGTTTAAATTTTCTGTCAACCAATATAATCATGGTATAAAAGAAATAATTTGTAAGACAATATAGTATGATAACAATAGAAAAGCAATCTCCCCCCATTAATCTTCCACCTCATGTATAGAGTCAAAAAGTAGCTTTCCATATTAATTTTCCATGCCATACCATCATATTTGAACATATAGGATTATGTATGCAAGATTTGAAAGGTGTATCTGGTCTGTACTCATTAACAAAAACATAGTGTAACATTTTGATCATTGCAAAACCAAAGACACTGGCTAATTATATAAATAGTTTAATTAAACTTTGGCGAATTCAGTTTATTACTTAATAGAAAACTGATCCCGCATAATATAGATCACTTACTCCAAGTACAGAGACACCATAACAGTCTAAATCCTGCTCTAAGTATGCAGAAATATTTGAATGTATAGAGATAATTGAAAAATGTTTGCTTTTAAATGTATTATAGGTGCTAGAAAAAAAATTGTGTTGTGAATAAGACCTGGTGGATGAAGATTGGGGAGGCGCATTAATTTTATTACTTGGAACATCTTACATAAAGATGCTTAAAAGAGAGGATCAGTTAATCACATAATAAAAAACTGATCTCCCCTGCCCTTGATGTTTAAGGATTTTAAAAACAGTAAAAAAAAAAAAAAAAACTATTACAAGCACTTTTTTTACCCTCCCATTCAAACATATTTTCGGGTTGTGTGTGCAACATAAGTTTCATTGAATTTTTTTCTTTTTTATATAGCAATAATGTATCAATTATGATCCAAATTACTACGATCATTCTCAAACTGATTTTTTAGCTCAGTCAATAGATACCTGAGGCTAAAATTTAAAATGTTGTAAAAGATTTTTGTAGACTATTGATATATAAACTCAAAGCTCTATTGTTTTAAGGATTTTTTCTTCAAATTGATGTAAATAGTGGCAAAATTTTACATTCTGTACTGTTTCAACAAATTACGAAAAAATGTGAGTCTTTTCTTTTATCATTCAAGTATATTAGCTTAGAATAAACCACTTGAATGCAAAAAAAAAGATGTCAATTAAGGGTGTCAGAAAAAGTATCTCCTGCTGCCAATAGAATCAGTGCATATGTGGCCTACCATTTTCAGAAGTTGAAAATATTTTTAAAAAATAACATCAATGCAAACTTGTTTAGAATAAAATATACAGAGGAGAAACGGCTTTCTTTTACAATAAACAATATGGTGCAAAATTAAATGCTTTCTTTAGCTGTATATACTCACCTTCAAAAGCCATAGTTTGTGCAAACCCACCAACAAATAAGGTCAGAATTTTGCTCATATACTTCTGACAAATATTATGTACCTATATATAAGACAAATCTGTTATTGTTGATCCTAATCTTCTTAATCAAGATTTAATGATATATGTACTATATACTTGGGTTTTATTAATATTTGGTTAAACTCCCACCTTTTCAAATGATCAAGGTTAATCTGCATGTTTATGTGTTAATTTTGATATCCACAATGATTAGTACATTGAATGCATCCTGTCTTGATAGACAAGGAATGACACTGGAATAACCTCTAAAGGTTGCAAGCCTAGGCGAAATGTAAGCAGATTCTGGGATGCCCAGTCGACAGAATCCTGCCTTATTGATGTTGTCCGAAAGAAAGTGGAACACAATACATTTGGCATCGGCTTGGCTGCAGGAGTAGCCAAAAGGACGCCAAAGTAGCTCCCAACTTTTCTTTTTTTGAATCAGAGTTGTCATTTTGACTGGTGGCTTTCCCAGGGTAGATCCCGGGTCTGCTTTGCTATTTTATCCAAAGCTATATTGGGGGGGAGAGATGAATTCCCACCTTTCCCAAAGGCATTAGAGCCAAGTCAACATAAGTTGCTCCAACTGGAGTTTGAACTCAGCTCACCAATTCCATTGTCTGTGCCATAAGCTGTTATGCAACTCTCACCTCCTGATTAGTAAGTTTTAATTTGGTCATCAATACAAAATAACTAGCTTTCTCAATACTGAAAATAAAATGCAACTCAGCAATCAATGCACTGGAAGGTAAAGCCAAATGGTGAGGTCATAAAACATAAGACTATTCTCAATTGTGGTTTAACCTTCAAATTAGGAAAATAGTATCTAGTTTCAGGTAAGAGAAAATAATATAAGAAAGCAAAGAAAGACAAGGCAGAAAGCTAGGAAGGGAATATTGTAAATATCTAAATTGTAATTCTCAATTTTATGATTACTCTCTATCATCATCTTAATTGAATTAAAAAGTAATGATTTATAATACTTCATCTAATAGAAACAAATAAAAATGTATCAAAATTTTTTTTAATCATTATAATCCACAGAAAGTGTGGCATTAGAAAACCAGGAACTTTACAAGGCAAATGTATTCAACTGTGGATGGTATTTCCCATACTAATGTACACTCCTTATTCTTTCATGAAGAGAAGAACTAGAATTTTGTCTATCATTTTGAAGAGTGTCATTAACCTATTAACTGCAGTGGGAGCAGCTCACTTGCTGTATTCTAAATGTGGCTGTAGCTTTAATTATACAGGGTTGGGTGGTGCGAAATGAGCTGAACAGTTTTGTTTCTCTAAATAAAGGACCCTTCCACTTAAAGTTACAGACAGTGAAACAAGCAGAAGTCGATTGTACCTAAAAGTGAAAGTGTATATTGTGATTGATGGAAATTTCTATCATTCACAGTTGAATCATTGAATGTCAACAACTAAAATTTCCGTCATCTGCATTTAATGGGTTAGCATTCAAAGATGTATAATTGTACAAGTCAGACAAGTGTAGAATTCAACTTGATGTGACTTTCCCGGCTTAACAGTATAAAAGTCCTTGCCTAACACAGAAATAGGTTAAAAAGATCTGCAACCAATGTTACAAGCACTGCTATTTGTTTTTGTTTTTTTCATCTGTTTGCTACCATTGAAATTACCAAGGGGTCGGGGAAAGATCCCCTTCTTTACATACTGATAGTACACCTGATAGGGGCCATAGAATGGATCGACCAAAATGTGAACATGAGAAATGATTTCAATTGTTTGGAAAACTCTGAAAAAAAAAAAAAAAATTTTAATATTTATATTCTGACTTGCATCCCCACCTGCATGTGAAAAGAAACAAAACCAAAAGAAAGCAAAATTCTGACTGTAACCAAGAGAGATTCTAGATTGCAAGCAAAGAGATCACAAGATGAGCAGATTTAACACTATTGTTTAGTTAAAATTTCACATACGTAAAAAGCTTAGAAATTAACCTACAGACTTGCAAATCACGCTTTATTTAGTTTATATCAACCAGTTTAGAGATTTCATCTTTAATCTGCAATTCAAACTGCAGTTTCATTCAAATGGATGCCACAAAACATGTCAGACTTTATTCATTCTAACCTACTTCACTCAACAGGTTATATGTTGAAAAATAGACAGTATTAACACGCCTCAGAACTGAATGGAAGTGTCCCATGAGATGAAATTCAAATTGAAAGGATCATTTGAATTGCAGTAATAGATCAAATGTAAGAAAAATCTTTTGAAATAATGGTAGTGATAGTTTGCTTGATTGTATGCATTTTATGGCCAGTCAAATGGCTGGACCCTGGAGGCTGAAAATTAGTCAATTTGGGTAATTTGACTTGAGGATGAACATAGGAGGGGAGGGGTTGCTAGGTCACCACAGGTCAAAACTATTTTTTGGGTCAAACTGCAAATAGGGCATCTCAACATTTTCAGAAACTATCCTGCTAACATTTTGGTTATTATAACACTAGTGTCCTCATCTTGGTTGTTATAATCACAACATGTCAGCTGTTGTACCTTCCAGTCAGTGATGTGCATGAATGCACTAAAAGAGTATATTTATTGAACAGGTACTTATTTTAGTGAACAGTTAACTGAACACATCAGTTTTGAAACTATGAACACAAACAAGAAACCATTAACTCTCACATTGACAACACTCAAAGGAGTTTATAATACTCACTTTTCGTCTCAGATTTTGCATTAACAATTCAAAGGAAGTGACGAATCAAATGAGGAAAAAAATACGAAATATGCTAGGAGTATTTTCCAAAATAGTTTTTGTCATTTTCATTGGAAGACCAAAAGACTAATGAGTATGAATATTACTACAGAAGACCATAATTAGTTTAAATGTTGCAGCTGCTACTTCAATGTATATAATACGTTGTGAAAGAAAAAATAGAGAAAAATTATTACATTAATGTCTACTGTAGCTGTGTATTGACAAATATGCTGAGAAAAATTGACAGAATTTCTCAACCCGGGAACTTTAAATTTCATTACCATCCCATGGAAAAGAGTTAGTCTTGTTTTTCTCAAGAAGATCGGAACATATCAGCAGTTTTATTCGGTAATGATGGAACTATTTGATTCTAATTTAATTAAATTATTAGGAATAACAATTTATCTTAAATATTTAGTAAAGATAAAGCATAAATATCATCATGGAATTTCTAAAATCTTCGACATCTTATTTTTATTTTGAAACGTAATAGAAAGGAGGAAGTTCTATTGAACAAAGATAGCAGCTGACACTTGCTAATGATTAATAATTGTTTGTAAACCATCTGTAAACATTATTAATAAAGTTTAATTAACTATCAAATCATCATATATCAATGATGGTTGCAACTTTATAAAAGCCATCCAAGTAATGTTCATTGATAGTTTACAAACAATTATTGATCATTAAAAAAACAGTTAATAATTATCAACTAAAGTTTAACTAACTATCAATTTACCATTCATTATTGATAGCTATTATAAAAATGTTACCTAATAGCTTGATGCAGCACATTGAAAAAATAAATAAATAAATAAAAATAATAATAATATAAGAGTGAAAGAAATGAACGAGAACCAGTTCATAAAAATTCAAAATCACGAACTATGAACTGTCCACCTTCAAGTGTCTATTGTAGTCAGTGACCTTCTGGGAATTTTGAACAAAACCTTATTATTCTTCTTCCACTATCCATACTAAAAAATATCTCATCATTTGATTCTTCCTAGAACCGAAGTACACAAATTTTTTGTACTACCCAACTTCTGACATCCAGGCGTAATACTAAATAAACTTAATCAATGCTGTTATCCACTCAGCCATGTGTCAGTGTATGATGATAATTCCTCATCTGAGAAATTCAGAATAAAATTAATGTTTTGGTATATTTTTGTTTTGTAATTTTCTAAGGATTCATGTATTCAGATGCTTCAACGACTTTCAGAAAGTATTACCGGGGTCAACTTTTAACTAATTGTGAGGCTCACAAGTACTTACTGTTCAACAGATTTTTTTCCTGTTTTTTTTTCAATAATGATTTCAGTAGACACACTGGAGGATTAATTAAGCTGTGAACAAAAGCTAAACTTCCTGATGACACAGACTAATTCTGGACAGTTAATCATTCGTTTAGGACAGCAATGCTCATTTGAATAGAGCCCAGATTTGCAGAATAATAACAGGTCACAATTTCCATTCTGATCAATGACCACAACATTCTTCCCAAGGTTAACTTTTTACAGCAGATACACCAAAATACCTGACTCTGTAAGTATCAGTTGCTATCTCTCATTGAATTCTAGGTTCAATGTTTTATCAAGCAAACTAGTTGATCCCTGTGAAAAAAAAAATTCATGGATATATATATACGACAGAATGTGATATTTATAAAAACATTTTAGTTGAAACTTAATTTCACTCAGCACCGATGTCACTCAGTAGCAAATTGAGCAGCCTTAAATTACGTTAGAGAATTTATACAATCTAAGGTTGCTTGATTTGGTGCCAAGCAAAATTAGGTTTCAACTAAAATGTCTTTACAATGATAATCACACACATTGGAGGCCATAATGCATTTGGTAAGATAATCTACCTCCATTTCTGTGAAGTTTTAGCAGTTCCTCTTATATTCTCTTTCTTACTTTAAGACTTCAGTTCCCTACTTCAAAGCTGTTAATAGTGTAAACTAATGACTGCATCAAAGCAATTTTATCTGAGGTTTAGTAAAAGAAGTGGAAAAGTCTTTGGTTTTAAATAGTGGGTAGAAGATATTTCATCAGCAGAATTGTTACCTTAAGAGGAAGAATGCATTGTTACAGATAGAGAAAGGAGGGAAAAAAATTATGCTGTTCATTTTTTTTATAAAAAACAAAATAACCAATTCAAATTTCAAATCTCAGGTTAGAGCAATAAGCAAAAGGCTGAGAAGTTGAGCTTATAACAACTTGAAGAAAAAAAATAAATAATTTTCCAATTAATATACACTGGATTTTTTTCTATCTAATATATATATAAATATTTCATTTTCCTGATTTGTGCTTGCGAAGTCACTTGTCTGCCTGAACCGAGCAGATAAGTACAAGGGTCAACCAAATCTAATGGCAGTCACAAGTTCAGTTCTTGGGTTGGGTAGTACAGAAAATTCATATACTCTTGTTCAAGCAACAAGTGACATGGCAAGCACGAATTAACAAAGTAAAATTATCTTAATCAAGATATCCTCTGGACCAGACAGTGGAATGAGAACAATCTATCCCCATGAATTGAATGAAGGATTCAGTTCTAAATTCACAGAAGGTTACCAACTATGACAGACAGCCAAGGTAGGATGGTGGGTACAATGACAAAAATGTGACTATAACAGCCAAAATGAGGACCCTGAACCAGTGTATAATAATGATAATCCTTCATCTCAGAAAATCAGAACAAAATTGAGCAAAGCTTAATAAATATGTAACAGCATTAGCTGAAAAGATTCTTACAGCCCAAGATGAACAAGAGGAACCAATTTTCCTTGTAAACTATACATTTCATTCAATGATGTTGCAGTGAATAGATCCCACTTGAGAAAACAATATCATCTGGTAAAGGAAGCAGATCCAAAGAATGTGCAACAGAAGTAAGAACAATTTTCATACCATTTCTGCATTGTAGGAAGAACTACAATGCACCCAGGCCATGAAAAAACAAAAAAAAACAAAAAACAAAAAAAAAACAGTCTGTATATAACTACAACGAAAGGGCAGTAATGGTGATTTTATTTTCCATATTGTGGACTATTGTTTACCTCTTGATATATGAAGAAATATCTATTAAAAACTAATTCTTGGATCAGTGCCAAAGTTCAATTATTTCTTACTGGGTCTATAGCCTACCCTTCACAACACGTCATTGAAATTGATTGAAATATTTTGGAGATATTGTGGACTAAGATGAATTAATGCATAAATATATAGGAGGGAAAAAATGAAAAATATCTTAATCAAAAATAATTCCTGGATCCACTGCAAAATTTAATCACTTCTATTGCTTTATTTCCTGTGGTAAATGTTTAGTAGAATTTCAAGTTCAATATCTAAGCTGGGTATATCAGTTAGCTCAGATAGGACTTCTTAAGAACAACAAAAACGGATTACCTAGAGGCAAAAAAAATCAGTGTAGCTTCACAAATCCTATTTTCCAAATTAAGGTTTTTCACCGCCACCCAAGAAGTCTTCAGATTTTATAGCTGATGTTCCATGTGACTACAAGATGTGAATTGATTTTTATTTCTTTAGATACTTTAATAAATGGTGTAGTGAAGAATTATAAGTGGGCATCCCTCAAAACTAAGTTTATCTAAAGAGTGTACTTTTCAGTCAATACTTGTAGTTTAATTTCATTAATACTTAACATCATTGTATAATAATAGTTATGAATAAAATAAATAATGCATAATGACTGGTATACAAAATGCAACAATCTATTCAATGATTTTTTTTGTACTAACATTCTTATTTTTGTTAATAGGTTATATTTTCCTTCCACATCTATGATAATACACCATGTACATTTGTAAAGTTATTTTATGTCAAGCACCATAAATCAAGAAAAAAAAAAATCAAGGGAGATAACATGATTAGTATATAATAGTTATGTTGAAATTTTATACAAGTTATGTACAATTTTATATAATTCATCATTTTTTATTGCATGAGTATACTAGTCTTGTAATATTTAGTGCCCTTCTAAAGGATTGAACTTTCAATTCCTCTTTGCCAATCTGTCAAATAATCAAAATGGATAAAGATGTTAGGTCCTACTGTCATTTCATTTCAGTCTCTCGGATGAATGGTCTCCGAGAACAACAGAGTGGAAAGATCGTTGACTTTACAAGTGTTCACTAAGTAAATAGACTGACAGAGTAGATTTGTCAAACCTCTAAGAAGGATTCTGGATACGATCAAACAAGCTCACTCCAAGAGAGAAATACTTTCATCCAAAACTCCCAATAGAAGAGTACCGCTTCTACAGAGGACAATTATTCTCCATGGAATCCCCAAAAGAAATCAAACGAACAATCACCCTAGACTGGCAAGTAGAGCAAATTTGATCTTCAAGAAAAATAAGATCCCACAAGTCTTGAAAAGAAAGGTCTACAACCAGTGCATCCTCTCGAAAGGCACCTATGGAGGTGAAACATGAAATTTAACCTAGAAATTTGGCTTCAAATCAAGAACAATGCAATTAACACAACGAATATCATATGAAACATCACAATATATCAGAGAATAAACAGGTATCAGAGGTATCCTAAAGGCCATTAGCAAAATAAAATTGCAATGGGCAGGCATGTTGCAAGGATATCAGGCAACTGCTATAAATTGAGATTCACAACATGGATCCCCTGAAATCAGAGGCTAAATAGCGAGTGGCAAAATGAATGATGGTGGGTGATCTAGACCATTCAGAATGTTTAGGTACTGTCACGCTTGTGAAAAATTGGCAGATCATGGACCAGGCCTTCATCCAACAACAGACTTCAAATGGCTGATGATGACAATGCCTATGTTCAGCTAATATCAGAGATGGGCCAGAGAATGCATCTGCTGAAACATAGTGTAAACAATGAAGATAGCAATTGAAAAAAATAATCGAATGATAACAATATCTCAGAATTTTAGACAAAAAGAATTAATATTTAAGGCCCCAGTTGTGTGTCCGAGACATGACTTTCCAAAAACAAATGGAAGAATTCATGAATTAAATAGAACAAAAAGTAATAAAAATGAGGAAATTCCCTGATATGAGATCATATTTTTCAAGAATATCTGACTCCATTGTGGTGGAACCGAGAGAAACAATTGGCAAAAGAAATTTACCTGATTATTGTGAACAAAAAACTATTCTCATAAATTTGTTTTTTTTCACTGTAAAACATGAATAAATAAAATAGTACTACACTTCAAAGGGTGTCTAACTTCTGCTTGTCCAGGGCACCAGGAGCCCGAGGGCCAACCCTGCTACTAGATCAAAAAGTAGGTCAAATTGTAACAGCTGTTCCACTAATACAAATATATGATTCACTATGTAAATACACTACTTTTTTTGCAAAGGTGAGTAGAAAAAAAGGGAAGAGTTAATGAGCTGAATATCATCAGTAGCAAAAAAAGAACCCTTAAACCTTTCTGCTGGTTTTGATAAAGCATAAAAATTCATAAAGAATGGATGTGCTTCCCATGACACTGTAACATCTAACTACTTTTTATCTTTGCTATTTTGTACTCTTCCAAGTAAATATCCATTAAATACCATTGGTAAACTTGAAGTTCTACTGTGTCAGTATGTTCACACAGTAATTCAAAATGTTTAATAAAAAGTATTGTTAACCAAAATTTTTGTATTCATTTTGTATTAAACTTGGAACCGCTAAAAAGCTTAGATGTACACTGGTTGGCCTTGGGTTTTAAAGCCATTACATTGTATGAAGTGGTTTAGGATTAAAATACCAACTGAAGGAAAATCTGATATGAAAATTATTTTCTTCCATTATATAGTAATAGAGATAATTGTTTGATTCAATATTTATATTTGAGAGGTCATACAATTAAATGAGAGGGGGAGGAAGGATCTAACATCAAGGAAAAAAATTCCTCAAATTTTTTTTAGAAAGTAACCTTTTCATCAATAAATTCAGTAATTAAGAAGTGAATGCCAAGAATTTTATCAAGTAAAATACCTCTTGCTTTGCCAACGTACTTAGAGATGGAGTTTTAAAGCATTGAAGAATCTGAAAACATGCGAGTGTAAGGGGCAAAAAAGTCATACTTGATAGAAAAATATATTGGTCATTTATATTTAGAATAATTTAATAGTTTAACTAATAAAAAAATTCCCAAATTGTTTATGATAGAAAGTATAAGGGAGATCACCTTGGTTGCAATTCAACAAAGTAGGCTCTCTTAGTCTGACTGGCAGACTGACATCTTGCAAATGATATAGCTCAGATGGTCAAGTTTTTAACCACCAGCGTAATTTTTTATACTTCTTATTGTGACAAATCTGAAATGAGATACATCACCATTCATTCATTGTAAGACCTATCGGAAACCAAATCAAATATAAAATAGAGCGAACAGAAAAAGTTTAAAATCCTTACAAAAAATTCTTGTAGTGGTTTTTGCAATTAACCCAAGTGAAGATATTAATGACACATGAACAATGTTTACTCAGCAGAGCACAAAAATTTGTTGCTTATTTACCAGGAAAGACAAAACTGGTCACAGATTGTGGAGAGCACAAATTCAGATTTATGGTCAGTGATCCTCAAGTTATTTTTTTCATGATCGCGGATTATTAAAACAATTCTTGAAGCTTTAAGGTATTTAAAAGGAGTAAGTGACTCAAGGGCAAGATCCTGAATATTATTCTACTTATGTGTACATGAAACAGCTATGCTTTAAGGAGAGAGTGCTGCCCTCGCAACCCAGAGACACAACTCCTTCACCCACCAGACACCACAACGAGATTCTAATTTATTTTATAATAAAATCTTTTTGATAGTTTTTATTAATATTTAACTTATTCAAATATTACTTCTACTGGAATTATTTAATTTCAAAATTTTCATACGGCTTTTATATATATATATATATATATATATATATATATATATATATATAGACAGACAGACAGACAGAGGCTCATGCCCCTCTTAAAATTACCCATGCCCCACCCTCTGAGGAGGCATTTGCTTTCCTGTTCAAAATCCACTGATTCAGAGTTATAAATTAGCTGAGTATCTAATAAACTAAGCAAATTCAACTTCAGTTTAACCTGGCCTCAGCATTTTTAATCAACAAAAAATACAGAATTTTCTATAGTTTATTATATCTGACAGTTTTTCAACTGTCAATTCCCTGCAATCGTCGTATATATGTGTAAGACGAAAATACAAACACATAGACAGCACCTGTCTTTAATTAGTACATCTTGATTTATTATGTGCTCATTAGTGCTAATGAAATGCTCAGATTTACTGGAGGGTAAATTACCAGTAAATGCTTATTTCCTCTGAAAGTAAGATGCAACAAGTTTTACTGGGTTACATGGTATCACCAGCAGGAATTCCGCAGTATATCAATTAATGTGGCCTAAAAACTGGAGATATCTTAGCTTTAAAAAAATATATTTGTCTTAAAAGAAAAAAGTCAAATTATAGATAAAAATAAGTATTTAGGAATTCATTAGGTGAACTGAGATAAGTTACAGCTGTTTCCTGTGGATGAAGAAAAAAAAAAATGAAAATTCATTCGTAAGAAGGGAAAAATAGTTTGAAATAAAACCCTGCAATGTTCCAATATTTGCAATCTAACAGAACAAGCCAATAAAATAAAGAACAAATGCTATTCATTTTTATCAGACAAAGTATTGTGAGCTGTAATTAATTACTAATTACCGTCATCTAATTTCAGTAATTTTTCTTTACCACAACTTAACTCTGATTATCAATCTATGGCATTGAGTAAACAGCATAAATTAAAAATAAAGAATAAGCTCCCAGCAAGTTTCAAATTCACGTCTTTTGTCACATGGAGGGGGGTAAAGATTAATAAAAACATAAGAGTTAAGGAGAGAGAAGAAAATTGAAAGATTGAGTGAAAATATGACAAAGGATTATGAAGAGGTTAAACAAGAAATAGAAGATTCGGATGAACAACATAGAGATAAGAAAAGGGGAAAATAGGAAGAATTTATGAAAATAAAATGGATGAAGAAACAAGACAACCAATTGAAAAGGATGAACACCAAAATAAAAAAGAATTTAATGAGAAAAGAAAAAAGAATTTAATGAGAAAAAAAAAAGGGGGATGACTCCTGATATTTCAGTGAAATAGATTATACGGAATAAAAAAAATCAGAATAAAATCTATGCACTCATCCAAATTCAAATTCACAATTTAAAAAAAAATTGAATTACTTATTTTGTTCAAATTCAGTTGAAATAGTCAAACTGCAGTGTTGACATTCTGGACTGAGGCCTTTTGACCTAACAATTGTAACTTGCAGTAGTCTATTCGACATTGTCACCGTAAAGAAGTAAAAAGATGTACTCTTCTCATGTACTTATTACCACTTGGCAACACTTCACCCATATTTACTGGCAAAGCAGAAAATGCTTTTGGTCAACTAAAGCCACTAGTCAACACTACGAAGCTATAGGACTTGACTTTAAAGTAAAAAGAGTCAGAGGTGATACACTTAGGTCAGAGGTGATGAAAAAAAAAAATCTTTCTACAGCTTCAAATAAGTGCTCAACAATTCCAACTAGAAACAATTTTTCTTTCATTTTATTTACAACATTTATGAATTTGGCTCCATAGTACATCAACTCCTGTAATAGTTACATGGTATCCAACAAGTTGTTTCAATTAGATTAATCAGAGCCAGTTCTAGGGTCCCTTGTGCTCCAGGCAAGCTGAACTTCTGCAAGTAAGTATTATCTTATTCATTTATTTTTTACAGTGAGAAAAATAAATCTGAGAAAAAAGTGTTGAAAAAGTTCCAGCACAGCATCAGAGTTTTAGATCTTATTATTGCTGTTTTTATCCCGTTTAATTTGTTCATTTTCTCCCATTAGGAAAGTCATTGTCTCTGCAGACATCCCCTTGCACTTGGCACCCGGGGTGACTGCTTATGTTGCCAGTGCTTTAGGCCAGCCATGACAGGATCAATTGTCAAAAGGTCCATCTCGTTTTCAGCCAGAAAGACTGAAGTAGTACAGAGTAGATATTCAGGTTTGCTTTATGGTTCTTTCAAGTTAAATACATACCAGCCATTCCTGCTGGGTCATCAGTCCAAAAAAGCCCAGGCTTATTACTTGCTTTGGGTTGGGATGATGTGCTCCAACAGAGACTTCCCAATCACAACTATCACCAAGAAAACAACATTATATCATGGCACTTACAATATCAGAATACTCAACATGCATCTAACCAATCTTGAAAATGAAATCACAAACATCCAAAGGGACATTATCGGTATGAGTGAAATAATACCTGGAGAGGAACTAAGTGAACTAAAAAGCAAACATCTTTACAACTATGGAGAAGAGAAAGTAATACTAAGTGGAGAAGGTTTTTCTATCAATAAGGAACCCAAGGACGTTAGATTTTGAAGCTGTCTGGAACCACATAGCCAGTGTCACCATACAACTCCCAGAGAGATACAAACTAAACTTCATTCAAGTCTATGCTCCCACAGTCAATCAAAGAGGAAACAAACAACTTCTATGATGACTTGAACTCCATACTTGAAGATACTAGAAAATACTTCATTATAGGTGACTTCAATGCACAGGTAGGACAAGGAAATGAACGTTGCGTCAGCAATTTCGGATTTAAAGTACAAAACAAAGTAAACATCTTGTAAATTTTACAAATGCTAACGGGTTCAAAATCATGAACACCAAGGGGAAAAAAAAAAACAAACCTAAAAATGGACTTGGAAGAGCCTCAATGATGAAACTAAAAATGAGAGACTACATCCTAGCAGACAAAAGTGACATAGTCAAAGATATCCAAGTCCTTAATAAAGTCAACGTAGGAAGTGACCACAGGATGGCAAGACGTGAAATCCAAAAAGAGCTCACTCGATCCTTCAAAGTTGAACTGAAAAACATGATCTTACCAAACCAAAAAAGAACGACATCAAGATCAATGAATTCAACAACAAAGTAACAGCTTTTCTCATTGGAGTCGTCACTATGTTTAAACCAAAGAGATCACAAACCATCAGTAAAATTTCAAATGAAACCAAGAATCCCATGGAAAAATGCAGAAATCTGAAGCCACCAATAACAAGAGAAAAGTTTGAAGCAACCAAACAAAAAACCATCCAAAAGAAATGAAACAAAATAAGATATATGACAGCAATCAGCGAGACAATTCCCCAAAAAGGTTGGGTTTCAAAGCTATTAGATAAAACTCCCAGTACAAGCTGGAAATAAATAACTAGTGTACTCTAAGAAAATGGAGACCCAACATCATCTAGGTCCTAAATCGAATCAATGCAGGATGCAACCACAGACCAGATTGTCAAACATGCCAAAAAATTCTAACAAAAGCTCTACTACTCCATATAAGGAATACAAAACAATGAACAGGATGTTCAAGTTCAAGGATTTTTCAGAAATCATGCCATGGTAGGCGAAAGAAGCCATCAAACAAGCAAAAAAAGGAAATGCCCCCTGACCAGATATCATCATTGACACTCAAAAAAGCTAAAAAAAAAAAAATATCAGTAGGAAACTAGCCATTCTATTCAACTAATGACTCAAACAGAGTAGAGTCCCAGATTTGAACACTGCAATCATAATGCGTTTATATCAATAAAAAATTAAAAAAAAAAACAAAAGACTGTAACAGTTTCTTTTGCCAAGGGGTTCCAGTACCAAAGTGATCTTGCCATAACATATCTGTCCCTAATACCAGGATGGTGATGTATTTGGTATTTGTGACTGAACTCTGTTCTTGGTAACATGGGTTTACTTTGATTATTTTAATGATTTAGAATTAGTTTAAGTGAAACAACAATAATTGGAATGATCAAATGAGACAAATAAAATTTACAAAAGTAAGTATCATAAATTTTACTCATCTCATTTGATTGTTTTCAGTTATGGTCTTCTTTGAGATCAGAATGATTCTTCTTTGACTTTATGGTAGCAAACATAGAAATACTAAAATTCATAGTATTTCAATAGTAGCAATACCATACTTCATCAGCAAGTTCAACTTTTGGTGACACGGTGTCCTTTGAAGATAAGATCTCTTTCAAAAAGAAAAGCTTAAAAAGACCAACACAGGGAATACTTTGACCACATGTTTCAATGAAATAAGGAGATTTGTGAGATGTATGTCTGGTTGGGGGGCATCGAAAAAAATCTCCAAGCGAATAACTTTATGCTCCTTTTGTTTATCAATGTTATCTAATATTTTCATATAAGAGGTTTCCCCACTGGCCCCACATGCTGGACCAGCGCAAAGGTTTCATGCACCCTATCTGCGCCCCTGGTTATATTCTAGAGACCATTATTTTTAGTTTGGAGTGGGGCGCAGGAACTTTTGATACTTGAGCGACTGTTCAATGGACAGACTGGTCTTGATTCTTCCCATGTTCAGAGAGACCAATACGTATCAGCATTTTCATGAATGCTTTTGGTATGCCACTCGATATCGTATTATAGACAATTTTAGAAAAAGCGAGGAGAATTTGGATTTATTATGAAAACACCAAAATTCATACTTATCTCATAAATGGCAATTGTTGTCTTTTCCATGTCAATTTCAGCAATTTTCAGGTGTGAAGTTATAGCATCATGGTTTAAGACAAAATCATCTTTTGAGATATATGAAGAGAGGTGCTTTTTTATGTGTTCAGGGCTCACATCTTTCAGGTGTGCATCATCATGAAGAGAGGAACTTGATGATTTTAAATTTCCTAGAGGTAGATATCGCCGAATAAGAAATTTCGGCTTATCACTGCAAAGACGGATCATGCAGCCATTTTGATGCGGGCAATTTAAAATGGCTAGGTTTTTCTGTCGTTTACATTATGTAAGTTTTTTTTAGTCTTTAAAATCGCAAGTGCATTAGAAATGTAACCCTAAGATCATTTTATCGATCACTTTTAAAATTCAGAATTAACGTTAATACATAGGAAATGAAATTGGCGCTTACTTGACAATTAAATCTACTAAATAGCCATTTTTGTTTCTAAATCTAGTTACTTTCAGACATAAAAATGGCTCACATCAAAACGGTTACATGATGCGTCTTCGGGAAGATAGCAGAAATTGTTTATTTGTAGAGGGTAGAGAGCAAACTGGTGTGTCACAGACAATTTATTTATTTAATTTAGGTCTAAATTTGTTTTTTTTTAATCTTATAAATACATAGTTTTTTTTTTCCTCAAGTTATTTGTAGATTTTATTTTAAAAGTTCAAATGTAAAAACGGGAACGCGGTTTCGTTTTTTTTTTTATAAATTTTACTTAATTTCCCATGATATATTTTATGGTATATTATCAACGTTGAATATTATTTGGTTATATTTTAAAATCAAATAATCAACCCAAACGGTATACTTTTGCAGTCCAATTCAAACGGTTGCGAAAAAGGCGACTGAAGATAGTTGAATTTCGACACGAAATAAAAAAGGTAAGAATCACCAAAATTATGTTTAAAAAAATGGAAATGAGAAATATACTTTTAATTGTTTTAATTGCCATCTTTAGTTGCACGAATTATATAGATTTGTTTTACTTTTCAGCGAACTACTTTATTTAATTTTCTTTTACCAATAAGAGAAAATGGTTAAATAAACCAGTACGTTTTTTTTGCCGAAAAAGGAAACAAAATATCAAGTGAGCAATAATTATATTCATTTTACAAAAATGCTTGATTTTTTTTACTATCATGCAATTCTCGAATTTATTCATTTTGTTGAAACGAAAACTAACTTTGTTGAGAATGACTCGAGCTTAGGAGAAAAACTTCCATCAGTTCGTTTTATGACACTATTGTCTTGAAATATACTTGCTTCTTTATTATAAAGTAACATTTTTTTTCCCTCCATTCCAATATTAAATTTCCTTGGCTTAGCAAGATTTTTTCACTCTCAAACTTATTGTATTCGTTTATGGGAGGGTTTCGAGTGTTTTCTTTGACCAGGGAATAAATGGAAGGAAAAAAGTTTTATAGAAGGTGTGGAAGTAATATGAAAGGTTTTTAATGTAACTAACAAAACAATTTTGTGTACATCAAAAGATGCGCTTACGGTGTAAAAAAAAACTGAATGCTTAGAAAAACAACTTCAAACAAAAAACATCGATTGAAAATCACTATTTTTTTTCCACTTACCTAAATATCAATAACCTAAGATTAAGTCAAGTCATCTTCAAATTCATGTGCCATCCATTTTTCTTGAATTTTTTCCTATTTTTGTCTTGAAAAGAAACCACATTTTGGAGAAGAAGCATACGACCGATATTTTTCTCACTCTCTTCCATTGGAAAGAAAATATGTCGTCTGCTCTTCTTCGTTAGAGACGCGACACATCACGTGATATGACGTCACATGGCGTTTTTTTTTGTTTTTTTTATTTCGTGGCATACAAGAACAGAGTCTGTTCAAAACCTGCGACGTTGTTCATTGTAGCAACAAGTTAATCCCCGTTAAATTGTCAGGAACGAGAATAAGTAATCATTGCAAGACGAAAAATATCGTCTGGAATGCAGTATAATTCTTTCGGAAATGAAAAAAATATAAATATTCATATAAAGACATGTGTAAACATTGAAAAAAACACGACCATTTGCTTCAATGAAACAAAGGAAAAAGAAAAGATAGAAGAGACTCTTTGCAAGGATTCTTATTTACCCTTTATTTTATTCATCTTTTCTCTTATTTTTTTATTTTTATACTCTTCTCTGAATAAAAAAATTGTCTCATTTCACTTTGCTTTTACACAACCAGTGAATAGCTAAAGATCCTTTGCTCCAATTCTTGAATACTTTTAAATTCAGCTTTTGCCATAGTGTTGTCGTTTCCTCTGACTTCAAATACACTCTCTTCCTATCCTACTCTCTTATTAAACTACCAAATTTTAAGGAAGCCAAATTCTTTTTTGCTATCTTTCTATCTTCATTTTCTTTTTTGTTCCTTTCTATTTTTTTGCCCACTCCCCCTCTCCTTTCTCCTGGATGCTTTCAAACTTTATCAGTTAGATCTGAAAGGAAGTGAATTTGGCTTTCATAGACCTTGCAACATTCACAGATTCTAGTAGTAGTAGTATTATGATAAGAGTTAGAGGAATAATTTTTTATACTCAGTGATATCTAATTCCCACTTCCTGCACCAGACATCAGTTTCCAACAAATCCCATTTCATTAAAATGCATGGTCAAAGAATTCCCTTCTACTATGTACTGACATAAAGATCTTTAGTTTATATTTTCTTTTAAAGAGAAATCTCTGAAAGACACTATGTCACCAAAAATTGAATTCACTGATGCCTAAAGTTCGGTGTTGCTACCATAGTTGAAAATCAAAGAAGAATCATTCACCGGAAACAATCAGATGAGACAAGTAAAATTTATCATACTCACTAGAGGAAAAAAAAAATCTATCACTTCAAGATAGAAACTTTACAAACCTTTTGTTTAGTGATGTTGTCTGATAATATCATAAAAGATGTATTCCTACTAGTCTCATATGCAGGGTCTGTGCTAGGGTTTCATGCACCCTAGGGGATTGGTTAAGGTTCGTCTAATGAATGGGCTGGCCCTGATTCTTCCAATATCTGAGATACCAGTTTGTAGCAGTTTTTGCGGATGCCTTTTGAAGGTCCCTGGATGTGCTATTGTATTATATTGACAATTACAGTGAGTAAACAGCTTACATAGGTTCATTATGGTGAAAAACACCTACAAAACCTTCCCAGATCTTATTGCATCAAGAGAAATCTAAACACATAAAATATAGATATTCTTATGCATCTACAAATGGAAAATGGAAAACATTTTCATTTAGAAGAAAATGCTTTTGCATGTTGATTTTTTTGGACTAGTTTCCCTTGTTTGTTGTCTTATATTTCAGCCACTGAACCATTTGGGAATCCACTGCCACTTTTTTCAGGGGAGTGGGGACAAAAGGATATATTTATAGAAATATTCAGAATATAACTTAGCAGCAACCTTGTTACCAGCAAAGAATACTACCATCCTTTTATATTGGAACATTGAGTCAAGGTTAAATAAAACAATTATACATCACCATTATTGACTAAGTTCTAACTTTCAAACTTCCTTGCCCTAGATAAGAAGACATGATTCAGGTGGGGAGGGGGGGTCAAATAAAAACATGGAGGGGCAACAAACACTCGAGAGAATGAAATGATACAGGTAAAGGGTGAGAGAAGAGCAGAGGCATGAGATAATGGATGATCATAGTTGTCAACATCCATGGAATTTTCACGAGTTCAACTAGTTTAGGTATCAATACTGAATATTTTTCAGAGTTCAGTTTTTTTTTTTAAATGTTTGATGGAGAGAAATAGTATGTCTCAATCATTACTGATTGTAAACAGTTCAGGTGTTACTTAAGTGATCCGTTCATCATTTGAAACATTTTTTTTAACCAAGATCTTATTTTCATACTTTACCAATGCTATTTCAAAATATAACCATTTTTTTTCTTTTTTTAACAGATCAGTTAAATCTTTTGAGAGGCTAATGGTAAAAGAGAACACCCCCCCCCCAAAAAAAAACAGTGTAGAGAGGAGAGGGGTGGGCATCCTTCAGCATAGCCCTCTGCCTCTGAACAGTCGAATAGAAAAAGGTCACTCACCAACATCAGGGCTGGTAGCTGACGCTGTAGGTAAATCACTGGTAGATTCCACACTGGCTAAGAGGTCATTAGCATCAGGTAAATCCATGTTAGCCTCCTCTCCAGCAGCTGAAAAAAGGAAAGGAAATGGTTAGGAACAAACAAATTGAGGGAATATTAATCTATTCTATAATTTGTAACGTGTTTGTCTGTCAGTTATATTCCCATCAGTCACACAATTAGTTTGAGTCTTTTACCTAAGATATCAAATTCAAAACCAATTACAATCAACTATTCATTTTTTGACTCATTTCTTTCATTGAAACTCCCAGAATGTCACTTGTGATCCATTCTGTTTAATATTGAGCATAGAATAATGATGATCTGAGAGTTGTGATAAAAAGCAACTGAAATTAGGATGAATGAAATAAATGACAATACTTCATTCAAGAAACTTGATTGAATCATATCAGATATGAAGACAAAGCAAAAATCAACAATCCTGGTAGAGATTTCTAAGTATTAGACACAAAAGCAATACCATCAAGTATATAGATAGATATTCATTAGGCTTAACTTGAGCATGGATATACTCAGTAAGGACTCATTACAATAAAGAATGCTGTTTGAGACTAAGTTTCTAGCCATCACTGTACAGCAAGTGTCCAATATGTATGTAACAGTATCAAACAAAAATCTTTTTATGATATTTAAATATCTCTTAGTACAGCATTCACTAGAGTACAGTTTATGATTTGAACATGTAAGTTCAGTTGGTGTGGAGTGGTTATAATTCATAAGTGTGTTTATCACTCATTCGAGTAAAGTTTAATTTCTTTAAAATCTTTCATGTGTTATCTAAAAAAATGCATTCTTTGTTCAACTACATGACAGAAAATAGTACCATATTTGGAGTTTTTGGCAAAGAAAAATACAATAAGGATGATTTATTCAAAAGTTATTTTGGATAAAAATCAAAATTTGGAATAAAAACAATATTTTCTATTCCCTTGTCTACTGCTCAGAACTTGGTGTCAATACATTATCCTAGCCCCTCTTGAGATTATAATCTCATGATTAATGTACAACATTTCATTATATTTAATCCTAAGGGGCAATTTTTGAGTTGATTGCAAACCTACAGACTGAAATAAAGTAAAATGAGATATATATAATGAAATTATAAAACAAACATCAGAATAATCATATAGCTGTCATTTATCAAATGATGAAGTATACAATATATAAATAAATGAAATAATCTGAAATACTTACAGTTGTGTATTATACATGTAACTTATGTTTTGCACCAGTATTTTAACAATATCATAAAACTTCTTCAAAACATATTTCTATGCCTCAGCATAGAAAAAAATCTCATCTACTTATAGTACAATTTTCTGTATCTTTGGTCAAAATAAAAAAAACAAATCTGTTTTATTATATCTTCCAACCCTCAAAATAGATTTGTCATAAATCATCACACCTGCAGCATTTACCTTACTCTATATTCTCACCTAATTTTATATCAGTCTTTTTCATTACATCAGCCAATGAATTCGGAGAGATATTTGTATTTGGTTGTGACCAATATATCTCCAAAAGTACTTTGGATTTCAATGAAATTTTATGGAAGGGTGGGAAATGGGATAAGGAAGAGTTAGTTGAATTTTGTGAGCAGATCCAGAAATTTTCTTTTGAGAGAGACTTTTTTCATACATATATGTATAGTCATGACTATTCATAGAGAAAATCTCCTAAACTCCTCTATAAATTTCAATGGAATTTTGTGGGAAGCCGGAAAATAGGCTACGGAAGAAGGGATTACATTTTGGTTAAGATCCATGCACAATATCCTCCCAAAAGTATCTCCATAAGTTTTCAATGAATTTCAATGGAATTTTGTGGAAAGGTCACATAATCGCATTTAAACTTTATATTCTATGCCTCATTGACCTTATGGTTCTTGTTCTAATAAAACGTCAGGCATCCTGCTTAGAAATTTTCTCACATTTGTACAGCATGCTTAATACAGCCTCAATCTCAAATCCCTTGAATATGATGTGAAACGCTTGTATAATTGAATCTCATGAAGATGGTGCATGATGGCCGTGAAGTTGAAAGCACTGTGTACGAACTTCAGACTGGTGCCCTCGGGAAAGGCATGAATCAACCTCTCTCTCCCTCCCTCTATGGGTGAAATAATATGAGGGTTAATAAGTGATGACTTTGGGTGCATGTTGCCTCTATTTCATGTACAGAAAACTGGAACAGAAACAGAGAAACTTGTGATATATAGACCCTGAACTACTATGTCAATGTAAAGGTAAAGGTTGTACAAATATGAATTGAATGGCCTTTTGCTTGGGATTTCAGATTGTATTTAAAAACCATGTTTTACCGAGTCATATTATTAAACAGGGATAAGAAAAACAGTTTTTGAAGCATAACATAATTGAGTACAATTACATTTAGCAGAGGGTAGGACTTATTATTGCATAAATACATAAGATTGGAAGCAATGCATAGTCAGGTGAGAATCCAGGTAGAGGAGGGGAGTCTAGAAAGTTCCTGCATGGACAAAGCAAAATTTTTTTTTTTTTTTTTTTTTTTTTTTCTTTCTAATATCCAGGAGGTATTTTATAAATGATAAAAAGAATTTTAAAAAGTGAAACAAATAATCTGAAGTAATAAATTATCTTTAAAAAACAAACATTTATCATTTTGTTTTTCATCTAATGTAAGTAAAATGTCTTGGTTTTATTTTTCATAAATTTTTTTGATTTTCAGTAAATTTCTTTTCTAGCTCAACTTTTTTGCCAATTCAATTCTACTGTTAAAAACTGATGATTCAAAGTAAAAAAAAGAGGTTGGATTATGCATTACTTCGCCCCCTTTTTTTTATAATGTTTGGAAATCTTCCCTTTTCATGTATTTCTTTGTAAAAATAATTGTTTACATTTGGACCCTTCCCCAGCCCCAAATCCTCAACCCAACCCTGAAAGTATAATAGAAATAGCGAGGAAGAAAATTAAAGCGAAATTAGGTTGAGAGAGAGAGGATTCCAGGAAATGGGTGGATTCATTGCTCTACCACAGAGCCATGTTGATAAGGCTTTCCTTTCACAGTCAGTGTGAGAAGTTATGGTTTGAAATAAATTGGCTCCATGAAAAGAAATAGGGAAGAAAAAAGAAAAAAAAAAGGAGATAAAAACAAACATCAAGGAAGACATATTGGGTTTGGAAAGTTAATAAAATACAAAATCAAAAATGTCAGTCAGGGGTTGTTTATTGCTTCCTGTTTGTCAACATTCAAATAAGTAAGAAAACCTATCTCGACAATCAAACACGATTAATTACAATAACATTCTGCTCGTTTTTTTCTACCTGCTTTCAAATGTTATCCTTTCAGCAATAACAAGGGAAAGGCGAGGTAGTTCAATAAAAGGGAAGGAAGGAAGGAAGGCAGAGAAGAAAGTTGGGTAGTTCAATTAGAGGGTAGGAGGAGAGAGGATAGAAAAGAAAGGTAGTTTTAATGAGAGGGTCGAAAGAGAAGACAGAAAAGAAAGGTAGTTTTAATGAGAGGGTCGAAAGAAGACCGAAAAGAAAGGTAGTTTAAATGAGAGGGTTGAAAGAGAAGACAGAAAAGAAAGAAAAGAAAGTTCAGAAGTTTAATAAGAGGGTGGGAAGATTTTTACGTACAACACTTTGATAGAAACATGGTCCTGAAATCAAGATAAGGGAGATAATAAAAACAGGTAATGGGTGAGAGGAGCAGAAGCATGAGATAATCTTAGTTATCAACATTTGTTGAATTTTAGTAAGTACTTATGAATATTTGAGAACTATTTCCTGTATGATAATACTCAAGACGTATCTTTAACTGTACCACCTTTAAACAGAGAATACTGTTGAATAACCAAGATAAAACAATGGTGTGTGTGTGTTTCAAGGGAATATGAAGGGGAAAAAATTCTTCAGAGTCAAATCTGATGAAATCTAGAATTGGTGCTCTATAATCAAAACCTTTAGTACATCCATTTACAAAATCTTTGATACTTATATAACACATAAAAGTGCTTTTATGATATAACAGAATTTATTTACATACAAATATGAACGAATGCATGTATAAAGATAACTAGATGCACATGAATACATATTTACCCATATAAACAGGCATTTTTAATTAATTCAGGCCATTTATACAGGCACAGATCTAAGGTGTCCCAACCAACATCCACGGGTTATATTCCAGTGAACATAGATATTTAATAATGCTTACAACTTAAACAAAGTGATTGGCCTGGTTATTTCATTTAACAAACTTTTTTGTTAGTTTTTATAGTGAAGAGCAGAGAAAATGGAGACAAAAAGTCACAGATTGAGACGAGGAATATAAAATAAAAGTCAGAAAGCACTCAGAGAGCGCACATCTTTCCTAACTCTCTTGTCACTAAAAACTGAATGAAAATCAATTTATATATGCCTACGATGCAGAGGAGGTAACAGTAAGAAAATAATTGGATCTGTCCCAAAATTTAATCAGTCCTTCCTCAGCCTATGGACCACTCTTCCATGAAATACCATTTGAAATTCATTGAAAAATTCTGGAGGTGTGTGAAAAAACACTAGTGAATACATAATTCTCAAAGGAAAAAATATTCCTGGGATCCACCCATTATTTCAACCAATTCTTCCTCATCCTGTGAAGAGCGATTCATTGAGAACTTTTTGAAGCCCTAAATTGACCTGTGTTACCTTCTAGTAACCTATTAGGTCAGTGTCACCTATGCAATGGTATCCTCAGATCAAGTTACCCTAACGGACCAATTTTCAGACCTCAGGGTCGAGCTGTTCCCCCCAGCCATAAGACACATACCACCAACCAAGCAAAAACTGCAGGCATTATATTAATAGATATTAAACCTGTGATAATGAAGATTGTTATACAAAGTGCAGATGGAAAGGTTCAGCTGATATTTGAGAGGTGGGTGGAAAGACATTAATACTGAGGGGAAAAAAAAAGTCAGGTTAACCAGGTCCTTGGGATTAACACAAGTTAAAAAACAAATTAATGCGATTAGGATTAGACAAGATTATCCCAACAACAATTCTCTTTGACAAAAGAAAAAAAAAACGCTCAGATATACTCCATTCATCAATATCTTATATATTTTGACATATAAATTTGTTTGTATTACTTTTTCAAGCTATTATTATGAAAGGACTAAAACAGTAAAATATGTATAAGAAAAATTGATTTGGTTCAACAAAAGTAAAAAAAATAGAAATAAAAAATAAAAAAATAAAAAACCCCAAACAAACAAGACATGTTTTTCTCTTATTTGAAAGTTTTTTTTCAGAAGCATTGGTAGAACAACAATTATCTGATAATGGTGTATACCAGAGGTTGACAAACTTTTTTTAATGAGGCATAGTTGAATTAGAAATATTCATATGTCTAGTGCGCCCAACTAAGTAAATGATACAATGATCATATAAGCTTACTTCAAAAATTAGATAACTTATATCTATATACCTGCTCAAACTTTCATGTACTATTAATCAAGACGAAATTATGAAATTCTTTGGGACAAACTATTGTTCAGTTGTGGTTCAAATTTTGTGTATCTTACTAGAATAGCAGGAATACCAAGTGTGAAAACAGTTTAGATATAAATCATTGATTTGTTTTTTTTCAAATTCTAAATGATTTGGAAATTATTCAGCAGGTGATGTGTTAAATTATTTTAAACAAATGTCCAACATTTTTATTTTATTGAGTATGGCTTTTGTCACTTACACCGCCATGAGTTTTTTTTCAGATACTACAGAAGATTTCCACCCCAAGGTATACAGTTAGCAAAGGGTATTTTATAAGTATTTTAAATAACTCTTAGAATCACAGCCGCCAAAATATCGCCTGACTGCAAAATCCTTTAAAGAATGGGGAGGACGATAGAAGTGGGACCAAAACAAATATGAGTATGTCCACACAAGTGAAATCTGAGCAGAGAAAATGACCAACATCCCTCTTCCCTATAAGGAGCTTTGTAACTGTGTTATGTCAATCACAACAGAAAACTTAAAGAATTGATCCAAGGGTTAGTTTCTACATTTACATACAGCAGGTGAGAAAAGAAAACAGAAATGATTGAAACACATCAAGTAGACTCTTGCAGGTATTGAAATGGAAGTAAATTACACCTAAATGATTTACAACTTACAAGTCAACCTAATGCAGGATTTTACGCAGGGTAGGTGCGTCCAAATAGAAAAGAAAAAATATGTAAAAAAAAAAAAAAAAGAAATACATACATGGAAATTTTTTTTAAAAATCTAACATCAATGTTTTCAAAGTTAATTTATAATCAAGTATAAGATTTTTCCTTTATTCAGACATTTGACAAAAAGTATTTATTTGTGCTTTGGCCAAGCTGAGGTGTGTGGATCCTTTGAGCCCAACAGCATTGTACCTTATAAGTATTTTAGATTGACAATCAAGTAGAATTATTCTATTGTTTTCTATTGCAGTGGCTATAATGAATAATAGAAATTAATATATTTTCTTAGTTTTGATAAATAATTCAAGATTGGGTAGGGTAAGATCTAAGGGGCATAACTAGTTTTATGAAGGTATGGACTAGAGAGCTGAAATCATCCTATCTTCTGTGGGTCTTACTAGAGTAGGACGAGGCATGAAAACAGGATAATTTCCAAAATGCATAGATAGGACATTTCTTTGATAAAATAATTGACTTTGTGAAGAATGTAATGTTTGTCTAAACACCTCCTTGAAATAGCTTCATCTCATTTCTATCATCTTTTAATATGAAAATAAAATTATTTTGTAGCAGTTTGTTTTAAAGGGTGTACATAGGTACATAATCTATTTTAATAATGAACAAGGGGATTTTCTGTTTTTCTATCCATAACAATAGACTCTTCCACTTGAACAAATTGAGTCACTTTATTAAAAGTCCAGATGAAACTGATAACAAATGAAAATATTTATTCACACCATTAACAGCTTCAAGGAAGTGAACTTATAAGTTTTATTGTATGTAAGAGAATGAAGAAACTGCTAAAAATTCCATCAACATGGGCAGATGTTTTAAGCAAACGCATTATGACCTTTACTATATGACCAATATATTGATGTGGACTATAATTCATTCGGCAGTATCAGAGTGAAGAGAGGATTTTGGAAGGCCATATGGTGTACAAATGAAATTTCTTCATTTAATATGATACTTTGTTCACAACTAACATCAGAGCCAGTCTTAGGAGCTGCGGGCCCAATTGGAAACTTTTTGCCGGGCTCCTGGGAGAGCAATCAAGGTCTGTAGAATCTTGCAGATATGAATAGATTTTATTAATGACTATACATTTCTATAGAACAATGGAAAGAAATCGAAAAGTGCCCTTGAAAATTTCAGAGAAATACATTTTTACGCCATTCTGTAATTGATTAATGATGATTTGATTAAATCAGAATAAAAATAATTCAACAAATAAACAGAATAAATAAAGTGGTGAATCTTTAAGGATTCAGAAGAAATTAATATTGTTGCTGTTCGTAAAAAACTGGAATCAATGTGTTTTGTAGATCCAACAACACTGGTGTGGGGCCATATTGGCCTAAAGCTGGCCCTGACAAACTATATATATCATTAGATTTCTTTCTAAAATAAATGATCTCATAGAAATTCAAATATAAGTGAATTCTTTCACAAATAATAACTAGTTACAACATAAATAAAACCTGATACAGAGAAATTCAAATTGACAGTCAAGCAAATTTCCCGCCTACATACACATAACCTCTGAGACTCCTTGGACGTACAGAAACTTTGGGATAAATACATAATTGAAGTATACTGGGATATGTGTGTCACAAAAGATAAAGCAAATGAGATTCTCCCAGCTATTATAACTGCAGACAATGACGTCATCATAACATGAAACCCACACTGAAATTAATTTGTATTACATGACTGAACAGGAAAGACGTGTAGGTGAATTGATCAGCTAATTCTGTGTTTATCATCCTAAGGACAAGTAGTCATTTTTTTCATATTATTTCATATTTAGTTTTATGATTGATTATTATGTGAAAGTGTAATAAGTGAGAAAAACAAATTTTAGTTAGAAAGTGTAGATCAAAACTTTCAATATAAAATTCTTCAGTTTTTAGGTTGGTCTGCCAGGCTATTCATGTATGTATGTACGTACGTACGTATGTATGTATCATGCATACATACAGGTAGTACCAATGGAACTAGAGGGCTGAAAATTTCAACATTTACTTATGCTCATGTCTAGAAAAACGTTTTGTTTTTGTTTTTTAAAATCCCCACCATCAAATAGGCTGGGGGGGGGGGGCATTTGCAATGCAATTTTACACTAAATTGATCCCTAGATTGAGTCCAGCAGCATTCACATTTGTTTTTTTTGAAAATTCAGAGTTGTTTTTAATGATTACTGCCCAACAAAAGACAAAATTAACTTATTCATTGATTACTCCTTTTTTCCAATTTTTTTTAATTGATCACCCCCAACACTGAAAACTGCAAAAGCATGGTCGCGAGACTTTCTACTGAGTAACAGAACAGATCTGTTCTTTATAAATCTTTACTTATTGGTGGTGTGGTAAATTATTTTTAATTCTATTTTTCATTTCAGCACCTGGGACAGCTTTTTTTTTTCCTATTTTAAATTCAGGCATTAAGCATCTTTATAGGTTAGTCTTTAGAAGGTTAAAGTAGCACAGCCAAGCCTGGTTCTAATTCACCTGATGTAATCTGCAAGAGTGAAATCATAAAAACACTAGTATACCTGGTGAAAAATGACAGCAGATATGAAATAAGTATTTTGTAAAATCCTTACTATTATCAAGTTTTAATACAAGAATCTTTAAATATATTTACTTACGAGGTACACAAACTGTAAAAATGAAATGAATTAGGCCCAATAAATCAGTAGTCAATGAACAAAATTTTCATAGCAACATTAATGAACTTACTTATTACCTCTTTTTCCTCAAGTGACAGATTTCAAGTATTACAGACAAAAATATACAAATACATGCAACATATTATTATAGTAGATTAATTGGGAGATCAGTAAGAGATCTAAATGTAGGTTCAAATTACATTGCAGGCTATTTTTGCTAAGGTCTTTTTCTAAATTTAATTGTATCTTGGTTCAACATGGTTATGAAAGTTAATCTGAGATCAACCTAAAATCTAGTGTATAATCAGATTGAAAATTGGTTTAGAGAGGCTTTACTGGTTGCAGAGATTTTCAGAGATTAACATTGGTCGAGTCCTACAAAATACCTATTGAATTGCACAATTCTTGAGTTACCATGATGAACAAACAAATGAGTTCTAACCCAAATATTTCCTACCAAAATGTTCTATCTTTCTTTCAAAAGCCACATTAGGGGTAAGGAAAATCAATAACACTTCTTTTTTTAATGATGGAAAAGAATTTCTTTATTTTAATCAAGTAGGCACGCGTGTAATCTTTTAATCAATTTTTTTAAGAATGCTTGTGTGTGTATATATATGTGTGAGTGTGTGTGTGCGAATTTTTAAGAGATCATGTTATTCTTCACTGAAACCAGTTTCAACAATGAGTTATCTCCCTTCGTTTAATTGGTATTCACGAATACGAGACATACCTTTAACCAGTAGTGTAGTTTTTATGCTCTTCATATTTTCTTTGTATTTAGTCATCTAATATATTCAATTTGGTACAGATTTATATTTTCTATATAAAGGTGTATCCATTACAATATCTGATGTAATTTAGAGAGGAGATGGGCACTGCTAAGTAACTTTCATTGTCTCAAGAATTGCCATGAAGAATCTAGCATAGGAATTGGAATTTTTTAATTTTAATTTTTAATTCTGCTTTTATAAGACATTTCTAAAACAGGCACTTGTTGATACAATTACTGTTTTTTGTTTGATATGAGTACTTATATTTCTACTTCATATCATTCATACCAATAATTATTCTATGGAAAATTCACCGTTTAACAAAGATTTATCCTCTGCATAAATTAGTTTACAAAGATTTAGAAACATGTTTGAAAAAAAAAAAAAAAAAAAGAATCCTGTATTCAATGATTTTCATTTCATTTTAATGTTGAATACAGGTTTTTAATGTAATTTCCATTTAGAGACACCCATACAGACATTTTCATTTCATAAATAAATTGAATTGAATTAATTTCTCAAATCTTTGCATATAATTCACAATATTTCAAGGTAGTTGAATAATCATTACAAGAAAAAAAATTTTTGAAAAGAAGAGAATAAATATTTTAGAGAAAAAAAAAAAAAAGACAAAATCTTTTGCTCGAAAAAAAATTTCCCTCCACTTTTGACCACTTGAAGAATTATATATAAACAGAAAATAAAATACAAGGAATATATGTGCGTTCTAGTTACATTGCAAATAGATATCCCATTCTCAAACAAATTGAAAAACATTGGGAAAAAAAAATATTTGGAGGGAGTGGGGCTTTTAAATCTGGGGGCCCTGTGCAGATGCACATTTAGCCCTGCCCCTGAAGATACTTTAACCTAATTCTTGGCAAAGCATACGAAAAATGTAAGTATCCTCAAATCCTATATAAGAAATTGAAAGTTACCAATTGGTGGAAGGGTATATATACATACACACAGGGTGGGTGAGAGTCGAATTCCCATTAGAAATGAATGGCCTGAACAAAACCCTGACATTACTCCCTGCGAACCGCAAACTATGGTTCAAATGTAGGAGTGCATTCAATACATTATGGTTAACATAGTGCCAGAAATCCTGCAATGGTCTATCGAGGCCATACCAAAGTGTGTACAGAAACTGTCAGACTATGTTGAATTTTAACACAACAGGCTAATTCTACCATTGTATGGTCCAAAGTAAAAGCTAGTTTAACTACAATCGACCAATAAATAATAAAGTTATTACCAATTTACAATAGAAAGGTTTTCACCCACCATATATATATATATAAGAAATGGATGTATATGATCCGACAGAGTGATTATCTCCCATCATTACATGGTTAATGTATCACTTGGTCTAATCAACATAAATAGAATAAACAATTAAAGAAAATGCAGCAACCCCATTTTCTTTAATTGTTTATTCTATTTACGTTGTCAAGGCCAGGTGATACACTGACCATGTAATGATGGGAGATCATTTCGAATAAGAGTTTCTATATAGTATAAAGCAATTTATAATTACATATATACATACATACATACATATATATATATATATATAAATATATATATACATATATGTTTATATATAAGGCAGAAAGTGATGCTGAAAGCATTATATCCAACTGAAAGTATTCATTTACACTAAAACTAGAGATCTGTTCACTTGTTTAAAAACAAGGAAAGATTATCAAAAAGATGCTCCTTGTCTGTCATTCTTAATGAATGATGTATTAAAGAAAATATGCTGTCATATTATATATATATATATATATATATATATATATATATAGTGTGTGTGTGTGTGTGGCTTAAAAAGTTGACTTTTTCCTCCAACTCAATTTCTCCTGACTGGCTCTTTGAAAATCAGTTCCTTTCCTCCATTATACAAATATTCAAAGTATTAATACAAGACAGGAAGTGTTGGTGGCCAAGCAGTTAGTAGTACGGAAAATGGAATCAGCGAGCTGAGTTCAAGCTGAATGAGATCTGCGTTAACTTTGCACTAATACTCTTGAGAGAGGCATGAATCCCTCTTCCCCTGCCTACCATGGGTAATATAGTGGGTGAAGTGAATGATGCCACTCGGGTACATGTCGGATCTCATTCAATTTCATACAAAGAACTTCAAAGTCCGACCCAGACAGAGAAACCGTAGATACATGCAGAGCTGAGGCGGATACAATTGTAGCCAACGTAAAGGAACTAGTTTACTTTCCAAATAAAACATGGGAAAGCGATGAATTTTTGCTAGTACAGTTATACCTTGATTAGTGCGGTTAATTTGTTCATCGATTTTCCATACTGTTCAGAACTGCACTGACCAAGATCTCATAATTTAGTGGTTCTTTTCCCAGCTTATACTGGGTTACATTCATTTGTACAGCAATAATTAACCCTACCACATCAACTACACTATTCGAGGCATTGCTGTAGTTTTACAAAAAAAATCTTTTTAAATACACAAAGAAATAAAGAAAACTTGGTATTCAACACTTTGTAAAAATATCAAATTTTTTTTTTTTTTTTCGTTTTTTCAAAATGGAAGTCAGTAAAAGCAGAGAGATACCTGGCATTTTTGTAATCTCTCCAAACAGTGACTTTTATGGAACACTTGTGTTGGCTTTCGAAATGAAATCGAAATGAAAGGAGAATCACTTTGTAGGGTGCAGGTAGCTTTTATCAGAGACTTGCCGTCACAGCTGGAAAGTGAACTAACTGTTCAGGGTGGTAGGGCTGCAGAAAAGGGTGGCTAAAATGCAAGGATGCTTTTGTACCAACTAAATGTGAACTACAGCAAGGGGAGGGCTAGTAATATCTTCATAGTCCAACTGAATAATGACTGTACAGTCTCTAATTTGTGGGAGTATATGAACACGTTTTTGCATGAATAAGTGTTGAATGTATACATGAGTGTGAACAGATTCACTAGGTGTTTGTGTGCGAGAAAAAAAAAATTGTTAGTTATGAAGAGGTAAAGTTAATTGTTAGAAAAACATGTATGTACAACAATGTCTTGATTTGTGCAGGTTTGAGGTGATACCAGTAAGGTACTACTGTACAAATGAATGTAAGTATGAACTAAAAACATAAGCATTAAATCATATTAAGATTTGGAACTGAGTGGTTTCGAACAGTACGGAAAATTTTGGAACGAATCAATTAGCACTAATCAAGGTATGTATTTACAGCAATACCTTGAATAATGGTTGTTTTGATGTAGAACGACTAATGTATAGCCGTACAAACAAATAATACTGAGTATGAGATGGAAAAAAATGCAAAAAACATTAAATTATAATCAGACCTTGAACAGGGCAGACAAATTTTTGAACAAACTAACAGCACTATTTCAAGGTTTTTCTGTATAGAACTATGTATAAAATTGTCAGAAAAGTGAACTTGTATCAAGGAATAGGGGAAAAAAATTCTTTATGTCTGAAGTTTAGAGAATGATTTGTACATGAATGGATGAATGAATGTGCAGACAATTGTGTAGGATTGTGAGGGAAAAAAAAAAAAATCTATATTTTCAATTCTGTATAATACTATTATAGTGAGAGTGTATGGAAAAGTCAAGGTTTTCGAAAAGTGTCGACGGTGTAATAAACATTGAAAGCATCTATATACTGGTAGGTACAAACAAATGTATCAATACAGACCTATAGAATAAACGCAAGACCCGTTTATAACCCTAATAAATTATTATTGCCAACAGGTTTATCCCAATCCGCTTAACTATTAGTGCCAACCTTTTCTCTATAACAACCTAACCTCTAATGTCTTATTTTATTATTTATATTCTCAATGGATGTCTCTTCAGGTTCCTGAATTAATGATTCTAGATAATCCTTTGAACATATACCATCACAACCCTATCAGCTTGAAGTAAATATTACACACTAAGTCTCTGAGAGGTGGGTGCAACAGATGCATAGTAGAGGGAGCCTCAAAACTTTCTTGGGTGGAGCTGTATTGAAACTTCAAAGTCAATACAATATGTCCATCAATAAAGATGAACTGACTACCATTAACTGGCAAGAGAACATAGTATAGCATGCTTTAAGTGCTATAGCAGATAAAAATAAGATGACTAAAGGATGAAGGTGTCTGTGCAGTATATGAGTGGAATGGGGGAAAACAGTTTTGCACCGCCTTATAAAATTTTTCACGATTTATTCTATATAAGTCCCCCCCGAAAAATATTTCTTCACTTAATTCTATTTCTATATATTATTTTTTTGATAGACAAAAAAAAGTACTCTCTGAGTACGATGATTATATTATACAAAACAGAATCCTCATATGTATAGTGTGAAGGAAACAGAATAAAGAAAGAGACATCATCATCTATCTTTTAACATCCAGCGTTGGACATAGACCTTCCCCAAGATTCAATACGCCTCTCCATCGCACGCGTTATGGAGCTAATATTTTCTGAATTTGTCTAATTCATTTCTCCATCTTGTATTCTGCCAGCCTTGTTGATCCATGTTGTGAATCGTGATATCCATCAGTCGTCTGCCATTCTTGCAACATGACCAGCCCATTGCCATTTGAGTTTTCTCATAGATTCTATGATGTGTCGGACTCTCGTTTTTCCCTTGATATACTGTGCTGTCTTGTGATCCCTCCATGTGAGGTTGAGTAGAAGTAAATGTTAGAAATGATTCAGTGACTGTGGCATTGGAAGGTGGTTGTAAAATGTCAGAAGGACAGGGAGTGAAATAGAAATAATTTGTGATCAATGAATGTTACTACTCTTGCCTTTTGTTGGACAGCGATCACTAAAAAATGTCTGAATTTTCAATATGCTGCCCAACAAAAACTAGGAGATCGATTTAGCATTTACATTGCAAATTGAACCCTCCGCCCACAACAAACCTGTTGGGGGAGAGGGATTTTGAAGTATTTGAAGTAAATCTAGAAATTCTCAGCCTTCTTGCTCCATTGCATTTGACACATACATAAATAGCCGGCCAGCCAGACCAACTTAAAAACTGAAGGAACCTATACTGATGTTGATTATATAGATGTTGACAGTTTTTGTTGACTGTTTCTAAAATGCATTTTAGAAAGGGAGAGGAATGAAGGTGAAAAAGTAATAAGGAGAAAAAGAGAGAAGTAAAGAGATGGAAAGAGAAAATCAGTTCAGATCCTATCTTGAATTATTTGATACAAGGTCTGAAGTTGTTAACTTGGTCAACCACTGGAAACAGGCAACTTTAATGATGTTCTTCTAACAAATATTGTTTTGAAAATTATATTGAAAAAAAAGGAAAAAAAAGTGAACTATGAATATTACTAAATAATAGATTTGAATAGAAAAATGAACATTAAATAATCATTAGTCAAGACATTTGAACCGGGTGGAGCTTGTATGGGTTTAGATATTAAATAAACAATCAAGTGAAGTGTCAAGAGAAAGATTAATGGTTAGTAAAATAAGGATTTTAACCAGTCATTCTCAATGAGGGGTCAATATCCATTTTTTTAAATGCAATTTTATATCATGTCAAGAAATAAGAGGAAGCTACTCCCATTTGGTGGAATACAAAATGGGTATTTTTTTTTTAATTCTTAGAATTATTATTTTCTGTTTCCATCATAGTGTTATTTCCTTATGCAAGCACACACAGGTTGTCCTAAAGATTATAAATATGAATAAATAGTTTACTATGAAGGTGCCAAGATAAAGTGTTACATAAGGTAGAGCAATGTCCTTTTTGGGAGATGTACGGTTAATTACTTGGAAAACCCTGAAAAATCAATCTATACTAAAACATCTCAAGATATCAGAGGAGAAAAAAAAAATTAAAATAAATTTTTAAAAAAAATGAGATATTGTAAAGACCCTTAGCAAACTTGAATGGCAGTGGGCAGGCTATGTTGTTATAAGGATGTTCAACAATCCCCATACATTGTAACTCACATGAATCCTTCAAGACCATGGACAGGATTGTGACTTACTAAAAAAATATGGAGTGATGATCTGGACACATTCAGAATAGCTTGGCAGAGTAATGCTCGAAAGTGAAAGAACTGGAGGACTGTGAGGGAAGGGCTAGGTTCCAGAACAGTCTTTTTAAATGGATGATGATGATGATGATATTCTGTTGAAGAACCTAAATAGTCATTAAAACATTTTCAAATTAAAAACTAAAAGCAAAAAAAACAAAACAAAAACAGCAGTAATACTAAATAATTTACAACTCCACTTAACCCTTTCAGCACATTATGACATGTTAGATCTTTTTTATAGCAGTATTTCATATTGGGTTTTGAAAAAAAAAAAAAAAGTAAACATGTTAGTCACTCAATAGAAACCATCAAGCCGACCAAAAGAAGTGACCAATGAATTGGTTACTTCTCTCGCCTTTTATTGGGTGCCAAATATTTAAAAAAAACAAAAAAACAAAAGCATGGACACTACCGGAAACCAATTAAGGGACTAATTTATTGTGAACTTACATTGTAAACTGTGATTTTACTAGATAAGAGTAAAGGTTTAAATTTTCACCTCCATGGGTGCAGCCTATACATAGCCAGCCTGACCAACTTGAAAACTGAAGAAACCTATGCTGATGTTGAAATTTCCAATATGATTTTCTCAATCTGAGTGAATTTATGAGAAGTTTGGTAGTTTTCTTTGGTCCATTCTTCAACCTCATCCAAGTGAATGAATCTAGTGTAAAGTCTTATTGATCTTATTCAGCTTGTCAGGTCGGTGGGCATCGGTCCCTCTAAGGTGGGCATCAGTCCCTCTAAGGTGGGCACACACACATGTTTCACAACCAGCGTGTAAGGGAATTTAATATGCATAATAGATTTAGAATTCTGTAGATAGTGAATTAATATTTTTTTCCAATTAAAACTCAGTAAGCTATCAAGTCAATTAAAAGATCTTATCCTTTGAGAATTGTTCTGGAAAGGCACGGTTTGTGGACAATGCACAATTCGGGCAACACAGGCAGTCGTGCAGTCGCCCAGGGCACCCAAATGCTTGGGGCTGCTTGTCATGTGTCTGAGACAGTAGAACTTTCATAATACAAATAGAAAAAAATGAATAAAACAGAATGGAAACAGTCAAAGATAATAAAAAATTCCCTGATGTGAAGTCAGATTTTCCAGTAACATCTACTTTGTTGTGGTGAAACTAAGAGAAACAAATAGTGAGGGAAATTCTCATGACCAACAGCAAGCTCAGCTAGTTTGGTGAGAGAGTACTTACAATGTGGGGCCTGGAAGGAAAGGTAAGAGATAGGCTTATTTATTTTTCTCACCTGTAAAAACATGTTTTTCTTGAAATTCATTGAACGAAGACAAAAGTTCAGAAAATAGATTTTCCTCCATAATGAAAAGATTAAGTACAAAATAAGACCACTTACAATGTAGTTTTAGAATCATTCTGAATAGTGAATAGCTAAAGACCCCCCACCCAACTCCTTGACTGCACAGGGTGGTACCATGCATCACAAGGTAAAACCCCGATCAGCTACGGCATCACATCTACAGCCGCCCGGTCAAATGGTCAGAAACCTGGAACTCCAGGACAGATCCCAGATGTTGACCACATTTTCACTGCAGCCATGAGTTCATCGAATCAATCTTTGATGAGAATAAACTGAATAAGTCAAAACTTTCCTGCAATTATATTCAGAAACTTATCTACCAGCTGGTTCTTCATACATCTGGGCTTTTTTTTCCTGGTTCTCGCCCCCCCCACACACACACATACACATTTCTAGGCTTAGGTCCACACAGCAAAATGGTTAATACACCACTGATTACATTAATGCCAAATTTAAAACCAAGCCCTTTCTGTTAAAGGGTATTTGTAAGAGAGGGGGGGGAATCGAATTCTTCATATGGGTGTCGACGCTAAATAATTTTGGTGGATGTAAGACTTCAAACCAAATAAGCAACTCCAAAATCTTTGGTTATTATTTTTCTTCTCCCATATACTTATGTATAAATGTCTATTTATGTTTTATTTTCTTATATCTATCTCCTTGATGCTATGTAAACATATGCTATCAGCAGGGATGGGGTGGTAGTGTGGGTGGTTATGCATGATACAGCACATAACGACTTCTCGTTTCCAGGTTTTTTGTATGTTCAATGTCTTCTAATGGAGACATTACCATATACCCAGTCACCAAAACCAAGCCACACCATTTACCTATTTCCCCCCCAAACCCATTCCCATCACTGACAACACAGATGTTCAAGGTTAGCGAATCAAAACAAGTTGCAGTCATTTTTCTGGCTATTAGCCTCTGATATCAAAATAGGATAAATATAAATTTCGCAAAACCGTTTATGCTTTGTAGGCAGAAGATTTTCAGTCAATTTTTTTTTTCTCTCTCTGGCAGAAAGATTAAAGTGATGGGTAGTAAATTCCAATAGAGATTTGAATACCAAAATGAACTACAGGTGGATTTTGTTTCATTGGTATGTTCTTGAAATGTTTCAAAGAAAAAGTTCATAACTGATCGGTAACTTTCAGATATATATATAGAATTCAATTCATATCAAGTGTACAGTGTATATTTATTATCATAAGTATGCAGATTTGTGGGAAGGGTATTTTTAAATATCTTACATTTTCAAAATCAGCTTTTCGATAATTCTTTTTGTGTACAGAGAAAACAAGAGAAAAATATTGAGGGGGGAAAAAAAATCAAAAAACAAACACTAGTGGTTGAACATCTGTATAGAAACACGAAATAACAAACAAACAAAAAAGAAGAAAAAGAAAAATGGTCACTACCGTTCAACCCAGTATTTTTTAAAATTTTTTTAAAAAATCTATTATACAACAAAAAACATTTGAATATAATTTTTTCCATAACTTTTGGGCTTTAACTATTCACCTCAGTATGTGTGCATGTATTAAATGTGTGAATAAATACCCATGATGTAACAAAGTGAGATTTTAACCAATCCTAGTCTACTTTATTACAAAGAAAGAATAACTGTGTAGAAATTAGTGATCAGGTTTCAGGATATGTTAAGAGAAAATTCAATCCTCACTTGATAAAGAATAGGTTTGCACTTAATGTAATGGTCAAACATCTAATCCACAGATATGATAATTAGTATTGTGCAGATGTCTTCTGTCATGCTAAGGGACACAACTGACAGAGTAAAATTGAATTTCATTCATGTTCAAAAGACATAATAAAAATGTTGAATTTCAAGAACACTATGAAAAAACAGGGGGAGAAAAAATGAAAAATTCTTAAAATCCATTTGTTGTCAACAGAATGCTAGTCTCCAAGCTCACTACAATGTGAATCTCTTTTATCTCAACATGTATAAAATGCAATGTGTATCTTTACACTTTATATAGGCGGTCATTTTTTTACTGTTCCGGTAAACTAGTTTGTACATTAAACAAGGCTCTGTACAAGATGTGCAAAACCATTAGAGTCCTAACAAAATTGGCCAAACCGCGGTGATCCATGTATTGGTCACGTATGAGAGATGTCCAAAGAAACAAAAAGCCCTAGAATTTGTAGCAGTAGGATCCAGCAACAACAAGGCCATCACTGCACAAACTTGCATGGTAAGTTACGAGGATACTTCAAAGACGTTGGACTGGGAACATTGAGATCGGGCAAGAAACTGAGGGAGCTAAGGACCCTCGTCAGAGAAGAGGTGCCAATGGCTTCAAATGAAGGAGGACCATTGTAGGATGTTTAAAAGTACTACGACTGGCGAATACAGTCAATCATCTTCAAGTAACGTGTCCCTCTGTTTGTCACACTCCAAAATTGGAAGCGGAAGGTAGAAAAGAGCTTCTGAGAATGGAATCACAACACAAAGACAGCAAATGAAGGAGGCGGGCACACAAAAGAGTACAGGGTGAAAGAAAGACATATGCTAAAGGAGAACAACTGAACTCGGCCGTTTAGAAATGGAGAAAGTAAAATGAAAATTCCCACCATGTCATTAGCAGAGCAACAGGTATTCTACTAGTATACATAGTTACAGAACTGCAGTCATTTCTGGCTATGCATTTAAATGTCAAATTGATAAGTTTTTGTACAACCCGTCAAACGTTCGAGTTATCTTGAAATGCAAACGACTGATGATAATATTTTACACTAATAGCATTCTGCCTATATCTCGAGTAAAAATACATTTAAAATTCTGTACTAATGCTGTCACAACTCTAAAAAGGTTTCTCAAAAGGACTTATGATGATGACTTATAAAATTTAGATTACTGTCATTTACTGTTGTCACTGAGTCACACGGATCAGGTGAGAGGCTTACAGCCAAGGCACCTGACCAATACAACAAAAAAATGCTGTAAAGGGGCACTCTGACATAAAGCAAAACAGAAATGAAAAACTAAAGATAGGTAAATGGGTAGGAAGGGAGGCATAACACCGATTGTGACTAACAATCTATTAATAACCAATAATGACAAGTTATGCTCTTTGAACAAGGGCAAATTATGAATGGAAAACCATTTTTGTGACCAGAGGCAAATCAAGGTCGAAGACTACAATAATTATGGCTAACAGTTAGGGTTGTGGTATTTGTTGAACAGTCATCTGCCTCTGTATACTACCTCAATCCTCTTTTGGGATATTCGCAGCAACATGTGGGTTTCTATTTTAAACTTGTACATGATTTCTTATAAATATGCAGATGGCAATATTTAACCCTGGCAGAAAACGCACTCATGGAGCGAAAGTTTCAGCTAGTGTCTGCTAAAGGCCTAAATGGGGCTTTCACCCCAATGGATTTGAATTATGTATTTATTGAATCATACTTTATCTCAAAATCATCACTATCATGAACTCTGAAATCCCTGCAGATATTTAAGTTAAATGTGTTCCCAAAGACTAGGTACTGTAGGTAGTGATCACAAAAGACAGGTGAATTACAGGAAGGCAGATAGAGAGAAATCAGATAATTATTATTAATGCAGTTCCCACAATATTATCTATTATTCTAGAAAATTTCTGTTTCAAAATCTTCTCCTAGATCCATCAAGTATGCATGCCAAATTTGGTTGGGCTGCGCCTATGTTCAAGTGGTTTATACAGAGAGACAAACAAACTGACGGACACCACTGAATTAATCAAATTTTATATATATATATATATATATATATATATATATATATATATATATACATATATATACATACATACATCATCATCAGCTGCCTTTAAAGTTGGACATACACCACAAAATCTGATACTTTTTTTTTGCTCCCAGGCATCATGGAGCCAATACTTACTGAACTTGTCTAAATCATCTTGTTTTTTGCCAGCCATAATTTTCCGTATGATTTCAGGTAATGCATATCATCAGTCAGTGAAACTAATTGCTGGATGGGCAGAATGGAGCTGAATAGAGATATATAATATACCGATGGAAGTCTTATTTGGGGTTTCTAATTGAAATTACACCCTTTCAGAGATGTATTCTTCTAATTTAGTTACTTTCTCAAAGAGTTTTATCATCTTTCAGCTATTGTCTGCCAAGTCAAGAGGATTTAGCAAATCTAGCTGAATAGACATACATGATATACTATGTATATATCATTAGATTGGACAGTTTATCTGAATGTGATAATGATAGACAACTTATTTGGAAACATTTTGTTCAGCACTGGAATTAATCAATAGGCAATGGGCGATCATGAAAATGAGCACTGGGAGACTTGAACCTGTGTCCACCGGGAAGTAGTCTAAACACTGTCTTATATGACATTGCTCTATTGACAGAGCTGACAGCGCCTTTGGTAAGCAGGAATTCGCAATAGTGCACTTAAACAATCTCCCTCTCTAATCCATGGTGTAGGTATAAATGTTTACCTATACATGTGTTCCCAAATCCTGCTTGCCAGAGACAATGTTAGCTCAGTTGGTAGAGAGCAGAGTCGCATTAAGACTGCTTCTTGATGGACGTGGGATGAATCCTGCACGGTGCTCATTTTCTTTATTCATTTACGTGGTCAGCTATTCAATTTGCTACTCGGTTAATTCTGGTGCTGAACATAACAAGTTTACAAATAAATTCTCTCCATAATTATCTCATGATATACTATGTGGCTCAGTCCAGTAAATCCTCTCAGTTTGACAGATCACAGCATAAGCTGATAAAACTCACAAAGGGGAGTTACCAAAATAGGAGAATATATCTTTAAAAAGGTTTATTTTAATCAGAAGCCTCTGAATAAGACTCCTCGGTATATTATGTATCTTTGTCTGGCAAATCCTCTGTCTGGCCATTAATTTCACCTGTTGTGAGTAATAATCTCCAGAAGTTGTCTAATATTCTTGCAACATTTTTGCCCATAGTCATTTGAGCTTTCTAATGGTATTTGCGAAAGCTCCGACATTGGTTCGTTTTCTAATATATTGCAATGTCTTGTGATATCTCCAGGTGATGCTTAACAAGATTTTCTCCTCTGCACATTGCATGGTTCTTAGTTTGAGAGCCGATCTCTTGGTTAAATTCCAAATTCAGTTTTCATAACTTCTGGTTAATCCCCTCCAGACTAGGAATAGAAACAGTGAATAAACAGGTCTGGTTGGTCACTCACTAGAAACCATTGTGTGACCAACGTTTTTTGGCAGTATGCTGTGTTGGGGATAATCAATGAATAGGTTACTTTATCACCCTCTGTTGGATCACTTAGAAAGTAAATTTTCAAACCCTTTCCAAAAACCTATTTTTTTCCAAAAAAACAGAAAATGTTTTGACTTTGTTTTTTTTATAGATATAATAAGGAGTAAAGATTAGTTAGGTAAAAAGATGGTGTAGTTGTGACTCCAGGTTTTCAGAGAATATTTGCATCCAGTCAGGATGTATTTGAAGTTAAAAGTCACATGCATTGCATAGGCCAGATCATAATGACTTTCACAATTTCAAGTTGATAAGTTGAGGGTAGGATGTTGAGGAGTACAAGGCCTTAAACTCATGAGCCTAGTTCTACAGGGAGGGGCCCCCAAGGCAGCACCTCCCTATTGCACCAGGACGCATAGGGTTAGATTCATTGCCTGAAGTGTTCCCAAAAGGGGAAGTGCCAATGAAACTCAACCACATTATTTTGGGAATCATCCAAACATACATACAAGGGTCCCAACACCAAACGCGACCCTGAGTCACTTTTCATCCTTTGAAGAAATTGATAACCATGTACCACATTTACCAGGAAAAGCCTAATTGCTGCAGAGTCAAACTCCAACTTCTGTTCCAACTGAAGATGATTGATGCAACTTCTGTATTGTGTACATAATAAATTTAAAAAAAGTTTTCGTAGATTTGTCAGATTGGCTCAGTCAGAAAGAGAACCATATACTGATCACTTGGATCATAGTACAGAAATACTAATTTTATCGGTTTAATGTGATGAGGCAGATGAACAATGAGGAGTTCACTCCAAATTAGGTGAGGATTGTTCTTGTTACGGAGGAAAATCAAAGTCAACTATTGCATCCGCATTGGACTGGAGTTTGACTAAAGGCATTCTTCAGAGGGTTCATCTGTTTGGAGAGTCACACCATATCAGTGGTCTTTTCTTAATGTCTTCACCACTTGCTTCATGCTTCTTGAATACGTAACAGCTGTGTCGAGACACTCCTAGAGAAGGAGAGTCTCTCGTACCACCAGATTCTGTTCTCCTTTAAACATCGTTGAAAGCGAGATTCAAATATTTTACATTCTGCAACAATAATCATAAAAAAATCTTATACTCTTTCATAAGTCAAGAATAAGAAGATTTTGTATTAGCTTATGTCAGATCATAACCGGCTTTTATTTGCTTGAGCTTCTTAACGGGCGTTTTTATTTTATGACCAAATTCGATAACTCTGGTCTTTTTCTCTAAAGCGTTTGGCCATATTTAAACTTTTGGCAATTTCCACTTAGTGGCAGTAGCATTTTTGATAATTCTTATTTTTGGTGTGTACTGCAGTATTGCTATGTTTTATAAACAATCATTATTTTTAATTTTCTAAAAAAATTATTCAATCACCCTCATGATATTTCAGTTGCTTTTTCTTTGAAGATTTTATTTTTAAATAATCGCAACTTTGAGACTCGGGCAATTATTATAGAGTAGCAATAAAAAGAGCAACTGAAAAATCAAGATTCCGGTAAATAATACTAATTTCAAGCACAAATTAATACTAACATCACAGTCCATTGAACAACCATAGCGTCAAAATTTGAAGTGATGTAAAAAAAATTCCATCAAAGAATTAATATGGTCGGAATAAACATTTTAAGAAATCATTGGAAAACATCTAAAAATAAAATTTTAAAAATATCTAGATGCTCTAGAATTCAGATATTCCCAGTGGAAAACATCTGAAATAGGGTGGAGAATCTAGATGTTATTAATAAACCCGTCAAAATAAGGCTAAAGAGACATCCCCACTCAAAAAAAAAAAAATATCAAAAATTTTTTTAAAAAAGGGTCTACTGAAGTACTGATGCCAATTTCCAAGTCAGCCGTCTTTGGTGGCTATGGTCTTTCAATACTTTATCTAATAAAGAAGAAGAGAATAATTGCTTTTATAAACAATTTTGGCATTTGGTCATTTTTGGCGTGTTTTGGAGCAGAAATATCTCTAATGATCTTGCAACACAACTTCTCAATGGAATCAAAAACTATTAATGATCTTTGTGGAATTTACAGAATTGAAATAGATATTGAACCAATCAAAAGTACTTCAATTCCAAAATACTTATCCATGAGGTTAGGAGGAGGAAAATCTTGATGAAATTCATCAAGATACATGTAACGAATCAACATTTTCTCTCTTGTATGAAAATCGTGATTATTCAAAAGGTATTTTCATTTTTTTCCTCCAAGGACATTTTTTTCTTTAACATGGGAAAATACAGATTAAAACAAACAACCGTTGGCAATACCCCATGTTTTGTCCTATGATAAATTATTAGAATTTTTCTATGATGATTTCTTGTCTCTCCTAGTTTTCATAACATATGTTCGGTATGTTTAAAACCTTGAGTGAAAAACATTTAGGAAAAAAATCTGTTGATTTACGTGTCTTGCTTATGATGCAAAGTGAATTATGTATAAAAATTGGGAGAAACAAATGAGGGAAGAAAAAAAAAAAAAAAAGACATTAAAATCTTGGAAATTTAGTGGTGGGCAAATGAAATTGTGATAAATACCCTCGAGTATTTAACGTGGACCATCAATCTATAGCAGTGAGTAAAGTTCAGGTGAAAAACAATTTCAACAACATTGAAATTGAGAGGCAATCAAACCTAACCCCATTGCAACTTGTCAGTTTTTTCTTTTTACTTCTATTTACCTTCATCCGAATTTTCTGATAATTTTCCGTCACAACTTTACTAAAAATTTACGTAAATTGATGTTCTGAATAATCGGCACTATTTAGAAAAAAAGAACAAGCTCCCAGTAAGACTCAAACTCGCATCCTTCTCACAACAGGGAAGTCAGGTTTAACACATCAGCTGCATTACCAACTTTGAGTCTAACCGAGAGCTATTACTTTCTAATCCTTGCTGTTAACTCACTGATATAGATTGACAGCCCAAGTTAAGTTATGATATAAAACAATTAAAAAAAAAAGATGAAGGTAAATAATTGTCAAAAATTAATCAATGTTTTACAATAATTCATCTGATAAAAATAAAATAATTACTAGGAAATAATTTTTTTTTCACAAAAACATTCATTTTGGGATTTGGTAAGATTTTTTTTTCTGTAGACTTTTCTGATCAATGGATTTCTATGGGAGGTAAATGCTTTTTCGTTTTGTTAGACTTATCAAATTATTGTGATACCTTATACTTTTAATCCCTTTCTATCAGGTAGCATTTAGTCATTAATCAAGCATTTTTTTTAGAAAATGTTCAGGTTAACACCTGACAATTAGAAAAGGCCAAAAATATCCGATATTACCTCCTACGGACTAAGCCCATCACATAGTGGATGGCACTTATTTTTTTAAATAATATCTTATGGCATTATACATATATACACACACACATATACATATATAACAACAAAACAGCTGTCTGTCGATGACACAATGATTAACGCTCCCCTATTCAGGGTTGAGCACTCTTCAAGAGAGGTAACTCGTTCATTGTAAGCTTATGCAACGCTCTTCCATAGGAATAGAGCACACTGGTGGATGGGGAATATATGTGTAAATATTGCTTATATTCAACCTTACTGACTGTCCAGTTCCGTGGAGCAGAGGTAGAATACCGGCCTCCCGGTCTGAAGCGAAGGTTTCAATCCTACCTCGTTGTACAGGATGGGATAATGGATTATCTATAGCCACACTGAAGAGTTGTAATACAACAAAACAGCTGTCTGTGGATGACACAATATATATAAATATATATAATGCCATAGAATATTTTTTGAGCCCTTGTATATTCATCATAAGTAAACTGGTTGATAATCTGTCTATTGTTGCTCAAAAGGTTTTTTCTCCGCAGCTGTCAATGCCAGTTTGTCATTTCTTGTCACATTAGGGGGAAACAGGAGTTATTAAGTCCTCGTTTGATCTTAATCCAGATCAAACACTCCTGCTCAACTCAATTGGATAATCCTTCAGTCTCACTTTAATGAAATGATATGAAAAAAAAAAAAATATATATATATATATCTTGGCAGATTAGATGAAAACTATCCACTAAATTAAAAGGGTAATAACGTTTGTGACTAAAACTACAAGCTGATTATCTCATTTTAAAGTTTAGCTCATGTGATAAAAAGGAGGAATTAAGCCAATGAGGTTCTGTGCAAAGATCCTGATTGGTCAGTCACTATCTCAAACATCTAATAAAAAAAATAAAAAAATAAAATCAAATTTTAAAAAAGATTTATTTCTCCAAACCTATAATCAGGGTTGGGTCTAGGTACCAGCAACATGGGCACTTGCCCAGGGCACCAAGTTTTTGGACAATCAAACACATTCCTCCCATTATTTCTATTGTTCACACAGTAATTCATTCTAAAGCTTCCAATAGTATACTACCTGTATGTAGAGTCATTCCAAAAAAGAAAAAAGAAAAATAAACAACATCTACAACCTAAATTACAAGCAGCGCTAATTATAAAAATTTATAATTAAAATTTGGGAAAAAAAAAAAAAACAAAAAAAAAACATCACTACCAAGCAGAAAACCCAGGTCTGGTTTGTCATTCAATAGAAACTATCACTGGATCTATTCTGGAAGAATACTGAGTTGGGGGAGATTAATCAAACAAATTGGAATAAGAGATGATCAGTGAATAAGTTACTTCTCTCACATTTGTTGGATCCCTAAAAAGTTTGGAAAAAAAAAAAGACAAGACATAATGAGTAAAAACATAAATTTTCAGTCCTCTAGCACCATTGGTGCAGCCTGTATACATGATACATATAGTCAGCATGTCCAGTTTAAAAACTGAAGAAACCATTGATGGTATCTTATAAAAATATTCTATTTAATACCATTACTTGATACGGCTGGGGAAAAAAAGTCCCCCTCTTTACATAAGAATAACACGCACGAGGAAGGCCAGAGAATGGACCATCTGAATTATTTGAACAACAAAAAAAGAATTAGTTTGATCATCAGAAAAACTCTTTAAATGACTTCAAATTATAGACAATATCTATAATCAGTATGAACGATACTTTGTATTATTACATGGATGTATTTGGTAGTTATTTGGTATATGGAGAGACTTTCTGATTTAATCTCCCTTTGACCATGAATGTGAAGAAAAATTTTGGATTCACTTGAATTCATAGAAGAGTTCCATTACTTTTGATTCCTTTCATCAAATAGTTCCACTGTTGATTACAAGAAGTCACAAGCAGTCCATGAATTTAAGAGTTAATTTAAGAATAGCACTGGAGCAGATATCAAATCCTCAGAAATTTATGATTCTGTCTGTTGCTGCTGATCCGGTCATTCAGATTTTAAAGTCCCGCCCACCCTATGAGAATTTAATTCCAGATAATCTAGTCCTTAACCTTTCTTTTTCTGTTGACCTTTTGGTCAATTGATTTCCTTAGCTAAATGACCAATAGTAATACATCTATGTAATTTGATCCTAAACAATTGCTGAGAAGAGAACATATGCACTTTAGAGCCAATTCTGTCAACTGATGATTGCCAATCTGCTGAATAGGATTTACCATATATATTTGGGTATAATAGGCACTCCTATATAATACCAGGAAAGCGTGCTTGGGAGCAGCAGATCATGCAATTACAGTGTGCAATATATCTATGGTACACTATAAAAATCTAAAAAGTAATTTTGAGCGGATGGGGGGCAAAGACAGATCTAGGGCCGCCACTGATGATATGCCCCCTTGATTATAGATGATGAAATCGGTGGGGGTGGGGGACATTATCTTTTGCATGTAATACTCATTTCAGAATTTGTATCAGTTGAATTAAACTTTTGTCCAAATTTTTACCCAGTTTGTCCGACCAAATATAAGATTTTATATAACGATTGAATTCAGCTTTAGCTATAACATATTTTTCTGGGTGTAATCGCCATGAGGTACAATGTACTGGATATCCGGTTTGTTTTGTGGAATTATATTTAAATGGCAGTCATCAGTTAGCGTTGACAATGACAAAACTCACTTTGGATCATGCTGGCCAAAATATGGCCATGTATTTGGCTGGGGAAAAAATAGATAACATTCAATTCTCATGTATTAAGTCCACCCCTAAGTTTAAAGCTTTAAAAAAATATATATATAGAATGATTATATAAATATGTTATTTGGTACTAGTAACATAACCATTGCTTTGCTAACAATATGCCTAGGAGTGAGAATCTATGGCATTGGAATATCCGAAGAAGAAAAAAAAAAAAAAAAAAAAAAACATATTTAATAAAATAAAATTATCCGTACTTTCCACAGTTTGTAATACCAACATTATCTTCATTTGGGTATATGATGAAACAGCAGGTGGAAGTAACACAACCCCAGCCATTCTCCTTTCACAAATATCTTTGTTTCACCCTCTACCCTTTCGCATGCCAGTCCTGCTTCTCACTCTCACCATCAGAGTTCAATTTAACCTCATTTTACTGTCTCACCCTTTATTCTCAAAGTACCAGCTGCCTACATTAGATCAGATTAGCAGTATTTGGTAAGCATCAACCAATTTTGTGTTCGCATTACCTCCCTCCTCTCTTTCTATTCATTATGTCGTAGACAGACCGACAGGTTGCAAATTATGATATAGATTAATGTTTAACCAAATTGAGAAATATGACCAATCAAATCATTGCATATTACCAAGATTTACTTTTAGATGACAGCAAATGAATTATAAATAGATAAAGTAATTTGCATATAAATTTTTAAAAAAACATTCCCCAGTTTTAAAATTTCAACTGAGTGAACCAGAATTGAAGAAATCTGAATGTGTGCACTGCAATCATTCAAATGCTCATTATACATGACAATTATGCAAAGCTGCTCCACACACCTAAAGGCCACTTCCAAACATGCCATTTTAGAATGGGTAGTTTCAAGTTTTTAAATTTCAACTCATTTTATCTAAAATTATAGATAAAATGATTGATGAATTTTTTTTTATCAAATTTTGATAACTATCACTATCAATTGAAATTTAAAATTACGATAAACCGTAGCACTAAAAATAAATTTTAAAAAAAAATTTTTTTAAATTGAAAAAAAATTTTAAAAGAAGATACTGATAGGTAATCAACATGATTATTAAGCAAATTGTGCATTTGATTTTAAATAACTAACATTTTTAAAAAAATGTTAATACTAATTATGTACCATTGGTTTTGAGTAACCTTTATCCTTTTGGTTATAAAATCATCTGATATTATTTAGTCCAAAGATTGTCTATTTCAAAATTTAAATACTCAGCCAGGGCCACATCTATGATGGCTGCTATCAGTGAAGGTAAAGCTTGCAATGAATATCCCCTTTAATTTTTAGCTTTTTTGACTTTGAAATAATGAATCAATATTTCCCCCATGAAAACTCAGTAAGCTATCAACAGAATTTTGAATCTTTTGTGCACACATTAATTTCTTTTGTATGTTGGTTGCAAAATGTGTGCCCGTGCGCACAGCTTTGATGGCACGATGCTTACAACCAATGGTTTTTAAATGAATTATATATTCCTTAACCCTCAAGCATTTAAAATTTCCTGCCTGTCTCATTCAATATACAATCAGGGCCGTATCAATCAAGGAAACTTGTAACATATGTCACCAGGACTGAAATCATGATCTGGTGGCCATTTTACTGCTAAAAAAGACACATGTCGTACTCTTTCAAGTGACTTGCTTTTCACAAAACTTTGGTAAACGTTTGTTTGTTTGTCAATAAACAATTCAATATCTTATGAGTATTTATTCGCCTTCCCACAATAGCAGAATGTGACACAAGTTTGGAGATTCACATACATTCATGAGGGCGAGGACAAAAATTGCTTTGTCCCCATGACCAGTATCACACAGGTGTCAGAATTGTCTTTCCCACCCTCCCCTTTACGTGTAATAGGGAGGTGCAGCTGTGGTCACAAGATCAGGGTTACTAGATTCGGCCAGGAAGGGAGAACCCATGCTTCATAGCAGAGACTTAGCCAGAACTGACATCAGAATAGCATCAAATTTCAAAATCAATCGAGGCTCGTACTGAACTTCAAGATTCACTCGATTCCCAAATTAGACGTTATTCTGATGTCTGTTTTGGGTAAGTCTTTGCTCTAAAGCTTGCATCATTTCCTATTCTGACCAAATTTAGTGATATTGCACAAGGAAAATCCCAAGCTAGGGATGGTATATTTATTTATCCACAAACTAGTCAATATCTTACAAGTACTCAAGTTTCGAAGAAAAAACAGCTGCAATAAAAAAAATCTGAAAAAAATCAGAGGGGGGGGGAGAGAAAAAAATGCAACGAAAACATTTTGTTGATCCCCACAATCAAGAGCAGATTCTCTTTCCCTTTCACAATAACAAAACAAAAAAAAAAACAAAAAAAAAAAAAAAAATGCTAGTTAAACCAGCTGGTTGCATTAAATTCTATTCATCCCATTTTTACATATATGGGGGAGAGAAAAAGAGAGAAAAAGTGAGGAAATTGATTTAAATTCACTTAACATCCTGGGTGATATGACTCAGATTGACACTCAAATAACTGGTGAGCATACCCACAGAGACAAGGGGGGGAAAAAAGCCACATATGCACAGTCATCTCACACACACACACACAAAACACACTCTGAAACAGAAGAGCAATAAAAAAAATTCATTTCATTTTAAATCTTGTCTTTTTAATGTATTTTTTTTAAATGGACATGGTAAACCTGAATCTTTGTTCTCGAGGCCAAGCCATGATGAATAGCAATATGCTTTGGAGGTGGTGGTGGGGGAATCTCAGTCCATATCACTGTTTAGTAAGGTAATAAAAAGGAAATAAAATGAAAATTACAGTATTTTGTTTATTTATGCAAGAGTGAATTTAGGTACTGAATTAGTCATGTACGAACACCAATTCTCTCTCTTAAGTTGGAGTAAGTTAAAGCTATTTTTTCATCTTAACCCATTTATGCCCAAAGTTAGATTTTAGTATAACTAGAGATATAGTGTAAACGAAAATATATTGGCAATGTATATTTGTCTGTAAAAAAACTGAAAGCAGGTTTCTCATCTTGAGTGTGTTCATTTGTAATTTGATCCACTTTCTTTCATATGTATATTCGCTGAGGCAATTTTTTCAAGGTGTACTAAATATAGGTCTATAGGGGCTAATTGCAGTTTCCTTTCACCCTAACTCTCAGAATGTCATCCTGTGGTTATCAGTATGCAGTGCAAATAGAGAAAATTATATTTAGAGTGCTGTAGTAAAGCCTTATTTGTCTATAATCATTAATTTCATTCCTGAGTCTAATCAAGATCATAGACATTAAAGAAAATATATGTAGGACTGTTGAAAATCTATAATATTTTGCTTGTTTTTCCTGTCTGCATCTAAATGTTATGCTTTAAGCAATAACAGGAGGGGGGAAGGTTAGGTAGTTTGATAGGAGGATAGGATGAGAGATTGCAGGAAAGAAAGTCGGATACTTCAATAAGAGGTAAGGGAAGGGCTGAAATGAAAGTTAGACAGTTTACTGAGGGCGTAGGATGAGTTTTGCATATGAAACTAATTCAGATTTGTGTAACATTTAAATAAAAATATGGATGGCAATGAAGATTGGAAGGGATAAGGGAGATAATGAGAAGATGCAGGCAAAGGGTGAGAAAATAGCAAAATGAGAATGGGTAATCTTAGTCAAAACCCGTGAAATTTCCATGGGTTCAGCTGTTTTTTCTGTTTTTTTCATTATTACATCATCATCAGTCTTAACGTCCGTCGTTGGACATAGACCTTTGCCACAATTTCCTATCGTGGGCCTCGCGGAGCCAGTTTTTTCTGAATTCGTCAAGTTCATCACTATCTTGTATTCTATCGGCTTCGGTTTCACATGTGATCTCTGGGGATCCATGCTGCAAGTCGTGATGTCCATCGGTAGTCTGCCATTCTTGCAACATGGTCTGCCCATTGCTATTTAAGTTTTTTTATAGTTTCTATGATGTCTCAGACTCACGTTTTCTTCCCGATATACTGTGATGTCTCGTGGTCTTCCAAATGGCACAATGATTTTGTCCAAAAAGAATGTCACAATAACTGGAAAAATTAAATGTCATAAGCCTTTTAGCATCCGTCGCTGAACATAGACGTTTCCCAAGATTCATCACACCTCACTATCATGGGCATTGCAGAGCCAGTTCTTAGTGAATTCGTCTAGCTTGTCAAGGAGTCGTGATGTCAAGCGGTTGCCTGACATTCTTGCAATATGTCCAGCCTATTGCCATTTGAGTTTTTAACAGTTTCTATGATATCTTTGACTCCTGTCTTTTTTCTAATATACTGTGCTGTCTTATGATCTCTCGATGGGAGGTTGAGTATAATTCTCTCGTGTGCGCGTCTTAGCTTTAGGGGTAATCTTTTGATTCGGTTCCATGTTTTAGCTCTATAGGGAGGATGCATTAGTTGTATACCCTGCATTTTAGGACGAGGGGGATTTTTTTGTTCTTGAAAGTCAAGGCAACACTTGAATTTCAAGTTTTAAAAATGTACAAATCAAATAGAGAAAAAAAAATATATAATAAAATAAGTTAGTGATAAAATATTCCAAATGTGTATTTTATTTACGACCACATTTTAGGAGGCCTCTGCAATCTCATTTCTCCGCAAGTAATCATTATCCTCACTGTGCAATTTTTCAACAATATGGGGTTCACGCAAGAACCTAACTAAAGCAAAATTTACAATTCACGAACACGTTGAAAAGACAGAAAAAAGGGGAGGGTGAAAAAAAAAACCCAAAAAACAACATGCTGCTTTTCAAAAGCTCCAACCACCCATCAGTCGTTATTTCCCCTCATTAAATAAATAGCGAGTGGTTTTCCCACACTATTCAATGCACCAAAGGGAAAAAAGAAAAGTGACACAAATCAATTATATTCGTATTTGTTTTTGTCTAAACTCAAAATTTGTTCACAAAATACAGACAATCTATACAAACCCTGATTTGTTTCTCTTTCTCAGTCCGTAACAAAACAATTTTTCTCATAAAAGAATCTCTTAATAACCATTTGAAAGAGAAAGGACTCTTCCACTCGAGTCAAGTCACTTGAGAAAACCTCATATGAAATTGATAAGATGTAAGTATTTATATTTACTATCAACAGTTTTGAAGTCTTGAAGAAAGTAAGAGAAAGAGAAGAAACTGCTCTATCTCCGCAGAAGCATGGGTAGATGGTCAGGTTAATTATAACCAATTATTTGTATCTTCAACACTTACCCAAATTTTAATCATGCAGGTAATATAATAATATAGAACATGAACACTGAGTAATTAACCAATTTGATACATATCAAAGTGATGGGGATGTAGAGCTCCTTGTCCTAAAATACCAATTCAGGCAAAACTGTATATTTTCAGGCGAATCGAACCCTTTGCCCCCACCCCAAAAAGAGTTCCCATATGCTCAAGAATATAACCATTGCTTCATTCAGAGTATATACCTAGGGGTGGAAATCTGAAGCATTGTAGTATCAAAAAAGAAGAAAAAAAATATATGGGAGTTGCCCAAAGAAACCATCCCTGGCACTCAACCAAATATTCCACTCAAACATTCTAAAGAGTTCAGCTTCACCCCACTTCACTACCTTTCTCCTCTCAACGACCGGGTTCAGTTGTTCTCCCTTAGCAAATAATTTTATATCTTACCACCACCCCCATTCCTTTTGCATACTTCTACTCTGCTTCCCTCTCCCTGAACTTAGATATGATTCCATTCTCAGAACCTCTCATCTACCCCTACCTCTTTCGATATAAAGTTTTTATCCCTGAAGTGTGACGGACAAACGGACAGACACATTGCTAATTAAAATGTCACTTTTCTGCTTTAGAGCAGTTTTTTTTTTCTTTTACAGGAAACCTCACTAAACTAGTCAGTAAAATGACACCCTAAATCTTATACGTTTCAATCTGACAATTTAACCACAGTAGAAATCTATATAGCACTAAATTATCATGGTGACAAAGTATCAAGAATTGATAGTCCAAGTAATAGAGAACTAAACTTGACAAAAGCCTTGAAAATGTTTCCCAGAAAAGTTATCAAAAAGTCATTTTTAAGAACAGTCAGGCGTCTACTTGTGTCCGCATCAGGTTCTGGAAGTATAGACTTGACTTGGGCATAAGTCAAACATTAGGGTGAAGTGAAATATACATATTGCACAACAAAACATACAGAGACACAAATATTCATCCAAGCCTCTATATTGTACAAACACATCTTTAAATACTTCAACTTTTCTGGCAAATTGATGGTACACCTTTTCTTTGATTCTGCCATAAACTTACTTTGGGGGAGGCTTAGGAGACGTGATTCACAGTATATTTTCAGATCTTAGTCAACAAGATACAGGCAAACAAAAAACTGTGTGGAACATGCTTTCATGCTGATATCTCGTATGCTATCAAAAATGGAGAAGTTATACTGTACACAGAGCTTTTTTAAATTCAAAGCTCTTATGGGGACCTTGGACATATCAGTGAACGTATGTCCTTGGTGATAGTATTTGAAATAGCAAACAATATCAGTTTCCACTAAGTATATGTTACATGAATTCTACAAGTACATGAATCAGTGGAGATCACTGTCAACAGCCTTCAAGATAATGATATCCCTATGAATAGGCTCAATTCCAAATCAATCATGTTCATCCATGGATAACTATTTTACCTAACAAATCCCATTTAAAAAACTTATAAATATGCAAGAAAATAGAATTACTATCTTTTTGCATCTCTATGGGTTATTCAACATTCAAAATGTTTTTGTAGAGCCAAGATTTCTTTAGAATCTTAAAAATAGGCCTGGTCTATCAATCAATGAAGTGTCTAGTGACATAGGTAGTAAATGTTGACGGTTTTAGTTGATTGTGTCTAATAGTGACATGTATCAAAGAAAGAGATGTTCAATACTTCATAGCAATTCCCTATAATTATAGATCACTGGACCCCAAATATTTTTAATTGAGCACAAATAGTCAGGTATGCTGTTTAGCAAAACAAGTCAATCTTGATATAATTTGCCAGATGTCTACCTGTACATCAGATAACTCAAGGATGGCAAGAACAATTGGCGCCAGATTTCCCGTGGTTATTAATGGGACCCCAGAGCCTCTTTTTTGTATATTAGCTTTTGGAAAATCCAGACTTTTCAAGTTTTTTGCTTGGGCTTCCTTACCAATACATTCAATTGGGTGGAGAATATGACTCATATAGATCAAACATTATACAGTGGAAATTTAACATCAAAGCACAGCTAATGACTATACGTCAGGCTAAGGACTTATTGATCCACTCTCATATATCATCAATTGCAATTCATACATAAAGTCATACTGAATACATTGGTGGAACTAGTACAACTATAAACAATGACCACATTCTCAAGATTTCATTCAAGAGGAATCTTCATGTAAACACCAAGAATTAAACAAAAACTAGCCTCGAAAGTAAATGCCAGCTTAATGTTAACCCATTAACTGAAGCAAGTGGCAAAGAGTAATAGTAATCCATTGAAAGGTAAAAGCCCTTGTCCAGGGCAAGTTGATAAGTCTGGCTGCTGCAGTGTCAAACTAAATTCCTACTGGCCGAGAATGATTACAGCAACTTAGTATCGTACAAATAAAATCATTTGTAGGTGTATTAGACTTGTTAGTTTAGCTCAGTTGAGAGAGCCACCTTCCAGTAATATGATCATGATTTAAAATCAAGGTAGGGAAAAGTCTATTTTATGTATAGGTTTGGTATAACAATGTGACAGTGAAGAGCTCACTCCCCCAATTTGGTGAGGATTGTTCTTGTTATGGAGAAAATCAAAGTCAACTCCAGCTTGGATTGGAATGCGACAAAAGTCCAGACTTGCACATAGAACCCAAGTTGCCATCAATCACAATAAGATTTTATTGAGTTAGCCACATAACTGCAAAGACTGGAATTCTCATCCACAGATAATGGGTTAACATTGGACAATATGTTAATTATCACGTGGGTGCTGCTGTGCTGTCTTGACCAGCCACTCTAATATTGTGGTGACCAAAGACTATACGAGACATTGCCCATCAAAACATTGTAAAGAGTTACCATACCTTGGGCTATGGCAACAATCATATAGGTATACTACTTTCCGGTCTTGAGAAATCGAAAATACATAGCTTGAATGGTAAGAATAGAAAATATATTAAAGAATATAATCATTCAGAAACTGTACAATAAGCATAGTTACTTTCATGAAATTTCAACAGGAGAACTCTGATATTCTACTGACCAAAGACTATACACAAGATTTCCCATCGAAACAGATGTTCTCTTGGTTCATCCAAGATGCAGCACAAGAAAGTAAAGATTTTTTTCTGAAAATTATGTATATAAAGTATCAACGGTCAAGGGTTTATATTCAAATCCTGATCTTCAGTTTGAGCAGAAAAGGTGCCAGAGACAAATACCATCAATGAGAATCTATTCAAAAAAGCCTTCAGAGCGTCAGGGGAAGTAGTTGTGTATGGATCTGCCCCCAAATTTAATCAGTTCTTCCATAGCCTATTGTTCACCCTTCCATGAAATTTCATTGAAATTTATAGTGAACTTTTGGAAATATTGTGTGGACAGACATGAAATGTTAGTGATATTATATGGTGTTGACATAACTATAGCGGTAATTTGGCATGGATCCGCCACCAAATTCAATCACTTCTTCTATGGTCTATAGCCACAAAATTTCATTAAAAACTTGAGATATTGTGCAGATAGAAGAGTGAGCAAGACAAAGAAAAAAAAAATCTGAATAGAATCCCTGGATCCGCCCCCAAATTCAACCACTTCTCCCTTATCCCATTTCCTGTCCTTTCACATAATTTCATTGAGATCTATTGAGTATTTACTGAGACATCTCGTTGAAAGACAGACAACCAAATATATACACCTCTCCAATTCTGCTGGTAGAGATAATTAGAATAAGAGCCACTCATACATAAAGGATGGCAGGCTGCTTTATAACTAAATCATTCTTATCAGACTGGAGATAATTTTTACAAACATTTACTGACTTGGATATTGAAAATTTTTTTTTAAATGTTCATTTATTTCTTTTTTTACTATATTAAAAATCATTGTATTTATTCAATGACTGAAATATTATCATAGTAGAGAAAATAACTAAGATGATTGTGCACTTTTTGAAAAAAAAAAAAAAAAAGCACACACTATAACATCTATTTTTTCAGATGTGAATAGGTCAGATTTCACCGAGAACCATGAGTGGACAAATTCAAGATGGCTGCTAGTCGACCAGGTCTAATGTTTAAGCATGTTCAATTGGTGAATCAAACAGCATAGAAAAACCAAGCGGGGAATGCTCATTGATTTGGAGATACTTTTGTGATCATTAGAAACCAACAGAAATCAACTTAGGTTGAGGTCAAAGTTGAAAAAAAAAAAGTTAAAGCCATTCTTTCATTTAGTGCCAGGCAGCATGTTGATCATGTTACAAGCAATATCTCACTAAAATATCAAAGTACATGTACAACAGAAGTGAAAAAACATGTTACCAATTTTTCAACTATTTACAGACCAGAATTTATGATGTTATCATTTGGAATAATTTCTCAATTAGTTGGGTACATTAATGGAGAGAAAAAAAAAAAAAAACCTTGCCCTATGAAGAAAAGAGTTTCCCAACAATTTTTCTGTGGTATCAGCTGTGCTGAATAAAATCATAAAAGTTTTTCACAGTTCAAGTACTGGGAATATATTTTTCCATATGGTGTCCAAGATGTACGCCAAATCTGAAAAATGCCCATTACTAGGTTAATATTCACCCAAGACAAATTTTTCCAATGGTTTCCTGTAGTATGAAGTGTGCTCGATAGCATCAAAATTCTACCACAGTCTGGCCACTGGAAAGGTATTATTTCCAAGATGGCCACGAAAAGATTTAAGGGCCTATTACTCATTCATTATCAATTCTAGGCAAGTCTCTTTAACAATTTCTAGTAGTTTCAAGTGTGCCTGATAGCATCACTGGAAAGGTATTAATTCAAGATGTCGGCCAAATCTTTGAAATGCCTGTTATTCTATCTTATATAAGTTTTCTCAATGGCTTTTTGTAGTGTTGAGTGTGCTTAATAATATATCAAAATTTTACCTGAGTTCAAACACTGGAAGAGTATAATTTATAATTTGGCGTGAAAGATGGCTAACGACTTATTGAAATATCCATTACCTATTCATTCTAGGTGAGTTTCCTTAATAGATTATTTAGTACCAATTATGCTTGATAACATAAGCAAATTTCACCACAGTCTGACCACTGGAAAGGTTTAATTTTTAAGATGGCATCCAAGTTCCAGGGGGTCAGACTGGTGAAATTTTCGGTCATAATCTGAGAGCTCATGAACTGTACGACCAGTGAGCGAATCTAGCATGTGAGCTATGATATAGCATTAAATATCTCAGCAAGACATACTTTTATACTGATTGTATCAATAAAACATGCTAAAAAAAAAGCAGAAGAATTGAAATAAACTTCAATATACCCATCCTTCATAACCCAAACACATACTCAAAAGTGGAATTGAAGGTAATAATTGTTCAAATGTTACATGAAAAGAAATGTAAGAAATCTATGTAAATCCAAATACATTGCTGATAGAATCATATTTGCAATATTGGTTGTGTGGGACATACATTAATCTTTTATATAATTATTGGAAGGCAATTAAGCATTCAGGGATCTTGTAGAAAATCTTGAAAAGAAAAAAATAAGAGGGAAGTGATAGAGCAGAAACATGATTTTTCATATCTGACAAAATTTTGTGCAGGGTTATAAAAAAATACCCACTTGATTGCTTTGTTATTCTCTGGTACAAAAACATTTTTCTGAAAAAATGAAAAATCAGATTTATAAAATAACCATTTCAGAACTTGTGGCCTCTCTTTTATACATACAATTTGATTTTTTTTTTTTTTAATGAAATGCTTCACTTTTTTTCTCTTTAAAAAAAGAAAATGAAATAATTTGGAATGAGTATTATGTCTACTTATATATGTATACATTCTACAGTATGTTTTATGTTTTCCAAATCATCAACAATGTTTTACTAATGAATTCATACATTCAAAAAGTTTACTATAATTTAGTATCATGAAATTTCAACAGGCTCCAAGCACCTATAAAATACAAGAAGCAAAAAGAATGTAATTAAAAAAAAAAGTCTTTATTCTGACATATGTAGTGATTGATTATATTAATCAGGCTTATACACTGATTAGACCAGTTGATTATTGTAATAAATGATATCTTTTTTCACTTCAAGTTGCTCCTTGAAATGAAAAACAAAAGGAATGAAATTAAAGGAACCTTTTATGCAGCTTGGGTTGAGTAACTGAAAGGTAGAGTTTTGACTAGGGTTAGAGATATTAAGATAGAGCAACTTATGCAAGTAATTAATGATATTTTTCGGTTCAATTCTCATTGCTTCTCACATTTCACATCACCCTTGAGGAATTAATTTTGAACAGACCAGGCACAATATTGCTCTACTTTGGTAAAAGAATGAAACTAATATTAACAATGTGCATAAATATGCATTATGAAGAAGCATAATTTATATATATATATATATATATATATATATATATATATATATATATATATATATATATATATATATATATATATGCGTGTGTGTGTGTGTATTAATTTTTTTTTTTTTTTTAAATCTAAAACACCTATGAACAATGAATTGATGGTTTTGTGTTCTGCTGATCCAGGGCCCTATCTTTTCATTAAAATTAATATTCGATTAACAAATAATTTTGGTCAAATTACTACAAATGTGCAAACACTCTTAATAATTTACAAAGACTTGAAAGAACAATATTAATTTTTGACAACTATAAAACTTTCATCTCAATTTTTTTAGGTTTTTTTTAAAAATTTTTTAATCACTACTCAAGTCATCAATCTACAGCAGTGAGTAAACATTGCAAACCAGAAATGAAAAAATAAGCAAGCGTGGCTGAGTTAGTAGAACAGCTGGGGATTACACCTGGTTTCCCTCTGGCTAGAGATACAAGAGTGAGTCTCCCACGGGAGCTATTCTTCATTTCCAATCAATGCTGTCTACTCAATCGTAGATGAACAGCCTCAGTCGAGTTATGATAAAAAAAAATTTTTTTAAATATCCAGGAAAATTAAGTTTACAATACTTCATCTAATGAAGAAGAAATAAAATAATTTAACAAGATATGTAGTGTGTTTTTTAGTTGAGTTTTTTTCTTTTTAATTAGAAAGAATTTGTTTCTAAAGTGGAAATTAACATACAAAAAGGAGGGAAAAGATCAGGGCTTCTAACGTTTTAAAACTTATCTAGTGAGTGTGAAATCACAAAAGGTGATAGACAAATCGATTGCCTTCTGAAGACAATAAGGGTCAGACACAATAGGTACGTTTGCATTGAATTGTGAACACAATTCTGTTATAAGGGAGGTAACTACGACTAAAACAGTGCAACACGAGGATTCACTCAACAACGGTTAGTGTTTCGCTACGAACTCACCACGTGTTTTGTTAAACTTGTTGGAAGAATCTTGGCTTCGAAAAAATTTGGTTAGATATCTGTTGAGAGAGAAAGAAAAGGGAAAAATAATTAAGGTGCCGTATTGTTCGATTGATTTTGACCCCCAGTGTAGTAATTTGGGGTAAAATGTGGAGATTTGTTGATAGTGCTGGTGACAAGAAGATGGGATACAACGATTTTCCTTTCCATTAAAAACGAAAAATGACGAGAGAAAATAACTTTATTTAATTCAATTTTTTTTCAAAGTATTTGTGAAGTCCTCTGATGAGTAAAATAAGGCTTGTTCATCGGAGTAGATCACAGTACCAATAGAGAGGTAGACTTGCACTAAATGTGCCTTCATTTTCTCTAAGCTTAATCGGGATTATTTACAATGGGATAGGACACGGAGTTTTAGGTTCATGCCTTTCACAAGAGCATTTCCATAGAATGGTGCAAAAGTCAGCTACTAATCTATAAGATGAAATAAAAACTACTAGTTCCATTTTTATGCGCCATATCTTTTGACTGTGACGTGTATTGTCTACCCCCTAGGCCACGCCTTGCATTTTGAGCCTCATTTAGAATATGAAATAGTATTTGTGATATTCCAGATATGAAAACACATGCAGGACTACTGAAATATCACCCTATTACTCACGTGTACACTCAAACCATTTTCTTGCTCTCAGGATCCCTTCCCTTCTGGGGCCCCCAAGGCTTAAACCTACTCAATCTAATGGTTAATTCACCATGACTGTTTGATATTTATTAGTGAAAAATGGATAGCCTTTGTTGCTAAAAGAGAGAGAGAGATTCTGAAAATGAAGACTAATAGCAGAAAGAGCTGAAAATCAAATTGAAAGGAACAGTGTGATTTTCTTGGTTCTCTCCATAACCATGGACTCTTCCACTTCAAAGTAAAAAGTTTCAAATAATGGACTGAAAGATTTTTTTAGCGTTTTTTTCCAATAAAAAAGAAAAAATCTCAAATTAAAAAAACAGGCAGCAAAAATAGCATTCAGCTTTTGTTTTGCAGCAAGCTATTATAGAGGCAGAGCGCACCCTCCGCTCTCTTTTACAGCCCAGTCTTCTGTACCTCCCACCACCACAATCTCTGATGACTCAGCCTGACATAACGCCCTAACCATTTTGGGGGTTTTGGGACGCTCAAAAATTCTTCCCATATAAATCAATAGTAATTGCTTCTTCACTTTACACCATTGCACTTTACAAAGGCTTTCATTCTAAGATTCTACTTTCAGATAACAGGGAAATCCTTGAATTTCTTTCACGGTAATAAACAAGTAAAGAAACAATGTACATATAACATGGGAATATATAAAAAAGGTACAAAAATAGGCAAATTATAATGACATTTTGGCTCGTTTTACTGTTGTGCCTCAACCGGAGATCAGAACAAAAACTATTTCGCACTAATATGCTGATAAGGAATAGACATTTACAAACAACTTAATAATCATCCATAGCAAAAATTCATCTGAAATTAATACACTTTCCAGAGTAGAATCTAAAATGACCATCTAGTCTAAAAAATCATCTAGTTATTTGGATTGTTGACAAAGTGCTTTTGAAATTAATACAAGTATTTTTAAAAAAGTGAAATTTGAGAATATAAAGAAAAACAGTTACAAATATACATAGTTGTATGAAATATGGATAAAAATTAAAAACATGTGAAACTAATAATATTTAGTTGCATAATTTTTGCAAATGATTACTGCTAGGAGACTTGATAAGACTTAACAACTAAGAGGATTAGTGTAATGCAATCTTCCAAACCCTATCAACCTTTATTTGGTATTTTGCTGAATTAAACTTAATTTAGTAAGTTTTATGTCCAAGGCAATAACTACCCAAAAATGTATTTTGATACATGAATAACATTAATGCTTTAGATGGATGTTTGCAATTAGTGCTTGGTGACTTTTCCTAAGGCTTGACCAGGTTTGCAGCATTTTTGTGAGATTTTTAGCCAACTCTTGTATATCTCAAAGTCCTCAAGATCTCTTGGACTCTATAAGTACATTTCTTCAAGCTTTGTCATAGATCTTTGATGATATTCAAATTAGTCTATTGTTCCTTACAAACCACTGCTTTTTCTGTACATTTTGAATCATTGTATTGTTGGTAGATCCAACCATCATATATATGTACAGGTGTACCAAAAAGAAGTGATCATTCAATATGTCAGCACATTGATTCGATCACAGTTCCTTGAATTAGATGAAGTGCCCCAGTACCATTTTGAATTTGTTTAGCGGCACTTCATACCATTTGAACTATCTCTACAGTGTTGAGTTCCAATGGGCCTAGCAAGCCGGAAGTGGATGCTCACATCAAATAACCCTATGTTAGTCAGTCGCTTGTACCAACAAAGATGATTGGAGTGAGTGTGTGCGTAAAGGATTTACTCAGTACAAGAATTCAAGATGAGCAATTAAATGAATTAAGGTGCCTGCTTGACAAGATTTATTATGTTTAGACAAACTCAAATTTTAGTTATTCAATATTTGTTTAAAGATAAATGCATTTCAATAGGAACTGGTTTCAAAAACAACTTTTAGAAAAACATTCTCAAAAGGAGGTTATGATAACTTGTGTTTATAAAAAATGATTACATTAAAAAAAAAGAATGTAGGTCTAAAATATCATCAAGTGACATTCTGAATATAACATTTATGTCTCTAAAAATCACACATGTCATAACTTAGATTCGATTAATTGATCAAGCAACAAATGATGAAATGTTTGTTTGTTTACCCCTGAAGATAATTCTTTATTTCTGACACACAACTTTCAAAACATCTGTTCAATACAACCAGTTAATCAATGAGCAACATACTTTGCCAATCAATGGCCACTAATGAATGACGAGAGAGGAAAAAGGGGGGGGGCTGGGAATGATTTGATAATCATGGTCTTCAAATCTCTGGTAGGTTTCTTTTCTGACATGAACCCTACTTGAGAGACATAAGTAGAGCGAATAGAAGTCATCCTCATTGGTGGAATCTTGATGTTGTTCTGGGTACAAGGTGTGTTTTGTTTTTTTTCTCTTTTGGTCTATATTAACCTGAAATTTATTTTTATACCGACAAGGTTATATATAGACAAGGTATTTTACTTGGAGGAAAGGAAAGGGAGGGGGGGAGGGGATCAAACTCACAAATTGAAAAACAAAACAGATTGTGTCCTCAATATGTTCTGAATGAGGTAAAAAAAATTTCTACAAAAATTGCACAAAGGAAAAATCCTGAAATTCAAAATCAGAGACACAAAATCCGTCGAGTTTTTTAAAATTTTTTTTATTGGTTGGAATTGGTAAGAGGTAAAGTTACATTTTTACCAAACTACACAGGTTCCTGGTGTTGAACTTTGGTGCCCTCTAAAGTATAGTATTATCTTATTCACTTACAGCATCACTTCAACCTAATTATCTTCCCTCCTAGGTCCCAGCTGTTATGAACACTATCTCACCAAACTAACCAAGTCTGAGCTTGAGATCAGTCATGAGAATTCACTCTCCTGAAAAATCTGACTTCACTTCGAAAAATTTCCTTGTTTTGATGTTCTTTTGTTTAATTTATAATTTGTATTTGGAAAGTCATACTGTCTCAGACACATGACAGGCGACCCTTTAAGACTTGGCAACTGCCTGTTTTGCCGGGACCATATTATAGCTAAGCCCAAAACTGAGTTATCAAATTTTGTAAAGGAACTTATTAGAACATGGTAGAAATATTCTTGAAATTACTACTCCATATTCAATAAGACAGAGTTAATGAAAACTAGTTGGCCTTGTGGTGTCATAGATATTTTACTTTGAAACCCAAGCTCCATTCAGTATGCCAGCCAAATTTGGTTGGTGAATCAGAACTAGCATTATAGAGAAATAGATAGAAATCAGATCATTGTTATTGTAGTGAAAGCAAACACAGACTCAAATATTTATTCTTGAGAAAGGGGAAACATGTAAATTCACACACTTGTCCAGAATTATGTCAACTGGAACCGTTTAAGGCACTGGGTGAAATCAAAATTTTTTAAAAGAAATGGTTCAACCAAAAATAATAAAATACAGGCTTTTCCCATTGGCCTGATTCATATAATCCATAATACGGATGGATGGTGGACCTCAAAATACTAATCTAACTCTGAAATAGTTAAATCAAGTTACAATGATCACTTCTAGGTCATAACATGGTTTCATCTTCCTTAGACCTAAACATCCTTATTATAACAGGGGACACCTTCAGTTTAATCAATTTCATTATTCAAAACTTATATTCCAGTGTGAAACCCCTGATGCATGATGGGAAGAGAGAACTACATGCAGTGATATTTGTTTGAAGCTGACCAAATAAGTTCAGGTGACTTTCGGAATGAGAAACTTGAATAATCAGTTTTTTTACGGTTGGTTCGGACGCATGGTCTTCAGTCTCCCTTGGGTATCTCATGTTTTATGGACTTTTGTTATATTTTGTTCCAAAAGAGCACACACATCCCCTCCAATACATCCAGTGCTTGGGTCTGTGTGTTCTTGGATTTGCCCCTTTCTAAGAAGCTCATTTAGCCAAAGTAATACCAGGCAACTTGACTCCACTATATCCTTGATATAATTTGCAAGCTGTCAGTCTGTTTGTAACATAACAAACAGAAAGAGAGGAAGGGGTTACTAACTTACTGACACAAAATAGCACTTCAGCTGTGTGTATAACGGCTGATGTGTCATTTTCATGTTTTACTCAAAATTATTGCAAGAATTTTAGTTGAAAATGACTTTTAGATTACTGTATAAACATACTAACATAGCTTCAAGTATACCATTAGCAAAGCAACAGTCATTTACTAGTAATGAAAAAGATTATAACAAAGTGCTTATCCACTGTAAAATAAGAATGGAAGTTTCCATGATAAAATCTGTTTCAGTGCTTTTCAACAATTAATTCATTTGTAATGCAATTCTGTAGCAGAACAATGTCAAAACACTTTCTCAATTATTCATCGGGTTTTATATAAATAATACAATTAAAGCAAGCCATTAGCATTACCACTACCTCCATCCCCCAATACACCACAAAATAAAATGTCTTTGCAGATATATAATCTCTTCAATGTAAATGATAGAAATTCTTTCAATTAATAAAAGTTTGGTGGGCCAACATTCACTTTGATATAATCAGAATGAGGTTAATTAATATAGAATAGAGTCTGAATTAGCAGATGATTTTGCTCAGGAATATCAATTAGAATTTTATGAGAATTATTTCCAAGTGACATATGTTAATTACCAGGGAATAATTAGGTGTGAATTGAATTGATTCAGGGAGTTCTTTGAACATATTTTTTTCTGATTTGAATCAATTGGAATTGTTATGTATACATAAGGTTCTGGTAACAATCATTGGCACCCTTGAAATCTTTTGTATAAACTGTGCAATGTCTTCAGCAATAGATGGAAATCTACCAAATTTATATCATCAGAATATGCTAATGGAATGTCTAAAATAATATCAAGAAAACTAGAGCAACTTTTGAGCCTATACGTAGTAATTTTAAAAGAAATAGAAGATATCACCCGGACAGTAATAATGACACACATTGTAAATATTTGGTTGCACACCCTCTTGGCAATGATGACCACCTCCAAAAATTTGTAGCCATCTATAAGCTTCTAGAACCTATCATTCTTTTGCAGTTACTTTAGGCTCTGGAACATTTGCAGGATTCTTTCCCCTAATGCCAGATTTCCACTCACCTCAAAGATTTTCAATAGGTGCGAGATCAGGGTATGGTTGGCCAGTTTAGAATCATCCTTTTCATCCTTATCAATAATCCTTGAGGACATCAGCATGCTGTAGCACCTATGATCTTTAAACCAAACTTGGTTTTCTCACACTGGGTAGTGCATTTTTCCCTAAAATCCCTGGATTTCAAGTTTTTTTCTGATCCAGTAAATGCTTCCAGTACACAAGGAAGCAAAGCATCCCCCCCCCAATATTATGGATCCTCCACCATACTTGATCGACAGAAACCACAGTTCACCATCAGTCCTCAGGAATTGTTATACTGTCAATATAACCAGCTGCGATCCAAGTCATGACCTCTTGGAGTAGATAAGTACTTCAACAAATCTTAAAATAAAGGAGTAGCTCAGCCCACTCTCATTTGTCAGCTGACCATCAAAAATGTCAGCAGCATAAACTACTGATTCTTATCATGCTCTTAATTCTCACCAAATAATGATAAACTAGAGAACACATATTACTGCCAATACCATTGTCTCTAAAAGCAGTATGAAAATCAGTTTTTAAAAAATCTGTGTGTATATTTTTTTAAAAATGAATCAACGTGTACAAAACTTGAAAATAATCCATTGATTGAGAGGAGAACAGAATAGAAAAAGATGGATCTTCGGTGAAAAGAATCCTTTTCATTTTTTTTAATGTGAAAATATCTGTGAACAAAAGAATAAAGGACTTATAACTATCAAATAACCCTACTAGGATCTCATACGTCATCTGTAAAGTAGTAAACCAAGTGCTGTGTTAGTGAGGCTCATTATAGACGTAAGCAAGATTTGAAGGAAGAAGGAAAAAAGAAGAACCTAATAAAATCAGTAACTCCTTCATAGGCATTATATATAGGGGAGAGAAGAGCAGGAGTGGTTGATAAGCATAAAGACGTGCCAGTAAAATACATTTTCCCCTTTGCCAGCAATCTGGAAAGAATATGTATTTGTGAAAATAAATAAAAGAAATGAAAAAAAAAAAACTCTTTTAAATATATCGACCGATATAGACCAAACAGATTGAAAGAGTAAAATGCGAAAACAATATGTAAGTCTCATTTTTCTATAAACGAGCGAAATGAATTATTTTTTTTTGGCAACAATTTGTATAAAAGATAAGGATATATATAAGCAATATTTCAAATAATTTAAGTGGAGGAGAAAAAATGAAATAAAAAAATAAAATTATCCAAAACCCAGTTAATATTTTACACAAACAGACCTCATACATATTGACAGAAGAGATGCTTACATCAGAAAAAAAAAAAAAAGAAGAAAAGCTATCTCAGAAAATGTTAGATGATATCTTTATATGGTTAAGAGTTGTATTTACAGCCTTTTAGTATCAAATAACAAGTTAACTGCACTTGAAGAGAAGACTTTTAACCAAGTAAACTGGTGTAGTACAGAACTCTAAAATGGCAAATTCTCAACAGTTTAAAACAGGAAAAAAACAGAAAAAAAACAGAAAAAAATCAGAAAAAAAAAAAATAGTCTATAACAAAAGTTGCAAGCCATTTCAGTAAAAATATGAAGCTTTCCCATCAAACTGAATGAGTCACTAATGATGATCAGGGGGGGTTACAAAGTGGGATGCAACAGGGGTTTTGCGGCAATGAGGGAGAGAGAATACAAAGCTGACACAGCATTTTAGTACCATACCAGAACAACAAGTAAATGTTAGAGATAATACATTTTTGTAGCTGTATGGTGTCTAGAGCAATGATTAACATACTTCAACACACCAAGATATGTATTTGACTCCAGCAACACACTAGTTCTTTACCTCATTGAAATGTGAATATACATCGAGATATATTTGGGTATGGAACTTCATGTATATTTACAAGCCTGGTTGCTGCAGAGTCAAACCTACTATTTCTATTACGACTGAAGATGATAACTCCAACTTTTGTATTGTGTATACAATTCATTTATTAGAATTGAATAAGCCCTTGCGTATCTGTTCGATAAATATCACAGATATGAAAGATTTGTCAATTGGTAAGAGAGCTGGCTACCATTGATTGTCAGGATTTCATATTATGGTAGCGAAATGTCAGTTTTATAGACATACCTATTTATTTGAATGAAATACATCCTTGTATATTTCTAACATAGATTTTGATGGACATGTAAGATTCATGAATTCAGTTCAGTCAGAAAGAGACAACTATAAATCAGTTGGTCGTGATTTCATATCAGGATAGGGAAATGTTGTTTTTTTTACTACTCTGAATTTAGAAGAAAAACTGGTGAAGCCACCACTGCATTTGGACTGGACTTGAACAATATAAAACTCCTTTGGAAACTTGTATCGGCGTACCAATATACGTACTTATCACCCTCTCTCCTTTTGATCTCAAAGGACGGACATTTCACTTTACTTTTTACAGTACATGCATTCAGTCAATCAGCTACAGAGGCAAAATAGATCATATTGATCCTTTCAGTAATTTATTTTACTATTATTGAATTTGTGGGATACCTATATTATAATGATCAGATTTGTTTGTAGGTTTGTTATTGTGACAAAGCAAAAACGGCTCATTGTAGCAAGATTTGGGTAAGTGCAATACCATTAAAATGCTCTTAAAGAATAAAGCCATTTTCTATCTCAGGAGGACCCAACAATTATTGAGACACCTTCCACCCTCATCCCACAGCTTAGTGTGCACTCAATTATCTGCCGAGTACACAGGGAAATCTTTCCCATGAAGTGTTTCCCATGCTCTTTACTTGTACAGGGAATTGAACCCACAACCTCTTGTAGGCAAGGTAGACGTGCTAACCATTATGCTATCCAAGTGGAATTTCCTATTCCTCAAGAATTATTCACCGCAATTTTTTAAAATCATTTTCTACCAATGTGTAAGCAAGCAGTAGATCCTTATGCAATACAAAGGAGCAAGTTTCAAATGATGCCTACAATGTATAACTTTCCTGGAACGCCTTTGTCTTGGGTAATGGCTATAATGGCAGTAGCCTTGTCTGTCTAGCTTTGTGTGTCATGTACAGACGCCACCTTTCATTACCTGTGATGAATGTGTCAAGCCATGCATGCGATTGCTTCAAAGAAATCTGGCATAGAGCACACGTCCAAAAGGCAATTTCACTCATTGTCTATGGCACCCAATTTCAAAGTTTAGAGATTTTGCCAACTGCAACCAAACGGCATAGGATAATGACATGTAGTTATTTAACCACCACCCCACGAGGACAGAATGGGACAGGGTTATAATATGGTGGCCCACACACATTTATATGGACACAAAATGATTATTTTACCTGGTTTCCCCAAGCTGTCATCCATCCTAGTATTGATTAGGCTCAGCACTACATAACATCAGTGATTGAATGAGAACTGGAGCTTTCAACATGATATGACCATGGGATGTGGTGTACGCGGTTAAACTTTTGCACTACTGTTCAGCTGTGGAATGATTTCTGCAATCTGGTGCAATACGTCCTGAACTTGCCTGAATGATAGTCCACTCATAGCAATGGTTCTAATAATTTATCATGATGGCACATATGATGAAATATATTTGACTTGAATGGCACACCAACTCTCCACTCCATTAAAACATGAATATATGTTTTACTGTTAGCCTACTACCACCTAGCAGTACACTGAACTTCAGATGAAAACATTTCAGTGGTCAATGAAAAAAAAATTCCTTCCATTAGCAAACGAGTTATTCATTTATAACTTATCACTCCAGACAGACAGCCACTTAAGCATAATTTGATTTATCTTTGGAAGGTCAGTGTCCGCTAGATCAGGTGAGAGTGGACAGTTTTGCAGAACGTGTTCAATGTCCTGCACTCTTCCATCACACTGACAGGAGTGTGCCAGTCATGTCTGGTGAGCGGTGTCCCCTCTATCGACATACATGCTCATCACCCCTCTTTTTTCTTTCATATTGAGTGATAAGACCACTAGATTGCTAAGTCTATGGAAGAATCTGGACTGACATAATACCCATTCAAGTATTTGGGAGAAATTTACACGGCACATTTGGGAGATACTAGTGGCACACAGTTTGAGAACAGAATTAGAGGCTCTTCCCAGTTCTAAAATTTGCTAGGTTGGAACTTTACTTAGTGGACCACTCAGACTGTCCCAAGTTTCTCCTCTAAATGACTGGTTGATTTGCTGTATTAATTTGGCAGAACTGAAGACCCAACTGGAAACCCACACTGGAACAGCCACCATCTTAATTACAGGAGGAATCAATTCTTTCTGAAATTGTTACTTGAGTGCAGGTGAAAATGTTGATCGAACACCAACGCCTATTCTCTTATATACTATCTACTCATATAATACACCATGTATAGGACTATATTTTGGATGGTAACGTTCGTCAAGGGAGATAATTATTAAAAGCTTATTGTAAAGTAGTCAACTTTTTTTCTTTTTTTTTTGCAGATCCACATTTTCTCTGGTAGAAAATAAATAGAAAAGCAAAGCAATATAATGATTTTGATATTCATCAAGTACAATGCAATTGCAAAATTAAATGATACCGTCATTTAGCATGAATATACTAGTGTATATATATATATATATATATATATATATATATATATATACACACATACACACACATGCCATTAATTGAAAGAGGTTTTAGAACATTCTACGCATGGAACTTCTGTTTGGCAACTTTTTATCAGCTTAAAACAGTGCTAAAACCTGTTAAAACTATGTTGGGTTACACGAGTGTTAGCTAGCCAAGATAGCATTCCTGATATGATCGGCTTCACTGAAATACTGATATTGCAACCAATTGTGAGTTGTGCAGCCTTGCCTTAACTATAGCTGAATCAAAATAAACTGCACCAAAAGTTTAAAATAACGATTTCAAAGATTACTTCAGGTCGGGTAACATTAGATAACTTTACTGATATCTCAAAATGTTCATGTTTAAAAACTAGAAATAACTCAGAGCCCACATAACTCTGCCAAAACTTGTCACTAGAAAATGAATGAAAATCAGTTCATCCATAGCTACAATACAATGGAGGTAATTGTCAAAAATTCCTCCATCAGCCTCTAAATTTGGTCACTTCTTCCGCAGCCCATCTACAAAATGTCATTGAAATTCACAGAACATTTGGAGATTATGTGAATACATGAATGTATGAAATGGGGGGGGGGTCCCTCAATTGAAGAAAAAAATCATTGATCCACCAAAAATTTATCCAATTCTCCCTTACCTGATGGCCAAATCTTCCAGAAAATTAATTCATTGAGAACTTTTGGAAATAGTGTAGACAGACACAAGTGAATACATACACCTCTTTGAACTTTGTTGACAGATAAAAGAAAGTCTTAAAATTAAAACAATTAATGACAACTAAGAGAACTTAGTTTCAGATCACTGAAACAAATGAATAAATAAATATATACATTATAATAATAATAATAATAATAATAATAATAATAATAATAATAATAATAATTATCAATAGCCAGTCCTATTGCTAGTCTTACTTAGCTAGCACAGAGTCAACAGCTCCTGTTGCCTGGTGGTTCTGACCAACAGGATGCAGTTGCAATGCCATTGCAATGAAGGGTCAACTGAGAGGCGTAGTATGGTCCTGAATAAAGCAATGACGAGCCTGGTGATGCTTGTTCAGGACTTTTCCTGAGATCAACTTAAGCTAGCTCTCATGTCCTTAAACTAGACCGTGTCAAACTTGCCGCCATGGGGGAAGGAGATAAAGTAACCTGTCCTGTTGTTAGTCATCCGAACTATATCATTTATTTACACAGAGGGGAGAAAAGACACCAGATGTAAAATAGAAACAAGCTCTAATCTCCAAAAACTTATTACTGACATGATACACAGAAATAAGCAAGTTCGCATTCTCAATGGCACATTTATAACTAGAAAGCACTCAGAGTGCATACCTCTTCCAATACCATTGTCAGGGGAAGTAATTGTGCCTGGATCTGCCCAAACATTTAATCACTTCTTCTATTGCCCACCCCTCCACAATATTTCATTGGAATTCATTGAGAACTTTTGGACAGTCTTGAGCATTTACATAAAAGTATGAAAAAAAAAAAAAAAAAAAAAATCTTTCAATCAAATAACTCCTGGATCTGCCCCCAAATCTAACCAACTCCCATCTCATTGCTCACTTTTCCACAACAACTCATTGAAATTCATTGAGTACTCTTGGAGATATTGCATAGATAGATGGAAAGACAGAAACACAGACTAAATCGGATATATATACCTATCCAACTTAGTTTGCGGAAATAACAACCAGGTAGTTCATGGGCTTCTAGTGCAGTGCTTTTCAAACTGTGTGCTGTAACTATATCCCAAGTGTCCCACGTAAATTTTTCCCAATAAAATATGTATTTCCTAGAATGTGTCTGGTAGAGATATCATGTCTGTCCCACTCCTGCCACTGAGCAGCCAACCTAGAGGTTTCATCACTTGATTTTGTGAGATCCGAATCCTTTTAGCGACAGATGAAAGAAAGGTAATGAGTATGTATTATAACCCATCAACTAAAATGTGAACATAGGTTTCTTCAGTTTTCTATGGAGTGACTAACCAGACCAGCATCTGTGTATAGTTATAAAAGTTTTGATCAACTAATGAAATGTTTTGGTCTAATTCATGTGTCAAATATATTCATTGGTGTGTCATCATATAATAAAGTTTTAGAACCACTGATTTAATGTCATATCCTGGCATGCAGAAAATGAATTTTACAAATTGGGTTTGTGATTATATATTATTAATACACCTAGCCATGAACATCTAATTCGATAATGATTTCATTTTCTAAAGTGAATCTGTAATTCATCAGGGAGTCAGTCATGAATGCAAGGGAAAAATTATTAAATGACTATGATGAAAAACAATTATCATTACTAAAACTACTATTAATAATATTATCATAACCATTACTATTATTATAACCATTGCTATTACCATTATCATCATAACCATTATTATTACTATCATAACCATTATCATTATTATTATTATTATCACCATCATAACCATTATCATTATTATTATTATTATCACCATCATAACCATTATCATTATTATTATTATTATCACCATCATAACCATTATCATTATTATTATTATTATCACCATCATAACCATTATCATTATTATTATTATTATCACCATCATAACCATTATTATTATTATCACCATCATAACCATTATTATTATTATCACCATCATAACCATTATTATTATTATCACCATCATAACCATTATTATTATTATCACCATCATAACCATTATTATTATTATCACCATCATAACCATTATTATTATTATCACCATCATAACCATTATTATTATTATCACCATCATAACCATTATCATTATTATTATCACCATCATAACCATTATCATTATTATTATCACCATCATAACCATTATCATTATTATTATCACCATCATAACCATTATCATTATTATTATCACCATCATAACCATTATCATTATTATTATCACCATCATAACCATTATTATTATTATTATCACCATCATAACCATTATTATTATTATTATCACCATCATAACCATTATTATTATTATTATCACCATCATAACCATTATTATTATCACCATCATAACCATTATTATTATCACCATCATAACCATTATTATTATCACCATCATAACCATTATTATTATCACCATCATAACCATTATTATTATCACCATCATAACCATTATTATTATCACCATCATAACCATTATTATTATCACCATCATAACCATTATTATTATCACCATCATAACCATTATTATTATTACCATAACCATTATTATTATTACCATAACCATTATTACCATAACCATTATTATTACCATAACCATTATTATTATTACCATAACCATTATTATTATTACCATAACCATTATTATTATTACCATAACCATTATTATTATTATTACCATTATTATTATTATTACCATTATTATTATTATTACCATTATTATTACCATTATTATTATTATTACCATTATTATTATTATGAATCTCACACCAGTTGCCTGGTGGTAACCGCTGGAGTTTGAGTGACAGCAAGTCTCCTCAAGTCTCCAGCCCTCCTCTCCTAGTACTCATAGGTCGCAGTAATTCTACGATTTACAGTTTCACACCGGTTGCCCAGTGGTTATCGCTGAAGGCTGAGTGACAATAAGTCTCCTCAGGTCTTCAGCTAACGTCTCCTCTCTCTTTCGCATATCATGACAGAGCTACGATTCGTTGCAGTCCTTATATCTCTAGCACCTTCCTCAGTATCCGTGCAGTTCCCAGCAGTGCTGTGGTCTGTACGGTCTCTATCCTCCTCCTAATCCCGATCTCCTCCAGTCTCTCCCTCAGCGTTTTGGGGACAGTTCCTAGTGCTCCCACTATGACCGGTACTACCCTGGTTTTCATGTTCCACATTTTCCTTAACTCCCTTGCTAGGTCCTGGTATTTTACCATTATTATTATTATTACCATTATTATTATTATTACCATTACAATAATAACCATTATTATTTCAACAACGTCAAGGCAAAGCCATTCCTGTCTAGGCAGCACATATCACCAGTTTTCTCCCTCCTCCTCCTCCTGTCTCTGGTTTGACAATGTGTGAAAATACATGACAAGCACCTGAAGTGGTGTCACTCACATCTGCTATTTAGCCCATAGCTTGGAAGAAAAGAGATGGATTAATGCCTTTCTCAAGAGCATTAGTACAAAGTGCCCAATTGTCTCAGTTGCAGTTTGAACTTGGTTTGGCATTTCCATTTCCTGTCCAGCTAACTGCTTGGCCACCAGCACTTATCAAATGAAATGACTTCATAAAAGTCTTTATTGGAATGTAGAGAAAATTACGAGTTGGCAATTTGTCCTAGATTCTAATAATTCAATTCATGACAGACAATGATTGCAGCCATCATTTATTAGGTAAATATTAAACTGTACTCATGAATAGAGAAACCCCAGTGGGTGAAATTCATTTTTTTGTATTAAACATACGTCTTTGATAATCAGATTTCTTTCAATCAAAGACAATTGCAAACAGGTCTGATAAGTCACTTAATAGGGACCGTCATATGACCGACATCTTTTGACTGCATGCTGTGTTTGGGGTGATCAATTTAAAAAATTCGAAAAAGGGGATAATCAATGGATTAATTAATCCTCTCGTCAGGCAGTGATCACTAAAATGCCTGTATTTTAAAAAAAACAAAACAAGCATGAACTTTGGACACAAACCAAGGGACCAATTGAATAAAGTTATATTGTAAAAGTCACTTTCTGGGGGATGGAAGGTGGAGGGTCAAAAAACAAATAAAGTTTTTCTTCGAGACTTAAAGAGTAAATGTTAAAATTTCTATCAGTCAAATTCCATTGATGTGGCTTATATGCACAATAAATACATAGCCAGACAGAGTCGGCTGACAGTTTCTGATTGAGCCAGTAATGCATACTAACACAAGGATGCTTTCTTCAGAAAGAGAAGAAAAAAACATGCACACATACGACAGTATTCATTCCCCCCCACACACACACACACAATCAAGGACAAAAATTACCCAGTCTCCACAACCAGATGTCTAAAATGTCCAGCCAACCATTCCCTTCAAGTGCAATGGGGAGGTGCTGCCATAGGATCAGAATCCCTCAGACTGGATATTAAATTCATTCCCATTGTCCATATTGAGAAACAATGCAGATACAGACAATGAATGAACGTGATGAGGAGAGTGGGGATAAAGCAGTTATTTGGGCCTTCGCCTTTTTGTCGGGCTGTTTAGCTCAATGGGAGGAGCGACAATGCGCTGAAGCAGCTACCTTATCGGTTGCAGCTTCTATAAATGCAGCAGCCCATTTTTCTATAATTGTTTATTCCATTTATGCTTTCTAGGACAGATTACTCATTCTCAGAGTAATAACGGAAGGTCATTTCAAATAGAGTTTCAAATTACATAATACATTCGTGTCAGATTATATATCCGTTTGTGATAAGAGATTAAACTCCTTAATGGATCGAGAATCTATCCCTACATAGCATAAACCCTCAAACACATTTATTACGAGATGTATCTATCAAAAAAGGAAAGTTCCCGACTTTTTCAGATGCAAACTTGTGAATACTGTCATTAAAATCCACATTTTGTAATAACCATGCCTAGACATCCCTTTAAGAGAGACTTGTAAACCTAATTTATCCTATTGATTTTCTATTAATATCTGGGGCGGATGGGGGCTAAAATCTAGGGAGTCAGGACCCTGTGTAGCTGCACAGTTTACACTGCCTTGAGTATTGCGCTAAACATGTGAATACATAGAAAACTAACATTTTTGCTGATGACAAAACCATACTTTACATGCACAAACCAGTCCTACCCTTCCTTCTTGAAGGGCATCAATTTTTTTTTTTTTTTTTTTCCTCTCTGTCAGCAGCTAAGTTTAGAGAAAGATACTGAAAATAATTAAATAAACTGACTGTGATGGTAGGGAATTTTGAGAGGTTGTGCTTATTTCTGTGAACTTCATCAATATCATGTGTTATAAATTTGCAATTTAGCATTATTTTTCTAACTCTTTCCTCATGAGCTTGTTGTAGTATGCTGTGATTACCAAAGCATATCTTTTCTATTTAGGATTGTGCTTGGCATGAGGGGGGGGAAAAAAAAAAAAAGAAAAAAAAAAAGAAGAGATGAATTATTTCTTTTTCCTCTCATACTAACTCGAATTCATTCAAAGGGTTTTTTTGAATTTTTTTTAATTGATCACCCCAACATAGCATGCAGCCAAACAATGTTGATCACATGACAGTTTCTATTGACTGACTTAACAGACCTGTTCTATTCACAGAAAAGCAAAAAGGAAAAAAAAAAAGAAAAATCAATTTTTTTTTCCTCAAATGCTATCCTGATATAAATTCTTTTTTCAAACATTCATTCATTCTCTTTATTTCGGTTTCAGAACTGCTTCTGGAAGAGTAATCCGGTTCCAATAAAGTAGCCAAACAGTTAGCAATACGCAAAATGGAACCAAACTGCGACAGATATTTCTTGGGAAAGGCATGAAGCCATCCCCCCCCCCCAAGGCAAAACAAGTGAGGCCATTTCAGATGCTTGTTGCCATTCAGTCAATTTCATATATCGCAAATCTCAAAGAACTTGAAAGTTTAGCCGGAACAGATGAACTTGTGAAATGTGGAGTCTAGGCAGAGACTTTCAGAGATTATTCCACTTTGGTTTACATTAAAAAAAAACAAACAAATAAAACAAGCAATAACAATGAAAAAGATTAATTAGCCAGCCTAACCAGTAGTATTTGAAATGAGCCTCACTCTGATGATTTAACCAACAAGAGTGAACTAGTACACATCCTTCCTTCCTTCTTTTAATGAAAGGTACACTTTAGGCAAACTTGGTAGTTAATCTAGAGAACAAGGAAGTAGGACACTTCCTTCCTAAAAGTCGAGGGATTTAGCTGTGGCAAGTAAAGATAAACCTCCTTTGTCTAAGGTTACATTCTTACATTAATTTATTTAGTCAGAACCTGATAGCTAACAACAATCCATACCATAATGGGCAATTGTAAGTAAGGTCTCTTCATTCTATTCAGAAGTACAAAGCAAGCATAGTTTTCATCAAACTGTGAGCATGTGCACGCACTCACTAATTTTGCAAGCAGTACATAATGGAACCGAGGGTGTACAACTAATGCATCCTCCCAATAGTCACTAATGGAGCTGAAACATGGAACCTAACCGCCCCACAAATTGAGAACCATGCAATGTGCACATGAAAGGATCATGCTCAACCTCACACGGAGAGATCACAAGACAGCACAATACATCCAGGAAAGGACAGGAGTCAGGGACATCATAGAATCCATAGGGAGACTCAAATAACAATTGGCTGGCCATGTTGCAAGAATGGCAGACAATTGATGGACATCGGATTAATAACATGGATCCCCAGAGATCACACGTGCAACCAAGGCCGGCAGAGTGTCAGATGGAGAGATGAGCTGGACAAATTCAGGAAGTACTGGCTTCCTGATGCCCACAATAGAAAAGTGTGGTGAATCCTGGGGAAGGTCTATGTCCAACGACAGATGTTAAAAGACTGATGGTGATAATGATGACATGAAGGAAATGAAGTTAGTTACACAAGATAATGTAGCTTTGTTGTTGAATGAGTTTTGGTTAAACCAGTTCCAGCATCTTTATTAATAATCTGGGACTTAACTGATGTTATTGTTATTAATTTATTACAACATTGCCTCACAGAAAATAAGAAATACTCATGTTTCATTAAATTGAACAACTAACTGAACAAAGTAGTTCAAAGTACAGAATAAGATACAACTAAATATGTTACTTTGTAGAATGCAATCAAAATTGTTACGCTCTAACAAGACAATCCAGTTTTATCAGCTATGAGAGATAAGCCGTGCCAAAATTAGTTTAAAATGATTTCAAGATTACTTTTATCATGGGAAAAAATTTGCACAATATAAATTATTGTACACACTGACTTCTAAAGATTTAAGGAAGATTGAAAGAAAGTAATCTGCATCAAAATGTAAAAGACAACAAAGGATTAAAGAAAGTTTCAGATTTCAAAGATTGTACAAAATCTGTAGAGAGCAGGAAAAATATCACTGTACACAGAAAAGTCATTCAGCATTTTTTTTCAACCACAGGAATTTAATCTATAGATATACACAATCAGTTGTGTGTGTGTATATATTTTATGATTTATAATCAACTTATATAACTATCAGCAGTTTATTTAAATTTTGTTTAGTGAGCAATTAGGAGCCGCTAGTGATCTCTTATTGCATGATTGTCCCTTCTATTGTGCAATATTATGCAAAATATAATATGGATTAACTGTTGCTCATACAGAAAATGAAAACAGAAAATCAGCAATTATAATACGTCTGTCTGACACAAATTCTAGGGTAGACAACTCTTTACATTACTGAGTTTATTTATGAAAAGATTACTTTCTAATAAAAAGGAAAAATAGGGGGAAATTTTTTGTATGTAAAATATTTATGATAATAATTCATTCTGCAGATAGCTTTCTGAATTTTTAATGAAAAATACTGATCTCCTTTGTTGAATTCAAAAGTGAGCACACACTTTTGTCAAAGAAAACATTTGCACAAGAAGATTGTGCACCTTCCAACAACAAAAATAATTAACCTTTCAAATTACTGTGTAAACATACTGGCACACTATGCAGGATCAGGTATACCATCAGCAAGTATTTACTAATTCTTCAGAAGAATTGTCAAGTTTTTACTGGTTTATTCAGAAATTTAACATCACAACACTAAAATAAAAATGCAGAAGCCCTAAGTAACAGAACATGTTGGAGGAGGTTATGATCCATATTTACTCGCCTCCCCACTAGAGCAAGATTCAAAGTCAGGTTAATGAGAGGGTTCCGTATAGAAATTGCTCCAGTCCCCTCTTGCCTTTTGGTGTAATGGGAAGGTGCTGCCCCACGGATTACTGATCCTCCGAGACAGGCCAGAGTTATTTTTTGGAGGCTGCAAGACGAATCCCTAGGTCTTTGGTGCTTAGCAATACCAAGCCTCAGTAGGCCATCATCGGCCAACACATTGCCCTGGCACAAAGCTACCAAAGAGTGAACTGCTCACAGATACTACACTTTCATCGTGGGAGATTATGATTTTACTTTATCTGTACATGAAATAACCAAAACTAACACCAGATGATTTTCCTCTGTTGTCTCACTAAATACAGGCCAATCCCATTGTATTGATTTAGCTACAAAATAGCAACAAAAGGGCTAAAATGGCTCAGTTATAACATGGTTATTATAAGGCAGGCACCTGTAGTTGAGGGAAGTAAAAAGGGTTGTATTCATTACCTCAGAACATTTTTTAACCCTATCAATATGGTTGTAAGAGTTACAAAGGCTAGTTTAGTGTAGCAATCAAAAGTTTAAACATTGTATCCTAACCTTTTTATTACCAAGGACCCCTTTTACTTAAATGGGTTTCCCTATGAATCCCCAAGCTTTTGAAAAGTCTTTCAACTCAACAAGCTTACAGACTTCCAGTAACTTTTGTTGACCTAAAAGGATCCACGGACCCCAGTTTGGGAATTGCAATTTTGAAATAACATAATCCCATGTCTGATAGCATTCAAATCATGCTGGTAATGATGCGAGAGACCTGTGCAATAAGTTATTTTACTTATGTGAAAATTACTATCTTGCTTCCTCTCAAAATCATAATGTTGATGAGGAAAGCAGAAGTGAGTTTAGCTTCAATAAGGGAATTAATGTTTTAATTCCAGGAAAGGCTCCATTCCACACCATTGAAAGAGAAGGACCACACAACTACAGGCTAGCACAATTGTGTGTACATAGTCATAGATAACTACCTTAATATATAAGTATATGAGCTAGTTAATAGATGTGTAACAACTTTGAATAAGGGTCGGGCAATCAGGCAGTGCCCGAGGGCCCAAGGCACCAAGATACCCAAACAGCAAAGTGTAAGGGACCAATGACACTTTTTCCCCCCAAGGGCCCCAGATCACTGTTACCCTCACCCCTGCCTCAAATCCTTTCAATCTTATGGAGAGAAACAGGTCTGGAACACGTTGGCAATGGTGATTCTCTTTAGATTAATATACCAGTTGTGGCTATTAAGATTGTATTTTTCAAAGATGACCTAGCATTATATTATAAATGTACTCATTTTTTTCTTTTATCTATCACAAAAAGGGTTGAGAGCACACAAAATCTAGAGATAAAACCACTGAATTGGTAACCGTGGTGGAAGCAGGACAGACAATACTTATAAAAGATTCGGAATACATGTTTGGGAATTAACCGAGGCACAGTTTGTGAACCAATGATATAAATATTCAACAACAGTAGTTGAAAAATCAGTAAATATGACTGAAACTTTGAAAGGTCCTCTTTTTGATTGTACAATCAATTATGGGGGTGGAAATAAATCCTTCATTAATGGAAACTCTTAACCTTACTCTGTAATATCAACTTCCAGGTTTCCAATCCTAAATTGTACGAGCTGGTCATTAGCCTCCAAGGCAGTGATTCCTAGATTGTGAGCTGCAGCTCTCTCATCAAGTTAGAGAGAATGACAGAAGGGAAAAAAGTGTGAACCATTGCTTTAGGAAGATCCACCCAGTTAACCACCCACTTGTCTGACCCACCCAAATATGAATCAGTCGTTATCAGTTGAGATTCCACACTGGCCTTAGTGTTGTCATAAATAGACTTCACAGCAACCGCAATGATAACCCTTAAAAGTGAAAAAACAGAAACCAAGTAATCGGAGCTCAACATTTTTCTTAACAATTTTAGTTTGGTTCAAGAGGATATGAATTCCACTAAACAATTCAAAATATAAAAATTGTTTTCTAAGTGAATGTCTGTCCCCGAACTATTGGATTTTGACATCTCCATCCTTGCCGATATTTTACATTTAAATTAATACCCCCTCCACCCAAAAAATTTTAACTAGAAGAAAGCATTCGGAGAGCATATGCCTCTGTCAACGCCATCATCACTAAAAAGTTTTTAAATGCCTACGATCCAGGGAAGGTAACCAAGAGATTCCTGGATCCACCTCCAAAATTTATTGCTAATTCTTTGGTCGAGGGGTGGGGTTAGGATCATTTTATACTACAGTCTTCATTGATGATTTTGGACAACCTCAAGGTTCCCAGGGACAGATCAGACTGGATGTATGGCAGGATTATCACATATCATAGGTCTTTAGAAGTTACAGTGCCTCAGGCAAGCTGAACTTCAGCATCCTTCAAAGTACAGTATTATCTATAATATTTGTGTTTCACATTGTGAAAAATATATAGGAATGAAAAGCCATGAGAATTTCTTATTTTAACAGAAAGCATTCAACTGTCAGATACCTGGAAAATCTGATTTCACATCTGGGAATTCTTATATTTACTGTTTTCATTCTCGTTTGATTCATTCATTTTCCCATTTATATTTGGAAAGTCTGTCTCAGACACATGCACCCCTTAGCAATTGGCACCTGCCCATATCGCCAATACCTTGTGCCAGCCCTGCATAGATCGCACAACAAAACACTTCTGACTCATATGTACACCACGTCTCTTACGTGTCACACATTGACAAAAACAAAGAATGAGTAAACATAGATAAACCTTGTCGTAATTACGTTGGCTCTTCAAGAGTCAAGTAAGAAAAAAAAAGGACAATTTTACTTTATATGCTTTGGTCCATAAGAATGAGCAGTCAGCATGTAGATATCATTTTCATACTTGTTTTACATTATATTCAAGAAGATTAGGCAAAAAATTATATTTTGGTTTCTTATCTATGAGCCTTCTTCCTCTCCCTCCTCCATTGAAACAACGAAAATGCTTACTTTGTCTAGGATCTAAACATGATGTTCAGTGCTTATTCAATTGCAAGCGTCATTGGTAATTCGTAAGAGAAGAACAGAATTAGAGGAGTTTCAGGGTGGCTGGTTTAGATTCAGACTTGAACGATAATCTTATCTTGATTCTACTCCAGATTAAGTAAGTCTGTATATATATATATATATATATATATATATATATATATCAGTAGATCAGTTATATATATATAACTGATCTACTTCCAAGCATAAATAGAAAAAAAGCTATATATTTCAGGTTTTTCTTACCTGCTTCCAATTGTTGGGTTTTCAATGATGATGAAGGGAAACAAAGGTAGGAAGAGAGATCAGAAAAGAATGTTGCATATTTTGATAAGAGGGTAGGAAGAGGGAGGGTGGAAAAGAAAGTTAGGCAGTAGTCTGAGGGGAGGAGAAGATTTTTGGATTTGAAACTATTCCATATCCATATAACACTCAGATAAAAGTATGGATGGGTAACAAAGATTGGAAAGGATAAGGGAGAGAAGAGAAGAAGATACAAGCAAACAGTAAGAAAAGAGCAGAGGCATGAAATGATGGATCATCTGAGTTGTCAATACTCATGGAATTTTTATAGATTCAGCTAGTTCAAGATTATTTTCACGAGTAATAGATCTTGACTAAACAAACTAATATATAAACATACTGGTATATAGAAGCCCTTTTCATTATAATGACTTACTCCTTGCTTCAGATATCTTGAGCTTTTTTTTCCCCAGCTTATGGAAGACTACATCACTTGGCATCACAGTCAATTGATGAACTGTAGCATCAAAAGCAGAAGACGTAAAAAAAAATTCCATCAAAAGAATAAATATGGTCAGATTAAATTCTATTTATGACATCACTGGTATTTTCCACACGAGAACATCAAGTGTAAAAAACAAAAAAACAAAAAAAACAAACACCATCTAGAAAAAAAATCTAGATTCCGAAGAAGGGGTCCAGTGGAGGACTTGTATTTAGAATTTTCAAGTCTGTAGAAAAAAAACAGTATGGCCAGGAGTACTGGAACACACAAACAAATAGACAAATAGGGAAGAACCCTTCGCAACCTTTTGTAGCAACAATTTTTCAATTCTATTTACTTTCCACAGTATTGCCTCATGAATTTAAATGTGTTCCAACAGCAAAAAAAAAAAAGAAAAAGTACATCAAGTTATATTTGTAAATAATTTATACTTTTCATTCATGGTGGATTGAACAACTGGAAATGATAATCTGTAGAGTAAGCAGAGATAAGTCTATAAGCATGATAAGTATTCTTTTTTTTTAGAAGATTAACCATACACACTCACATACAAAAAAATGAGGGAACAAACAATTACATCTCTTAAGATTCACGTCATTGGAGGAGGACTCTCACACCCATTACTTATGTTCGGTAGTTATTAATTATAGCATTATTTATGTCAACCCACTAAAATGTCATAGAAGACGGAAAATATGACCATGAAGAGGATTGAATATTGGAACTTGATACCCTCAAAATACATAAAAAAAACAAAAAATAAAAAAGGGAAAAAGAAAAAGGTCTGGTTAGTCATTCAACAGAAACCGTCTTTTATCAGCATGCTGTGTTGGGGGTGATAAATTGGAAAAAAAAATTTTCAAAAACGGGTTGATCAATGAATAAATTACTTCTCTGGCCTTTCATTGGGCAATGATCACTTTAAAAATTCAAATTCAATAAAAAAAAATCTTCAAAAATGGAACCAATTCAGCAATTTAAATTCAAAGACAAGAAGTAAATGTTTAAATTTCAGTCCTCTAGCTCCATTGGTGTGGCCTGCACTCGTGAAATACATAGTCAACCAGCCAAACCAACTTGAAAACTGAATGAGTCTATGTTGATGTTGACAGTTTTTGATGACCGTTTCTAAATACTATCAGTGGTAGGGAATTCAAAGAATAGGGTGTTGCCTGAAGTACACTTCCTATTTAGGATTAATTATCACCCCAGGGATCTTCTTTTGAGTAGCCATGTGATGATATATATAATTTCTCACCCTTTGCTTGTATCTTATTCTCTCCCCAGCCCCATTCCAATCTTTGTTGCCCATCTGATTATATGTCTAAATTGGACGACTTCATTGAAAATTATCAAGTATAGAAGTACCAACTAACAGAAATGAGAGCCAATAGATTTTAGAGATATCCTTATTTTATAGTACATTAGACATGAAAAAAAAAAATGAAAAGAAAATAGAACCACCATCAAGGGTAGTAGAAGGAGGAAGATGGGGATGGTTCACCCAAAGCTCTGGACCAAGTTTCATATGAATCCAATATGATACTGCTGAAAAAATTGATATTCAGCATTACTAATTGTAGTAGCAGCAGGAGTAGAAAAAGGAAGATTCACTGAAGATCGCAACTGCTTCATACCAATCCAATGCGAAAAAGGCTGAGAAAAATTGATATTCAACATATTAGGGTCTGACTGACAGACCAAAGAGTTGGTTATAGAGATGTGTGGACGCATCAATTGCAAAAAAAAATAAATGAATAAATGAAATAAAAATAAAAAATATATTAGAGCACTGTAGAAGAAGGCAGGTTAACCCATTAAACAATAAAAATTCTGTTTGATTGTGATTGATGGCAACTGAGTTCTATCTGTGACTCAGGGTTTTTATCTTGCAATGGATAAATATTACTCCTCGAAACCTGTTGCAGTTAAGGGGTCAAGCCCGCAAATAAAAGATCAAGTTTCTTCCTGACTAGATGACCCATTACTGTAGCCTTGTACCAAAATTTGCATAATCCTACATGTAAGCACTAATATACATATAGAGACATGGAACAGCATTTACCATACGGCAGTTGTTGGCGTGTTGGCCATGAAAACCTTTTCAACCATTTAATGAATATGGTGTTGTGCCAATATTGACTTTCTCCAAATATCTAGCATTACCCAAACGATCTGATCTCGTGCACAAGCAATTTTTTTCTCCCAGTGTGTCAGGGACCAACACCATATCTGTGCCAAATTATTATTTGTACATGATCCTTACGTAATCTGTGCATTTTAGGCAAAAATAGAAGCTATTCAAATGCTCATCCTCGAAGCAAGGCACACTTTTCAAATATCAGCTAAAGCAAATGTTTCTTCAGATAGAAATTTCATAACAAATAGTATAATTAAGTTAATATTAGAAAGACATAGGATATTTTTGAGTCATTCAGGCATTATAGGAGTATCAAATAGTTTCTCTATTGTGAAATAATGCCAAAACGTGGTCAAGAACATCACCGAGTGATATATACTTCATCTGTCATTGAAAATGCAATAAGCTGCAAACCAGGGCCAATAAAAATATCACACTTTGGTTAAGCACTAATCTAGACTATGTAGTACCTATAGTAATTAGACAAAAGTGAAATTGTTGCTGGGCTTAGTGGAGAAAGAACTAAAATTCTACTTATCTATGATGATCTGAAATAAGTGCTACCAATTACAGTCCTTTTTCCCCTCCTCAAGTAATCACTAGTTCAGTTTTATCTTAACTAGTAAGATGTTTGTTACAAGACAATATACAGCTGTAGATTCATTATAATCAAGTATATCTATTTACTTGGTTAGCTAGGTTAATGATAGGTCAAAAAGTACTACAATTAACTAGTCCCCTGAAGCTAAGATGGCTTGCTGGTCAGAATATTGATGAAAAACAAGGCAAAAACAAGACAGTTTACTTTATATAACTTACAAAATATACTAACAGGAGTTCCACCACTTGTCAGAGCCAATAGCATTCAGGAAATCCAAGACAAGCAGATGCACAATCTTGCCTTTCATGAAAATAAATGATGAATTGGATGAGTCGACGCTCGTCACTACCATAAATGAGAAAGAAAAAGGAAATGGTAATGCAGAAATGAGATTCCATAGGGTGTGGTCCCTTCTTATGTATGAACTAAAGTAAGTGTTCCCACTAAATATATATATATCTTAGTTACTCATTTAAAACAGACTTTCATCGTTGATTTCCTCAGATTTTTACATTATGTATTCATTACAAGTTTGCAAAGGTCAGTATACAAACTTATATTGATCACACGTAATAAGTCCATGCTGCTTTGTCGCCCTTGAAACATTCAGCGTCATCTCCTCTTTTAGTCCACACATGCCGACATACCAAACTTTTCTGACATTTTCTCACCCATCTCGTTGGTTTCATGCCTTGCTACCTTGGTTTCACAAATGACATGTCTGAGTAAATGAAGTGTTGGTGGGAACTATATGTCACAAACCTTACTCATAATTGACATTTCAATGAAATTCTCCCACAGAATCTACTGAACCAAAATCAACCTTAATTTCAACCCTTCCAGTCATGATAAAGTCAGGCTTCCAAAAATAAATTGCCTTGGCACGAGAGATTTGTCTAATGTTATTATTTAGTAATACTAGTTTGCTTCATTTAGTGAAACATTTCCAAGATAGCTTGCTGTTTAAACATGTGACAAATGAAAAGAAATTGGATTTCCCACAGGACAAACTAGCATGGGGCTAGCAACCCCATGAAATATACTTGCTACTGGAAGTGCATACAGTCCATAGTTACCTAAAGAGTCTATATAAATAAACATTAAAAAAAATAGCACACTGAGTTTAGAGGAAACATTTTTCTTGCAGATATTTGAAGGATTTGCAATCAGTATTTCACCATCAGCCTTTTTAGCATCTGTCATTGGACATAGACCTTTCCCAAAATTTGTCACACTTCTCTATTATATGGTTCGCAGAGCCAGTCCTTTCCGAATTTGTCTGGTTCGTCACACAATCTTTCTGCCAGCCACAGATTCACGTGTGATTTCTGGGGATCCACGCTGTGAGATGTGATGTCTAGCAGTTGTCTGCCATTCCTGCTACATGACCAGCCCATTGCCATATAAGTTTCCTGATCAGTATTCACTATCTATTCATTATACATAATTATTGTTGATCTGGTTAGTCATTGGATAAAAACAGTCACACGACAAATGTTTTTTGGCAGACTGCTGGGTTGGGGGTGATCAACAGAAAAATTTGAAAAGAGGTGTAATTAATGAATAAAGTACTTCCCTGCCTTTTGTTATGCCATGATCACTAAAAAAAAAAAAACACTGCGAGGCACAAACTAAGGGACTAATTTAGGATAAACTCACATTGTGAATTGAACCCACCTCAAAAAACTCATGGAGGGTGGGGATTTAGGAAAAAAAAAAAATCCATATAAATATGGAGTAAATGTTTAAATTTTCAGCCCTATAGCTCCATTGGTGTGGCTTTCATGCACAATAGGCAAATTTATTTTAAAACTGAAGAAACCTAGGTTGACAGTTTCTAATATACTACATTGACTTCAGAAAAAAAAAAATGTATGGAAAGCAATTTCATACTCAAAATTTTCTCATACAAAATTAATCAATATATTTATTCTATTCCACAAACAGAACTCCTGGTTGACTTAAACTGCACCAAATGAACTGAGGCAGATTATCTACCACCCAGGCCCCTAGGCTGAGCTTTAGTAAGGCTTCCTTCGACCTTGCCCTCCAGCTCCACCCTGTTGAATAGAATAAAGCAACGTTAAGTCATGTTAAATAACTTAATACAGGTACCACTGTACAATGATACAAGGACAATCTGCCCCACAAAACATCTTGTTAAATGAAAATACATTAAGTGAATAATTAAGCCATTGTGATTTCAGTAATTCATTCCAAATAAAAATGTCGGACCCCTAAACCCTTAATAACAACCTTGTAAATAACGTATATTGTTCTAATTACTTTCTAAATAATGTATAAATACAAATAAACATGTTAATAGTGTAATGAATAATTGAATAATCTTAGTATAATCCACCAAATGACCATTCACCTATCTGAAAATGAGCGCCTAGATACTAGATATAATTGTTGATGATTATAAATGAAATCTAGATTATTCTGGATAATTTTATCAAATTTTGTAGGTTTTCCCTCTTTGACATTTTGGATTCCTAGTTGAGTGAAATTTCATTATAGAGTCCTTTACTATGGAAGGTACTGTACTATATATATAATGTACTTCACGTTTAATATCTCTAGGTTATATGGATCAACTAATTGAAATTAATTAGTTGATTTTCATTTTCTTTAATTTGAACAATTTAATGTACACACATATCATTTTTTGCTCTTGGGTCTTCCACCATTTCCGGGCCAACTCAGTCTAATGGTTCATCCACCATTACAAATGGAAGCCAGTTTTTCTAAAAAAGTAAGCTGTCAAGTAGAAGACACAGGTTCCTGCTAGTTCATCGAAGTTAGAGCGATGAATTTACTCCTTACTTAGATAGGTGACAACCAAGGTACAGCAAGCAAGCACTAGATTAAATATAACTTGGTAAATAATCACTTTTTAAAAGGACTACAAAAGGTGATAGGATTAGTAGGACAGGCAAATTAACGTGTGACAGATGGATAGACATATTGCTTATTAAAATGTACATTTGTCAGGCATGTTAAATTTCAAAGTTCAGGAGATCTAAAACAGACTGATACGACATCTCTTCACTTTCATATTTAAAACGTCAACTTATACACGAGACAGTAATTTTGTCTAACAGCGAGTTCAATTGCTTGTGAAAAATGAACTAGACTATCAGTAAAAATAACATTTGTGAAGTTCGGCACAAAGTCATTCATGGGGCACCCAGTGAGGAATAAACAATAGGTTGTGTACAGAGTTCCGACGTATACTACCAAGACCATTCACGTTCCAAAATTCAAATGCATATAATTTATGTGAAATCATGGAGGAAAGTAATTCAGTTGGTACTATGAACGAGAAAATAGTGAAAAAAAAATTTAAGTACTAGTTACCTAGTATAGACGACATAGGTTTTATTTTTCTTTAAAGTTATCAGAATAGTCATTGAAGCTGATGCCAAAAAGTATACTTGGCTCCCCTTATCAGTAATAATAGGGGGTAGCTTAGTGGTATACTCAGTGGGAAGGAAATCTGAAAATTCATGGTTCAAATTCTCACTTTTCTTCTCTTTCAGTTTCACACTTCAGTCTGCTGGAACAGTGACAGGTTTTCTTTCGATAATATTTGGTCTCCTGACTTGAATAGAGGGATCATTTGGAAATCAAAGTTACAAAGAACTGTGTCTATTCTCCAAACCAGTTTCTGGTTTGTACTTATACCTATTTGTTTGCATTGTCAAATCAACATTGTACAATTCCAAGTACGAGACTATTTTGAACAATTTCACACCTTTGCCAAAGAAGTTGGACAGGGGTTAAGTTTTTAACCAAGATTCGTCTACTTGTCCACACATCATCTCCAAAAGTTCTATATGAATTTCAATGATATCTGGTTAGAGAAAATGCCATGAGCTAAGGAACAATTGAATATGAGAGCAGATTCATCTTTTTATTTCAGTTTTGCTAACATTGCAAAATAGAATGTTATCCCATCTTTCTGAGTGTAATAACATAGTGCTGACATCATAAATAAATATAATAATCACATTATAGCTGTTTTTTTTATATATGTTTCTGATGAATAATTATTACAAGCTTCTGTCACGGCATAGTCTGGGATCTGTAACCCGATTGTTCAGATTCTAGTGACAATGGCATCAGTGGAGGTATGCACTCTCTGAGTGCTTTCTAGTCTACTTTTGATATCACAGGTGAGAAAAGAAAGTGTTCAGGTGGTTAAGAAGTAGAAATGTTTTGTTTCACTTTTTTCTCTTAGTCATGGTGTGAACTGGCACCTTCTATTTCGCTATCTTTAGTTATGCTTTTATCATAACCCGTTACTTTGCAAAAGATATTTATCTGAGGTTACAACCTTTTCAGATAGAAACCTGATCTGATATAATGTTAGTGACATTAATTCTTTTCATAATAATGTTAGAACAATACTAAATGTTCACTTGCATCTGAAAAGTATTGGTATAGAGGCCCCTAAATTGAGATCGGCGACATTGTTAGAATCAAAGCCTAATTTTATGGTTGCCCAACAAATGAGTACGAGACTAACTAGCAGCAGTAAAAAAGTAGGGACATATGAGCGAGAGAGAGTCGAGCATACAATTTGCCTTCATTTTAATTTTCAACATTACTTTTCCAACATTATCATATTTGAAAGGTAATGAAAACAACTAGGAATGATGAATGGTCTAAAATACTTCATTTGATGGAAAACAAATGAAATAATTGCTTTATTGATATTGCCAGTACAGAGACCAAGACAAGTGACATAAAGTATAGTATATATTTGCTCTATTGTCTTGCACATTTCTATACTTACACTCAACTGTCTCATTTGTTGCCACTTTTGTATCCAACAAAATTAGTACCTCACGAATGCATTGTACTCTCTAACAGAGAAACAACAAATAATCCAAATTAAAAGGTTGAATCTTCCTCTCGGTGATATGGGTACTCACTAGAATTTCTAGAATGAATGTTTTCTTCCAGTCTATATTAGGCAAAAGAGAGAAAAGAACTGCACTAAATTGTCATCACTCATATAACTCTAATCCTCCTTGGGGATTGGACAGGGAATATAATTTAGTAAAGTTGCTCATCTGAGTGTAAAATGCAAGAGATGTCAACTTTTTGCCGGCCAAGCATGGTAATATAGTCCCTTTTTTTTTTCTTTAATTACTAAAAGTTATTTCACATGTTTTTAATTAACTTGTTGAAAAAAGATATTCAGATATGCAGTTATTTGCTCTTTAAAGTAATTAAACTCCGGCTAAAGTGTACACTCCTATTACTAGTACATCATATCATATATACAAATAGTTTTCAATTTAGAAAAAAAGCACCATTTAAATGCTTGGAAATGTGACCCAATGCATAAGGCAAACTGTGCCAATAAATCTGTTCACAGACCAACAATAAAATATGGAGTTGTTTTAACTCCACATTTAACTTATTGATAGAAAAAAAAAATCAAAATTATTTTTGGAAATTAATTCATGTCAGCAGTCTAAGAGAATGTTCGTTTTTTTTGAGTTGCTATAGAATTGTTTCATTTATTTTTGTTTGTTCTTGTGTGAAAATGTCTGAACCATTCAAAAAGATGGCAATGAAAGTTTTAGGGAAAATAATTAGGGTTATAAATAACATCAAAAGGAAATCGTCACTCCATGCCAATCAATATAGTGAAAATCAATTTTCACACTCCTTCATCTTATCCCTCTCTCTAGCTTCTGGCTGACCATTATTCAATACTCACTCATCGACGAGAACATTGTTCTTTAAAACAGATGAAAGAGTAAACGAGTTGGGCTATAATAACAGTGAATGATTTTCACTGTTTAGTGCAATTTCATACAGCTCAAAGATTTTTATTCTCCAGATTTTCATTCAGTTTTCAGTGACAACAGTATCAGCAAAGGTGTGTTCTCACAGAATGCTTTCAGGTTGATTTAGTGAACCGTGATGTGTAATCTCTTTATTATAAGAAGAGAAAGTCTAGTTTCTGAAAACCAAGACAACTTTGGTCAGTAAACCAATCAATACATTGATCAGAACTTGCTTTAAATACCAAAGAGAATTACAGATCAAAGGCAAGGTGTATCAATACAACAAGTTTATTGATTATGGAGGAGTATCAAACGTGCCCAATACATTGGGATGTTATGCGAATCGTAATTAATAAAATATTCATAACACCCGAGCAACACCTACGGCATTGATTGCCGAATTCCAATAGTTTAAAGCAACGAATGTAGAAGATAGGGTCTATAATAAGCAGCATGCTCAAGTATGTCCGTTAATTGTATGTCAGTTCCGCACGGAATTAAACTCAAATATGACTCCAGCTGATCAATAAGGACGAGGTATGGGAATTCTTGTCCAACAGAAAAAAGAAATTAAAAAAAAAAACCTGAATCACTAGATATAGTGATGTTGCTATCCTGTTTATCACCATTACATTCAGATAGTTCACCTGAAGAAGGCCACAGAATGGATCAGCCATAACGACAACAAGGAGTTGTTCAATTGCCCACGAAACTCTACAGAAGAATTTAACCTAGAAATACATTACCTTTAATTTATGTAACAAATTTACTCTAACTCAGTCTTGTCTACCCATTTTACCCAAATTCCTCCGCATCAAAAGCTTAAGAATTAATCTTAGAATACTTTGGAAGGTTTTCAATAGGAAAAGTTTGCATTCGACGAGCCGAGATTTACATTGCTCTATTCAAAAAAAAATAATAATAAAAATTTTAAAAAATTTTTTCAAAAATTAAAAAAAAAATTACATAAGATAATAAGTAGATTTTAGTTTAAGATTGTAAATAAAGTATTCTGAAAATAGAATTTCCAAGATACTAAATTTCTTCAAATTGAAACGCATATTTATGATTAATCTGAAGACAGTATACATCTACAAAAAAAAAAAAAAAAAAAAAAAAATTTATCCATGGTATCTGAAACAAGTAAATTTAAATACTGTAAAACTTTACTGGATATCTGTAATCAAATTCCTTCATTCCTTGGCACAGATTTCAACTTTTCCAGGCCTCAACAATTTCAAATTTCCCTGGGGTAATGTACCAACCTGCTGCACTGAATCTGTGTTCACCTGTAAAAGCTCTCTTGTAAACACTGACAAGCAATTCCTGCTTGTCTTCCTGTATTTATCAATGTTCTTTGCACTTACTCAACCCCAATTATGTCTCCAGTAAATAAAGGAAGTGCATCCTGTGCAGTGGCGGGAAGACATTGTACATTATCAATTAAAGATAAAGTTGAACACTTGAGAGAAAAAAAAAATGAACAACGGTATTATATCAGTGAAAAGCTTGTGCAAATGTTTCACCATTGGTTCTTCAAAAGTGTATGATGATATAAAAGAAACGGCTATAATTCTTCAGCTGATAGTGGCTCAAAGAAACGAGCGTGTGTGAGAAAAGCAATGAAAGACAGAAGTTTGGAATTAGATAAAATGCTGATTAAGTGGCTTGAGCTTCCTGTGAATGTCTGGAGATAGTGAAAAAAAAGAAGCAGAAGTGCTTCATTAAGAACTAGGGATAGATTTAATGTTTTTGTTCTCATTATATAACATACTTATTTACATGATATCTCAAAGGTATGATAAAGTGGTTAGCTTGTGTTCAGAGGTAACCAGTCATTCAGCATCTTCACTAATCCAGCACTCCTCAGGTTCCAATGGTGCCGGATAAATGAAGGTCTAACCATGGCTAAAGAGAAAAACATCTAACTATAGAATGGCTAACAATATTTTTTTGCTGGAGGCCAAGTTGCTGATATTTTTGACAGAAACTTTATATAAAAGCTACTGCTGCATAGCTTTTCATTATAAGAGCCTTTAACCAGAGCCTAACCACCTACATCCTACCACTGTGCAGAGCTGGGGGTTCCTCCCGAAAAGTAACGATCAAGTTTCCAAAGTCAGCTGGCATGAAAAGTTCTAAGGTAAATTAATTTATCTGATGTTTAATATGGCATACTGACAAAGTATCTCCTTAAGAGGGGCTCACATTCCCAGTATAACAATTATTCAGGCTACCATCAATTATCTCAAGGGAGGAAAAGTACTGTTTGTGTCTTCTTCCTGCTTATGTAAAATAAGTTTAGTCTATTTCAGTGCATAACCCATCCGACGAAAAGGTATATTTTTACAGAAGCTTATCCTAAAACTATCGTTGAACTTATTTTTATCCAATCAACTGCTTTTTTTCTACAGGTGAAGAGGGTCTGAATATTAGTCTACAGTAGTGGTTCTCAAACTTAACTGCATGACGGCACACCAAGAATTATATTGGAATTAAGAGACACACCTACTCTTCACTCCATTCAAATATGAATATACTTATGGTATATATCAAGCCATAATTAATCAAACTTTGAAGTTGTAATGGAAGAGTGTATGGTAAATCAACGTACTGTAAAAATGAAATGAATTAGACAAAAACATTTCAGAAGTCAATGAAAAAACTTTTTTATTGGCATACTGATATACATAATCATCACCTCTTTTTCCTTTCATCTGTCACTTAAAAGACAGAGATCTTACAAAATCCAGTCATAAAAATCATTAGATTGGCTATTCTATGGTGGAAGTTGGACAGACATGATACCCCAAGTGGAAACGATCAAGGCTTGAAATACATTTTTACGTATTTGAGAAAATTCGCACAGTACACTTGGGAGATAGTTGTGGCACAATACTCGGAATATTTCAGCTAATTCTCCATTGGACACTGTCACTAAATCTGATACCAACTACAAGAAAAGAGTGGCTACAGCAAAACAAATAGGTCAAACATTTCACATTTGTTATAATAGAAACTGTCAACAAGTTTCTTCGGTTTCCATGAGAGTCTGGCTAACAAGCTGTATATGTATCATGTGCACAGGCTGAACCAATGGAGCTAACAGGCTGAAATTCAAATATTTACTCCTTATGTCTAGGGAAAAAAACAAGTTTATCAGAGAAGGTTCAATTTACAAAGTAAGTTTATGCTAAATTTCATTAGCCCCTTTTTTATGTCTAGCAGCATTTCACAAAAATGAAACTATTTTAACGATCATGGCTCAACAAAAGAGAGTAATTGGGAGAAGGAACTCATTCATTAATCAGCCCTTTTCCAATCTTTCAATTGATCACCCCCATCACAGCAAAAAACAAATACATTTTTCACCTTATGGTTTCTACTGAGTGACTAACCAGACCTGTTTTATGAAGATATTTGTTGAGCATAAACTCTGGTAATAAGCTACATTTCTTGAGCACAAGAGGTCACTATCAAAAACACTAAGCACTGTAATTCATCATCAGTCTTTTCATGTCCATCATTGGACATCTCCAGACCTCTATCAGACTATGGTCACCGCAGAGCCAATACTTATTGATTTTATTTAGTTCATCTCTCTATCTTGTATTTTGCCATTCTCAGTTATGCATGTGATATTTGGGGATCCATGTTGCGAGTCATTATGTCCATCGATTGTAAGCCATCCTTGCAACATGACCAGCCCATTGCTATTTGAGTTTTCTCATGGATTCTATGATGTCTCAGACTCCCCAATATATTGTAATGTCTTGTGATCTCTTCATGTGAGGTTGAGCATGATTCTTTCATGCACATGTTGCATGCTTCTCAGTTTGAGAGTCAGTCTCTTGATTAGATTCAATGTTTCAGCTCCATAGGTGACTATCAAGAGGATGCACTGGTTGTATACCCTTCTTATTAGGACTAATGAGATTTTCTCATTCTCGAAGGTTGAGCTTGTTCTGCCGATGGCTTGCCATCCTAGAGTGATTCTTTGCTCGATTTCTTCTTTTGAGGATTTCATGGAGATTCATTGTCCTAGATAGACGTAGTGGTCTACTTTCTCCAGTTCTGTATTCTCAAATTTTATTGTGGTTTATTTTCCACATGATTGTTCAACAATGTACCTCAATAAAAAGAAAAAATTAACAAAAGCAGTTGGGTCTCTTATTAGAGCCAAAGGTTCCTTTTAGGCCTTCTGCAGGAAATAACTGGAAATTCAATCCATACGATAGATAGTATACAAAATTCTAACAGGCGTAAGTGTGTATAACCCATTTGATTAAATGGAAGTAGCTTTTGCTTCTTAATACAGGACACAAAAATCTTCCCATTATGAGACCACTTGCTGGAAGCAATTCAAGTTAGTGTATTTTATCTGAACTATGAAAGTACTAGGAAAAAAAAATATTAATGGCATGTATAAAATTGATATTTAGTCAATTCCTTACTATTAATAGAAGGTTTTAACATTTGACAGATGAAAGGGAAAAGGAGTCGAGTAAGCCGTTATAAAAGTTTCGTTCATTGACTACGGAAATAGTTTTATTTTTACAGTTGGTGTGTCACATAAGTCAATACATCTCTTAGCGTGAATGGGATGAAGAGGATTAAATAAATAAAATCTATATATTTTGGTGGATGGGGCAACCTTCAGATAAGAAGGAACCCCAATCTCAGTCTGAATCTCATAGTTTTAGCTCACTCTAAGTCTATTTTCATATCTACCCAATAGGATGACTATTTGGGAAGCGGGGTTAATGCTTCAAGTGTCGTCCAATCCACTGATACATACAGTGATAAAATTGCTAGTTTGTTGTGATCTGAGATGGGGGCCTATAGTGAAGTCATTTGGTGTCTGCTCAGGAATTTACTTTTCTCAATAGATCTTTGTTGCCTTTGACTTGACAGCTGGCAAGGCTTTCATGAACAGTTATTCCCACTTAGAAAACAAAAGTACTTTCTATCACTGCCATTCCATGCCATATGCTAATGAAATATTTCGATGCAAAAACTATGCCTGCCACTTCTTGATACTACTAGTTCTCAAACACTTATGAAACATGCGGTAGAAGGTGGCAGGGATAAGAAATACAGCCCCTTTGACAAGAGGGTAGCAAGGGCATAGTTTACGAACTTATTTTATTACCTTTGCTTACTAAGTCAGAAGGTGTGTATGTATTCATTTGTGCGTGTCCGTCTGTTTACACAATATCTCCAAAAGTTCTCAATTTCACTACGATTAGAAAAATGTATGTGCACCGCAATTACTTGACAACTGGCCATTGGACAAAGTTGATATTTGCCAGATATATTAGTCAACATACAGAGCTGAGCAATGTTGGGTTTGAAGTGGTTCGGATCAGCGGTTCCTTGTCGACCATTAAGCAAAAATACAGGAATGCTCTCGCTCAGCATTACTGCCGTAACATGTCTCTAAAATGCTAGCTTCCTGTCTGACATTTACCAAAAACATAAGGATGCTATGCCTCTCCTAGCGCTCAACAAGCCATACATATTTTGGGAAGGGAGGGGCAGGACTCCAAAATTTGTCCTTCTGGCAGGTGTCGGAAAAATGCTGAATTCAACGACGTGCCACTGGCTATTCTGTCGCTTTCTTTGTACTTTCTATAAATTATCTCCCTTTACTTTTGCTCTTTAGAATACATTCTGAATCTCTCATTACTGACTTATTACTAAGTATAGTTACACACAAATATTTCATTCAGAATCGTTCCACATGACAATTATGGCAGGCTGCTCCTTGCAACAAAGTCCGGCCCTTTTCAAATATGCACCTTTGGAATGGGCTCTGCATGAGGACATTTTTTAGAAGGTTAGTCAATAAACTAAGGAAGAATTGGCTAAATTTGGGGGTGGATCCAGAGTACTTTGTTTCTCGATTGGTCTTAATATATGAAAAATCTGACAATCAAAAAATTTGAAAAGTACCCCCCCCCAAAAAAAACAAGACACACACACACACACACACGCACAGAGTATACTCAAGAATGCTCCAACATTGTATTTTTTTTTCTTCCAACCAGTTTTTAGTTAGTGTATAACATTCGCAGAGGTATGCACTCTCTCAAGTGTTTTACAGTTGGAGATGCAATCTTTTAAAGGGGAGAACTTGAACAAAAGTTTTCCACTTTATGTATACTAGGGCGGTGCCCACTCCACAGGGAGCATCCTTGGGAGGAGCTGTACTTTACAGAGCGTGGTACAGCCTGCCATAACCATACAGAAAACACAAAAAAGATTAAGAAATGATCATGTTTGGGATCAACATTTAAAAATGATGACAGAGATAGAGCAAAATACTGGATCTACTCGGGTAAAGTTTGGCCACTTTTTTCTTTTTCGAGAAAAAAAGAATAAATAAATAAAATTGATAAATAAGATAAATAAATAAAAAAATAAAAATAAAATAATTTTTAAAAAATCATGGATTTATCATAAATGCCACATAATGTTAGAGACTTATGGGTAATAGATTCAGCACATGCGATTTGAATTTTCATAATTCAAAAGTTTTCTCCTCAGTGTAAGCAAAAAACTGATCAGCCATGTCTAGCCAAATGATATCTTGTTGCACGCAATGTTTTCACCCTTCTCATACCACTTTATTACTTCCAACTTCTGTTCTACATGAATCAGAGGCGGAGTCAAATCAGCTAACAAAAAGGTATATGATATCAGTGTAGGATACAAAATGCTAATGGCAACCATTATGGTCAGGGCCGCTCCAACCCAATTGGACCAATTGCTCGAAAGGGAACCCTGCACACGTGTATAATCTAGTATTGTTAAACACACACAATACCATGTTGCTGAGGAACAATATGATTAACAGCAACTATTATTTTCTTCTGAATTCTTAAAGATTCAACTGTGTTTGTTTACAGTCTATATTTCGAAGTTTTATTAAAATATTCTATTTGAATTAAATGTATTGATCAATTACAGAAGAGCGTAAAAAATATATTTCTGTGAAATTCTCAGGTGCACATTTTGATTGCTTTTCATTGTACCATAAAAATATAAAGTTTATTCAGATTCTACAGATCTTGCTTGACTTAACCAGGGACCCAGCAAAAAATCTTCTGATTGGGTTCCACACCTATTAAGGCCTTGACCATGGTCAATATTTGTTCATGTTTCAATCTTATTAATTTAAAAACAGGCCTAATATATTACAGCAATGATCACACAGGTTTTCAAACACTACTGTCCTATGGAGACCTGGGTATTGAGGCCTACCGAGAGAGATCACTTCTTATAAACATACATCATTGATAGAATGATAAAGAAAAAAAAAATCTATTATATAATGGGATGCGGTAAGTAAAAGAACATTTGTAATAACATTATCTTTACTTTATATGAAACAGGACTATTCGTTGATTTCCACCAGTCTAGGCCCAAGTCAGAGACCTAGAATCCACAGACCTACAAGCCCAAGCCTAACATTTTTTACCGTAAAGCATACCTTGTATAATACTCAACCCTTCAATTATGAGGAGTGATGGGCTATGCCCTACCACGCTGACCCATGACGTGTTCAACGTCAAACATTACACAAGTATACATGGTAATAAATCCACCAATAACTTCACATTTTATTTGATATTTTCTTCATGTACAAGAAAAACCTAATTAATGTAGTACCTGATTAGTGAGGTACTTTTTGAGGATGCATTAATCAAGGGTTTCTTGCATGTGACAAAAAGAAAAAAAAATCTCAAAATTAGATGTTCTTAATAATCTAATAAGGTTGTAAGAAAGCCAGCTGTGATAACACTTGTCAACAAATTTTTACCAAGCATGTGTTATGGTGTACTTTTGGATACAGATTCCAAAAATGTAATCCATTGTCATATATCATGTATATTTTCATGATGAGATGGAAGCTATATTTTAGCATACAATCCATGAAGTGCACCATGATGGGGTGTCGAAATCTCAATGTTCTCAGCCTAGGATCTTTGTATATCTTATATAAAGTAATTTTGAATTTTCTGTATTGAAAAGTTCTGACTAATACAAATCTTGTTTTCATTTTACCATCACCTATATTTCCTCATGTACAGTAAAAGTGAAAACAGGTGTCAGTAGCAAAAGAAATGAGAGCAGCTAGAGTGAAATGGACATAAAATTCTCATTTGCATAGAACATTGGTTAAAGAAATAAAATAAAAAACATTCATGTGATCCTGAGAAAGAAAAGTTCAATACAATGAAAAATTGAATTCCTCTTGGGATTCAAAGTAAATACTTTCAGTCATATAAGCACTTTGTAGTGAAGTATCTTGAAAAGCTGTTTTTTGTTTGTTTTTTTAAATTTGCTGAAACCAATCCAAAATTTTTTTTTTAAATTCAAGAATATTCTTTTGCATTTGATATTCTTTTTATGACTTTGTAAAAAAATATTGATACTGTCAAAAAGTTTGTCATGAAAATACAAGACAAAATAAAATAAAAAAAATCTTTCCCACTTTCCAGTAACAAGCAATTTTGAAGGAAGGAAAAAAAAACATCTTTTTTAAATCATGCTCTGACCAAAAGTCATGCAATGAGGATATATGCTAGCAGTGCAGGTGCAAATCCAGAGGAGGGCATTAAGTCTTGTAAAACTGTATTGAAAACATCTTTTTTCTTTTAGACAATCTCATATTTGAAAAATGTGGGGGCTGTCAAATAATTCCCAGGACTCGGCCAAAATAAGATAAAAACTTTCAAAAAAATTAATATGCCAAGGCATGCTCTGCAGTCCCACTAGCAGCCCCAGAAACTTTGGTGGCCATGATTCTAGCCATCCTTGAGTCATGTAATGACAGACAAAAAAAACATTCGGTATATTGAAGAGTATCTCAAAGTGACACTTGACTAGCCTTGAAAAGTGTGTGCCACTAAAAAAAAAAAAAAAAGCTGTGTTTAACCCCAAAAATGTTGGCAAAAAGGTCGACAAATTATTTTGAGGGTGTCGGTAGCAATTAAGCCAAGCTTCATGCAAAATTTGATACAGATCGCAAAGATGCTCTCACACAACATCAGAGAATCTCATATAACACAAGTAGATAATCTGCCTATAGGCTTTGAGCTGACTCAGTAGGCTTCCTACTTACTGTCCTTCCTACCTCCATTTTTGCAACCTAATCACTTCTAGGATCTCTTACTGTAAACTGCACTTGGCTCCATGTTGACCTCTTTCTAGTGATTATTAAATGATTATCAAAGAATTGTGGAACATGACATTAACTCAGATATTATAATTATACAAAAAACAAAAAAAATAATGATAATTAAGTTTTTGAAAATGGATGTTTATTCATAAATGCTTAATGAGAAGAAAAAAAAGCAAAACCATTTTTAATATTCTCTTATGAAATGATGCATATGAAATCTGAGAAATCTGTTTCCAATCTCAGATAAGATTCAAGGGTAATCCTTTGGTTATTCAGTCAAAAAAACAGTAGCATAGAGTTTGTCAAAAGTTATCCCACTTGATTGCAAAAAAAATGGCTAGAATTTTAATTTCCATCTAACTCTTTAGCTAAAACCTTTATGTATGCTTCAAATAATGTTATGCAAATCTAAGATATCATTCACAAAACAGCAACCCTGTGTATGAATTTTGGAGTATACATAACATTTTTGCTAAAGAGTTGACTGAAAATAAAAAAATTTAGCCATTTTCAGCCACTGACGGGGATAACTTTTGGCAATCTCTGTGGTTTTGTATTTTAGGACCAAATAACCAAAGATTACCAATTCAAGACAAATGATCCTGAGAAGGTTTCAGTCAGACATCAAACCAAATAATATCCGATTGTAAATACATGGGTTCCCATGGATTATATTTTTAAATGAAATTTTTTGACTGTGACATTTTTTCTTAGTACCGACAGCATACAAGACCAAGATTCAGTATGAAATCACGCTCTGCACTGGCTTTTGTTTGAGTGTATTTTGTTATAATATCTAAAAATATATCTGAGTATTTTTTTTCTTTTATTATAAGTACATATATATATTTATATTTTATAAAATAATAATTCATAATTGTCATCCACAGACAGCTGTTTCGTTGTATTACAATTCTTCAGTATGGCTATAGACTATCCAATATCCCATCCAGCACAGAGAGATAGAATTGAAACCTTCGCTTCAGACCTAGAGGCTGGCATTTTATCCCTGCCATACACAGATCTGGACGGTCAGTAGGACCAAATTTAAGTGGTATATTTACTTACACATAATTGCCCATGCACCAAAGTGCTACATTCCAGAGTTGGAAGAGCTCTGTTATACACACATACACACACACATATATATATATATATATATATATGCCCTGAAAACTGCATGTCTGATAAAAATGTTCAGCTGGTCAACAGAACTATTTGCGGGCGGCATGTTCAGATATCCATGTAATGCAATTGCACCAAGACAGATGCTTACAGTTGCACTTTGTAGCATCAAGCGGGGGGGGGGCAAAGGTGAGCAGATGAAAGCCCCTAAGCCATGCCAGACGTGAGGCTGTTGGTGACTCCTCGGACAAAATGGACATGTTCATTCAATGCAAACTTTTCGGCAGCACTATGAGGAGATTCATGTCCACAGATGCTTTCTGACAGTGGCATAGTGATTAGTTGAAAGCAAGCAGAAAGCAAGAGACAGAAGAAAGGAAAGATTAATACAAATTCATTTCAACAAGTCCGATCAGTTAGTGGATTAGGGATTAAAGATTGTCAACACTCGCAGGTCATTCATACTTCATCTGATACACTTGACATTTTTTTAGCTTTTTTTAATAATGAAGAAAAAAAAAGAATGAACCACAAGGGATCAAAAAAAAAATGTCAGTGAATGTCCAGAACAAAACAAAAAACAAAAACAATTCAAACAAGCCAATTGCTCACTACAGCATTGTGCAGTAACAGTCTGTCAAAGTCTGTGGGTTCCATAAAGAATTCCCTATGAATCTCTCCAAGCACAAAAGAGCACTTTTCTCCAGTAAAGCGTCATGGTTCAGATTTCTAAAGGCTGTCCTGAATCTAACCACCATTTTTGATTCTTGTGAGAAATCAATGTTTATCCCCACAACTATCTTGGAATATATTGGTTTTATTCATTTTCCTTTGAAGACACTGACCACTAAGTGGTAAGTAAAGTAAAAAGATACTTTTCACTTTCATAGAATCATTTCTTTTTAAATCTCTCCAACACACATGCTATTATGAGAGGAAAAAAAACACTATTCAAGTTCAGTATGATTTTTAGATTTATTGCAATGTTTTGGGAGGAGGTATTTTAAATTAATTTTCAAAGCCATTCATAATTAGCATGAACGATAAAAAATGATAAGAAAAAAAAAAAAAAACCACCATATCCCTCACTGTCAGTAAATTTTTTTACACTTTAAAAATATTGGATTTATTTATTTTTCTTTAAAGACACGGTACTTAGTAGTATCCACACATCTGAAAGTAAAAAGTATCTTTTTACTCTCATAAAATCAGAATTTCTCTTTAAATCTCTAAAACACACACACACACAGAATCTTATTTGTCAGGATTTTCATAAAATTACTTCCTTTACAATGACATTTAAGTGATCTCTTAACCTTCCTAGTGTAGACGGGAAATAGGACATTATTTACGTAGCTCCTTTCCCAAGAACCTATAGCCTTTTTCCTCCATTGCTACAGACCTTTTTTTCCGCTTCCATCAATTTGGTAGGGGAGGAGTCCAAGTGGAGAGGGAGGAAAGAGTTATGGAAAGGTCGGATATATATATATATATATATATATATATATTGAGGACCAAGGTTGCCAGATTAGGCTACCAGCAGCAATTGGGCTACTTTTGAAAGCCAAGCACTATAAAATTTTGAATTTCGATACTCATGATATTTTTGGTGCTTTTAAAATAAGCTGGGCCAACTCGGGCTTCTAAGAAAGTCAATGATTGATAATGCAGTACATGATACAATTACTCTTTCGAGGCACAAAGATCGCTATTTTCAATTTATCCTACAGATTAGCGTGTTTAAATTGTTTCTGAACTTTCTGTACTATTCAAAATGGTCTTGGAATTCAATGTGGGTTTTCTCTTCAGCTTATCATCATCAGTTTCTTAACGTCCATCGTGGGACATAGTACCTTCCCCAGGTTAGCCACACTTCACTATCATGGGCGTCGTGGAGCTAGTACTTTCAGAATTTGTCAAGCTCGTCTCTCCATCTAGTACTCCGCTGGCTTCAGTTGTGCATGTGATTTCTGGGGATCCCTGCCATGAGTCGTGATGTCAGCCCATTGCCATTTGAATATTTTTAATAGATTCCATGATGTCGCCGACTCTGGTCTTCTCCTGGGTGTATTGTGACCTCTCCATGCGAGGCTAAACTCGATTCTTTTATGTGTACGTTGCATGGTTCTCAATTTGTGGATCTGTCTCTTGGTTAGGTTCCAGCTCCATAGATGACCAGTGGGAGGATGCATCTTCAGCTTATAATTACATAAATTTTTAAAGAAATACCTTAACTGTACTATGAAACCGCACTAATCAAGGTATTCATGTATAATCCTTTTTAGAATTCCCTACGCTCCCATTTAACCCTTTAATTGTATATTCAGTAGGAACTTAATGCCACAAATATTAGTAAGTTTTTTTATTTAATATACGCAGTGACAATGAAACCATAAAACATTAAAATCGTATAGAATCGAATGTAATGAATTATATATATTATGCTAGATCTGATATTGCTTGATTGGCAAAATTTACTTTGTGATGAAAGTTAGATCACACTTTGATCAAATAAACATTTGATTGAAATAAAAAAAAAAATATATATATATATATATATATATATATATCTCCTTGCTCTGATTAAATAAACTTTTGATCAAATTGAAATTTTTTGATACTTTTGATAGAGAAAAAAAAAAAAAATTGAAATTTCGCCAATTAAGAAATTCAACTAATTTGGTATAACATATACTGAAAAGCATTTTAATCAGAGAGGGGGAAGGAAGGAAAAGAGAAAAAAAAAAATTATATATATATATATATATATATATATTACACACTGGGACTAAAACTTGTAGCATAATACGCTTATTCCTTCAGCTCACTCAGCAATTCAGATCTGGCAACCCAGATGGGATATATTTATATACTGTGAGGACTGTGTAAAGGTGAATAGACAAATGAAGATTACAGACAGTGCCCTGAGTGCCCAGGTTAACAGTCAAAAGATATTAATCCCTCTACACTAATTCCTGTCGATAAATACAACAATAAATAACCGTTGATCTCTTTCTCCTGCCCAACCCAATGTCATTCATTCTATATATTGTTCGCGGATCTGTTATATTTTTAAGTCCTTACCCACTTCCAGACCAATGCATTTGATCTACTAAGCTGCCAAGTAAGCTACTGAGAAACACACCAATACCTTGAATAATGCGCTTTCAATGTAGTACAGTCAAAATTTTTCTGTACCGAATTATAAGCTGGGGAAAGAAAAAAAAAAAAAAAAAAAAATGTTTTAAATTATAAGACCTGGGACAGTGCGGTTTTGAACAGCATGAACAATTTTTGAACAAATCAACCACACTAATCAAGGTATTCCTGTAGACGAGCAAGAATAAAAAAATTCTTGCCACGTGACAGTACAGTACCTAATGAGGTAGAACAAGCAAGGTAAAGATGAAAGGTAACATTTGTTCAGTACTTTTCAGCTGTTACCATCAAACATGAACAAAGACATTCACTCTGATTAAAATCTATCACAAGGAATCTATATTTATAACTTGGTCATGTCCATCTATATTTGAATGTCACACTATAGAAACCACCTTAACATGGGCACAGCCCAATCAGATATGATATGCATATTAAAAGGACCTAGAGGAAGGTTTCGAAGTAAAAATGCTTTTGATATTTTGGAAAGAAATACGATAATGATTAAAGATAAAGTATAAAATTCCATGCAGTATTGTTGAAATAAATTTCACAAGTTTGAAAGCTTTTGACCTTTTATTTCATATTTTTATTCACTCTTTATATTTGATAAATTATTATATTTAATCTTAATATTTAATCAGGCATAGACGGGTACTTCATTAAAACTTGGACTAGTCTTAAAAAGGGAACTAATAGAGTGCGTATACTTGGAATTATGCAAATTCAAAATTACATATAAAAAAATAAAACCTTATTTTGATTTGCAAGCTTTAATTTAATCTTTGCTATGATGAAGGGTAAGGTAGTCGTCCAGAAAATGTGTAGCATAAAGAAATTAAAAAAAAAAAAAAAAAAAATTATAGAAAATCAAAATTTCAACTATTACATTCATAACTGCCACTTAATCAGTGGCCAATCAACCATTAGGCAAGGTAGGCCAATTGTCACTTAACAATAGTGAAGGATACTCTTCACAGTGACAAATTTGGGGAAGACAGTCAGACCGAGGTCATTTTCTTTTTGGTCAGGCCAAGAACCTTTCAGCACCCCCCATGTACTTCTCTTAACTTGGCTGGCAATGATAAACAAATAGAGACACACCCATGTCAATAGCGATTCAAGTCAAGCCTAGAAGCCGGGAAAGGTGTTCCGAGAGCAGAGAAAAAAAAAGAAAAAAATAAAAAAAACAAAAAAAAAAATGATTTAATTGATTGTTCACGTGAGTATTTTGGATGATCAGTATTTTTGCATTATACTTTGTTATTTTACATTGATACCAACACTTTGTACACACGGAAAGAAAATGAAAACTAAATGGAGTAGAAAGGGACATGTATTCAATTCATATAACCTCATGTTGAACAACTCATACTGTTGTACTATGTGACATCACTTCTATTCAACAAAAGGGTGGAGCAGAAGAGCAAGGTCAAGGGGAGCCTTACTAAAGCTCAGCCCGGGGGCCCCAGGTGGTGGATAATCCATCATAGCCTTTAATATGTGACCACTGAACTGTGATCAAGCGACAAGATAAAATTTATTGTTAGTTTCAATGAACTATAATCACGATAAAATGAAAATAAATCAGCGAAGCTACGTTACCACATTAATGATTTGTTTTGATAGACAATCAATAGACGTTGAACAATTGTATTCCATCGGTTATGATTGCTTTTATAAGATTGAAAAGATCCTACATCATTACCAAAATTCAACTAATATTTCCTTCAATAATTTTTGATTTATATGGTGAAGAGGTGTGAAAACTTGAAGAGCAAATATACCACCAAAATATAATGCAGTCTTTTTAAACATCGCCCCCACAGGGAAAAAAAAAATTCATTATATATATATATATATATATGACTACTGTGCCATGCTCTTCTAACCCTGGAATGAAGCGCTCTGGTAGAAAGGGAATTATGCATAAGTAAATATATCATTTAATTCGGTCCAACTGACCTGAGTAGGGCAGGGTTAGGTATCTGTTGATAGGTTTCGACCCCAGCTTGCGTTACTGGAAGGGATACTGGGCTGTCTACAGCCACACTGAAGAGTTGTAATACAACGAAACAGCTGTCTGTGGATGACAACTATATATATATATATATATATATATATATATATATATATATATACACACACACTGGTGTGGTCCTAAAAATAACAAGGAATTCTTCATGAAAATATTCCTGATAGTGGTAGAATTCTATCACTATATTTAAGATATTTTCATGAAGGACACCTTTGTGTTTGATGAAAAGAAAAAAAAAAAAGTAAAAAGCGATCAGAGAGTGCATACCTTAGCCAATGTCTTTGTCAATAATAAACTGAATGAAAATCAGTTGATATTTGTCTACGATGCAGGGGAGATAACTGTGAAAAATTCCTGGATCCGCTCCAAAATTTCATTAATTCTCCCTCAGCCCATTCATCCACCCACAAGATATTAGTGTATTTTATTGTGGACTTTCAGAGATAATGTAGAAAATCCAGGCAGATACAAGTGAATAGATATACAAGGGGGGGGGGGGATGCTGAAAATTTCTTGCCCCAACGTGGTTCAGTCAATGATCTGAAACAGAATCAAAAACAAGTACAAGGTTCATACGAATTGTCACTTTAAAATATTCAAGGATACTCTATACAATGACTCGGGGAAGACAAACCGAGGTCATTCGTTTTTTTGGTCGGGCCAAGAACCTTTCAGCACCCCCCTCATACTTCTAACTTTGTTGGCAGTGACAAACAAATAGAGACATAGCCACGTCAATAGTGGTTCAAGCCTAGAAAATCCTTTTCACCACAAAATCAAGTAAATATTTTTCACATATTGGGTTGTCTGACTTTTGTCTTTTTCATTCAGACAATATTATTGACGCTGTCATTAGGGTATATTTTATAATAATACAGATTGGCTAGACCTCTATGTCACACTATGTCTCCCTGAAAATTGCATTTTAACTTCTCCCCCTCCACAAAAAAAAAATGTCTGCAGGCTTTAGATCAGATATAAGGGGCCAGATTTGGCCTGCTGCAACAACTTTTCATGGCCTGTGGTCAAGGCATTTCTTTAAAACCTTATAATTTTTCTTAGAAAGTTTTATAATTTAAAATTTATTTTGTGAAATTACAATTGTTTTGGCTTTGCAAATTGATAAGGATTTCAATTCAGAGGGTTGTCTAGAATAGAAATTAAGTACGCTTTCTCTAATATGATCAACATTTTTCAAGTGAATGTGTGGCCCGAATAAAGGTGAAAAATTAAAAAAAAAAAAAACTGCAATCATAAGTTTTGTTTACATGACTAGAAATAAGCAACAATTTAACACCAAGTCAAAATTACTACTAATTTTTTTTTTATATTCATGGAATTTATTTTGACAAGGATTCAATTTTGTTGAGTATTTTTTTTTCATATAATCTAATAATAATAATAATAATAATATTACATTTTAAAACTATTTTCATCATGTATTGCTTTATAATAAAATTGACAAATAATTGATGTTAATATTTCTATTTTTAGTAGATAAAGTTTATAAATCATCTTGAATTTTTTTTAGTCATTTTTATCACAACTTAACTCATGTTGAGAATCATAACTCAACTTTGGGTTTTATTGTCATAGGCCTCATATAGCTTGGGATAACTGCCTGGAGGGTGGATATTTTTAGCAAGTATGAGTAAAGGCAAATAAAATCTATATAAAAGTTGTTTCTTTAAAAGGAATTCCCCTAGCAGTGTGCTGTCGTTACAGCTAAACTATAACTACGTGTCACATATTTGGATGTTCATTTTTTGTGTGTAACACTCCAAAATCATTTAAATAAGCATTGTTACTAAAAGGACACAATGATAATATCAAAGAGTTCTATCCCTTGCATAATTTTTTTACATATATAAAATGCAACGTGTATCCATAAATGACGTCATTTTTTCTTTTTTTTTTAGTGCACAGGTACAGTAGTGTCCAATAATATCAACTTTCTTTTCTAAGGCAGTCCAGGAAGAGGAATCTTTAATGCCAAAACAATGTATTGAAAAATGTTTCAAATTTTAAAAAGCATTGACCAGTACTGTTTCTCATACAATTGTAACAACACCAGGCAAAAATTGCATTTTTTCTTGTCTAATTTTTGAAACCATAATGCAAATTCAGATATTTGAGTCTCTGCAGAACACCATATTTGCAAAACTGAAGCAGTACCCATTCCATTAGGGCATGTTCAGAAGGGGCCAGATTTTATGTTGCATAGAGCAGCTAATCATAATTATCACATAAAATAATTTTCGGTCCATTTGACGAAACTATGGCCACAATGCATTTCGGTTACTTCTCTCCAGTGTTGCCAATTTAGATATTTTATAAATAGATTTAGATAATTCTAAAAAGCAGAAATCAATGGAAATAATTTATTGAATCTATGAAGAAAGATCTATTAATCTTTTATTTATTTTCATTATTAGATTTCCTCAAGAACTACTGATCTAAAAAAACTAAACTTGACAGTGCACAACCTTATGTGTTGACTGATATATCTGGCAAATATCAGCTTTGTACAATGGCTAGATTTTTGTTTATGGTACAATATATCAGTCTCCCACAGACATTTTACAATTCTGATTCAGATATCAAATAACAGATTTGATCAAAGATTTCTCAAAGTCTGGGTTTTTTTTTCAATCTCCATAAAGGCCGGGACCTTGAACGGGGTGATCTAGGGCATCAACTGGTATTTGTAACCACAGTAGGCTTCCAGAAAAATTCTTTAATAAAATTATAGTCAAAACTAGAAAGCACTCTGAGAGTAAATACCTCTATCAATATCATTATCACTAAAAATTGAATGAAAATCAATTTATACATAGCTACAATTTAAAGGAGGTAACAATAAAAAAAAACAAAAAAAAACAAACTCAGATCTGCTCCAAATTTAAATCACTTTATTTCGTCCATGTGCTTCCTTTCTACAAAGGGTCATCAAAATCGATTGAGAACTTTTGAAGATATGTCCATTCTCAACTTCTGTAAAATCTGCTGCAAGACTGGGAAATTAGACATGACAAGGTTCTGCTTTCAAACCATTAAGGCAGTTGTCAACACCAATAAATATCAATTATCTCCAAGGAATTGGTGCAAACAAAGGTCACAGACTTGCAATTACCATCAAGTTTGTTCTTTAGCAGAGACTCAATGGTGAAAATTGCTGTAAAATTCAGCCGTCTTTTGAGATGAATTAAAAATGATCTTATTCATTCCACACAAATGATGAGTTTTTATATTGTTCAAAGCTCCATCAGAAGACCCTCTTAGTGGATCAAGGGGAAACTAGAACCTGATCCATTGCTGGGATTATGTACCAGGATCTCAATAGACAACCTAATGGAAATGTTGACATTCTGTTCGCAAACTACATCTGATTACGAGCTGATATAGTACCAAGTATATATATATATCTCTCAAGTGCTTTTCAACCTGGGTGGTATCACCCATTAGGGAATGGTGTAAATTTTTATGTGGGTAGTAGAGTAATAACTGCCTCTATTAAAACACGCAAAATTAGAAATTCCATGTGAGGGATACAGCTATAAAATGCCCTAGGTGCATCTGTAACATGACAAATATAAAATAGATTTATATGGTAACTTTCAGGACCAGCTAGATCAAAATGCCCCAATTGAAGAGCACAGCTATGACTCATCTGAGAATGTAATCCTATATGATGCCCGACCCCAAAATAGGAACGTTTTCAAACTAGCAAGAACTTTTTTAAAAAATTCCCGAGTCACGAAAACAGGTAACTTCATTTGGCACTAAAGTTATAAGCTTAAGATAATTACATCTCATATTTGATACTAATTTTAAGGGTTTTTTAAAGTTGTAAAGAAACGATTTTGGTAGATAAGTAAAAAGAAATGTTACCCAGGTTTATGTGAAAAATCGTACCCACACAAAAGTGGGCACTAAGCATAAAAAGTTGAAGAGCACTCATACAGACATAAATGCACATACACGCACACAAACAGAATCCCATGGCTATGATATAATCATTTGAGCTGGCAATGGCAAACGTCTACATGAAATACTTGAAAGTGGATTCAAGATTTGTAACGCGGAAACTATCTGACTGAGATAAATAGTTGACCCTTTCATAAACCCAGAAGATATGCAAGCACTGCTGAACCACATGAACTCAAGACTACACGACAGAACCTGAACTTTGAACGCCATAAAAGGGGAAAGGAATTATCTGTTGTACACAACACTGAGCAACACTCGTTAAGTGGTGACTTAGTCACCAATTAATGAAGGGTGGTCTGCATAAGGGACACTTTTGGAAGAAATAACATCCCACACACAAAGCATTAGCATGGATTCCAAGGACTAGAATCAAAAACCAAGAAGGGTTGTACCCTGCCTCACATATGGTATTAAACTTGTTCGGTTTTTTTTGTTTTTTTTTAAAGCTGCAGGAAAGAGAAAAGGAAGAAAAAACAAAACAAAAACAAAAAAAGAAACAAAAAACTCAAAAAATGAGGGTTAAGAAACCTCAAAAGTCATTATCTTTACAGAGATTATGAAATCAGGAATAGCAGATCATGTATGGAAGGAAAAGAGAGAATATGAATCTCTACATGCAGTATAAAATTTCCTAGCCAATTTAGTCTTGTACTGCCTATTTGGCAGGGGGGGGGGGGGTAGAGCACCATTAAATGGAAGTTTCCATTCAACGTTCTTGGAACATGACAGGCGACCAAAGCCAACACTAAGAGTCAATTGACTGAAACCTAGTCCAAAAGAATCCAAGAAAAATAGAATGAGTAACACTCTACAGAGTTTGCTTTTTTATCATAACTTAGAGCTGCAAACTGAGAAGTATGCAACGTGCGCATGAGAGGATCATGCTCAACCTTACATGGAGAGATCACAAGATAACACAGTATATAAGAAAGAAAATGGGTGACCGTGACATCATAGAAACTATTAAAAAACTCAAATGGCAATGGGCAGGCCATGTTGCGAGAATGAAAGACAACTGATGGAAATCACATCTCAACATGGATCCCCAGAGATCACATAAGAAACCGAGGACTACTGAACACAAGATGGAGAGATGAACTTGACAGATTTAGGAAATACTGGCTCTGCGACGCCCATGATAGAGAATTGTGGCGAATCCTGGGGAAGGTCTATGTCCAACAACAGACGTTAAAAGACTGATGATGATGAAACTCAGGCCATCTAAACAACAGAAGCTTCGGTGACCCACTTTACAAATACTCCCAGTACAGAAACAGTACCAGAGGGATCGAAATAGTGGGTTTACCATAAACATATTCGTTATTTCCGATCTGCTCTGTTTATACACTGCAGTAGATTGATTGCCCGATAAAAAGATAAATAAATAATTATAAAAAGATAAATAAATAAATGAAAAATTTAGATGAAAGTAATTCTACAGAATAATTAGAAGTCAATTCGTTGGCAACAACTAGGCAAGTCCGATGCTGATTATAATCTGGACAAAATGTTAATAATTGATAAGACAAACCATTATCATTTATTGATGAAATACAGCGTGTGAGACCAGATACAGTGGGCTCTAAAAGAACGACATTAGCACAATACTTCCACAATACTAGAATCTAAGCCTTGTTTTCTGGGTTATAATGAAAACACAGAGAATTCCAAGCTACATTTCATCAATTATTGACAAGTACATTGATTGGAGTAACGGTTATTGGCTCAGACTATGGAATTAGCCAGCTGAGTTCAAACTCCATCCAAGGCTGTTTATGTTCACATTTTATCAATATCCTTGGGGAAAGGCATGAATCAGTCTACGAAATGGACTACTTTAAATTCAAAACCAGCTCACCAGAAAATGGTAGCAAAGGGTGAACTCTGAAAAACTACCATGTTTTTAAAAAATGATTTTTTGAAGTTGTTATCCAGTGTTACTAATTTTTATGCTTTCTTCAAATTTCTTGAATTAGGAATATGTTTTTTTGGAGGGTTTTTTTTCCAGGGAAAAAAAAAAAAAAACAAATAAAACCAAAACAAAACAAAATATCCAAATTGGTAACACTGAGAATTACCTTCCCAGAAATTGGAAAGGTCTCGGTCCAGCAGTGGACGTGAAATGGTTGATGATGATGTTGATAATGAATGTGGTTTTACGCGAATTCAATTAAACATAATTAAAAGATATTATCCAGATTATTTTGAAACAGAGGATTAGATTCGTACAAAGAGCGTTTCGGACAATTGAGCTCCTCGTCGTTTAAACATTAACAAGAAGAATGAGTTAAATTGTTCAAAAAAACTCTTTGAATGTTAATGACCTTTCACAAAATTATAGACAGTGTTAAGGATCAAAAGTTTGTGTATTTGGAGGTTTATTCAGATCTTGATCAAAACACCATCTCAAAGATATACAAAGGATCAGCTTGTACATAAGTAATCAATATTTCTGCATTTCAAGACCTTTGTCAAAACAACAAGATCATTTTTAAGATGAAAAATATCTAAAGAACATATGCCTAATCAATATTTGATGAAGAACCAATGACGTCTTGCTGGAATTCTGTAATATAGGCCTCCCCATATATAACATGGTTGTTGGGATACAAGAAAGCTAACCACATTTTAAGTGACCTGCAATAAAATTCAGCTGGATAAATATTTTAGGGTCCACCATCAACCTACATTATAATACGAACCGCTCTATAACAGGGGTGGCCCGTATCTCAAATGTTCATTCACAATGTAGTATGACTGTAAGAGACATTAGATGGTGTAAATAAACACTGAAATTAACAATAAACCACTTAGAGAGTGCATACATCTGTTGACTCCACCACCGCTAAAAAACTGAATGAAAATCAGTTCATATATAGTTACAATGTGATATGGGGTTGAAAGTGAAAAAAATTCCTGGATCTGTCACGAAATTCAATCAATTCCTCTCTAGCTTGTAGCCTACCATTCCACTAAGTGCCATTGAAATCGTGTGCACAGACAGACAAGAGTGAATACATATACCTCTTCCAACTTTGTTGGCAAAGGTAAAGCAACATTGGCCTAACTCCAATGTTTATTGCTTACCAACAAATGCACTTTTTGATTTAGACAAAAGCTTTAACATGTAGACATTAAGGAGAAGATGACAAGCAAGTGGAAGATTTAGCAGCAGCACTTTTGTGAAAACAACTTATTTGCTAATGCTATGAAAAATTATATCTACTAACTGCACCCGTGGAAACTACACGGGTGTTGATAACTAAATCATTATTGCTCTTGCATATATATTTCAACTATCAAAGTATATGAATTTGTTGAAGTAATTTGTTACCAATCGAACGTTTATATATCAACATGCTGAAGCAAATGAAACCAGTATATCTGTCAAAATTATTGATTACTTCTGCAATCAGTCTATATTCCTGTAGTCTATTACTACTATAATTTAAATTTTAAGCTTTAGACTTATGATGGTGAATGATAGTTATAGTGAAGGTTGATTTTTTTGTTGTTTCTTTTGCCCCCATTCAAGTATTATATTAATTGTTCATTAAATTACAAGGTTGGGTAAGGAGTGAGAAAGAAAATAATGAAAGATATGAAGAGAATTTAAATCTTAACGCTGGAAGATACTATGCTTCAAAACCTCAAAAAGGGAAAAAGGAGTAATGAAAACTAAAGTGGTTCGAACAAATAAATCAACAGGCTTTCTTGGTGCAAGAAGACAGTAAATAACTATGAAGTGTCACACATTGTACAAACAAAGAAACAGAATAATGTATTGGATTCTTTTAAATTCCCAGTTTTAAAATGAAAGAGTTTCCAATAAGGTATCAATAAATTGAGATGCAATTATTGAGTATTTTTATTTTATTTAAATGTGCAGTAGACAAGAAAAGTTAGATTGTTTTTATGTAACCCCACTATACATAAACTGTAATATTAGTACATCTACCTAACATGCAGAAGGTGCTGAGTTCAATTCCCAATCTATCTCCTAATTCTACTTACTTCAAAAAGTGCACATGGGTCAAAAACCCTGTGTGTTTCCCGTGACTTTAAATAGTCTCAGTGCATTTTTCAGAGTCTGAGCAAGGTCCCAATCTAGCTTTTGGGAATCATAAGTTCGGGTGTGGCACATCACCTATTTTTTAGTTTTAAATCAGATAAATCGTTACATAAGCAAGTATGATGAGTGACCTGACCAAGGGGTGATGTGATGAGCTCAAGTGATTAACAATAGTCTTTCAATATGGGAACGTTAAGTTAGAGTTACATGAATTGTACTGCGCCATTATCGTTTATTGACTATAAGGTGCCAACTTTGAAGACCCCTGTCCTCAGTGGGAAGACCGGATCAAGGGAGGGGCAGAATGCCCAGTCCGCTACCCCATCCCTGCAGACACCTGACCATGAGTTCTAAAGTTTTATATCAAGTTAGTTCACTTTTTAATTTTTGTTCAATGCAGTAGTGAATCAAATGCTTGTAAAATTTACACTCTAGAAGAAAAAAAAAAAATAGAAAAGATTTTATGACTTTTAAGAATTGTGGCTAATTATCCAATTTTGAAACAAGTTCCAACATCCACTATACTGTCTATAGTTTTGAGAAAGTTCATTAGTATTCAGAGTCTTTTCTCTGTATTGTTTATACGATGTTTCAGACAGTCCATTCTACGGCCATCTTCAGGTGCACTATCCAAACGTAATAGATTTTCTATTTACCAATATTACATTCTGACAGTACACATGAAGAATGCCGTCAAATGAATCAGTCGAAGTGGGCAAACATAAACCACAAGGAGTTCAGTCTTCCAAAAAACTCTTTGAATCATTTACAACACAAATACACCAAAGTGGGATCATCTGAAATACTAGCGATGACCGAAGACATCAGGGAATGCCCTAGTACAATGGGGAGGTACATAGCAAGAAATGCATCCCAAGCACTAAGGTTTTTTTTTTAATGATATTTAAATCCGTGAGTGAAGGCTATTATGGTTAACCATTCTATATCTCATTTTCATTTAGAGAAAAAAAAAAAAAAAAAAAAAAAAAAAAAAAATCAATGTTGTTGCAAACTTCCTTTTTACTTAGGGTGTAATGAATTGTGGAAAAGGTGTGTAAATTGTTCATTTAAACACCTGGTGAGTTGAAATTTTAATAATTAAAAAAAAAAATAACCTAGATGTGTTTGCGTGTTAAAGTTTTCACAAATTTCTTAATGCAAAATTACTACAGCAATAGACACTGGGTTTACATTATCAAAAATTTAACTAAGGTGTTTCTAAATATCTTCTTTCCAACAAAGCGTACAAAATTCTTTTTCTGATTTTTCGCCAATTCTTGTTCTTACTAATGAGATGAAGATTCTGACGATAAAATTAAATTTCATAGAATTTTAGATGTTTTTTTGTATAAGGTGCCGACTTCCTGCTAAGTACATGTTACCTCCAAAATCAGCTTGAGATGTTAGGTCATGGTCAATGTGCCTATCTTTGTAAAAACTTATATGCAAACACCTAAATCTTTTTTAAATTACAAAGACTATTGAATTTTAGTAAAATTTACTAAACCTTGTTTTCTTTTTGATTTTGTTGCAACACTATGTGTTCAAGTCAGTGGTTCAACTACCTTTCCCCAGAAAAGGGAAACCGCTATTTAAACACTTCCTCCATTAAAAATGTGCATCCTTTCATTCATTATCAAATAGAAACCAGAACAAAAAATGATGGTTCATCATGCTAGGGAAATACAGTACAACATTGACGATAAGCAGCGATAGATTATCAACCACCTGGGCCCATAGGCCAAGCTTGAGTAAGCCCCTGCTTCCAATGTTGACTGGTTTGGAGCCTGATTTAGAAAATAATATTTGTAATACTCTAGATATGAAAAAATATGTTCGAAAGTACAGAAAGATCACCCAACATCCCCACCTGTCCTCCAACCAATCTTTTTTTGTTCTCTACCTGCATCTGTTCAGGCCCCAAGGCTTAAGAGCCTAATGGTTAATCCATTAGTGATGACAGGGCTAGGTGGAGAAAAAAAAATTATCAAAAATGAGACAAGACAAGCCTGGCTGCTGCTGTCAAATTCAATTCCACTCTGAAAATGATTACTGCAACTTTTGTGTGTGTGTGTGTGTGTGTGTGTGTATATATATATATATATATATATATATATATATATATATATATATATATATATAAAAACAGACAAAAAAAATTGTAAAAACATTAATTTTTTTTTTTACATAAATGTGTTCAGTAATTAGAATGAAATATGCCCTTGCGAATCTATAGGATAAATTTTTGTACATATCTAAGACTTGTCAATTTAGCGCAGTCAGTAAAACAGCCTTCTGGCAGTCGGTCAAGTGTTCAAAATCACAGAAAGGGACTAAGTTTTACACATTGGTTTACACCTCTAATTTCAGCGAGGACTGTTCTGGTTCTTTTTACGGAAGAAAAACAAAGTCCATGTCTGGTCTAGACTGGAGGGTTTTATTATGGAAGTCAATCCCCTATATTTGAGAGGATCTTTATGCCTCCCTCCAATGACAAGGTTGTCTTTAAAAAAAAAAAAAAAAAAAAAAAATAGTGGGATACCCACACACATCTGCACGTGTTCAGCAATTATTCAGTTCAATCAGCTTTTGCAGGTTTTTTTTTTCTTTTTTTGCAGAGAAATTTGTGTCTACGGGTTTAATATTCAGGATGATGGAGATAGATTTTACATTAAGATCTAAGCTCTTCAAAGAAATTTAATATTTAGCATGGTTTTATTTTTTTCAAAGAGCTCTTCCTAATTGCTTGGTAGTATTTTATTCGTGTTAAACTTGGATTGCCACAATTTACTAGCAGGAGTTTCATTGCCTATTGCTCTTGGCGTGCTGTACAATATTGGTGGTTCTTCATTTTTCTGATCAATAAATGACATGAAGCATTTTCTCTTTTATAGTGTTGCCAAGTATCGTTTGTTATCTATAACTTGAACAGTCACCAAAAACGGCTAAAATTTTTAATTTCCAGCTAACTTCAGAGCTAAGTTATAAACACTCATTCATTTGAATCCCACTTGAATAAAATAACTATATACTAGGATTCCATACCAAAATTATTGATTAAAAAAAAACAAAAAAAAAAAAAAAAAAAAAACGCACTCTTACTTTAAACCATTTTTTTAATAATCGGACTTTTGGGGAGAACCAACCTAACTTTCTCGCTACAACCACCACCACTAGTGGATGCTACTACAACTTCGTTTAAAACCTTATTGAAATCGGAAATCAAAGATATGGACGTAAGGATGGTGGACACATCGTTGAACTTGTGGTTCTTGATTTGAATATAACAACATCTGCGGAATGAATTTGACCAAGCAATATTGTCATCAGCATTTTTACCATTTTGTAAATCTCCAATTTAAAATTCAAAACTTTGTTGAGTAAAAATATTTTTCTCTCCTTTCTTTGTGTTACAAGAAAGTTTCTATAATCCTTAGGCATTCCAGATCCGCCGGAAAACAAGTATTTGATGCAATCTATTTTTTTTAATGCACACCAGATGTAAATGAAAAATTTAATATTTTAAAATAAAATGTCGAATAGAAAAATCGGTGTTCAAAAGTCTAGTCTACTTATATATATGGTTTAACAAAGGAATGAAGGTTCGGTTCAACATGACGGACATTAGGTAATGGTCCAGTTTGGCATTACATAACATTGTAAATCGGGATCCCACCCTGGAAAGTTTTTCCAAAAATGAAAAAATATCTACAAGAAATGAATGTCATTTAAATGTTCATTTAAAACACATAGAAATGTATAAGAAAAATATTTCCTCCCAAATCGAAATCTTCTCCCTTATAATTGGCAGACCTGGCGAGCATGAAAAGAAAGACCCGTAAGAAGAGAGTAAAAAAAAAAAATCCAAGACAACATCTGGTTAGAACTTGTAGACAAGGTTTCCAGATAATTGGAGACTTTTCTAGCCAGAAACACGCCAAATACATGGCCAATTGCAAAAATTGTTTAAAAAAGACAAAACAACGACATAACATTGCAATCCTGGATGCAATACACACACAGAATAAAAATCTATCAAAAATTCAACTACAACTAAGTCTGCTTAGAATCAATCCTTCATGTATTATTTTTCCAAATCTCAAAGAAAGCAGAAGTCCCAAAACTTTATAGATCGTCGGCCTCTTATCCATTCTCTGATCGATCGACATGTATAGAAATATTAATGCTACTACTACTGATGAGAAATGATATTTTAAAAGAAAGAAAATGAAAAAAAATATCTAGAATTTAAAATAGTCTTAATGCTGCTACTACTACTAATAATAAAAATAATAATCAAGTAACCGTGCAGTTTTAGACACTGGTTTCGTTTCTTTTTTGTTTATTAAAAAAATTGAAAATGGGGAAAATGAATACGGCCAAACCAAAAGGTTCATGGCCAAATTTGGCCGTAAAATGGCCAAAATGGCAATCCTGCTTGTAGAGCACCCATCAGGCACGCTTTGTATGTGAAGAGAGGCAAATACTTCGTCTTACTACAACTAACTGCAGTCGGGTAATTCACGTGCTTTTTGTTGGATATAAATGTTCTTGATGGTATCAACAAAATCAAACAAACTTAATTAACGAACTGGAAAACCTGAGACTTTGTCATGATTTCCAATCCTACTTGACCAATTCATCTTGGAAAGATATTTCACAAACTGAATCTGATTTATTGATTAAACCAAACCAATATTGTGCAAAATGGGAAAATGATAAATATTTTCAGCAGTTCAAAGTTCGTCAGACTGCGAAACAACTTGTCAACAAGTTTTCGATTCTAACCCAACAGTTGGGTAAAGGAGGTGAGGTTCACTGTCCCAAATTCAAATGAAAGTGGAATAAAAGTTATTTCAAGCCAAAAATGAATTTTCTTCCAAATTTAGCCATCTTCAATCTCCACAGACCGAGTAAAAAAATAAGAAAATAGATAAAAAAAATAAGTAATTATATTCAAGTTTTATCGAACGTGGTCTCAGGTCAATGCTCTGTTGAATACCGCCTCCTGAGAAAGTGTATTTTTCGTTCTAATACTTGTAAAACTAGTTTTTTTGTTGCAGTTCTTAATTTATTTTAATTTTATGCTGAGATAGTTGGTAATAAAGCTAAGTAATAGACAAAATTATTAATTTGAGTCAACCAATAATAACGTCGTGCAAGAACTTTGTGGATTAAAACTAAAGTTTATTTCTATTCCCTCGCGCTAAGTTGGGTAATTAGTTTTGGGGGGTTTTCTCTCAAAATCTGATATGAAAATAACCAAGTTGAAGAGGGTGTTTTTTCCATGTGTTCAAGGCTAAAAATAAATTTAAAATATACTGGTGTGGTATCGGTTTTCGAGGTCGAAATATAAACAAGAATTTCACGAACAAGAGTAGATACAAAAAAAAAATGTGTGGGAGGATCCAGACTCTTGCAGGGTGAAGCAAAAAACCCTTTTAGGGGTGAAAGAGTGTATTGTTTGATTAAGTATCCTTTCTGTTAATTCGCAAGTAGTGGTCTCTAATTCATTGAAGAAAACTCTAAGATTTCTCTTTATCAGTTTTAACCGATGTTGTAAAAAAAAATATAAATAAATGAATACACGGACGGATATTCGTAAAATAAGGTGAGGTAAAAAAAGAAAAGATTTTTGGTGGGGCTTCAACGTTATCAGTCATCTGAAGTAAAGCAGAATAAAGTAATTTTTTAATTATACCCTACATGAGAGCTACTATCAACAATTAAACATAACTAAGTATCTTTAATGCTAATGCGTTAACATACAATTGTTTCCTTGTCCGACCAAAGAAGGAAGGAAGCGACTGAACAAAAATGGTACGACCGGTTCCTTCATCTTCATCCCGATGTCGTCATCTTCCATGTACAGTTACCTATTGTATTTTGGTATTTAGGGGAACACTAGACTTATTAATACCAGATTTCGACACTGCTTGAGAGGTTAGACATTAAATTTCTGCCTCATATCATCGAATGACACGTCTTTTAGTTTTAACTCATCAATGTCCATGCACTTCGAAGTGAAGATTTTTCTGAACGACTGAATGCGTAATTGATCAATTCATGCTGTTCTGTGTAATACCACAGTTTAGCATCACATAAAAATTTCGCATTTCTAGAGGTCGAAATAATATTTTGAGCTCTACAGATAAAATGATAGAAATGGAATCTCAGGCAGCTTTTTTAAAAAAATTCAAAAAATACCGTAACGAAGGGGAAAAAAACACATTTCGATCCCTAGAAATGCGCAGAACATATGCAAGGCCAAACTGTATTATTACCAATTTTGGGATGTTGAAAAACATACAAATTGGAAAATGGTTTGGCTCTCACAGAAAGAGGAAAACGAAACCTGAAACTAAACGGTACTTATTTATTTAGCCTAATTTATTTGACAAGTACTTCAACTTGTCTCCTATTACACCAATTGTTTAGCATCCACTACAAAGATGCAAAAATCTCTAATGTCACCGTTTACTACTGCGTTAGAATTTTTCTGGCATCATCCCTAAAAATAATGCGAGTTAAGTTGTTGAAAGTTGTCTAGATGAGTTCAACTTCCTCCTGAGAAACAACTCCAAGAGAACATGTGGCGACAGGAAAAATAGGATTCTTGTACCGACCATAATCTAAAATCGGATTAAAGTTGTAGGTCTGAGGTACTGGATAGATGTGGTTCTCTTCCCCACTGATGGAAACTTTCAAGAAGAATTATCAGTTATCATAACAACACAAATGGTTAAAATGCTTCAGTTGTTTGTAAACTAGATTTGTAACTGTATTGGCGTGCCTGTTTTTTTTTCGCACTAATAAATGTACTATAAAACAGTAATACCGAAAGAAGCGGGAAAAAGTAGGTCTTGAGTGATGGTAAATTTGGTAACTTGTGATGACCAATAAGTCAGTCTTATGAAAAGATCATTAAAAAAATTGTGGGTGCCGAATTTTGAAATAGCGTATGGATCATACAGATGAATTGATACCGGGGAAGGAACAAGGAAGGCAGGGAAAGATAGTAGTAGTAGTTACATCATTTTATTTCCCAGAACAAACACAGTAATTTATTAGTTCAGTAACTAGTGCCAGAGTGGTAACGCTCATTATCACACAGAGCTAGGATTTAGGAGAGAAAACTAGCGGCTTAAAGCTTAGCGATTGAAGTTCTCAGTAGTGAGTTTCCGTCGGACACTACAGGTTTTCGTTCTGTCATCAATTATTCATCATTGAAGTAGGTAATCCCATCAGTAACAGACGTATTTTTGGGCTACCTTATTGAATTTTGCTTTAAACAGCATATTTTTTCCCGCAGAAAAATTTTAGAGACACGTTACAAAAATCAAAGGAATAGATAGAATTTGTCCCGTTTTTAATCACAATTTTCAATACGGCAATGATTAAAAAAAACTTCTGTGGTATAAAGAATTTTTTTTTTTTTTGAGATTGAAGAATTATAAGACCACGTTACCGCGAGTAGGTTTGTTCAGAAGCAGAAAGCTAATTAAATACTTTTTAAGTTGGTTGAAGTTTTTTTTTCTTCTTCTACAAACCAGAATAATAATTCTACAACTCTGCAATGACTTTATCGTGAATAAATAAATATATACGTAAAGAATTGACTGGGTGACCAGGTTTGTTTTTGAAATAGAACTAAAGTTTCAACCATAATTCAACAAGAAATAAAAAAAAAACGTGGTCTAGTGAGAGATGCGCAGTCACCATTCAATCGAAATTAGACGACGTGTGGTCTTTCGAGCAACAAAGTCGACTTGTGGCTACTTTCACTATTTTCTTTAAAATGAAAAAAGTCGGTAAACATAAATGGGCAACCCAAAGGTAAAGAAAGAAGATAGACAAGCGATAGAAAAGCAAGCAATCTGGTGCATATAAAAAGAAAAAACTGTGCAGCATCCACTGTCAAAAAAGCAACATTATTGTTTACATACCAACACCACCGTTCGCCGAATAGTCTTCCTCCATTACTACAGTCGCTTTACGTAAATCGCACGGGTACACTCTCTGATTCAGGGCTGGTTGGCTTCAAAACAGCCCAAAATATAAGGTATTCCTCTGGCTTATCTACTAGGTAAGTTATTGTTTAGTAGAATAAATAAATAAGAGAAAGGACTAAGGTATTCGGGACGATGGTTGTTTTAATTTATAGAGAAGGTCTTGCAGGTAGCTTTTTATAGCGAAAGTAATGACAGTTCTACTCTCTACTATGACTATTTCAGCAATAAGACAAAACCCGGCTACCGGCTTAATATCTGCTGCTGCTGATGCTTAAAATTTCCATCTACCCTGTGAGGGAGGGTAAAAGGTGTAAATATCAACGTAGTAGGAGGAGTGTTTCTGTGGGGGGTGGGAGACACTAAGTACCTTCGTATAGAGAGAGTATGCGCAATTACGTGAAGTGCTGGTGGCTAAGCGGTTAGCACCACGGAAAACGGACTCCGGCCAGCCGGGTCCCAAGTGGAACAATCTGCGTTCACTCCGCACTTCCCTTGGGAAAGGCATGAATCTGTATCTTCAGGGTTTAGATAGCAAAAACTGAGAAAGTCCAACCCCTGTTCTGGAGAGGCTGGAAACGTTCAGAGTAGAGAATAAGTCCCTGGAAGGTATGGTCGGTGTGGCTCTGGTGAAGCTGCGACGGGCCTAGCAAGCCAGAAGCTGATTATAAAGAATGTTTCTAGGAAATAACTGAGTAACACCCTGTATGGTACAATCAGACAGATGACTCTTACATTAAACTTACTAAGCTTAGATTAGTCAGGCACAAGGCTACAAGTGTAGGGTGCCTGATAAGGAGCAAATTCACTGCTTTTCAAGAGTAATGGGTTATAAAACTAAATTGATGCCACTAATCGACAGGAGGCAAATTTTTGTGAGAAACATGAAAAGGTTTAAAAGTACATTGAAACCGGTTTGGTTAGTCCCTTAATAGAAACTGTCATGTGACCAACCTCTTTTGCCAACAGGTGTTGTTGGAGGGGATCAATCAAAAAATTGGAAAAACAGGTTATCAATGAATAAGTTGCTGCTTTCATCTTATGTTGGGTAGTGATCACTAAAATGTCAGAATTTTCAAAAAACAAGCGTGAACACGGTTGGACACAAAGTAAAGAAACAATTTAGCATAGAAAATTGATCCCCCACTAAAAACTTATTTAGATGGAAATTTTCAAAAAAAGTTTTTTCTTGACATAATAAGGAGTGAATGTTTCAATTTTCAGCCCTCTAGCTCCATCGATGCAGCTTGTGCATGCGACATATACATACATAGCCAGCTAGCCATCTGGCAGAGTCACTTGAAAACTGAAGAAATCGAAGCGCTTGTTAAAGCGCTAGACAAGATAAAGGATTGTATTATATCAATGCTCAGAAATGAGATAAAAAGCAATCTTATAAATATTTCATTAACAATTCATCCACAAATTGATTGGGTTTTTAAAAAATACTATTTCTCCATTTAAAAACACATTTCTCCATTTTTATCTGATGAAATAATGATACCTATCAAGTAGTATTCGTGTAAATAATTTATTTATAGTAACTTTAATTCATATTCAGATTAACTGGGGTTTTTAAAAATACATTTTCTCCATTTTTGATATCAAAATATTAATTATAATGAGTAGCTGAATAATTGAGTAATTATTACTTAACTGAATAATTATTACTTAAAAGGCTGAATAATTGAATAACTATTACTTAATTGAATAATTATATCATGAGTGGCTGAATAATTAACTAAATATTATTTAATTGAATACTTATTTCTTGAGTGGCTGAATAATTGAATAACTATTACTTAATTGAATAATTATTTTGTGAGTAGCTTTATAATTGAATAACTATAATTTAATTGAATCATTTTTTTGTGAGTGGCTGAATAATTGAATAGTTAATACTCGTATTACAATATGTACATATAAATTTTTAGCAAATATCCTCAGGATAAGTTAGAAATTCAGTTGCTTTTACAGCTTGATACAGGTGTGGACGCAGGAGAGGGGAGCGATATATGATTCAATAATTTTGAAATATCTAGATTGAGAAATTTTTTGAATAAAAACCCAATTTAAAAAAAATAATTAGGTGAACAAAAAAACGTATTTCAAACATCAAAAACAAGAAAGTAATATGTAATCCGGCATTTTTTACTTACATTTGAAACATACTTTTTAAAAACAAAAATTGACAAAAAAGTAAAATGAAAAATTATTTGAAGAAAATGACCAAAAATTTTTTTTTAAATTATAAAGAATAAGCTGGACAACAAGTTATAGTTTCTAAGGTTAATTTCTGATTATTTAGGGGTTTTTCATTCATAAAATTTCGTTATCTAAATATCTAAAAAAAATTAAATTGCGCTCCCAGGACCCCTTCAATCTATGACTGAGAGTAGAAATTTGTCCTGGTTTTTTCTCTTTTTTATGGTAGTCTAAAGTGTTAATTACTGAGTTATTAAAAATTTCATGAAATTATGGGGAAAAAATTTCATATAGATAAATTTTTTACTTTTTTATTCAAAATAATTGATTTTGAAAAATTATCAAAATAAAGAGAAAGAAAAAGAGAAAAATACAATAATTCTGTTTTTATTTTTTTGTTTATATTCAAATTTCTTTCTTCTTTTCCTTTGATTGTTTAGTTATCTCAGTGAGAAATTTCGGGGCAGATGCTTGCACAATAGAATTGTACGAGAGCCAGGAACATGAAATATATCAAATAGACTGATTTTACAGAAGTTTTGGGGCAATTTCTCTCTCAAGGACATCAAGTGTTTTTTTTTTTGTTTCTCTTCTATGTCTGAATTTCTTAGATCTCACTTAAGATCTGATCTTAAACAAAATTAGAAAATTAAAAAAAAAAATCAACTTATAATAGCATATTATAAATCAATGATATATATATATAGAGAGAGATATCGGTTGCAATTATTTTTGCTTAACTTATTGGGCTTTTCACGGAAGCTGTTTAAGACAAAGTTTAGTGTAATCTGTACTGTTAACGAGTCCACCAGGTGGGATATTCTTATCTGTTATTAGAAGATAAAAATGTCATGACGTGATCACCTTTGATGGAGTACATGACTTACATTGGCTTGTCTCTAGGATGTGACAATCCTGGTGGACTCTCATCTGATCTCACCTCACTGAAGGAGGGGAGAATGACCAGTTCAAATTCCAGCTGTTTACATTTACTTCACACTTCCTCCCTACCAACATGTCACAGGCTAGCATGGCAGGTCAAGGCCCATCTTTCCCTACACCTTAAATTTAGTTAGGGAGGACCTGTGTCCAATAATGTTCCTTGAAAAAAGGCTGATAAAAAAAGTCAATATTTATTTTTTACTCATTGTTTCACTTGCATTTTTGCTTATCTCAAGTCCAAATCTGGAGTTGACTTTGTTTTTCTTCTTTAACGAGAACAATAAGAACAATCCTCATCAGATCTAGAGTTGACTTCGTTTTTTTATCAGAACAAGAACAAGAACAATCCACACCGGATCTGGAGTTGACTTTATTTTTCTACCATAACAAGAACAATCCTCACCAAATCTGAAGATGACTTCATAACAAGAATAATCCTCACCAGATCTGGAGTTGACTTTGTTTTTTTCTATAACGAGAACTAGAACAATCCTCACCAAATCTTTACCTGACTTTGTTTTTTCGTTTTTCTACCATAACAAGAACAACAAGAACTATCTTCACCACAATGGGGGAAGTAAAAACGAACATTCCCTACCATGATTTGTAGTCACAAACAACTGACTGGAAGTTGTGACTTTTACCAACTGAGCTAAATTGACATATCATGCATATCTCAAAAAAAATTTATCTCATAGATATGCGAGGGTTTGTTTCACTCTGATAAATAAATACATTTATCCTGAAAAGAACCATATTTTTATAGTTTTCTTTTTGTTATATAAACAGTACAAAATTTGCAGTAATCATCAACGAAAGTTGAAATGGAGTTTGACCCCGCATCAGTCAGGCTTGTCCTCTTATCTTTTCAATTTGGTTTATCTGCAATTAAATTAACATTTTTCCCGTGTTTTTCTGATAGCTCGTCAACTATCAAGTGTCTCACACTCCTACAAAAAAAATGTATTCATACTTCACAAGATATTTTTAACTTCATTATGTAAACACACATTTATGTACACCTTAAATTTTAATAATTGCCACTTCTATTTTCTTGAGGTTAATTCAATAATTCAATCATTAGGAATATAAGATATTTCTTTCTGTAATTATTCCTTTCTAAGATCTATCAAATTGTGTTATTTGCACTTTTAAATGAATGTATGTATAAATTTAATTTATATTTTCTAGATCAGTACAAAATGTGCCCCATTTTAAATGAGTGCAGCTAGAGCCAGGATGCAGTGGTCCAAATGATTACATACTGACCAGTGTTTGCTTGTTCCATTGAATCTGGTTGGCAGCTTTTTTTTTATTGATTGAATTTTAATAAGAGGAAATATTGCAGCCATTATTAGATGCTGATTTTTTAATGCTACAAGGGAGATTGTATCAAATAATACAGAAAGCAGATCTGAACTTTGGAGCTCTTTGAAGTATGGTTACAAAACCGTCCACCAAAACTGTTGCCAAAACTGTTAACATAGGTTTCTTTAGTTTTCAAATTGTTCAGGCTGTGTGCATATCATACTTATCACTGCTAAGTTATAATTAGGAAACCGTCACCCCCAACTGTCAACGAAGGTTTCTTTAGTTTTTAAGTTGCTCTGACTGTGTATATATCATGTCTATCACTGAAAAGTTATGTATTAGAAACCATCACCTAAACCGTCAACATTGGTTTTTTTTCAGTTTTCAAGTTGGTCTGTCTGTCTGTATTGCTGGTTATCAATGTATGCATCACACTTAAAGGGCACACTGATGGAGGTAGAGGGCTGAAAATTTAAACATTTACTTCTTATCATGTCTAGAAAAAACTTTTTGTTTTTTATAATGTATCTCCTCAAATAGGTTTCTAGTTCAATTTACAATGTAAGTTTACACTAAATTGGCCCTAAAATCTGTGTCTGGCAATGTTCACACTTGTTATTTTGAAAAATCAATTTTTTGTGATCATGGCCTAACTAAAGGTGAGAGAAACAACAAAGATGTTCGTCACATGATGGTTTCTACTCAGTGACTAACCACACCAGTTTATCTATATTTTATAGTGAGAAGAAGAAATATATAGGGATGAAAAGTTTATCATAATAATCAAGTAAAAGAAAACAGTTCCAGCAAAACTGGCCACGCATATTGTAAAATAGAAATGGTATGGCTCTTTGCAACCTTGCCTCAAACAATTTACCTTCTTTCCCAGGCCAGAATTTTTGTGAGCACTCAATCTCACCAAACTAGCTCAGCCTGACTGAGTCTGTAATCAGTCATATGAATTGACTTTGCCAATTGCTTCTCTCAGTTTCACTCTGACAGAAAATGTTTAACAGTCAGATATTCCTGAAAAATATGACTTCACTTAAGGAATTTCATTATTTTGATTGTTTTCATTTTGTTTAATTTATTCATTTTCCAATCTTTCCATTTTTATTCTTGGAAAGTCCTGCTATCTCTGATACATGACAGGCACCCCCAGCACTAAGTACCCTGAGGGACTCCCTGTTTTGCCGGTACCAAGAGCCAGACCTGGTGATTACATTAGGTTGGATTATTCTGCTTTTGCTGCAGGAGTTAGAAACCGTCAACAAATCTGTCAAAATAGTCAACATAGTTTTTTTTCAGTTTTTAATAATCCTACAAAAGGCAACAGAAATAACTTATACATTTATTGTCCCTTTCTCCAATCTTTCAATTGATCACCTCCAATATAGCATGCTGCTAAAAGACATTGATCGGGTGATGGTTTCTATTGAGTGACTAAACAGACCTGTCAATCTTATTTAGCAGTCATGAATACTGAAAAAAGTTTGAATTTACACCTATCAAAAACTTTACCCATCAGACAATGTTAAGAAGTAATTAGAAGGAGATTAATCAGAAAAACATGTTTGTAGGTAATCAATAGTTGTTTAACAAGAATTTTGATTGGGTTTGATCATATTTTGATGTGAACTTTTGAATTCATACAAACAATGTAATACAAAGATCAGAATATCAATTTCAAAGGGAATAACTTCTGGTAGAAATCATCTCCCTTTCACCATTTCGTAATTTAAAGAAAAATTTTCAATCCAATTCACAGAAGAGTTTTTCTATCTTTTATGGTATTCATTGGAGAGTTCCACAGTCAATTAGAAATGATTTCTAGCAGTTTATCAATTCAAGAGTTGATTCACATCATGTGACGACGATCTGGTTCTGGAATCAGAATTATCCTTCTCCTAGACCGGTTGCTACCCAAGGCTAGAGAGGCCAGTCTGCTCTGCTATTTTACCCATAGCTAGAGGTGGAGGGGAGACGGATATCTGATGACAATGTGAATAGAAATTGAGAAATATCAAGAAGATCAACCTCAATTCTTGTTTCAGGGTTTATTCACTTACCCCTCCCCAAGAATTATGAAGTTGATAGGAATGAGGAATGAAAATATTTAAAAAAAAAAAAAAATTCTTGTTTGTAAATCAAATATTGATTACCTTTAAGCATGTTTTTAAGAGCCACTCTTATCCATCATGTGCGTCAGTTTTAATAACCAAGTTGAAAGGCGAAAGAATAAACAATAACAGTTTAGCAGTAAGTTGTTGTGTGAATGATGAATAGATTTTATAGCCTATGTGTTAAGCTGTGATTATAACTATTGGGGAGTAAGTACCAATTATCACAGGTGGGTTATTGAACATTGCACAGGTGAACAGTATTGATTCGATATGTAAGTGCCACTGCTATAAATATTTGGTGTAATTTGTATCTGTAGATAGAGCACAAAATGCGAATATTGTGAGATTCCATGATAAATGCCAGAGGGGTTATGCACATCATGAATAATTCTTTTATAATTTTATTCATTTTTATTATTAGATGAAATATTGTGACCCATTGCATAAAGTCTGATTACTATTTATTTTAATCCACACTGTTTACTTGCTGTTGTAGAGTGATGGCCAAAGTGAGGTTGTGATAAAGAAACAACTAAGAAATCAGGATGAAGGCAAATGGTATACTACTACCAACAATTCACTGAAGAAAAAAAAACTCCTCTAAATATGATGGGAAGAAAAAAAAAATTTTTCTTTGTCGTGTGGGAAATTTTCAGATAATCAACAATATTTTTTGTATTTATAATAATAAATGAGGTTCTGTATGGATGTGTTCCTTTTTTAGGAATTTACATTCCTAAAAACTCAACATGAATCTCAATATATAATAAACAAGTATTTTATTGAAGCCTGAAAGTTCATAAAGATATGTATATATCATATTAAAGATATCTAAGTATACATATTATATATATATATATATATATTAATGTATATATACATACATACATACATACATACATACATATATATATATATATATATATATATATATATATATATATATATATATCATATCATATTATGTCATATCAAATTATATCAAAAAGATACATATATGTCTTTGTTGGATCACTAAAAACTGAAAAACACCCATGTTGATGAATTTTCTGATATATATTATATCATATCAATATATATATATGTGTATATATATATATATATATATATATATATATATATATATATATTATTATATTATATCATATTAAAGATATATTTATACATACTGTATTGTATTAAAAATATATATATATTATATCATAATAAAATGTACATATATTATATAATATTCCATTAAAAATATATATAAATATTATATTAAAAATATATAGTACATTAAAATATATTAAAAATATACATATATTATACTATATTACATTTAAAATATATATATATGTATGCTATACTATATTATATTATATTAAGAATATACATATATTACATAATATTATATAATATGATATTAAAAATTTATATACATCATATAATATTATATTAAAAAGACAATTTGGAAAGCCAAAGATGATGTTAAAAATGAAATTTCTTCATTCAATTTGACATGTTTCATTGGTCTGCACTTAATATAATACCGTCAGATAAATCTTAATCAGCTTCCATACACTGATCATATACATGATGAACAGGGTGGCTTCTTTTTGTTTCTCTGTCTGTAACAATTAACTGTTCCACTCATAGATAACAATTTTGTAGATAAAATTTTTACCTACCCCAAATTTGTAACAATGGATTCTTCCATAAAAATTAGGGCCTGTAATATACCATTTAGTTATTTTTTTCTGAAAAGTTCATCTCATAGAGATTCAAATATAATTTTTCCACAGAGATTAACAGAACATATATATATGTATATATATATATATATATATATATATATATATATATATATATATATATATATATATATGCATGTATATACGATATTAATCCAGAATACAAAATAATATGATATGATACAATATCCGAGGTGTGATAAGTTTATTTCATAAAGTGCTCTATACATTAAACATTAAGCTGATTTAGAGTAGAGCTTGAAATACGATGAAGTACGGTTTCGCTACACAAACACATTTATGTTTCTGCCCCGTCCAGGCCTCTTCAGGCAAATGATCTGATTCATTTTAGATGAGAATATTTTATATATATATATATATATATATATATATATATATATATATATATATATATATATATATATATATATATATATATA
>OY735230.1:10908571-10963571 GCA_963457665.1 Thysanoteuthis rhombus | reverse complement strand
TGATCACCCCTTTCCCAATTTTTTAATTGATCATCCCAACAAGGCATGCTGCCAAAAGACATAAATCAGCATGATTATAACGCTTTATAAGCAAAATAATACTTAGTAACAGAATCATGAAACAAAGTTAACAAGAGAGCACTTAGAGAGTGTATATCTCTGCCAATGTCATTATCATTAAAAATTCATTTCATGTGTAGCTGCGATGTTGGGAAGGTGATAGTAAAAATATTTCCTGGATCCATCCCGAAATTGAATTCTTCCTTAGCTCATGGCCCACCTTTCCACTAAATGACACTGAAATTCATTGAGAACTTTTGGAGATATTGTGTAGATGCTCATTATTTTAGAACACCGCAACTCATGGTCAGGTATGGCGATCAGTTTAATAACCGTCTTCTATCTTCAAAATTCCTGATTAATCGTTTTCGTTGATCATTAATAGAAAAATATTTATACTGCTTAAATCGGATGAAATACAAAATGATGAATTTTTGTTTCCAAGGTTAATTTATGATTACTTAGGATTATTTCAGTGTTTTGTTTATGAAATTTTCATCAAGTTACCATAGCCCCACAAATGGCCCAACCAACCAGCCAAGCGGGCTACCGATACTTCTCTCTTTGAGTGGATGTGTCTATGTGTCTATCTATGTGTGTGTGTCTCTAGGCACTCCTTATCACATTTGGGGGGCTATAACCTTGAAAATTTGCGTAAGTACAGCACTAGGCACCATCTAAAAATTTTTTTTTTTTCTTTTTACAATAAGTACTTGTTTTCTTCTTTTTAGATAATTTTAGATAAAATATCAATTTTTAAAAAATAATTTTTGATAGTTTTTTTGATAATTTGTAAAAGGATTAATTCTGGTACAGATTCCTAAATATTTTTTTTTCAAATTTTCAGTTGTCCTTGGCCAGGGTAGAGGGGCGTCTGGACTACCAGGACCCTCAACGCCCACTCCTGGATCCACGCCTGTATTGACTGCATTGACGGCTGATTTCATGACACTCAATTGATAACTGCTGAATCAGGTGAAGTTGTTTGTACCGGATAACCAGAAAATCAACCTACAAAATACGTGTTCTACTAGTGTACTCATTAAAATATGAATGCTTGAGATTATGAGTATTGTTGAGCAGAATTGACGACTTTTCAATGTTGGGAAATTGAAAAAGATAGGTAAACATTCAAAATAAAAGAATGAATTATAAGATAGGCACTGCCGTGGGAACATGTGGAAAAGTCTCTCATTCAACTTGCTCGGAGGGGAAGACGCTACACCCTCACTACCTGTATTCTAAAATTCTCATTCTGATTATCTGTTTGTATCCTCAAGTTCATTCATTCATCATCATCATCATCAGTCTTTTATCGTCCATCATTGGAAACAGACCTTCCTCAGGATCCACCACATTTCTCTATCGTGGGTGTTGCAGAGCCAGTATTTTCTGAATTTGTCAAGTTCATCTCTCCATCTTGTATTTTACTGGCCTCAGTTTTGCGTGTGATCTCTGGGGATCCATATTGTGAGTCGTGATGTCTATTGGTTGTCTGCCATTCTCACAACATGACAAGCCCATTGACATTTGAGTTTTCTAATAGATTCTATGATGTTTCAGACTCCGGTTTTCTTCTTGACATATTGTGCTGTCTTGTGATCTCCCCATGTGAGGTTGAGCATGATTCTCTTAAGCCGACTTAAAATGTACCCCTCCAAATGACCTAGCTTTAGAGGCTTGCTTTGCTCACCTGGAATCCCTTGAAAAAAAAATAAAAGGAAGCTAGATGCCACACAGGGAATTTGAGAAAAATTGAAAAAAAAAAGATTAGCATTACTAAGGAAATTAAGAATCACCACCTGCAATATATGTTGTGTAGGAGATGAACAATTAAAAAGTTGGAGAAAGGAGTAATCAATGAATAAGTTACTTGTCTCTCTTTTTGTTGGACCAAAATACTCATTCAGAAGAGTGTGTAGTCTAAAGTTTCAAATTTTGTACTATGAATGGTAACGACTGGGTGAAGGCCAGATAGATAGATAGATAGATATAAATGTCAGAACACATGAATAACCTGAACCCTGCAACAGTGATTAAAACATTCTATTGTGGGTAGCGGTTATTAATTTGGGCACATCATAGAATTAGGCATCAATCTAATATTCTTGAGAGTTAGAAACTGTCAACCGAAAATGTCCACAAAGGTTTTTTTCAGTTTTCACATTGGTCTGGCTGGCTGGCTGGCTGGCTATGTATATACCACACATATAGGTCGCACCGATGGATCTAGAGGGCTGGAAATTTAAACATTTACTCCTTATTATGTCTAAGAAAAATGTGTTCTTTTCTTAAATGGATTTTTAGTGGTGTTCGATTTGCAATGTGATTTTATGCTAAATTGATCTCTTAGTTTGTGTCACATTGAAATTTCAGACTTTTTAGTGATCACCACCCAACAAAAGGCAAGGGAAATAACTAATCCATCGATCAATCGATTTTTCCATTTTTTAAAAATTGATCAACCCCAACCCAGCATGCTGCTAATAAACTTTGGTCATATGACGGTTTCTATTGAGTGACTCACCTGACCGATCGTATTTACTGATGTATAAATTGAAAGTGTACAAGTACACTCATCGAAACAGTTTGTTGTGAAATTGTTTTTTCCTTTCCAGGTTCAACTGGTTTTCACACAATTGAAGTATAGTGGTTCCTGGTCCCATAACCCAGTGTAGAGGACAGAAAACCCTGTACTGAGTCTTCGGGGTACCCATCATGGATAGCCTGACAGAGCCTATCCTTCTCAAGACTTCCTCAATCCAACTCTTTATGCTGAGTGCTTTAGAGTGAGGTGTTGAGTACCATTTATTTAAAAGTCTTTGGGATGACTCGGCTATAGATTGAACCAGCAACCGACCGAACTGCGGGCAAACACTCGACCACCAGGAGTCGTTGATCGGTCAGATGTACTAAAAAGTAGATGAATATTGCTAAGATACACCTTATTGATTTTATTGTGTTCAGCACGCTTCTTTGTTTGAATATGATACATGCCAATTTTAGGCACCTTTGTTTTCAATTCAATTCTATGTGATTATTGTTAGCCATCTTTAATATAGATATGAAAATAAGCTATCCAGGCTTCGTTTAATCTAGTCTCTCCTTTGAACCAGTTGTAGTTATTTTGGTTAACGAACAACTCCTCTCCTCACACACACACACACACGCACACACACACGCGCACATACACACACTCAAACACACATATATGTATATATACTTATATATGTGTGTGTGTGTGTATGTATTTCTTTTATGTATATATGTATTCTTAAATATACATGTATGCAGAAGTTGTTATGTGTATATATATATCATCATTTAAGTACATATATGCATATATGCAAGTACATCCGTTAGTCTAGTGTCTAATAATAAGAAAAGCATTTATTTTACACATCAAATATCTATTTTTCAACATAGTCTCCTTCCATTTCAGTACATTTAATCAAGTGGTAAATATTAATCATATAGATTGGACCTTATTCAATGAAAATTTCAGATCAAAATGATAACTTTGTGTCAGGTTTTGAACATAAACGAACCATCTCCACAAAAGTATTTCAACTTCTCTGTGATTACTTTTCTAGAAAATAAACCGCTGAATTTATTTTAGTGGAAGATTCCATTGTTTCAAATAGCGGATGGAAGTTATTTTTTATCAGGAAAATTGTTACCCTTAAGTGTCCATTGTTATGGACAGTGGAACAGGAAAAATCATTCTGTCTATCATGTAAGTAGATTTATCCTGTTTTCCGTTATGTTCCTTGTACTTCACGGCACATAATGAATCCACAATTTGTGTTTTGGTGACTGATAGCCATTCTTTCTGAAACCTAATTTTCAATCTGATGCCAACATCTCTTCCTAGACAGGAACGGAGTAGCTCTATTTGCCAGTGCTTCCAGATTCTGGGGTTTAATTTTCTGTGCTAATTAATATTTGGTAGCAAATACATATATATATATATATATATATATACATATATATATATATATATATATATATATATATATATATATATATATACATATATATATATATATATACATATATATATATATACATATATATATACATATATATATATATACATATATATATGTATACATATATATATATATATATATATATATACATATATATATATATATACATATATATATATACATACATATATATATGTATACATATATATATATATATATATATATACATATATATATATATATACATATATATATATATACATATATATATGTATACATATATATATATATATACATATATATATATATACATATATATATGTATACATATATATATATATATATATATATATATATATATATATATATACATACATACATACATACATACATACATATATATATACATATATATATTACAAAGTGCTAAATAGGTTACAGTGAGCTGATGAGTGATATGAAAAGATACAGTTAGCACCAAATTTTGATATATACTGTCGATCAAAATGCTTTATTGAGTATATTGTTGGTGTGAGTGGTGTAACAGTTATTAGTGCAGACAATGGAATCCACAAGTTGAGTTCAAAATCCAGGCAACTTTTGGAGGAGGTATGAGTAGAATAGAGGGACAGACAAGGCTCTCTATCCTTGGGAGGCAACTGGTATGTGAGAAAGTCAACTCTGCATTCAAAACCAGCTTTACAGTGATGAGACATTCAACTTTGGCTGATTCACTTTTAACATAATGGATTACAGAAGAGAGACCAGGTTGAACAAACCCAGAATAGATTCAAGCAAAGTAAAAAAAATAAAAAATAGAACAAGTGTCATTATAGTAAACTTGATTGTCCAAGTCTAATACAAATATATATATGTATATATATCATATATATATATATATATATATATATATATATATATATATATATATATATATTTTAAAAAAGTATTGCGAGGCAGCAATCCTTCATTCAAGTATAAATTGTTGAATATAACAGACAGACTCTGTTTAGTTTTTTTGTTTGTTTTTTTAGTTTTCATTTTTATTAATGTCATCAAAGTTTTTTTAAAAATGTTCCAAAGTTGGTATTTCCTGATCTTTCGACCGTCATCAGTCATTATCAAGATAGTGTGAGAGTAATATATTGGATATTTTTAACTATGTATGTTTAAATATAGATACGCATATATATATATAGAGATGCCATAAGTATTATAAACAGATATTTTGCTTCTAATCGCTTGGTTTTGTAAGTTGAAAATAGGAGCGTTTCACAAGAAGAACCAAATATTTTTGAAATCAACATAACAAGGAATGCATTTAGTCATGTTTTGAGGTTCTTAATGCTAAATTTCTGGAAAATGCTTTTTTGATAGAATTAAATTGTTTAATGAAAAAAAAAGCAAGTTTTTTTAATTCTATTTCTATTTGTCTAGAATCTCATTCAGAATAGATCAAGGAGATTGAAAAGGTGGACTCACATAGCAAAGTTGCTCAACTAATAAGTTAATTTGGACCCCCCCTCCCCACTCAAATTCCCCCTGCGATTTTAGGCAACAAGAAACAGATTTTGTGCTTGTTTTAATTCTACAACCAATCAACATCCCCTCTCATTGGTCATTGTTTGTTTTCTTGTCTTTTCTCTTCCGCAATGACTGAAAGAAAACAAGTATTGATTGAGAGAGGACGTTTTTATCACAAATTTTCTTTGTTGTCGTCATGTGTGGTTTAGTCAATCTATTTCAGATGAGAATTTTCTTTGTCATCTTTGAGAAGTTGATGGCTATTGTCTGAATATTCAATGCTTGTTGCTTAGGAACAGCTTTGAGGTACGGATCGTGTTTCTGGGACACAAGATGAGTCCTTATTGTTCCCCGGAGAATTGGAATCGAGGATCCATCAATCCATCCCTGGCAAGATCCATCTGAGGATTGCCTATGTGCTAAAATATACAAGAGTTGTGTGGCTGTAGTAAGAGTCAAATAGTATTTGTAATATTAGTCCAACAAATGTCTTGCATCTTAGTTATATTAGACTGCAGGCGTAGATCTAAGAATTTGAGCCAAGGGCTGGGGGTCCAGAAAGGAAAAATTATTTATACAAATAGATATGTGCAGGGAAAAGAAAACAAATTTCTAAAACAAGAAAGTTATGTGTGATCTGGCATTTTTTCACTTCCTTTCAAGTCGTTGCTTCTCAGAGCTAGAATCAACAGAAGAGTCAAACAAAAAAAGTACACAAGAAAATTTGCAGCAAAAAAATTTGTAGATATAAGACAAAATATTGATTTTTTTGTTTTTAAGATTAATTCATGATTACTTAGGAATATTTGTGATTTTTATTTGTAAAATTTTTTTCTTCAAGTTTTTGGCCACAATTTAGCAACTGAAATTGGGCATAGAAGTACATCTTTCCATGGCGAAGATCATATATAATGAAGAGTTGGTCTTGTAATCATTTGAGGTCAACAGTGGTCAGTTATTTTATAACAGTTTATTCAATTTTTGGAGTTTTGGGACTATAATCTTGTATCCATGTAACTGACATTGACATTAAGGTAAATTTTTTCTTGGCTAAGGTCATAGACTGCAATATTGACCTCAAAAGTCATTTGAGGTCACTTCAGATCATTTTTGGTCAATATTCCAAGTTGTTAGCCACAATTTAGTACCTGTGAAACTGAAATTTGGCATAGAGGTAGATTCTATCATGGACAAAGTATTTAGGAATGTGACTTTGATATCGGGGTCATTCAAGGTTACCACATGTCATTTCTGGTCATTTCAAGCAAATTTTTAAAGCTGTTAGCTACAAAATTGCTCCTAGGATGCAGAAACTTTGTATAGGGATACATCTTCACATGGTGAAACTTACAGGCAATGTGAATTTTATGCTGGAAGTCACTAGAGGTCACATAAGATAATTTCTGGAGATTGTAATGAGGCACAAGGACATTCTCTCAAGATCGCTGGTCTTTGCCTGACTTCTCCATGCTTTTCTGATGGACAGCTCTATATTGGCTGTTCTAGGGTTGGATCCCAAAGCAACCTTTGTATCCTGGTACCCCATGGGAAAAAAACTTATGTGGCGTATTCAGAAGCCTTGTTAAACTAGACATCATTTGGTCTTTTTTGAACATCTGAATATTTCTTCTGTCACAGCTACTTTTTCATGTGTACATAGCGTAAATAATCGCTTTCTCCATTTGCCGTGTTGTGTGAGAAGAAATACATCAAAGAAAAGTTATTCCTTGGTTATCTTTTAAGTTATCCCCCCTCCCCCTGGCAACACTGGGTTTCCGTGCGAGTGCATTACAAATTTAGCCTCATACCAGGGTTAGCTGACTGACAAATATTTACTTGAGAGAGATGAGAAAAACTAAAATGTGGTGATAAATTTGTCGACATTGTCCACAGAAAAGATTTTGTGCTCTGTTTTAGAGTACGTTTCCTCCTATCTCTTGATGCCTTAATCAAATGAAACTGGATTTGAAAGTCCCACTTAATCCAATGCAGATAATCTATATAATACTAAAAATCTGATTTTGTTTATCAGTTTGTAACCTCAAAGTAGCTGGAATGGTGCATCATAGCCAGACGTATCAAATCAAGGTACCCCCTGAAATGCACTAGCCTAAAGAATGCAAAAAAAACATCTGGGTGATTTGCAACTTGATAACAATAATAATGTGGCAGCTGCATCCCACTCACATCTGTCTATATTATAATGGCTGTTCTCTTCAAAGGAGATAGCTATTAAATACTATTTACAGAGCGGTCTCCCTTATTTATTTGAAAATAAGTAAAAAATTGGGGTTCATTCCAGTCACATCAGATTGCACTAATTTTCTCTGAAAGCTCTACAGGGCTGCCTGGTTAATCTTAAAAATCATTCACCTGGCCAGATAATCAAGTGCCTTCAAGATTAATCGAATATTGCAAACTGACCTTGTTTTGAATTTCAGATGGAACTGAGAGCTTGTCACTTCTGATTCAAATACCCTACGGTCTATTTCTATCATGCATGTAGCATTCTGGATAATGGAGGAATATTGCAATAGCTGCAGCAATATAATGGCTCAGAACAATAAAACTTCAACTACACTCAGTTATAAAGTGACAATGTTCCAAACATTCCCTCGTTCATCTCTGATCAGTTCTACAATTTTTATCAATCACTGATACCCATAACCGACCAATTTAATCACTTTTGCTAGATTTAGATCATTCACGTGTTCTGACATTTATATGTATCTATATGTATATAGGTATCCAAAGGAAAGATTTGCATCTGAAGTGCTGCTCTCTTTCTTCTACCACTTACTATATGGTCAAATCAATAAGAATGCCTAAGATAGCCCGTAGCCATAACCACCGGATTGGCCGTCACATGGTCCACCATCATAGGCGTATAAGCCAGGGAGGCATCCGAATTGAACTTTCAAGTTGAAAAATAACTGTTTAAACCTCTTACTTTAGTGAGGGATGCAAATTTAACAAATTGCAGAAGGTGTAGTTGGACCTAACAACTCCACTGATATCATCATCATCATCATCATCATCATCATCAGTTTTTCAATGTCCATCGTTGGACATAGACCTTCCCCAGGATTCGCCACACTTCTCTATCATAGGCGTCGCAGAACCAGTTCTTTTTGAATTTGTCTAGCTCGTCTCTTCATCTAATATTCTGCTGGCCTCAGTTGCGCATGTGATCTAGAGGTATCCATGTCGTGAGTTGCGATATCCATTGGTTGTCTGCCATTTGTGCAACATGGCCAGCCCACTGCCATTTGAGATTTTAAATGGATTCTTTGATGTCCCTGACTCTTGTCTTTTCCTGTATGTACTGTGCTATTTTGTGGTCTCTCCATGTGAGGCCCAGCATAATTTTCTCATGTGCACATTGCATAGTTCTTAATTTGCGGATCTGTCTCTTGGTTAGGTTCCATGTTTCAGCTCCATAAGTGACTATTGGGAGGATGAGAAGTGTGCATAACCACTGATATACATATCAGTAAATACAAATTTTAGGATAAACTCCAAGGGACCGTTCATCTGTAGCTAAAAAGATTGGGGTTTCACAAAATAATAAAATCACTCGATTGGCAATTCTGTGGTTGAAGAAGAACAGACATAGAACTTGTACTGGACACATCCAAGTTTAAGTTTGTGAAAAATATCCAAGCAGCACACTTTGGAGATATTTGCGGCACACTATTGTACCACAGCACACAGTTTGAGAACCTCTCCTGTAAGTTATCTAGTCAGGCCTTTTTTCACTTGCACAAAAACAAATCCTCCTTTCCATCTGTTTTTTTTTTATCGGGGAAGAGTGATATATCGGAAACTGTCATCAAAACTATAAAAATAGTTTTCTCCAGTTTTCAAGCTGGTCTGGCTGACTGGTTGGCCTGCTGTGTATGTGTCATGCAAACAGGCCACACCAATTAGTTCTTCAGTTTTTAAGTGATACTGATTCACGTATACACGTAAAACCAATGGAGCTAGAGGGCTTAAAATTTAAACATTTACTCCTTGTTATTTTTAGTGATCCAACATATGGAGAGAGATATAACTTATTCATTACTCACCACTATTTCCAATTTTTAATTGATCACCTTCAACATGGCATTCTGATAAAAGACATTGATCAAGTTACTATTAAGAGTATAACTTGACCATGACTAAATTTTTTATAAACTGTCAATGAGAACTGTCCCCCAAAGTATCAACACAGGTTTCTTTTTAGGTGGTTTGGCTGGCTGGCCATGTATGTATGATGTGTACACATCGTACAAATGGAGCTTTGAGGGCTGAAAATTTAAACATTTATCCCTTATTATACCTATTTTTTTAAAAATTCACCCCAAATTGGTTTTTAGGGGAGTGGGCGTCAATTAACAATGTAAGTTCATGCTAAACTGATCTCTTTGTTTGTGTCCAGTGACGTCCATACTCGTTTTTTGAAAATTCAGATTTCTTTCATTCCTTGTTTACCCTATCTTCCATTTTTCTTTTTTTTTCAATTCTATTTTATTTATTTTCTAAATTTCTTTTTTTTTTCATTCATCATCCCCGATGTGGTATGCTGCCAAAAGACATTGGTCATGTGACAGTTTCTAGACCCTTTTCTTGGTTTATTTGTTCTCATTTTTGCATATTTTTTTCTTTCACTTTTTTTTATCCATCATCTTGTTTCTATTTCACAAAAGGCACCTTTGTCACACACTGGTCTCCTTCCTTGAATTGCTTTCCTTGTATCCTAGCTTCTTGTTTTTATCTTTCTCTGATATAGCAGTTCGGTTTCCACATCAACATAAAACTTGATAACATTAATGAGTAGAGCTAATATCCGCCTGACCAATCTTCTTATCAACTGCCCTACTTATGAAATAGTTGAACTCATATGCAAGTATTGGTGCAGCTATTTTTGGATATATATATATATATATATATATATATATATATATAGATAGATAGATAGATAGATAGATAGATAGATACTTTCATGAATATATAATAATATATAATATATATAATGATAATCAAATAATTGTGTCACCCACAGACAGCTGTTTCATTGTATTACAACTCTTCAGTGTGGCTACAGACTATCCATTATCCCAACCAGTGCCACGAGGTAGGATCAAAACCTTCGCTTCAGACCCAGAGGCTGGCATCTTATCTCTGCCCAACACTGAACTGGACGGTCAGTAATGTTGAATTCAAGCGATATATTCACTAACTCATATATTCCCCATTTACCAAAGTACTCCATTCCAGAGTTGGAAGAGCATTGCATTATAGCAATATGTATATGCATCTATATGTATATAAATATATATTAAAGAAATGAACACATTATACAAATTTATTTGAATTGATCTCTTGTTGTTACAAGATTATTATATCACTCAATGGACAACGTTGATAGAATAAAGAAAAAAAAATATAGTGTGTGTGTGAGTGTGAGGGTATATCTATACAATTCTTTTGATTTGTGCATATGGGTTTTCTGTATTTGGTTAACTCTATGTAAATGCCATGAATTCTTTTTAATAAGCCTGCTAGTACATATATATGTATATGTGTGTACATTTCTGACCGTTGATATTTGTTGAATAAAACCAATTTAAGCACAAAGCCCATTTCAAAAAACCCACAGTGAGCATTGAACTCACTAGTCTTGCCTTCCAAAATCAGCTCACTGAACATGGTTCTTACAGCAGATGTTTTTATATTTATACTTGTTGGTGTGAACCTGCCTGTCCTAATGTATTCATCATCATCATCATGGTTCTCAATATCATCAGTCTTTAAAGTCCGTTGTTGGACATAAGCCTTTCTGAAGGTCTATTATTATTAGTGTATGACATGGGAAGTGATGGTTTTTACCCTACCATGCTGGCCTGTAACATGCAGGTTGGCATGTGCACTCCTACCTATATGTCAATAAATATATCTATAAGGATTTCTCTGTGCATGTGGATTATATATACATAAATACACACACAAACACACACTTACATACAAACATATATATATATATATATATATATATATATATATATATATATATATATATATTTGATTATATATTGCAATATATTATATTGAAACCTTATTTGAAATGAGCTCCTGTTATTACATGGTGAATGTATCATTTGGCCAAGACCATGTAAAGAAAATAAAAAATTGAAGAAAATGGGGCTGCTATGGGAATTGAACCTGCAACTGATAGCCTCATTACATTCAAGAGGCTACCCTATCCATCACAGGTTTGATTTCTACAGCTGCCCCATTTTCTTTAATTGTTTAATCTATTTACATTGTCGATGCCAAATGATAAATTCACCATTTTGAATAGAGTTTCAATATGATATAATGCAATTCATAATCATTTCTGTTGGATAATATATCGATTTCTCAATACATATATATATATATTATGATGTCATCCACAGACAGCTGTTTTGTCGTATTACAACTCTTCAGTGTGGCTATAGACTATCCATTATCCCATCCAGTATCACGAGGTAGGATCAAAACCTTAGCTTCTGACCCAGAGGCTGGTATCCTCCCTCTACTCCATGGAACTGGACAGTCTGTAAGGTTGAATTCAAGTGATATATTTATTTACCCATATATATGCTCCATTCCATGTTGGAAGAGTACATATATATATAAATATATATACATTCCACTATGTTTCCAGCTCTACTCCGAACCAACTTGACACTTTTAGTTTGTAGTTGAATGCATCAAGCACTCTATGAAATAAATCCGTCACATATCGAACATTGCTTTATATTGATTTATATTATGTTATGTAGCAAATTTGATTTGTACTATATGTACTATGTGTGCTTATATATATATATATATATATATATATATATATATATATTAGGAGTGTCATGGATAAATTTCCTCATTGACAGAAAGAGGATGAAACAATATTATTGTTGGCATCCATTGACGTTGGCAACCAATCATCAGTTTCCAAATGATATTCTTTCATCTGAACAGCAACAGACACAACCAGGGTCGCCAGATTGGCCGACAAGCTTTATAATTCGATCCTCTTTAATTTCTGTCTAAATCTTTGCGATGATTTCCAGCAAGAACAGGTTTTTTTCCGACTGTTTTCCTTGTCTTGTTTCATCTTTTGAACACAGCACTTTGAAAAATCTACTTACGTTGAATGATGATCCTCTTTTTAATGAGGCTTATCCCGTGTTAGCTCCAAGTTACTTCAGAAATCCTAGCACAGATATATATCCAGGGGGTGCAACCTTCACCCCACCCGTCCTGCCAAAGCACAATCATAAAATTTTAGATAAAGAAATTGAAAAAAATCCTGACCCAAATCAATACCAAATAATTATAAATTGACCTTAAAAACACAAATTTATCTGATCCTTTGTCTAATTAGACAAATGGAGCCCCCCCCACCAATCAAAATCCTGGATCCTCCTTTGCAGCCTTACGAAATTTCAAATTTTGCCATTCGTGACTTCTCAGATACTTTTAAAATAAGTTTGGCTATTAATGGCTAAGTCCACTTGGATAGTGCAATGGTTAGCATGTCTGCCTCTCAGGTAGGAAGTCACAGGTTTGATTCCTGGCAGGAGTGAAGCATTAGAAAAATTTTTCATTGGGCGAAATTTTCTTGTGCATCCAGCTGCTAATTGAGCACGCTCTAAGTTGTGCAATCAGGGTGGAAGTATCCCCTTGGTGAACTTGCATCCTACCAAACGGGTGGTCATGAAAACTTGAAGGTATAAAGTTCTGGTCTGATCTCTAAGCTGATGTATGCAATAGAAATTGGGACTTCATCACCGGCTATCATATACCATTGGGGGTTGTCTCTTGAGTTATGCAATGCTTTACCTTATCAATGGCAAAAAATTCAATAAATAGTTGTGCAAAATATAATACAAGACTGGCTGCTTCAGAGTCAAACTCCATTATGACTGAAGCTTAAAAATGAATATGAGGTCAGGTAAAAAATAATTTGCTAAAAAAACCTTATCAGAATAAAAAATTCCGAAAGAACGTGTGATCAGACGGAACAAATTTCCTGAGGATGTCATAAAATTTCTAATTTCTCTTTCTTTCTTCTCTTCTCCAGGTCACAAGTTGACATCACATGACGTCATGGCATTGCCCTATCTTTTCCCCCTCTCTCAATGTAGCGTCTGACTAATTGTGATAATAAAGTCAACTCTCTAAGAGTTTGACAATAATCACCTTTTGGAGATACATAAAATGATTATTTCTAATTCATCAATTAATCTCTTTTTAAATTTCCAGCACTCCCATATTCATCTCCAATTGGTTAATTGATAAGACCTAGATAATATTCAACTGTGAACATATTGTGGGACTGTACAGTAATAATTACATTTTGTGTAGCAAATATCGCTAGGTTATTCTATTATCACATTCTTTCAATTAAATACATGCAGAAATAAAACTCATGAAACCATAAAAATCGCGTAGCCTACTGTATGTGTTGAAATGTAATACCCTGATGAGTGTATTGATCGGTGGAAAATATTCGGCAACTTTTATTATGATTTTGTTGCTTTTAGTTCTTCAGTTGGCTACTTTCAGCAATTTAGATCTTGCAATCCTGGACACAATAAAACATTCTTGATTAACCAATGAAATTAGTTTCTTTTGTTATGAATTGATGAAGGCGGGTGAGCACATCTGTAATGAAAGAGGAATTTCTGTATAATGAGAGGACAAGTTATTACTAAAAATACAGAATCATAATTAACCTACCTTTCAGTTTTCTCCCTTTTTCTCTCTAGTTTTTCTCTTAATTTTTCTCTCTGCTTCTCTTTGTTCCTCTTTTCTCTGTCTATTTCTTCCTAATCTTTTTCTTCACTTCTACATCTTTCTTTCTTTTTCTTTCTCTACTTTGTATTTTCTTTCTTTCTTTTTTTCTTTCTTTCTTCCATTGTTTCTTCGCAATTTGTTTCCTTTCTTTTTTCTTCACTCTTTTCTTCAATTCTTTTTTCTTCATTTTTTCCTTCTACTTCCTTTCTGTCTGTTAGAAACCATTGATCAAAACTGTCAACATAGGTTTTTCTCTAGTTTTTTAATGATTCTGGCTGGCTATGTACATGTTGTGCATACAGACTGCATGGAGCTAGAAGGCTGAAAATTGAAACATTTACTCCTTATCATATCTACAAAAAATGATTTTTATCTTTTGAAAATTCCTTCACTTCAATTGGTTTTTAGTAGGGGTTCAATTTGTGATGTAAAAAAAATTCAGACATTTTTAGCAACCACTGCCCAACAAAAGGCAAGAGAAGTAACTTATTCATTGATCACCACTTTTTCCAATTTTTTACATGACATGTTTTCAAAAGATATAAGTCTTGTGACAGTTTCTATTTCCATCTTTTTTATATCATTCTTTTCTTCATCTTTCTTTTTATTCTATTATTCATTCTTTTCAACATTCATAATTCCAGGGAGGATCCAGGGCATGAGATTTGGGGTCCTCCACCACCATGGTCTTCTTGGACAAGGCACAATAGATTTTTTAAAATATACATGTAAGTAAATTAATTTCATAAATAGAATAACCCAAATAACCCCAAGTGATCATAAATTTACCTTAAAAACAAAACCTTTTTTTTTTGTTTTTCATTCAATATAAGTCAGATGTCTTCTGTCTTAGTTTTTATACATTGGTTCTGTGATGGATTTCTCTGATTGATATTTTTCACTTCACTTTTTTGTTTATTCTCTTGTTTAAAAGCTACGACTCAAAAGGGAAAAATGCCTGGTCACATATTACTATCTTGTTTTCGATGTTTGAAATTTCTCTTCTATTTCGGGTGATTATTTATAAAAATAATTTTTCCCTCTGGACTCCTTCTCCAACAAAATCCTAGACCTGACCCTGTAATTTACTATTTTCTTTTCATAAGATCTGTTTTCGTTTTTGATTCAATTGACCCCCATGACATTTACTGAATAGCCCCAGGGTTCCTTTAATGCAACATGATGGACTAGGACCATAACATTGGCACAGTAGACAACAGACTCAGAAGATAATAAGGAGCCAAAAGCTATTATTATCAAAAGGAGGCCAGTATTTTGTTGCAGGACTTATTAAGTTGTCTGACAAAGGGCCTTTTTTAGATTTGATCAACAAGTCATCAAACCAATAGTATTTCAGCCTCTGACATGTTTCTAATATTAGAAACAGTCGACCACACTGACAACATCAACAGGAGTTTCTACAGTTTTCAAGTCAGGCTGGCTGTTGAACAACCATAGTCATCAAAGATGGAGAAGGGTTTTATCCTTTTCTATGTGTGCATGTGTTGGTCTGATTGTTTATGTTTGCTTGTTTGTTTGTTTGTTCCAGCTCACCTGGCTGTACTGTTTTATCTATAGACTTAAACATTTGCATCAATACTCTGCTGGACCCCTCCTAAGAATGTTGTTTTGATTTAAAAAAAAAAAATCTTTAAAAGTCTTTTTTTGGTCTTATTCTGATGAGTTCAATAATAACTTGATTCTAGATTAATTCTTGAGAATCTAGATTTTTCTAGATATTTTTTACTCTATTCTAGATGTTTTCCTCTGATGTCATAATTAGAATTTATTCTGACCATATTCATTCTTTGAAAGAATTTTTTTATATGACTTTAGAGCCATAGGTACATAACTAGACAGCACTCAGAGAGCGCATACTTCTGCCAAAGCAATACATGAAAAAAAAAAATGAATCAAAATCACTTCATATATAGCTACGATTAAGGGGAGGTAACTGTGTTTCGATTTTCCATACTTCAGATTATTCTTTACCTCTTTGGACCCTTAATTTTTGTCCAGCAGCATTCTCGCTTGTTTTTTGAAAACTTGAACTTTTTTTGTGATCACTGGTAATCACAAAGAAGGAGAGTAAAATAACTTATTGATTGATACTCCTTCTTTCAATTGATCATCCTCAACCACATGGTTTGTAGACAGTTTCTATCGAGTGACTAACCAGACCTCTTTATGTAGATTTTTGATATTTTGTTCCTTTGTCATTTTACATTGTTAACAATGGACAACCCAATGCTATTCATGTCCCACGATTCAGGGATAGAGACAAAATGGTACAGTTTTACAAATAGTTCAGCCCTCACTTCATTAGGAGGGTTTCTCTGTCCCTGATACTTGTGTGGTCCAATCATTTTCATTATCTGATCAGAAAATTAAGATTAGGCCATAATTAAATTAATTAGACTGATTTGTTCTGGTGGATTATCTATCACTTGGGCCCCTAGGCTGAGTTTTAGAACGGCTTCCCCTGAACTTGTCCCGTGCTTCCTCCTCCTCATCATCATCATCATTGGTCCCTTAATGTCTGTCGTTGGACGTAGACCTTCCCCAGGATTCGCCACACTTCTCTATCTTGGACGTTGCGAAGCCAGCACTCTCTGAATTTGTCTACTTCGTCTCTCCATCTAATACTCTGTTGGCCTCAGTTGCATATATGATCTCGGGGGATCCATGTTGTGAGTCGCGATGTCCATCGGTTGTCAGCCATTCTTGCAACATGACCTACCCATTGCTATTTGAGTTTTTTAATGGATTCTATAATGTCCCTGACTCCTGTTCTCTCCCAGATGTACTGTACTGTCTTGTGATCTCTCCATGTGAGACCCAGCATAATCCTTTCATATGCACGTTGCATGCTTCTCAGTTTGCAGGTCTGTCTCTTGGTTAGGTTCCATGTTTCTACTCCATAAGTGACTATTGGGAGGATGCATTGGTTGCATACCTTTTTTTTTTTTAGGATTAATGGGTTCTTCTTGTTTTTGAAGGTTGAGCTTGCTCTGCTAAAAGCTTGCCATCCTAGAGTGATTCTTCAATTGATTTCTTCTTCTTTTGAGGGTCTTATGGAGATTTGTTGTCCTTAGTAGATGTAGTGGTCTACTTTCTTCAATTCTATGTCTTTGATTTTTATCTCAGTGTTCTTATTTCCAGCATTATTGTTAAAATAAAATGACCGTTAAGTCATAGCTTATGTAATTGTATCATGTATGGGTGCTACATGAATAACATATGCAAAATTACTAAAATATGATCCCAAATACTCATATTTACACTCAATTATACTAAAGGATTGATATGTCCTATATTATGTGAGGGAAACTAGTAGTGGCAGCTGTTGCTGTAGCAAGAAGATGGTTGTAGTTTTTGAGGTCAAAGGAATCTGTTCCCACGTTCTTTGCTTTCCCACCATATGCTGTGACATCATGATATATGTTGCGGAAGGAGGACACGCTAGTCACCATGATAGTTCTTTGTTAGGCAGAACTGTCTATGTGCACCATGTATGAGTTCATAATTGGAATGAAGATAAATACAAATGTTTCAACAAAAATCAGGATGTGCATTTAATGATTCTTTTTTGTTCCCAAATGGTTCTGGGTCCGTATCCTTCTGGGCCACCTCCCTTCCAGGCCCACAGGCTTAAGACTACTCAGTCTAATAGTTAATCTAGCACTGCTAATTCAAATAAGAGTCAAAATAAATCTATTTAATTCGTGTTCCGAGTTTAAAGCAAGTTTTTTGCTCTAAGCTAATCTTAAAAAATTGAAATAATGTTCTTGTATTACTCAGATGTCCTCATATGCGCAAGTCATTATTTTCTGAGATTTTATGATCTGTGCTTTAATGAAGAGGAAAAGATTTAACATGATGCTGAAAAATAGCCATACAAGTTTTTGTTGCAATGCGCTTTTTTACTCAATGTTCCTGACGGATACACAATGGTCTTTACTCATATCAGTTTAGACAAGCCATATCCATCATTTGTCTTGCATTTTTCCTCAGGGTCAACTGTTGACGTCCTGACCTATTTCTGTGTTCTGTACTTATTAATGGCAGCTACATCTTTGCTGATCTCAAATACTTCCAGTGCCTTGGAATTTTGGTTTCTTTGTTATCACTTCTTGAAATAACAGCGTTTTTTTGTTTTTTTCCTGAAAGTTATCTACACTAGCTACATCCGGGTTTCTTTGGTTTACCTCCGCGAACATAGTTTGGGAATTATATTTATTTGGTCCTCTCCTCTGTTGACGTAATATCTCCAAAAGTTCTCAATGAATTTCAATTAGATGGTTCTGAAGGGTTGACAATGGGCTATGTTGGATCACTGCCTCTTTTCCAAGGATGGGCAAAAAGATATACACCAGGGGCTGGGGCAGAAGGATGAAGGGAAGTGGGGGGGGGGGGGTCTGAAAGAGCTATCTGGATATTGGTTGTCAAGTAAAGGACTAGAGATTGCCTAAGCTATTACTCATCCTTAGCTGTCAGTGTCCATAGTAACCCATTAACCCCAGGCTTCTATAACGGTCCCAATTTTCAAACCCCAACACCCTCAGTGGAAAGGCTTGATCCAGGTGAGTGCAAATGCCCCAACAGCACCTAACCACAGATACCCATGCTATGAGTAAATGGGGAAGTGATTAAATTTCGGAGCGGATCCAGGTATATTTTTTTGATCGAGAGATATTTTTCTACATCTTCATACATTTATATATTTGCTCATGTCTGTCTGCTTGATATCTTCAGAAGATTCATGAATTTCATTTGAATTTTGTATGAGGGTGGACTAGGGAAGACGTGATTAAATTTAAGGGTGGATCCAGGAATATTGAGAGATTTTTTTTCGATATTTTCATATTTTTGCAAATGCCCCATTTTTATTATTCTGTAGTCATAAATAGTAAATAGAAATACAAAATTTAGATTACTAGGTCAGTATTTGTACGTATTGCGAGAATTGAATTAACTCCCTTGTTTTCCAATATTAGAAACCATTAACCAAAAACTGTCCTCTCAAACTGTCAACATAAGTTCCTTCAGTTTTCAAGTTGGTCTGGCTGGCTGGCTATGTATGCATATATTTTGCATAAAGGCCATACCAATGGAGCTAGAAGGCTAAAAATTTAAACATTTACTCTTGACAATGTCAAGAAAAAATTTTCTTTTTTTTTCAAATCCCCCCCCACCTCCAAATAGTTTTTTAATTGGGGATTCAATTTGCTCTGTAAGTTCATGCTAAATTGATCACTTAGTTTGTGTCCTCAAGCATTCACTCATTTACTGAAAATTCAGACTTTTTTTAGTGATCACTGCCCAACAAAAGGCATGAGAAGTAACTTATTCATTTCATAATCATCAGTCTTTTATTGTCCGTCATTGGACATAGACCTTCCCCAGGATCTGCCACAATTCTCTATCATGGGTGTGATGGAGATAGTATTTTCTGAATTTGTCTGGTTCATCTCTCCGTCTTGTATTCTGTCGGCCTCGGTTTCTTATGTGATCTCTGGAGATCCATGTTGTGAGACGTGATGTCCATCAGTTGTCTACGTATTCATTTATCACTCATTTTTTTCCTATTTTTTAGTTGATCAGCTAACATGGAATGCTGCCAAAAAATGTTGGTCATGTGATGGTTTCTAATGAGTGACTAACAAGATCTGTCCTGTTTTTTTTTGTTCTCTCACTGTTTCAGGCAAAGGAAGAATTCAAAAGGGTGTGAAGTAGAAATTCCAAACATTTTTAGGAGAAAATTCTGATGCAAGAAAGATATGCCTGTTTCTGCTTTTAAGGAAACTATAAATATGAGATGCCTCATACGTGTTAATTTGAAGCATTATCAGTGCCTTGAAACTTAGAGAGGATTTCTCAGATAACTCTTTCTAAAATTCTGAACTTTTTTTTTTTCATTAAAGGTTTATTTGTTTCTTTTTTCTTTTCATTCTACTTTTATATTTAAGAAAAAAGGGTATCTTGTAGAACATGACTATCGTTTAGAGGCTGTCATGTCATTTTTTTTATACAACCTGTAATTTTGTGTTTGTGGCACAAAAGAAAACACAACCTGTCACCATTTTGTTGTAACAGAAAATTGATCAGAAAATCAAAATAAATCATTTGGATTCAGTATTCCTCCCCAAGGCAAGTGCATCTAGCATGAACACACACATACACATACACAAACACATACATGTGAACACACACACACGAACATACCTCTCTATACTAAAGCCCATGAGTATGCACTTGCTTGCATACACACATTTTTCTGTTTTAATCTTCATCATGATTTACCATGGTAATAATAATCATATTTTTGAATGATGGCTTGGCTTCACAAACAAAGATTTTTAAACTGTTTGCCATGACTATAGGTTTTAGTTAGCATGGCCTGTATATAGAGTATCCCTCCTATCTGCATGATAGGGTTTCAAAGTGAAGTGTGACGTACACGAGTTTGCATGCTATTGTCCACCCCGGTGGACCTGATAGAAGGAAGAACAATTAAAGTAAATGAGGCTGCTGCAGGGTGAAAATTCAACATTGAGTCATACCAGTTGTTATACTTACTGATCCCTCATCATTGAAAACGTTTTTAAGGTAACCTACGTAAGTAAGCCTTGTATCAAAAAATAAATAAGTAGTATAATACAAATATACAGCACACACAAAACCTTATATAAAATGACAAGCTATAAGTGTGACATAAACTATATGATGAAAAAGGGGGTGGTGTTTGATAAACACTGCTGGGGTGCCATATTGATATAACTGTTTTGTTTTTAAAATCCCAGAAACGGTTACATGGTAAACAATTGATGATCCCAACAAGAGAAAATTTATATATTGTACCATTATAATAAAGTATAGGGTGAAAAGGGAAAAGAAACACTTAAGAAAATTACATAAATTGCATTGACAGATATTGGGAAATAGGTGACTGAAGTGATACCAAAAATCTATTGAAAAATTTTTCAATGTTTAGTATTTAAAAAAGTAAAGCTTCCTAGACTATATATATGTACAAATATATAAGTATCAGAAGATTAATAATTTGTATGCGACATTGTGATAATTATAAAGACATTTATGAAGGAATTTTATTTTTCCCTGACTGAACTTACCCAGTAGTAAATTAAGCAGCCAAAGATCATGTAAATAAAAAAAGAAATGAGTATCATGCTGGGCTCAAACCCATGTCCATCAGGAAGCAGTCTATATATGGCTCCACTATCACCAACTGAGCCAACAACACCCTTGGCAAGGCAGGTGTTTAAAGAGCACTCTCATGTTACCCATTTCTTTTCAAACTCCTCCCTGCCAAAGGGTGTTGTTGGGAACACACTCACAAATATATATATATATATATATATATATATATATATATATATATATATATATATATATATATATATATACATATGCATACAAACAAACAGAGGGCTCAAATATTAGTTTATATATATATGATAAAATAAAGGATTCCTTACACGAACACACTTATCTTTCTACCCTTTTTGGGATACTTCAGGTGAATCATTTGATTCATTTGGATCCCTATTTAGGACCCTATTGAGGGTTTCTATTTTTCTTGGCCGAGAACCTTCATCTTAATCTATTCGTATTTCTTTTTTTTCCTTGTTTGTATTTTATCTTTCATAGAGGAAGTTGATTCCTGGCTTGTTGTTATAAATTAAAATTCGGAACACTTTCTTGCAACATGGCCTGCCCATTGTCATTTGAATTTTCTTACAGATTCTATGATGTCTTGGACTCCCGTTTTCTTCCTTATATACTGTGCTGTCTTGTGATCCCTCCATGTGAGGTTGAGCATGATTCTTTCATGTGCACATTGTTCTCAGTTTGCAGGTCTGTCTCTTGGTTAGGTTCCATGTTTCAGCTCCATAAGTGACTATTAGGAGGATGCATTGGTTGTATACACTTCTTTTTAGAATTAATGGAATCTCCTCGTTTTTGAAGGTTGAGCTTGCTCTACCAAAGACTTGCCATCTTGGGGTGATTCTTCGCTTGATCTCTTCCACTTTCTTGGGTTTCATAGAGATTCGTTGTCCTATGTAGATGTAGTGGTCTTCTTTCCCCAGTTTTGTATCTTCAATCTTGACAGTTATGTTGTTATTCTAAATGTGATCGTTGCACATGATTTTTGTTTCACTGAAGTTCATATGTAGACCAACTCTTTTGCTTTCTTCATTTTCTGCGAAAAAGACGATGTCATCTGAAAATCTGAGGTTGCACAGATATTTGCCGTCTATTTCGATTCCTCTATTCTCCCAGTCCAGGTTTTGGAAGATCACAAACAGGAAGATAAAAAAAAAAAAAAAAAATGATGTATGTTTTCAACAACCACAACTACACACACACACACATATATATATATATATATATATATATATATATATATAATTTTTTTCCTCTTTATTTAACAATAAAAAATAGTTCTTATATTGAAGTGATCATATAGTATAATATGAAAAACCATCAACCAAAGCTATCAACATAGGTCTCTTCAGTTTTCAAGTGATTCTGACTGGCTGGCTGGCTGGCTATGTGTGTGTCACATGTACTATGGCACCAGAGGGCTGACAATTTAACAATTTACTTCTTATTATGTCTATAATTATCTTTTTTTAAAAAGTTCCACCCCAAAAAGGTTTATGGGGGGGGGTTAAAAATTCACAATGTAAATCTATTCTAAATCGGTTCCTTAAGTTGGGGTCATCATCCAACATACTTGTTTTTTGAGAATCTGACTTTTTTAATGATCACTGCCAAACAAGAGGCAAGAGAAGTAATTTGTTTATTGATCTACCCCTTTTCCAATTTTTGAGTTGATTATCCCCAACACAGTTAGCTGTTAATAGATATTGGTCATATGACGGTTTCTATTGAGTGACTAACCAGACCTGTCTATATTATAGATTGAAAGTTTTAAAAACGTTCACTATATATATATATATATATATATATATATATATATACACACACACACACACACACACACACACGCACACATATATATATATATATATAACTTGAATATAAATATCCCAGAGAAGATACTGACATAAATTGCTGCACAGCTTAATCAAAATGAAATTGTTTATCCAGCGTTGTTCTTCAGTCAGTCTTGCACCCATGTATTCAACAATGTCAGGGTATCAGGGTAGTGTCGTCCATCTATCCAGACAAGAGTCAATAGTTACAGTCAAATTTCCACATTCAGCCTTGTGCATATATATTCAACATATAAGGGTAGTGTTGTCCATCTACCCAGCAAAAAGTCAATAGTAACAGTCAAATTTCCACCCAAGTATACTTGTTATTGATCACAGTAACATGATATGACCAAATACTGTAGACTCTCTACCAGAATATTTGCATTGTTTAGGTGATGATTTTAGACTGGATAGTAGCAGGTCTGATAGGGTTGCTGGATAGTTGGAAACGTTTCTGGCTAAAGAATGTGCAAAAATGGCTTAAAAATGGCCAAATGCAAAAATTATTCCTAAAGCATTGCAATATGTCATGAACACTGGAAAAAAAAATTATCAAAATACTTCTGCTACAAACTCAATTTGTTCCGTATGAATCGCAGAGAAAGAGTTTTGTTAATCATTACCATTGCGTTCTTGAACGATTGAGATAATCTTAAAAAATTGAATTTTTTCAAACTGACAAATTCTCTGAGCAGATGAAAGTCTTATGGATGGAGAGCACAAAAAATTACTTGCAATAGATTTCAGAAAATGAAATGTTCGAAGGAAAACTAAAAAACACTGAAATTTGGCCAGAAATTATATAAGGCCAAACCAAAAATACTTTTCAAAAAAGTCATGTTTGTCAGGATGGCAACTCTGAGGCCCTTGCAAAACTGGTGATAGTCCCAGACCTGATGGGAAATGTAGGTCCCGTTTCAAAATGCCCATTAAGTATTTTTGTAATCAGCTCTAAATACAATATGATTTATGTATGTGTATGTAGATGTAGATGTAGTGTGCATTATTTACTAATGAATAACAGAACAGAATAAAAGAAGTTGAAATGGTAATTCTAAGCTAAAATGGATATAAGACAATTAAGTACAGGTCTATAATGAACAGTCAATACAACTGAGTACATTTATGTTCATTACATTTTCGGAATTTTCATGTATCAAACTTTTATAAATCCTCTTTAAGATAATAATAATTTTGAGCTGAAGTGTTCCCCCTTGACTCTCTTCATGATATCAATATTATTTACTAAAGGGTCTCCCCTTTGCCTCTTCCTGGGGGAGTAGGCCCCTTTAAAATCGCAAGCCCACTATGTACTAATATAAACATCATCTATACACAGGTTTTTTTAAAAGAAATCTATTTTGATATCAATCTAGCCTTTCAGCTCCATTAAATCATTTCGCAGTCTATTATATCTTTCTTTGAGAAAAACAAATCTGGTTAGTCACTCAATAGAAACCGACACAATACCAAAGTCTTTTGACAGTATCCCATGTTAGGGGTGATCAATCGAAAGATTGGAAAAGAGGGTAATCAATGAATAAGTTACTTCTCTCTCTTTTGTTGGGCAGTGATCACTAAGAAAGTCAGAATTTTTCCCAAACAGAAAAAAATGTTTTTCCGCACTTAATAAGGAGTAAATGTTGAAATTTTCAGCCTTCTAGCTCCATAGGTGCGAATTGGACATGTGCTACATGCATACATTGATAGCAAGCCAGCTAGCCAATACAATTCGAAAACTGAAGATGCCTATGTTGACAGTTGTGCTTGACGTTTTTTTCTATACATATAAAAATTCAATTTCTAATTTTTCATATATACCGGTGTTTCCCAAATTTTCTTTGTCCTACAGCCCCCTTTTAGAGCATATATTTTATTAGTGCCCCCTTGCCCCAATAATATGTGGAGTGGGCCTGTTGTGACCAATATCATTAATTTATTAAATCGGGATAATGGATAATATTTATTCAAAGTTCACACAGCTATACTGTAAAATAAGCTTTTTGGACATGCGACTTAGTGCATGGGAGGTATCATTAAGTATTCTTTGCCCTATTGTCTTTCTACTCACCCCCAATACCCCCTCACCTCCCAGCACCCCCTCACCTCCCAGCACCCCCTCACCTCATGCACCAACCCCAAATCTTCCAGCATGCCCACTTTTAAGATCCCATTGATCCTAAAGAGAAGGGTGTATAACCAATGCATCCTCCCAATAGTCACTTATGGAACTGAAACATGGAACCTAACCAAGAGACAGACCCGTAAATTGAGAACCATGCAACGTGCACATGAAAGAATAATGCTGGGCCTCACATGGAGAGACCACAAGACAGCACAGTACATCCGAGAAAAGACAAGAGTTTGGGACATCATAGAATCCATTAAAAATCTCAAATGGCAGAGGGCAGGCTATGTTGCAAGAATGGCAGAAAACCGATGGACATCGCGACTCACAACATGGATCCCCCGAGACCACATGCGCAACCGAGGCTGGCAAAATGTTAGATGGAGAGACGAGCTAGACAAGTTCAGGAAGTACTGGCTCCGTGACGCCCATGATAGGGAAGTGTGGCAAATCCTGGGGAAGGTCTATGTCCAGTGACGGACGCTAAAAGACTGATGATGATGATGATGATGAGTCTGATATAAGTATTATGTTGTATATATGTGATAAAAATAAATAGCTTTTTGGTATAAAGAATTCTTTATACCAGAGGCTTATAATTATCTCTTTGGTATTGTATTGAAACATTCCCACCTATCATTGAAAATTGAATTTAAAAAAAATTAGAATCAAGCATTCATTTCGTTAACAAAAGCATAATTATAGGAAAGAATCTAAAAGTAATTGAATAATTGATATAAAAATAATCAAATATGAAGGATGGGCTTGATGCGAAAAGACCGATTTTTCTATATCCGTGTAAATATTAGTAAGCTGCATCCTCAACTCGCAGTAAAATCTGGTTTCAAGACATAGGAATCTATGCGCAAAAAATATTGATTTATAGTCTCTGCCTCTTGCCCCCCTAGTCACCACTTGTTTTCAAATGCCCCCCTACCAACTCCTCACCTACTAGCACCTCCCCTGGAGTCTTTCAGCAACCTCAAGGGGATGGTAGCACCCATTTTTGAAACCACTGATATATAGAATACAATCAAATATGATAATAAACACCACATACTTTTAAAATATTTTCCTTAATCTTATGTGTATTTATTGAAACTGCAACATTTTGTTTTCAATTGCAAAATGCAGTTCACTGTAATAAAATAACCATAGAGTATCAGTCATTTAATGACTGTACTTACAAAAAAATTAATTTATCAGTGTTGGATTTACTATCAGGCTGAGCAGGCTTAAGCTTCGGTGGGGGGGGGGTCAGAAATCAAGAAAAAATGGATCAATTGATTGCACAAAGTATGGTTTAAGTGAGTGTACACAGGAGTATTTCGGATGATACTTCAGTACTTCTGCAATTTCTCTCAATATCTGGAATATAGCAAATAATATTTAGAAGTAATGGTTTTAGAACTTCATACTGCTGCGGCAATGCCAACTCATGACGTAATCACCCACTAAAGCTCAGCCCAGGGGCCCCGAGTGGCAGATAATCCATCACTTATAACAATAACATGGAAGCATTGAAAACGATTATAGAAGATCAATAATTAAGCACTTGGAGTTTATTTTTCATAATTTTATCAGATTGGAATACAGTAAATAATGAATTAGAATTTAAAAGTTGTATTACAGAAAACATATACTGTTAGAGGAAGAAAAATCTGCATTATAATTGAGAAATTACAGTAATTTGACTCTAAGTATAAGATCTTAATATTTTAGAAACCGAAAACTTATATTTATAACTTTTAAGTATCATTAGTAAGACTGACTATTTTTAGGCCCCAAACAGCAAGATGTCTACGTTTTTGCTTAATTATGAGCCTGCTCGTAGGAGGAGAACAGTCGTTCATGAGACTAGTGTGTTGATTATTCCTTTTAGGATGTTACCATACTACATTATGCATAGTAGCAGAATATCCGATAGTAGGAAATGTAAATTTTTAGAGGCGACCACGCCTTTCTATCGGAGACTCTATTGGTCAGTTGGTTGGTCGATCGGTTCCTATATTGTTTCTTGGTTGTTTTAGGTCAGCTTTAGTAGAAAGTTGTCCCTTGATAAGATGCTTCTAACCTAAAATCATCTTCCACTCAGGATCCTGTAATCTGACAATAATAGCATTTAAACTTTGTGGTTTAAAATTGATTTTCTCTGCTGTTTTGAGTCAGATTTACTTGAAACTTGATAGAAAGTTGTCCCTTGATAAGATGCTTCTAACCTAAAATCATCTTCCACTCAGGATCCCGTAATCTGACAATAATGGCATTTAAACTTTGTGGTTTAAAATTGATTTTCTCTGCTGTTTTGAGTCAGATTTACTTGAAACTTGATAGAAAGGTGTTTCTTGATAAGAGGTTTCTAACCTAAAATTATCTTCTACTCAAGGTCCCCCTGATCTGGCAATAATGACATTTAAACTTTATGGTTTGAAATCAATTTTCTCAGCTGTTTTGAGTCAGATTTACTTGAAACTAGATAGAAAGGTACTTATTAATAAGAGGCTTCTTATCTAAAATTATCTTCTTCTCAGGATCTTGTGATCTGACAATAATGGCATTTGAACTTTATGGTTTAAAATCGATTTTCTTAGCTGTTTTGAGTCAGATTTACTTGATTTAGGTTTGGAAGATAGAAGAAGTATATGCATTCACTTGTGTCTGTCCACTCAATATCTCCAAAAGTTCTCAATGAATTTCAATGAAATGTTCTGGAAGGGTAGGACATAGAGTAAGGTAGAACAGGTTAATTTTTTCTTTCCAATTGAAAGATATCTTTTCATTATTTTTCCTACATTTATACATAATTGTCCTGACAATAAGTCCAAAAGTTCTCGATGAATTTCAAAGACGTTTTGCGGAGGGGTGAGCTATGGGCCAAGGAAGTATCTGTTACATTTTGGGGCGGATCCAGGAATTAAAAAAATGTTTTCATTTTTTTTATTTCATTACTATTACTCTGCCTGCATCGTTGTCTTATATGAACTGATTTTTATTCAGTATTTGGCAACAATAACATTGGCAGAATTATGCGATCTCTGAGTGCTTTCTAGTTTCCATCCAGGGTGGACTGTACTCCTATCTCTACATGTGAGTAACACTTCTAGCTACATCTAGAAGTGACCAAAATATTCTTTCTCTATTGATTATGAAGAATTCAGTCCTGGCTAGGCTGAATGCCAGTTCTTTATCAATTTGATCTCATGTCTCAAATCGTGAAATACTGATATTTTCTTTCCCTCTCTCAGTCCTTTAAAGCTTGGCACATTACCAGTTCTTTTTTTTCTTCTCGTTTGCTGAACAACAATATCTGTGGTAAGTTTAATCAACTGGAGGATAGATGAGAAAAACCTCAACTGAATAGTGTTTGTTTGACTCCAGATTAGAAAGAGAGAATTATTATTTGGTGTAGTCTATTCATTAACAAAAGAGTGGAGTATTCAAGTTCTTTGAAGGTTTATGTCTATTTGATATTGCCTCAATCAAACATAGCAAAGATTACAAAGAGGAGAAAAATACTAGAAAGACAGACATTCAAGTAAAAAAAATAATAAATATTTGTACCTCGCGTATATGAATCACCATAGCCCACGCATGTCCTAGAATTGACGATCTAAAAAATTATCTAAAATCATCTGAAAAAAATAGATCGTTTATCTGAAATTATCTTGAAAAATAGATCTTTTATCTAAAATTATCTAAAAAAAAAACAATACAAAACCTAAGATTTGAGCATAGTTTGTCCAAAATGACCATAGAAATCCCCCCAAAGCACTTTTAGGGAAAAACAGAAAGGCTTTTTTAGATGTTGCCTAGTGGTCTATTCATGCAAATTTTTGAGGTTGTAACCCCCAAAATGTGAACAGGAGCACCCGACACACAAACACACCCACGAGCAAAAAGAGAAGAAGCTATAGCTCACTTGGCTTTTTGATTGAGTGGGTCATATGTGGGGCTACAGTGATTCGATAAATGGGTATTCAATAAGATACATGCATGTTAGCTGTTGAGCAAAAATGATTCAGAGTATTTCAAGCAAATAGTCTCATAATAATGTCTGCTGAAAGAAAAAAGAAGATTAGGAAATGTATATTAGGAAACTATTTTTGAAACTGGTTTGGAAAGGATTCGAACTTCTGCAAAATACAGAGAAGCTGCACTTCATAATCGCTGATTAAAAGCGAATGAAGATATTATCTGACTCTCCCATTTTCATTAGTAACATGTACACGTAGTTGTTTGCAAGTTTCGTTCAAGTGGTTTTGCAGAATTTTGCCAAGTCATTACAAACCTTGCAATGACATGTGTTTATTGTTAATAAGCATTTATTTAATGACTTATCCAGCCATCAAGTAACAAAAAAGAAAGAAAAAGAATGTCATTTTTCTTTGCTCAATGGAAACTGCATAATGAGGTCATTGAAGCAATGAGAAAGTGTTATCAGCAATCTAGTTTTTTTAACCCCTCAATGTAAATTATTTTATGAATAATAACCTTCTGGGTTGCCTGGTCAAAGTCTTTTTTACAATTCTTTGTTGCTTAGCCAACTAAACATACACATCTATTTTTATAGATTTTGTAATTCATTTATACAACTAGCACAGTAGTCATAAAAAATGACTAAATTATTTACATATGGATAAATTATGCCAATACATGTTTTTATATATGTGCATTCATGGGCTTACAAAAAAAGCTTACTGCGATCATTTTTTTGATAATTCTGAAACAATAAAGCAACAAAAGCATAGGGTAAAAAGTAAATTTCTTGTTTTTGATATGAAGAAAACATCAGTTTTATTCATGAAAAATCAGAGATGCCCATATTGAGTAAAATTATTTTTCTTGCAATTCTACACCCGGAACCTCTCTTCAATCCACACCCCTTTCAAAGCAAATTTTTTTTTTATTGTGACAGACGGATGGATATAAAAGTGTGACAGATGGTTGGGCACATTTCTTATCATAATGTAAATCATAAATGTAGATTGTAAAATATGCAAAATACCTATGAAACGATAATAAAATAACTAATCTGTTCTTTTCAACTTAACATTTTATCAATAAATGCCCAATCATATTTATTACACTTCATTTTACTGCATTTTGTTTCATTTTGGTTTATGAGACACACTCTGATACACATGTTTGGGCTTTTACTGCTTGAAAAAAACAAAAGTAATGTAAACATAATAGTTATGGAATTGAAAGGGAAAATGTTGGAATGTTTTTAGAGTCATTTATATATATATATATATATATATATATATATATATGAATAAATACACACCATATAGCCATTTTGATACGGGCCATTTTGATATTAGCAATTCTAAATGGCTAAAAGTGACTATATTTGAAAAAATGGCTGTTGGGTAAGTTTAATTGCCATGTTACCGCAAATTTCATTTCCTCTGTATTTCCCTTAATGTTGAATTTTAAAAGTGACTTATAAAATTATCCGAGGGTCACATTTATAATGTGCATGTGTGAATTTCTTCAACTTATCTAATTTAAATAGAACATTTTAATACATTTTCTGTCATCACACTGTAGACAACTTATTTACAAAATAATGTTTTATTAAAAATCATTAATTTGTTTTTTTTTGGGGGGGGGGGTATTTTAGTGTTTTATTCATGACTGCTGAAAAACAGAATTTTTAGATGGAAATTAACGTTATTTGAAAAATGGTAAAAATTCCAGTCACTTTTAGCCACTTAAAAAATACCAATATAAAAATGGCCTATATCAAAATGCCTACATGACACGTGTCAGTCATATTCCCAGTCTGAAATATTTACGGTCAAAGGGAGATTACTCTCGGTTTTTTCGGTACTCGATTAAATCAACCAGTCAGGTCAATAACACATGAAAATTACAATTCATTGGTCTTGAGCTGTAGAAAGCAGCCTTCCTTTCCAGTTTGAATGAAGGAACTCTTTTTTTTTTTAATGTAAATCTATTTTAAGTCATGTGTTTATGCATATCTCTGCACTTTAATCTGAAAAAAAAAAAATTATTTGTTATTTTATTTTAAAATAAACATAATAAATTTCTATGTACGTCAGGCGCGCATAAAAGCATCACCTTGAATATTTACAATAAAGAGTTACTTCCCTTAGATTAGCTGGCTGTAGCGGACATGAAAAGTGTGATTTTTAGGAAGTTAAGTTTTGTTAATATGAAAAATTGCTTCTTATTTCAGATTTGGTGATGAATTGATTTTTGAAGAATTCTTGGTCTTGTTCTTTAGCTAAGAATAGAAGAACTCAATCAGCTCAACATTTTATGGAATTAGCAAATCGTAAACGCAATTTCCTTCATAGCAAGCATAATCAATTCAAGAATTCAACCAATACTCGGAATAAATGAAATACAATAACAGCCATTTTTACTCTTCGAAATTTAAAGAGAAATAACATTTTACTATGTTTTTGTAACGACACACTTTAGTAATACACACACGTTTATATTTATGGCGCTTCGTTTCGTTTTAATTGTTTCGTTTCGGTTTATCGAAATTTTTCTAGTAATTCAATTCTCATTTTTGCCGAGTACCAACATGGCGCCCTGATGGGTCTCAGTATTCGACCTCTAATGCTTTCACGCAGCCTGCTTTCCGTTTTTTATTCAACGGAAAAGAGATGGCTGGCCACTGCATCAGGAAAGAAAACAGTAAGTATTGTTGTTCTTTTTAAAATGATCATCCAAGAATTTCAACGACTGCTTTGGGCAAACAATTTTAACTCAAGTTTAGGTCCAAAATGATGTGATTACCTCCCTTGGATTTGTTTACCTTGCCTCATGTTTTGTTTTAGTTTTGAGATAAGAAAAACGAAGGACTTGTTTCATAAAATACTAACTGAACATCGCCCTATGGCGTAATTTTCGACTAATTCCCGTGGTATGATTCTGACCCAGACGGTGCTCCTTCTCCCCGAGAGTTAGCTGCAAACTCGCCCTTGCCAGCTAGTATATTTGAACGGAAAGTAAGGATTCAGGTTTATAATTCCATTAGACCCCATCTAGATCCATAAGCGAAAAGTTTTGGGGAAAACCAAATAGTCTGAGTTCTTCCCATAGGTCTACTGAATTAGCATTCCGAATCTGGTTGAGTTACGCCAATGAATGAAAAGTAAGGGTTCACTTTCGCATTACAGTCACGTGTAAATAAAGCTTTTTCCCATAAACCTTCGCTTGAACATTTTCTTTTCGAAAAACCGAAGGGTTCAAATTCTCCCTATTGGTCCACTCCACTTATGCCAAAGTTGGATGAGCAATAATTCAGAGGGATCACAATGATATACAGGGCCAGTTGCTATATATATATATATATATATATATATATATATATATATATATATATATATATATATATAGTAGGTTTTGGGTCCTAACTAACATATACAGTTTTTTTCTGTTTTACCTATGATAAAACAATAATTATTTGTTGCTGAGATTTTTTTTATTTGCTCTTCAAGGAAATGACGCTACAGAAATGTATTTTACTTGGGTTTTTCATTTGAAACAAATTAAGTAATTCCTATGATTAAACTACTTACTTGTTTATAAAGCTGCCTGAGATGCTATCGTTTTGTGACTTGTAGAGCACAATATAAGTCATTTCGATGTAGCTCCGATATGAGGTTAAACTGTTACATTACCATTTTGGTTATTTGAAATTTCTTTTCAATTTTCTTTCCAATATTTTCAGAAGAAGTCACTGAAGATTCCAGTGTCTGCGCCCAAAAATGTTACCCGTGACTGGATTGGTCCCCCAGATAAACACTCCAACCTTCGGCCAGTCCATTTCTACACCCCCCCTGATGAGACCCCTGCTGAGAAAAACCTGAGGTTACAGAGAAAAGCATTACAAGATTTTAACCAAAATTTTTGGTCAAGACAGAATATCATGTTTTTTAAGGTAGGCAGAGTTCTCAAGGATTTCTGATATAATTACTAATTCTTGTTTGTTTAATATGAAATTTGCAGATTTTTACTGTCAAAAATCAATAATAGTGGGTTACAACAAATCATCTAGTAAATAATGAAATAAATGTTTTACTGATTTATAGGTATGAACAATATGGACACACTTTTCAGAGTAAAATCGATACCTGGGAAATAAAAAAATCTGGCAAGAATCAGCCTATTATTTGATTTTGATAAAATTTTCAATACTTATTTATTGAAGGATGAATTTAAAAAGGAACTTTCCCCTTTCAAATTTAGGGAAAGACACATTTTTTTGTATGATTCCTATCCAACCTTTTATTATTTTGGTGATTCATTTCAGCTATACATTGATATCGTCATTGATTTTTACACATTTTACAGATAAATCCTTTGAGATATTAATTGTATTTACCTCTTGTATTACTTTGGAAAAATTTGGAAAAATTAAGTAAAATATTTTGCTTTCCGACAATCTATTCAGTTTTATTTGATTCAATTATATTCAATCTATTATTCAGACTAATCCAATATTTTTGAAGTGTATATTTTTTTATTTTTTCTATACTTTGCTTCGACTGAAACTTATATATAGATATCATGACAAGGATTGGTAATTAAATATAGCAAAATAATGAAAAAATATTCACGGTGTATTTATCAGATGTTTCTTTCTGTTTATGTAGATTGACCAATATTTCAAGTTATGGGAGGTTGCCGATTGATGCTGGCAACACCGTGCGGTTTTTCACACTGTGCTGCCCTGGTGCATTTTATTGTTGTAAATTTCACTGCATGTCGGCTTGGTCTTCTGTACTCAGCAGAAAATGCCCCATGTGTCAATATCAATCATGAATATCAATAACTTCCTTGGATGTGTGCTGATTGCTTGTGTTCAAAATGTTTTTTATTTTAAAAAAAATCAAAATATTGAGTATTTTGTTAAAATGATCTCACTTTGACAAAAACATTTTCTTTTTTGTAGATTTTTAGTGACTGAATTTCGAATTTATAAATTTCTAAAAAGAAATTTCTACTGTCATCAATGATAGCATCATTGTTGATTTTTTTGCTGAATATAAGAAACTTTGAATTTATAACACTGAAGGTCTATCATAATTATCAAAAAGATTTTTCTTTTTGTTTAGACAAAAATTTGGACAAATTTTTTTTTAGAAAAACATTTAGAAAAAATCAAAAACGTATGTAAAAAAATCTTTTATCATGTTTTTAAAATCAGGCATTAATTTTGCATTAAAAATTTCTGGTTAAAATGATTCATATCTACTGATTCAACTAGTAAAGAAATCAAACATGACGCCAAAGAGAGTGAGTTTAAAGGTTGGATTTAAACTTCTTTGAACCATTGTAGCTTCCATAGCTAAGTTGGTATAACAGTTGGTACGTTTAACTTGGTCTCCTTTTGGCTAGAGGTTTATAAAACCTACATTCCCCTACTGTGATCTGAACTTCTGACCAACTGATTGCCAGGAGGCTGTCTTACTAACTGGGCTGAATTGACAAGTGTTTGATATTAACAAAAATTTATCATATTGATTCACTTGGGCTTATTTCATTCTAATTAATAAGTACATTTTTACAAAAATATATTTCTATAATTTTTTATTTATCACATATACAATACAAATGTTACAGTAATCATCTTCTGTTGGAGCAGAGGTAGGAGTGGAGTTTGACCTTGCAGCAGACATTCCTTTCTTTCTGTAAAATTTCATTTTTCTTTTTTCTTTTTTCCCCTCCCAGAAAAAATCTGAGTTTGTCCAAGCAGAACTTGATAAACGAAGACTTCTTTCCCCTGGTTTGAAGAAACAAACCCTTTCCCCAGAAGAAATGGCCCAATTTTATAAGCAGTTCCTGCAGGAGAATTACCAGAATAATCTGAAGTATCACAGGTAAGGATTTATTGCTGTATAATTTTGATATGATGTCAGCATTTATGTACATTTTTGGACTTAGCAGATATAGTCTATATTATGATTTGTGATGGGTCAGTCTGTCTGTGATGTAACAAGCAGAAATAGAGGAAGGGGGTAATGTGAACACACAAACACAAAATTAGTGCTATCCAAGTTCTATGTCTATTTACGTGTGTTTGTTAGACTACTGGTACATCAGGAAAGGAAGGCAGTTAAGTATAATGAGGTGGAATTGGATTCTGAAGGTGGACAGAAAGAAAGACGCTGGATAGGAGTATGGAAATGAATAGGGGATAAAAGTATTTGCTGAAGGAAAACAGTCGAGTGTGTGTATTTTACTAATACTAATATTGTTTCATTGTATACCCAAATCAAGAATTCTATCAAATATGGCTTTGTTATCCCTTACACTCCTATGAGATTTTAGCTTTAGATTTCAACCCTTGAGTATAGCATTAGAAAGGCTATGTGTATATTACCACTACTACTGCTGCTACTGTTTCATTGTATACCCTAATCAAGACTATGCTCTAGGTTGGTATTACAAACTGTGAAAATAAGGAAACCTTTTATTCTATCAAATATGGCTTTGTTATCCCTTACACTCCCATGAGATTTTAGCTTTAGATTTCAACCCTTGAGTATAGCATTAGAAAGGCTATGTGTATATTACCACTACTACTGCTGCTACTGTTACATTGTATACCCAAATAAAAACTATGCTCTAGGTTGGTTTTACAAATTATAAAAATAAAGAAAGTTCTATTCTATTAAACACGGCTTTGTTGCTCCTTATACTTCTGAGAGTTTTTTTCAGATGCCACAAAGCTTTAGATTTCAACCCCTAAGCATACCATCAGCAAATAAATGGTTATTTTACTAGTTTATCTAAATAATACGTCTTCATATGTAGAAAATGCTTGATAGAAACATTTTAGACAATATTAATTTGTATTTTTTTTCTTCTGCAGAGAATGGTACAAGAGAAACCTCATGTTACTTTGGCCTGCACTCAAAGTTGCTCTTGAAAGATTGCTAAAAAGACTTCAAATTTTACACATGAAAAAAATCAAATGAAATCATTTTCATAGTCTGATATTTGATTTTTATTGTTGAAGATTTTTCTTTATTTGTAAATTTACTGTATTTAACAACTTGAGGCTTGAAAAGATTCTCCCGCAAAATCTGCTTTGTTTTTTTTTGTGTGTGTGTGTGTTTGATAAATCAATATCAATCCATCCTCACCTGGTTTGATATTGAACCTGTAGAGTTTGTTCAAACATTTACTTACCTGGGTGCCTCAATCTCGTCGGATCGCAACAACGATTATGAAAAATTCTGTCATATTTCCAAAGCTGTCTCAGCCATGAAAAAACTGACACCTTATAGCACAGAAAGAGCATTTCCCTATAAACAAAGCTGCACGTGTATAACTCTTTTGTTCTGTCTGTTTCTTCATGTGACAGTGTGACCTGATCAATGAGGCAAAAGGACAAAAGATGAATTGATGTATTTGACCTTCGGACCCTTCTTGATGTCAAATGGTCTCAGTTCATAAGGAATGACACCATCTGTCAACCAAGCAAAGCAGTCCCCACTTCAGCATTGATCACCCCCAGCAAAGGCTAAAATGGTTTGGACTCCTAATAAGAATGGAGCCTGGTTATCCTGCAAACACCGTCTTTGACCTGGATCTGAAGAATCTTGGATGGAAATGTTCCAAAGCTGACCAAGGCAACCCTGGCTGGCCTCTGTTTACCAAGGACCTGGGCCATATTGACATGCGACTCTGCCAAGTCAGGGAAGAAGGACCAATGGAGAAGAGTCTGTTGGTGTGTGGTCACTCGGCTGATACAATAAATAAAAATGACAAGTCTGGTCAGTCACTTGACAGAAACCGTCACATGACCAACATATTTTGGCAGCATGCTGCGTTGGGGGTTACCAATTAAAAAATTGGAAAAAAAGGGGGGTGTTCAGTGAATAAATTTCTTTTGTCACCTTTTGTTAGGCAGTGATCACTGAAAGAGTCTGAATTAGAGTAAACAAAACAAACATAAATGCTATCAGACATAAACTATAGGAACAATTTAGCATAAATTTACTTTCTAATGTGGAGGGGGTGAAGAAGATTTTTTTCAAGACATAATGATGAGTAAATATTCAAATTTTCAACTCTAGCTTGATGCAGGTCATATGTGTGACACACACGTAGATAGGAAGCCAGCCAGACTCACTTGAAAACTGAAGAAATCAAAGTTGACTGTTTTAGTTGATGTTTCTAATTAGATATAAATGAATAATCAATATCATTGTGAGAAAGAAACCAAAGTAAATGTAACTGAAAAATATTTTTCTCACTTGAACAAAACAAAATTTATATAATTTTGAAATTAAGCCTCTGGTTTCTAGTCAGGGATGATGACATTAGATATTGTTTCATATTCATGTACCAATATTAGTCATAAGAATTTCTGAGGAGATATTTACTGAGATTAGCACTAGACTATGATCATGAAGCAGTTGAGATGATACTCAGTTATAATCTATGATAGATTATTTACGAGCTGGGCCCCTGGGTTGAGCTTTAATAAGGCTCCCCCTAACCTTGTTACCCTTTGTTGAATAGGATAAAATGATGTCACATTAAATGGCATTGTTGTTGTATACTATATAGTACTACAAGTATAATACATATGTAGAAGTCCAGAATTACTGCCCAAAATACTGATGTGAACATTTATTTAACTAGTTTTTTCTGTTGCTTTCGAGCTTTCCCCCCTTTCTTAGCCTCTAGGCTTGAGCCTACTTAGCTCAATAGTTAATCCGCTTCAGGTTACTATAGCTTGCAAAGCTGACTTTGATACACCCCATCATCCTCGTTAAAGCCTTTAAAGATATTTATGTTCAAAGGGAGCTAACTCAGTTTTACAAATATCCTAGATAATTACTTCCCTTGTTCGAATTGATGAACTCATTCCCGTAGTTAGTCTGATAAAAATGATTGTTTGAAGACATTAATCATCATCATCATCGTCATCATCATCAGTCTTTTAACTTCCGTCGTTGGACATGGCCCTCCCCCAGGTTTGCCACACTTCCCTATCATGGGCGTCACGGAGCCAGTACTTCCTGAACTTGTCTAGCTCGTCTCTCCATCTAACATTTTGCCGGTCTCGGTTGCGCATATGGTCTCGGGGGGTCCATGTTGTGAGTCGCGATGTCCATCGATTGTCTGCCATTCTTGCAACATGGCCAGCCCACTGCCATTTGAGATTTTAATGGATTCCATGATGTCCCTAACTATTGTCTTTTCACGGATGTACTGTGCTGTCTTATGGTCTCTCCATGTGAGGCCCAGCATTATTCTTTCATGTGCACGTTGCATGGTTCTTAATTTACGGATCAGTCTCTTGGTTAAGTTCCATGTTTCAGCTCCATAAGTGACTATTGGGAGGATGCATTGGTTATACACCCTTCTTTTTAGGATTAATGGGATCTTATTATTTTTGAAGACATTAATCAATTGTAAATAATAAATATTTGTGTTTATCTCTTTAACTAGCATAATCTACTATATAGGGAAATAAATTTGAATCTAAGGGAGCTAACTCAGTATTGCTAAGGGCCTAAATAAATGGAACTGCTGGAAAATGGACTATATTCAATGTGATGAGATCTACTCTTAAATAAATTAGGAATAACCAGATATGATTAGAAACTCAATGGAGACCATCATTTGCCCGAAATATTTTGGCAGCAGGAAATGTTGGGGGTGATCAAAGGATAAGTTACATCTCTCGCCTTTTGTTTGATCACTAGAAAGTACAAATGTCCAAAAAAACGTGTGAAAGCAACCACACACAAATCAAGGGATTAGTTTAGCATTATCTTACGATTGAGCCCTCCCACTAAAAATCTATTTAGGGGTAAAGATCGTTTATCGTAGACATAATAAGGAGTAAATGTTCAAATTTTTAGCCCTGTAGCTCCGTTGATGTGTCATGTATGTACAATGCATACACACCTGCATAAATGGAAGTCACCGAGACCTACTTAAAAATTGAAGAAAAAAAACCCCATGTTGACAGTTTAGGTTTACGGTTTCTAACATAAGCATAATAGTTATAGGCAATAGAATAGCATTTAAGAGCTGGATGTCTTGCTAAAAAGGATGTTACTATAATCATTGTCTTTTACTTCGATCTGAAACTGTTCTGTTTTCCTGAATGTTTCAACAGTATCTAGAGACATCTTGATTATCTGCTGTGGAGAGAAGCATGAAATATCAAGGCGCTACAATTTAGTTCCTTTATATCAAACACGTAATCAAATTTACGTGTTTAAAATTGCCAAAACAGGAATTTAAAAAAAAAAAGAAAATTGCATCTTTTTTACAAATTCAAAGGAAACTTCGAGAGAAATGGATAATTGCTCTGATTATAAAAGAGTTTTGAATTAAAAAAATAATGGTTTACATAACACAATAGATGAAAGCTTTGAAAATATTTGTTTTTAAGAAGGTCTTTCATCCTTAGAAGTATATGGATAGAATGCGGTAACCAGTGAAGCAATATAGCATACTTCGTTTCTATCTGATATGGGAGGAAAATTTCAAAATCAAATTCTGAAATCGCTATTAAGATTAGGAAATTGATCTTCTGGTAAGAAAATTCGACAGATTTCATTTTGTAGGGTTCGTTTACTCAATTATTGCTTGAAGAATAAAAGAGACCCGTTGGAGATTATAGATACAAGGGAGATCACTTGTGTATGTATTCGAACTGAATAATACACCAGTGGTTTTCAAAAACTATTTGGGATCATGTACCCACTTGAATTCTTTTTCTCCAGACAGATACCTCCTGACTCGTTCAAAACATTCTTGATACTCCCTCCATATAAACGGAGGCACAATACAGTTCTGCACTATGCATCTGATTAATTAAGCATGAATCTATCACTAAATTCATGGCAAACCATGGTAAAATAACAACTATGCAATTCGTCGTGATAAATCTTTGAATTATCAAATCGTATTTTTATCATTAATTTTGACTTGTTTTCACCGTCAACTTGATGTTTACGACAACGAGTAAAACCTGCGATCGGAAATAAATACTAGTTGCTGTAGATTTATGGTCCAAGTCAAAGTTGTGATGAAAAGCGACTAAAAATTAAGATGAAGGTAAAAAGTAGTTATAAAAATTGATAATAAAGGACTGAATGACGTAAAAGTGCGATCCTTCAGAAGATATTAGTACCTTGACATCTAAGAACAGGAAAAAATGACAAATTGTGGGGCTGGTCTATGTCAGGGGTGGCCCAACTCGCTCATTGTAAGAGTCACACATTATTAACTTCAAATGTTTTTGAGCTGCAAGACTTAAATAGTATTTACACACATTTTTGATCGTTATGTCATGAAAATGATTTTGTCATAAAAATGATATAAAAATTAATAAATGGATGTATGCAATATTCGTTCATGTATGTCATTTTTGAAACTTAATTTGAAATACTTTCAGTAATCACAAAGTACTTATATAAACTAAATCATCAGAAAATTTTGACTGATGATTGTTTTAACTAAATCAAATTCTATATTAGGATTCAATATAGTTAAATAATTTTACTAACTATGAATATTGAGCATCTTAATCCAGTGAGGTCGTACTTCGTACCAGGTGAATTAATATAAAGCTTGAATTTTTCTTTTTTTTTACCTTTGATGATAACTATGACAAGAAGAAGAGTTCAGTCAACATGTTTCCTTGGACTGCACATTAAATGTTGAAGAGCCATACGTGGCCTGCGAGCCGTGGTTTGCCCACCCCTGGCCTATTTCCTACAACGGACTTGAAAGACTGTTGCTGCTGCTGATGATAATGAAGATTATGATGATTAGAAATTTGAAAGAAATCTCCAAATCTCCTTCCATGATTCATGATGTTTGTGCACATTCAGAAAAGAGTGTAGGAATGCAGAAAGCGTTACATAAACCGAAGTTATGATGAATGAAACCGTGGGTCAATGCATTTTAAGAAAGTGCAAGAAAACGTTGAGTAGGGCCTAGTTATGTAGATGGGCACAAACAAGCGTATTGTCACGTATGTAAAAATACTATTAGAAATATATATTGTGTATAACTTTGAGATGAGTCATCAACACACCAGCCTCGTTTCGGACGATTTAAAGTCTTCTTCTTGTCTTTGATGTTGTCACCAGAAAACGATGATAGAAATGATTCAACTGAAATGTCGTGATTACTTCGAAGAGGAGTTTAGATTTTCCCAAACAAAGTTCGAAAGAATATTCTTGTCTTTGCTGTGGACGATGCATTCTTCGGCCTTCTCACGCGTGTTTGTCATCCAATCCGATCTGATCGGGCGTTTATATCTTGGCGCCACAGATTCCTGAACACAACCGTAAATCACCATTTTTATTTGGCTGTAATATCTCATGCTTTAGAGAGAGAGAGAGAGAGAGAGAGAGAGAGAGAGAGAGAGAGAGAGAGAGAGAGAGAGAAATCACTACCCAGTGTCACAATGAAGCGAACCCTCCCAAAAGTTTTACAAAAATAATAGTTCACCTACTGGATTTCTACAGACATTTTATAATCACAAGGTTTAACTGTTCTAATAACACGCCTTGTAGCACCGTAACAATAAGAATATAAATATTTGTTTTTCTTTTCAGCGAACATAGCACTTCATTTTTATTGGTGATATTTGTTGAAATATTTCATAACAAGAAATTTTGTGACGTTCCTAATTCAGTTCAAAGATAATGTTGACGAGCAAGGCCGAAATATCAACAATAAAAATAATAATGAATTTGTACCCTCGTTGAAAAGAAAAACCTAATATACATAAAAACAATGGCAGATTTGTACATACATGAATTGCGACTCTGCTTTTGGGCTTGTTTTTCCACCAATTAAATGATAGCGTATGACTATTTAATGATTTTTTTCTTTTTCGTCAAATCTCAGTAAACTTTGGATAGGTTCAGATAGATAGATAGATAGATAGATAGAGAGAGAGAGAGAGAGAGAGAGAGAGAGAGAGAGAGAGAGAGAGAGAGAGAGAGATCTTTGAAGGCGCGCTCTGGATGATGAAAACATTCTACAAAATATCCTATCAATATTTAATGATAAAACAATCAGATATCCCATCAAAGTCATGAAATAAAAATAAATATTGTGGAATCTTGTTGATCGTAAAAATGCCACTAGGGTGTTCAACATAACATTTATTTAAGCGAAATAAATTAAAAAAAAAAAAAAAAAATCACAGGAATTCTTTCAAGCATTTATAGTAATTCTTCCTTCTAGGCAATACCTCTAATCGAAATTCTATTGAAGAAGCCTCCCACTTACTTGAAAGGGGAATAAATGGAAAGAGGCCCACGCAATAGTTTGAGTGAATAATTCAATTTCAAACATTAAAGACAAGCCATTAATATAGGATCTGGCATTTTCATTCACATTTAAATCAAAGATTTTTAACGCTAGAATTGACAACAGAGTCAAATGAAGAAAATAGACAAAAAAAAAAGAAGATTATCACGTAACCAATAAATCAAAATTTCAAAAGAATAAACAAGTTAACGAAAAAATTTCAATCAGCAAAAAAATCATATTCAGCCTGAACTTTTTTTTTTTAGATACGCCCACACGCATCTCTATAGGAGGGTCTGTTGGTCGGTCTCAAATGTGTTCGTAAACAATTTTCGACACATGATAGAAATAATCTTTTCAGCCCTGCATCTTCACCGTGCTCTGACATGACGAAAAAAAATGAACTAAATCGGGTAGTTTCCGCCCATTATGCCTTGTTATCGAACAGGGAGGACATTCAATTTAATAAACAATCATAATGGACCCTGACTTAATGGCCACTTGAAATTTCGTCATTCAGAGAATAAAATAGTCCCTGATGATGTCATTGAAATCCACCCCCCCAAAATGATCTGATCAGACATTCTTCTTTTAGAATATATATATATAAATATATATTCTTCCTTTAGTATATATATATATATATATATATATATATATATATATATATATATATATATAAAGTTAGTAGAAAAAAATTGTCAAATTCTTCGTTTGAATATGTTGGTAGAGAACTCGAAGGAGTTTTACTGTGTAATCAGTATTATTAAAGATGATATCATAAATTGGTTTGCATACAGTCTGAGATTAAAACTGACACAACGGATTTAATATTCACATGGGTGAACACTCAATAGAAGTGATACGAACAGTAAGTCACGTCCGTTGTTATACTAACTGATCCCTCATCGTTAAATACGTTTTTTGAGTAACCCACGTGAGTAAGCCCTGTTTGAAAAAATGAAATTATGTGTACTATAACATAACGTCTAAATACAATACATTAAGATAATGCCCCACTCAAAATAACAGACAATATGTATGACATGAGCTATGTTTTAAAATCATAGCTGAAAGGGAGGTAATGCTTGATCAACACTGCTGGGGTGCCATGTTAATATAATTGTATTGTTCTTAAAATCCCCGTCAACTTGGTAGACAGAGATTAAAAAACAAAAACAGAAGGAAATCTTATAAATTACATTAACAGATATTGGGAAATAAGTGGCTGAAGTGACCCTAAAAATCTTTTGAAAAAGTTTTTTTTTAATATGTTTAGTGTTTAAAGTTGTAAATCTTTCTAGACTATGTATACATATGTATATATATATAGAGAGAGAGACATTTACGGATTAATGAAATTAGTTTCCATACACTTTCACTCGTGAGTCTGTCTCACTTCCTATGTTTCAAATTATATATATATATACACATATATATATATATAATGTGTACTTTAGAGAGTGAGACAGACTCGGGAGTGAAGTATTTGGTAGTAAGGTTTATTAATCCTTATATGTCAATAGTCCATACATGTTTCGGGATTCTTCCCATCATCAGTGGTGTGTGCTGTGTGAGTGTGTTAGATGAATACCTCACAGAAGCAAACTCACAATTAAGCAACACAGAATTTTACAAAGAACTCCCCAAAGACCCCTTTAACGAATACACAAACACAATAACCCAATCTCTAACAGAATTACACAATAGCAACATGATAGATAAAAAGACACAGAATATACTGAAACCCACTTCCACAAAACCCGCAAGGTTCTACCTACTCCCCAAAATCCACAAACCAAATAACCCAGGTAGACCAGTCATCTCCTCCACGAACTGCCACACTATCCAAATTTGTAGACCACTACATCTAACCCTTAGCAACACAAATCAAATCATACATACGTGACACCACAGACCTCCTAAACAAAATCAAACACATCACAGCAATCCCAGACAAAGCACTTCTAGTTAGTATGGATGTTAAATCCCTATACTCCAACATCAAACATGACGAAGGCATCCTAGCACTGACAGAAGCCTTAAACAATAGAACTACTAAAGAACCTAGCACTAGAACAATCACCACTCTTATGCACCACATTCTAACTCTAAATAGCTTTAACTTTAATAATAGACACTTCCTCCAGGTGAAAGGCTGCGCCATGGGCACAGTAGCAGCCCTATCCTATGCTAATATCTTCATGGGTAAATTTGAAGAAGCCTACATTTACCCAGAGATTTATAATGACTGCATCTTTTATGGTAGATACATAGACGACATTTTTTTCATATATACAGGCGAAAAAAACAAACTAGATAATTTCTTTATACATCTAAACTCGGCACATGACTCTATTAAGTCTGACTTCACTACATCCACTGACTCCATAGCCTTCTTAGACACATGCATATATATAGCTGACAACAGAAACCTCCAAACCACCCTCTACACTAAACCCACGGACACCCACAATTACCTCCACTCCAAATCAGCCCATCCCCAACACTTAAAAAGAAGCCTACCATTTTCACAAGCTCTTAGAATTAGAAGAATCTGCTCTACTAATAGTGAACTTAACAGACACAAACATAACCTAATACAATACTTCACCCAACGAGGTTATCCGCTAGATGACACAAAAAAACAAATAAAAAAAGCGACTGGAATACCCAGAGATGAAACCCTTTTACTGTCCCACAATAACAAACCCAACTGCATACCCCTTATAACAACCTTGAACAACACACTCCCACCCTTAGCACACATCATCAATAATAGATGGAACATTCTCACGATCAAAACAGATCTAAAAGAAATATTCACAGACCCATGTGTTATCTCCTACCGCAGACCCAAAAACATCAGAGACATGATCAGTAGCAATACTATCGTTAACAATAAAGTCGTACACAAAAATACACCTAGAACAATTAAATTCTGCACACCTTGCAACATAAGAAACAGTCTATGTTGCAACCACCTCAAGTACACTAACACATTCACAAGCACTACCACAAAAGAGAGTTACCACATATATCACAATAGCAACTGCCGCAGTAAGAACATTATATACCTTCTAGAGTGCAATAAATGTAAGTTACAGTACATAGGCAAGTCCGAGTGGCAATTTAATATTAGACTCAACAATTATAGACATAGGATTAAGTCAAAAAATAATCGTAACCCACTTCCTGTAGAACTACACTTTCGCACACCTGACCACAATTTTGCCACTGACGCTAGCTTCACCATCATAGAAAAAATAGAAAAAACTACTCCAATTGACATAACTAAAGTTCTAGAAAAACACGAAGACATGTGGATCAACAAACTTAAAACCCTATATCTTAATGGATTAAATACTAAACTGAACAACCCTCACCACACAGAACCCTAATATACACAACTCCTATCATTAATATCCTCACACCCACATCTAAGACACATTCAATAATGGAAGCTTCAAAGTCACCTAGACCCATAGGAATAACTTCACCTTAGGCTGTTATAACCCCTGTCCAAATTATATATATATATATATATATATATATTGTGAATCTTCTCAGCCTGTCACAGTAGAGTGATGTGAGTAAAAGACTTATTGCATTGTTGTAATAGCAGGTTGAACGTAGCCATTCCCAGCATAAGGGTGATATTTGATTTGATTTCAATCGATACTATTGCCGTTAACTGATGATCCCGATTAACAAGCAATAATCACCATCCTTCACTTCAACACCATCATCGATTTCATAACCACCACCTTGAACCCCTATTGATACCAATAACATCTTTAACGCTCGGTCAATCATGGCTTTCCCCCCATCAAACGGCCCCTCGCAGGATTAATGACGCCTTGTGCATTTGGATTGATTATTTTACATCGTCCAAACATTTCCTTCTTTGTCCCTTTCTTCCATGTTTCGAAGGCATACCCCCTTGTAATGTACGGCTTTTCATTTCTTCCATTCTGATAACATGGACCAGAAATATAGGTTTTTCCTCGTTAATGATCTTTGTGTGCGGGCGCGTGCGGATACTCCATCATTTGTTACCCTAAACCTGAATGATACGTTCATCATTCTTCAGAGAAAACCACATTTCTTCTGCGTCCCTGTGGAGTCCTGGTGTTATAGTCTATGTTTCGGAAGTATGCAGCTAGATTGATCAGATGTAGTATATTTTAAATACCCTCAACGCCAGACGAAATAAACATCTCACTTATGAAATATTATCATTTGTGATATATTCCACCTTTGAGTTCAATTACTGCATCAGACAACTGATCTTTATTCCCTGACATTTGTGGAAATTTTGTTGTGGAAAAAAAAACAAAAAACAGAGACTGAACTGATATTGTTAAAATGAGCATATTACTCCTTTTATGGTATGAAATTTTGAGGCCAAGACATGAATGGGCTCCTCTCAGTGTCCATTCTGTTTGTATTGTAGAACAAAAACGATGAACAAAAGGCAAAAAGGAATTTCACACTTTTGGTATCCCAATGATATGGAAGAAATCCAAAATCATAGAAACGACGGAAGGAATTCAAAGTCATGTTAACGATGGAGGGAATTTAAAATCATGTTAACGATGGAGGGAATTTAAAATCATGTTAACGACGGAAGGAATTCAAAATCATGTTAACGACCGAAGGAATTCAAAATCATGTTAACGATGGATGGAATTCAAAATCATGTTAACGATGAAGACAATCATGAATTATGTTAACGATGGAGAGAATCCAAAATCATGTTAACGATGGAGGCAATCATAAATTATGTTAATGATGGAGGGAATCCAAAATCATGTTAACGATGGAGGCAATCATAAATTATGTTAACGATGGAGGGAATCCAAATTCATTTTAATGATGGGTAGAATCCAAAATCAGATTAAAGACGGAGGGAATTCAAAATCATTGTAACGATTGCTAATTTTCTTGCAAAAATCAAAGAATCAGAAAGAAATTGTACATTTTTATCTCCCTTGCAATAAGACCTGTATTGCATGGATATCATCTACTGATTCCCAGTCTGTCTATTAGTCTTGAAAGTCAGAGGAAGAAAATGCTGCTGATACCAATGAAGAATTTCTCCCAATGTTTTTAAGCCATGAGCCTTAGCTATCCTCCCAGGGTGTACTTAATGAGTTACCAAAATACCTCGTCTCCCCAAAGATGGTACAGAGCTCTTAGGATCCCAATTAAAAGCGAAAAAAACCAAAAAAACAAACACTTATTGCATCTTGACATAACTTCCTCTTGGTCCTGAAATAGAGAAAAAGAGTTTGTGCCATATTTAAAGACAGATGAATTCTAGTTTCTATTGCGCTGACGTACGCAGAATAGTGCAGAAACTTGGCAGAGATTACAATACAGAAGAATGGAGACTATTTACAGATTCACCTAAGAGAAGTCTGAAGTGGGTAGATCTACAGGATTGAATTGATTTCCGTGGGAGCAGTTTTCGGCGTTTGTCATTTTCGTGTAGATGTAAGGATTTGGGATTGCGAACAAATAATTGAAGATCTGATTGACCTTAGAATGGAAATAAAAACAAAAAGACAGAATTCGAAATGGCCAATCCACCATCATTTATACACACCTCCACCTCTACCTTCTAGTTTCTACGAAATTACACTCCTAACCCAAAATGTCAAGTAATCTAATTAGCTGCTAACGATGGTAAACAAAGGTCAAAACGTCATGTTCTTTACGAGACAACATCTGATGGAGAATTACGGCCCGGTTTCAGTTTAGTCCCAACTCTGGTCGAGATAGTTTTTATAATAACCTCTTTGATAATATACAACTCTAACGAAGGGATATCTTCGCCCCAATCACACAGCTTAGGATGTACTCAATTAGCTGCTGGGTACACAGGGAAAATTATTCCAATGAAGAGTTTTTTCATTTTTTTTGCTCATACAGGGAATCGAACCCTGCACCTTCTGAGTGTGAGGTGGGGATGCTAAACATTACACTGTCCTTCACTGAAGATGGAATTTTCCAATGATGATTTACAAGATGAACCATGTTGGTTGTCAACACCTGCAGAAATTCCACAGGTGTTGGCAACTAAGATTATCCATTATCTCGTATCTCTCCTCGTCTCTCACTCTTTGCTTTTATCTTCTCATTCTTTCCCTTATCCCTTCCAATCTTTGTTGCCCGTCCATGTTTTTTTTTGTTTGCTAACAAACACGGATTGTTTTCATACCTATAACTCTTCCTATCCTTCAATGAAGTAACTCTCTTCTCTGTCCTCTTTCCTCCTATCCTCTTATCTACGTATCTAACTTTATTTTATCCCCTCTCCCTTCCTACTCTCTTACTGAACTATTTATTTTTCTGCCTTATCTCTTTTAACCTTTTTTTCACCAAAATTCCTTTCTTTTCCGTCTTCTCTGATTAAACTACTTTTCTTTCTTTTTTGCCCTTTCTCTTCCAACCCTCTTATTGAACAACCTAACCTTTCCCTTTTGATGTTACTGAAAGCGTAACATTCGAGCACAGGTAGGGATAGGCACACTAATCTGTGAATAAAGTAATTAACTGTGTGTGTTTGTGCTTTGTCACACCAAGGGACGCAACTCATCTATGATGATACGTACAAGTAGAATTTTATGTTCCGACGATGCAGTGAAAACGCCAAATTTGAAAATAATGAAAAACATAAAAAGCAATGAGAACAAAAAAATAAATCTGTCTTTGGTCTCTAAGCTATTAACATTTATTATATAAATGAGTGACCGCGCATGATAAGTGCCCAACGAACCTTTGATAAAAAGTTGATATTTCTTTTGTTTTCAGAACAACACTGCTCAGTTTCTTTAAAAGTTTGACACTCTATGAATCATGATGCAATGTGTTCAAGCTTCAAAATAATAAAAAATTCTCCTTAGTATTGCAGCTCTAAAATTAACGAAATCATCATCGTCATCATCATCATCATCATCATCATCATCATCAGTCTTTTAACGTCCGTCGTTGGACATAGACCTTCCCCAGGATTCGCCACATTTCTTTATAGTGGGCGGCGCAGAGCCAGTATTTCCTGAATTTGTCCAGCTCATCTTTCCATCTAATACTCTGCCAGCCTCGGTTTCGCATATAATCTCTGGGGATCCATGTTGTGAGTCAGGATGTCCATTGGTTGTCTGCCATTCTTGCGACATGGCTAGCCCATAGCCATTTGAGTTTAAAAAAAATAAATTCTATGATGTCCCTGACATCTGTCTTCTCCTGGATGTATTTTGCTGTCTTGTGGTCTTTCTATGCGATAAATTCTTCAATGTGCACGTTGCATGGTTCTCAGTTTGCGGGTCTTGGTTAGGTTCCATGTTTCAGCTCCATAAGTGACTATTGGGAGGATGCATTGGTGGTACACCCTTCTTTTTAGAATTAATGGGATCTTCTTGTTTTTGAAGGTTGAGCTTTCTCTGCCAAAGGCTTGCCACCCTAGGGTGATTCTTCGCTTGATTTCTTCTTCTGTAGAGGGTCTCACGGAGATTCGTTGTCCAAGGTAGATGTAGTGGTCTACTTTCTCCAGTTCTATGTCCACAATTTCGATCTTAGTGTTTTCATTTCCGACGCAGTTGTTGCACATTTAAAAAAAAACTATTCGTTGGGAACTTATCATACGTGACCATTCACTTATTCTACATATCATATCCAATTTTAGTATATGTACTGAGATTAGCTTGGTCGAGCACCGTAATGCATCATACGAAGATTTAAGATGATTTATCATAAAGTAGATTCTCATCATCTATTTTCTGCCTATAATCTTTAAATACTCGAGTAAATTAACAAAATAATGTCGACAAAGAAAATACCACCCGTTTACAAACCGAGCCAACATAATGAAAGGGTAGATATCAGATTATCAGCAGCACTTTCGGTTACGTCCTTATTTAAAATCCATTAGTAAGAGGATGCTGTCATTTTTTATTGCACGTGTAAGCAAGTAGGAATGGAAGTTAATTTACTATGAATGCCGGGTTTGTTGATTTCACCAGAAAAGATCCTGTAATTGGCTCAAAAACCAAATCGGAGATCACTTTTTGGCAGCCACCTTATTGATTAAAAGCAATCAGTTGGAGTATTCCAAATCAAGCTGCATAATTATATTCCCAACCACTCCGAACGCCAACACGACACCGTCTTCGTTTACACCACACTAGTAATATTAGATAAAGTAGTACACGATTTTCTAAGATCAGTGGTTCTCAGACTCTATGCTTCAGCTATTTCCCCAAGTGTGCCACGTATAGCTTTCAAAATACGCAAATGTGTTTTTCGAGCCGTGAACGCGTCTATTACGGGTATTATGTCTGTACTTGTTCCGCCTCAGAGTTACCAATCTGGTGATTTTATCGCAAGATTCTGTGAGATCTCAACCTTTTCAGCGACAGATGTTAGAAATAAAGGGTGGATGAGTTGAAATTTTCTTTATTTTTATATCTACAACGCTTTATACTGTTATAAAACTTTCGTTCATCGACCACAGCAGAGTCCCATACAGTGGATATGAAAAAACAGTCAAGTGCATGTGTCCGGACGATCAGGTATGTCCTTTTTTTAACGCAATAATAATCATCATCATCATCATCATCATCATCATCATCATCATCATCATCATCATCATCATCATCATCATCATCATCATCATCAGTTTTTTAATGTCCGTCGTTGGACATAGACCTTCCCCAGGATTTGCTACGATTCTCTATCATGAGCGTCGCGGAGCCAGTACTTTCTGAACTTGTCTAGCTCGTCTCTCCATCTAATATTCTGCCGGCCCCGGTTGCGCATGTGATCTCGGGGGATCCATGTCGTGAGTAGCGATGTCCATCGGTTGTCTGCCATTCTTGCAACATGGCCAGCCCACCGCCGTTTGAGATTTTTAATGGATTCTATGATGTCCCTGACTCTTGTCTTTTCTAAGATGTACTGTGCTGTCTTGTGGTCTCTCCATGTGGGGCCCAGCATGATTCTTTCATGTGCATGTTGCACGGTTCTCAATTTGCGGATCTGTCTCTTGGTTAGGTTCCGTGTTTCAGCTAAACATTGTACAATACTCAATATATATTCATATTTTGATAAAGACTTGATGTGTCATGAAAGTCAAATATATTTTCAGTGTACCATCATATCATAAAGATTGAGAACTATCGTCTTCTATAAATCGGCAAGATAGCTGCCGAGGAAAGGCAGGCTCCCAAGGGTAGGGTATCTGAGTTCAAGTCTCATCGGAAGCTTACTTATCATTCCCGATCCACGCTGCTTACTAAAGGTCGTGCGATGACATTCTGGGATTTGCAATAAAAAGCAATTAAAACTAAGATGAAAGAAAAACTACAATTAACCATAGATCTGAATTATGTTTATTTCAGGGTTAAACTACGAATTCTGCAAATCTTTGTTTGGTCACTACTTATCAAGTCTGAACCTAATCAATCAAATTAAATTCATATTCCATTTTCTATTATGCATATGTATTTTAACTATTTATGGTACCTGCTGGGTTTCCGACACGGCGACGATTTCTTCATTGTCCCTTAATCATTGCCTCTTTCCTGGCGTGGTCAATTGGCATGTTAATTCAGCCCAGGGTAATGAAGTTCAGCTAACGTTGTCTTGGTCAGTCTTCGGAACGTTTCCACCCGAGCTTCATCGGGTCCAGGTCAAGGACGTTCTTTGCAGGACAATCAGACTCCTTCTCTATTCGGTGTCCAAACCATTTTAGCATTCGCTGGGTGATCAATGCCGATTGCTTCGTTTATAATTGATATCGTTCCTTACAAATTGAAACCATTTGACACCAAGGAGAGTCTGCACGCGATGCATATCGAATGCACCAAGTCGTCTGATATCCAATTGTTCTTATTGACCAGTTATTAATACAAAATCTAATAACCACATTGATTTGGTTTATAAAGTTTATCAATTCACGAATTTTAATCCTTGTTCATAAATATTTGATATCTTCTGTTCATACAATTCATTGGTCTATGTGCACATTGGAAACAGTCAGGCAAAACTGTAACCAAGACTCTTAACATAGGTTTCTATAGTTTTTGAACTGGTCTGGCTGGCTAACGGACTGGCTAACCTTGTATATACATATTGCACAAACAGGCTGCATAAATGGATCTAGAGGGCTGAAACTTTAAACATTTTTTGTTATTTTGGCTAGAAAAACGTGATTTTTGATTTTTGAACCCTCTCTCACTAAAAGAGGTTTTGGTGGTTGGTTCAATTTATAATCCAAGTTTATGCTAAATTGTCCCTTCTGTGTATACAGTGGCATTCATGCTTGTTTTCTGTTTTGAAAAATCAGACTTTCCCAGTGATCACAGCCCAACAAAGAGCGAGAGAAATAACTTATTCATCGATAACCTCTTTTTCCAATTTTCAATTGATTCCCCCAACATGGCATACTTCTAAGAGATATTAGTCGCATGACTGTTTCTATCCAGTGACTATCATTGAATCAAACATTTTATTATAATATTCTATCCTGGCATTGTCAGAGGAATTGTAATTTTTGACTATTATTCAAGATCTGATGCTGAAACTGATCTGAAGTAAGTGTCATCTGTGAATTAAAAAGGACAAATAAGTTGCTTGTATGAAGGTAGACTTCCAGTTCACACACACACACACACACACACACACACACACACACACACACACACTCGGGGACTGCATTATCTGATTGATACCAAACAGCAAAATACAAGCTGTACTAAAAGTCATTATACTGATTTTTTTCCATAGAGAAACTGTCAATCAAATCTGCCACCAAATCCACCAACGTGTTTTTTTTCAGTGTTTAACTTAGTTTGGATTACTGTGTATGCATGCATGCATATATCTATCATGCAGGCAGGGCACACCAACGGAGCTAGAGTACTGAAAATTCAAAACGTTTATTCCTTATTATGTCTAGAAAAAACGTTTTTGATGTTTTTTAAAAAAAATTGTCCCCTAAATAAGTTTTTAGTTGGGAGCTCAATTTGCAATATAAGTTCACGCTAAGTTGGTCATCAGTTCCATCACCATTCACGCTTGTTTTTGTAATTTGTACTTTTTAGACCCCCCCCCCCCAAAAAAAAAAACCAAGAAAAGTAACCTATTCATTGGTCATTCCGTTTTCCAGTTTTTTAATTGGTCATACGAACCAGATTTGTTTTTTTTTAAATCATAAATTTAAGATTCAAACTGCACTGAAAGTATTTTCAACAAGGTACCTTAATTTCACGACCACCCCTGCTTAATTTACGAGGCAAAGAGCAGCATATATGGATGGCGGTGATTTATGATTTCCCTTGAAATATTAGTTTTTATTTTTTTTTCGATTCCTTGATTTCTTTTTGAAAATCAAGTACTGAACAAGTCATCCTAAATTCCATTGGGTGAATATCATAAATTGTTTTCCATGTGGTACATAATGTGATTCATGTTTCCGTGCACTTCCGTTGGTGATTGGAAACCATCTTGCCAGAGAATGATTTTGCACTTTTGTTCTTGCGTTAGTGTCATCACCATAATAATGGTGATCTCGGACATAGACCTTCCGTACACATCTCTATCGTGGGCGTCGTGAAACCAATACTTTCTGAATTTGTCCAGTTTCGGCTCTCTATTTTGTATTCTGTCGGCCTCGGTTTTGCATGTAATCTCTGGGGGATCCATGTTGTGAGTTGTAATATCCATCGGCTGTCTGTCAATGTTGCAACATGACCTGCCCATTGCCATTTGAGTTTTCTAATGGATTCTATGGTGTCTTGAACTCCTGTTTTCTCCTTGATATACTGTGCTGTCTTATGATCTCTCCGTGTGAGATTAAGCATGTAAACCTTAACTGTCAAGAAATTATCAGACATCGAGTTTCCGATTGCGATTAATAAAAATGAAATATATATATATATATATATATATATATATATATATATATATATATATATATATATATATGTCTGGTATATAAACCAACATTTAACAGATGTCTTTCGGCAGTAGGCTGTGTTTGGGTGATCAATGAATAAGTTACATCTCTCGCCTTTTGGGGACAGAAAGAAAACAAAAACAAAAACAAAAAGCAAAAACAAAAAAAACAAAAAACAAAAAAAAGG
>OY735230.1:10806071-10906071 GCA_963457665.1 Thysanoteuthis rhombus | reverse complement strand
AGGGATCTGCTGCAACTCACGCCACCTCGGTGGACCATAACATGCAAAGCCTTGGTTTATAGAGTGGGTCCGATCATGTGCATGTTGCACTTAACTTTAAAACTCAAAGGCAAAAGGTCTATTCTATGATACAGGTCTTACAGGAATGCAAAAACCCTCTAAAGATTTCCGTTTCCGAAGCCAAGGCGTCAATACATGTAATAGCACGTACATAGTAATTTCTGAAAAGTGACGTGACATGTACGATTAAGTATAATATTAGGTATGTATACATTTATTCTCATTATATATATATATATATATATATATATATATATATATATATATATATATATATATATATATATATATTTCTACTTAGTGGCATGACTCATTGTTAATCTCGAGGCTACTGGAGCAAAAAACGATATCGATCCTGGTGACAAATCTTAATTCACCAAAAAAAAAAAAGAAAAAAGAACCCAACAAAAACAAAGTACTAAAAATAAACAAAACTACACTTCATCTGTTTATGGTACTGCGTCAGTTCGCTAGTGTCAAATTTGGGCGGTTGTTTGGTACGAACATTCGATTGCAAGAGTGCAAATCTAATTGAAGACATGAACGTGTACGAAGTCTGACGTTGAATCTTCCTAGTGCATTATTGTTCCATACATAACCATCCCCTCTCTCTCCCTATCTCTTTCTCTCTCTCTTCCTATCTCTTTCTCTCTCTCCCCCTCTCTTTTTCTCTCACTCTCTCTTCCCCTCTCTTTCTCTCTCACTCTCTCATGTATGTTCTAGTTTATCCTTGCGATCAAAAATGGTTGCTCAAGTAATTTTTCAATCGCATCGTACTTGTAGAATATCAAAAACATTAGGTTACACTGTTTATGTCCAATACTTCCTGAACATCAAAATAAAGGTGAAATAAAGTAAAGAATCACGCCCAACCTTACATGGGGAGATCACAAGATAGCGCAGTATATCAGGAAAAAAAACGGGAGTCCAAGACATCATAGAATCCATTAGAAAACTCAAATAGCAGTGGGCAGGCCATGTTGAAAGAAAGGCAGACAACTGATGGACATCATGACTCACAACATGGATCCCCAGAGATCACATGAGCAACTGAGGTCGACAGAATACAAAATGGAGAGCCGAACTGGACAAATTCAGAAAGAATTGGCTTTGCAATGCCCATGATAATGAATTGTGGCGGATTCTGGGGTAGGTCGATGTCCAACGACGGACTTTAAAAAACTCATGATGATGATGATGAAAGTAAATTTATCCGTACATCACATAAACAAATCACCGTGGCCAGCGTGTGTACTAAAATCATCTAAAAAAATGAATCTTTTATGTGCATCGGTGGTTCAAAATGATCTTAGAGACCCCCAAACGCACCTTAAAAAACAAAAACAAAACAAATCAAAACAAAACGTTATTTCATGATGCCCAGTTGTGTACTCATGCAAATATTTAAGGTTTGAGCCCCCAAAATGTGACCAGGAGCGTCTGGAGTCACACACAAACAAGCAAAGAGAAGAATCTAAGGCTCACTTGGCTGGTTGGTTGGGTGGTCATTTGTAGAGTTACGATGATTCGATACCAAAAGACTTTTAGAGGATTCTAATGCATAAAGATTGGCAAATTTCATATTGTCAGATTGAATTTGATAGACTTTAACCCCTTCGAAAACTCAGTCAGTCAGGCGACAATTTCCACGGATCACAGAATTCTATTTCTCAATATGATCCTCGCCCGTTGAACCAGAAAGGGAAAACACCAAACTTACTACAATTCATTGATTCTAGCACGTGTCCCTAAAATGTTAACCAACGTGACATGATGCATTTTTTTCATACAAAAGGTCAAAGTCACGGCTACCCAACACAACAGCAGCGAAAACTCTTAAACGTATAATTAGTGCATAGTTCTAAAATTTTTGTCTTTCTGGACAGCCTATACTAATATTTGAGCATTTTCTTTGTTTGTTCGTGCCTTTTCTCCCATAAATCTATAAGGTCGAGTATCCTGATATTTGGCATGGAGAATCAATAAAGACCGAATTCACACATAAGCTAACCTTCTAAGTCATCTAAGGTCACCAGAGGTCATTTTCTAGCCAATCTACGGTTCTGAACATAAGAAAATTTTAATTTTTACACCAGGATTTTCCTCATTCATTCATCTTACAAATGGCTCACACATTTCTTACAAAGCGATCAATTCTTAAACAAATATTGGTGTTTTTGGTCTGATGTCGCTTTTTTGGCTATGTGGCATTGATAGAGCGTTAGTTTTAGCCTACTGCTAAGTCCGTGGATGTTTTTGTTTCTCCCTTTATCCCTTCTCAATGACAAAAATTCAATGTAATCCCTTTCATAGCAAAGGTAAGCCTCTCTTTGCCTCTTCTGTTTTCCCATTGATAAAAATGTTCATGGTGAGGACAACACGGCGCAGGGATGAAACTAAATCAGGATATTTTCTCAGAAAAAAACTTGTAAACAATCGTAGGGTAGTACTAGTAATAATAGGCGCACTAGGAACATCCCCAAAGACACTGGGGGCGAGACTGGAGGAGCTCAAGAAAAAAGGAAGGACTGAGACTGTACAGACCACAGCACTGCTCGGAACCGCACAAAAAGTACTGGAAATATTAGGTCTACGGCACTAAATTTCAGCAGTGGCCTAATAGAGGAGGAAGGAAAATGGAAGCAGAGATGTGAACCACAGCACTGGCGTGATAGGCAAGAATGAGATGAGATGTGGGCTGAAGACCTGAGGAGACTCACTGTCACTCAGCCTTCAACGATGACCACCGGGCAACTGGTGTGAAACTGTGGTCTATGAGAATGTAGAGAGGAGGGCTGGAGACTTGAGGAGAATTGCTGTCACTCAAACTCCAGCGGTAACCATCAGGCTACTGGCATGAAATAATGATAATAATAATAATAATAATAATAATAATAATAATAATAATAATAATAATAATTGGGAATAGGTTGGGTTGAAGCATCATAAACCTTTTCATTTATTGATTTTTGACTACTATTTAGTTCCATCTTGATTTCTTTGATCCCAACGTCAGTAAAGCCATTCTGATTACTATTTCGATGAGGCCATCGACCTACGACAGTCAGTAAACAGCGCATTTCGGAAGTAAAGATTTACGTCTGTTTTATCAATATTTTTCCATTTGTTGTGTTGGGCTTGGTAAGAAGGAATCAAAAACATATTTCTCACTGTGTTATCTATTTGGAGGTTCTGTTTTCGCCAGGCAACGCCGGGTATCCCTTCTAGTATATATATATATATATATATATATATATATATATATATATATATATATATATATATATATATATATATATTCAAGAAAAGTGTAAAAAGGGAAAACCAAATTTTCTAGTTATGGTTTTTAATAAGCCTTAGCCGTTAGATGTTGTGATATATATATATATATATATATATATATATATATATATATATATATATATATATATATATATATATATATATATATATATATATATATATCGGCCCCTCATAGTCTCGAGGCCCTAGATGTTGCCTCAAGTGCCCCATGGCTTAACCACCGGAGATTAATATGTTGGTTCGCTGGGCATGTTAAAGACAGGTCCTAGTGAGGTTAAATCCGTGGGCAGATCAATTCTCCGGTATTTTTCAGGCTAATGCTGTATTCCGAACGGTACTGTTTATAAAAACAAGAACCATAAGTTCACTGATGCGTCCGCCTATTGTGGTAGTAGAAGCAGGGATGGGAAGACAAAGAAGAGTTAGTGATCTTTCTTTTAGTCAGTTGATTTTCATACTTGTAAAATATTGTGATATGGAAATATTCTGCAACTATTAGTTTCAATAAAAGTCGTAAATGGTCATTTTGGGCATTTTTCAGTCATTTTTGGCTTTTTAATACAAATTTTCTATTATGACGTCATTTGCAGCTGGTAAAAAAAAATGACTGGAATAGTGTTCTTTTAATGGCGTCATTTCTTTTTCCTGACGTCATATCTTTTTAATGACATCATACCTCCTCCTTTCCATTTCTGTTGTTTAACTTAGCTGGAACCGACCGACAGATCGACCAACTGAAGCGTCTTATAGAGATGTGTTGACACATTTGGAGAGATGGATAAATTAATGACATAATATTTTTTCAATTTTTTCAAATTTTAATTTTTTTTTCTTTCTTGAGACTTGGAACATTTTGATTGAAACGTGAAAACATTTTTCAAGCTCAATCAAATTTCATCATCGAATGCAAAAATATCTTTTCTTGTCTTGAACCATCGATAGAGAGGCATAAAATTATCGTTGTTTCTCGAACTACTTTGTTTTATTTATTATGGTGTTGAGGAGGTGCCAATGGCTAAGTGGTAAATGGAACCGGCGGGCTGAGTTCAAACCCTGGTCGAGATAATCTGCGTTCACTTTGAACTATTTCTCTTCGGAAAAGCACGAATCCATCTATTCAGCTCCCAGTTGTAGGTAAGATAGTACAACTGGGGGAATAAAATCCCTTGTAAAGTGCCGTGAAAGGTTGGGAAAGGACAGGGAGTAGGGTCAGGTTCCCGAAAGGGACATTTAAAGGGGCCAGGATGAATCTTCGATAGGCATAGCAATTCAGAAGTAGATTTAAAAGTGAGTGTTCACGTCAAATAAACCCCGTAACTTCGGGGGTACAAGCAGATAAGGGTGGAAAACTAGAGGGAAAGTAATCGTCCTTAGAAGAAAGAAAGAGACGAACTTAGTCACACGCAAGGAACTAGGTTCACGGTAAAGCTGGGATTTGGGAACTAGGTTTACGGTAAGGCTGGGTTTTTAGGAACTAGGTTTACGGCAAGGCAAGGTTTTTAGGAACTTGATAGACGATAATGTCTCCATTAGTAAACGTTGGATGCATAAAAAGGCGGAAATTGAGAAGTAGGTATACGCTGTGTTCCCTACACCACCCCACCCCATTTTCATTCCTAGTCATGAATCTTGAATTGGAAGAGGGAAGGGGTAAGAAAAAGCAAGGGCAGAAAACAAGAAGGGAAGTGAAAGTATCCTAGAGCAAACAAAGGGATGAACTCGGTCATTTGCAAAGTGTCCCCAAAGTAAGCATCTATTTCGAGGAATAAAAGGGATTCTGCATGACAAGAACCAACGAAAGAGAAATACAAATTTATCGCTGTTTTCCTCGAACCAGCTCGCGCCGTTTAATGCGGTGTCGGCCGGGTTTTTCTTTTGTGCTCGAATCTTGTATTCGATTTCAGATGGTTATTCTTCCCAGCGGGAAGTCAACTGCAAGGTTGTCAAGGCGAATGAACATAAAATGTTTATTTTTTTATCTTGATTCCTGTTGGTGTTTCTTTGCAAAATTTATCAGTAGATCGTTAACTTCGCGGAAGGTATTTTTTTATGGCTGCATAACGAGAAAAGGCAAGGAGAGAAAAAAATGGATGGATCTTAATAACAATACGGAGAAGCATAAAACGAAGAAAAAGAAGGAGAAATAGGAGGAAGAGGAGGAGGGACGAAGAAGCGAGTTGGTGGTGGTGGTGGTGGTTGGGGGGGGGGGGAACAAGACGAGAAGAAAGAGTTCCTAAAACTAGAGAAAGAGAGGAACCCAGTCATATGAAAAGAGTCTCAAGAGTAACCATTTATTTCGGGGAAATAATAAGAATATTACGAAAAAAAATATAATCAATGCGTAATAGCAGCTATGACTGGAAATCAACAAAACAGACCGAGAACCAACTTGGAACCACACAGAGAGCCATGAAAAGAGCAATACTAGGTATAGCCCTAAGAGGTAGAAAAAGATCAATATGGGTCTGATGAAAGACTAGCGTGGAGGATACTAAGCCAATAATTAAACAACAAAGATGGAGATTGGCTGGACACTTATCACCAAGAAATGACAACAGCTGGAGCAAAGACTTAACTGATTGGTGTCCATGGAGCAGAGAACGTATTAAGAAGATATCAGACACAGTATTGAGGGATGAGGTAGAAAGGTTTTCTAGCAAAATATGAAAGAGGGTAGTATAATCCCATACTTCATGGAGAGAGATCATTAGGCTGAAACAATATACCTGTATCTATGAAGAAATATGGGCTGAAATAATTAGATTCTGCATGGTGACTGTTAATGTTTCAAGAGCTCTCAAAACAATCAACTGCTCTGTGGAACACAATTTCAAGCCTTTCAGTCACGAATAGCCTGGTCTCTGGGACTTGTTTTATGAATATTTGCTTTCAAATTCTTCTCTGATTCGATTACACTTCATATCTTTTATATAATTTGTAACTCAGAAATTTCCTTCTCGCATATTCATTGTCAATAATAGGTCTGGGAAGAAAAACAAAAACACCCCCCCCCCAAAACCCAAGAAATTTGAAAATGGGGTATAAGCAATTTAAATGTTAAGAAACCCTATTTATAATTATTATTGATTTTTGTTACTATCTATCTTCATCTTAAATTTTGTTGCTTTTTATCGGAGGTAAACTCAAGCCGGTTTCCCTTCAACTGTGAGGAAACTAATCAATAGCACGGATCGGAATAAAGAATATATCCCACTTGAGAATCGAACAAACGACTCTCCACACCGGGGAGTGGGTTTAAGGGTCCAATCTGGACGGTCGCTTGCTACTGAGTTCCAGTAGATCAGTGGTAAGAGCGGTCATGCTTTTGGAGAGAGCAGTTCTCACGCATAGAGGTTTCTATGTTCGATTCTCACCAGGAACTTATTCTTCATCCCACTCCGCGCGGTTGATTCAATAAGTCACTACTGGAAGGAACTCGGCCTGAGTTTAGTTGCGATAAAAAGCGACAACAATTAAGATGAAGGTAAATAGTAGCAAAAATCAATAATAATGATTTATATATACTTCATCTATCATAATGAATAAAAAATAAACGTTGGATGACCTGCAATTTGTAAGAAATTTTGCATACAATAACGCGAATATAATTGAAAAGAAATCCCCTCCACCTGACCAAAATAGATACCTACTTCAGGGACACTCTGTACAAAGACATTGATAATGAGATGCTATAACCTACATGACCTTTAGTTAGTTTCCTTTGCAAGCTCTTTGCATCAACCATCTGCAGGATTAAGATTACATTCTTTAAGTTTTTTCTTCCTTCAAGATTTGCTTTTTTTTCTTCTCTCTCTTCCTCTTGTAACAATAAGCAAAGTATTTGCTCCTTGTTACCGAGCTGTCAGGACGTTTCTTTTGAAATTCACCTTTTCCTATGGCCGTGGATTCTCGCTGTTTCTTCTTCCTTCCTCTCTGCATCCTCATCTTGTCCCCCCTTCATGTCAATTTTTCATGAAAATAATAACGTCGTGCACCGGGATTCAATATATCAGCTTGAGGCCGGCGTCTCGGATTGTCACTTTTAACCTCAACTGTCGATCTCCCCCCCGACGTAACAAATCTCAATCTTGAAAAAGATCCGGTTAGTCACAATATAGAAACCGTCGTGTGACCAACATATTTTGACAGCATGCCGTGTTAGGGGAGATCAATTAAAAATTGGGAAAAGGGGTGATCAGTGAATCTTACCTCTCTTGCTTCTTGTTAGATCATGCAGCTAGGCACAAACTAGGGTCCAATTTAGCATGAACATGCATTGTAGATTTAAAGCTCATTTTTTTTGGGGGGGGGGATGTGGAAGTGATAGTGGAAACAAACATTTTTTTCAAGATTTAATTAGGAATAATTGGTGTTGACTGTACGGGTGATATATACATAGCCAGCCAGACCAACTTGAAAACTGAAGAAACCTATGGTGACAGTTTTGGTGACAGTTCCTGCTGACGGTTTCAAATATTTCCTTTGCCCTGTTTCCAATTGGTTTTTATTATCTATCACGTGGTTTTCACATGATATTTGATTGGTTCTACATCAGATCAAGAGGTCGAAGCAAATGCATTCAGTAGCCATGATGGTCCAGTACAACGCAACCATTACACCAGTACTTCTCAAAGTTTATTGTAAGACGGCACACTAGAAATATATTTGACTTACGTGAAACTCCAAGGTTTTGATCGAATTAAAATATGAACGCACATCAGTGCATATTATTGGGCAAGGGGTCTTAAAACTTGAGCTACCCGAAGAACACTCTTCAAAACCTTCCCCTTCTACATTGTATTTTGGCCTTCCTTATGGAATTATCCATGATAAAAAATACACTCCCAAATGGAAATGTAAGTTAATTACATAAAAATTAGAAAAACCTACTGACTGAATGGCGTCCGTATCACGTAAATAACCAAAAATTGGTGAGTATATTGTGAAAATGTCACTTGTTTCACGGAACGCTAGGAAATGTTGCCCGAAACCCTGGGCATCCGCAAAACCCAGTTTGAATATCGCTGTACAAGGCCATAACTATGGTTCCTTGCAAGCGCAGGGAAATGTTATAGTGTTTGATCACCATCCTGCTTCCACATAGCAGTAAACCTTTGAGTTATAATGAAGGAGCATCTGTCGCCAAAAATGTTGATCTCACAAAATGTTGTGATGTAACTACAAGATTGGCAACTCAATGGTGGGAGCAAGATGGACAGAATAACCATACTGGACGCGTTCACGGCTCGAAATACACGGCACACTCGAAATACATGACAGTAGAGACACACTTGTGCTGCGGCACACAGTTTGAAAACCATTGAAATACTCTCTTCTCAGCTGCAATACACATCAGTAATGATAACACATGGATTTATGAAGAGAAAGAATAGTTTAATGGAGTAGAGACAAAGCTATTTGTATATAACAGTGGTTCTCAATAGAATGTTTCGGTCAATAGAATTACTAATTTCCCTCGTCGATTTGAGTGGGTTACAAAAGAGAATAGTTCCAGATGATTATTTTTTTTGCGTATGAAGAAAAAAAAAAGAAGAAATAAAGCCAAGAATCTCACTCGGTTGGCAAGCTTCCGGAAGAGCCAGCTCAGCTTTAAAGAACAAGAAAATCCCACCAGTACGACAAAAAGAAGTGCATACAACCAATGAATCCTACCGATAGTCACCTATGGAGCTGGAACATGGAACCTAACCAAAAGATTGACCCTTGAACTGAAAACTATGCAACGTGCACATGAGATGAGCATTCCCAACCTCACTTGATCCCTTCAGATCCATCCTCGTTGTGAGTTATGATTTCCTGTGGTTGTTGGACATCCTTGCAATGTGCACAAAGGGATCACAAGACAGCTAATTATATTAGACAACAAACGAAGATCAGAGATATGTCAGGATCAGTAATAAAAAACAATTGCAAATTGGACAAAAACAAAAACACAAACCATTCATGCTGATGTGACAGCTATCGAAATTTAGTCAAAAGCGATCCTTATAATAAAAAATAAACGCACCTAATGTCAATAATCATGGTAAATGAAAACGAACGGTAAATGTTATTTCCGCTGAAATTTCAAAACACAAAAGAATAGAATTTAATAAAAAAAATCTATATCATAATAAACAAAGGTGAGGTGGAATTGAACTCATTTCAAAGTGTTTGCAAGTGGAAGATTTGCTCAAGTGCCGAATGTGGATGCTTCAGGCAACTTCGATGAGATTTTTCTTCGGATACAACTGAGCTTTAGATTTCCATCCCCGGGTATACCTATAGCGAAGCAACGGGTATTTTATTGGTGTCTCTAACTTTTAACAGGGCACTGAAAGTAACAGCTACACGCTTATATATATATAAATGCTTTATAAAAAGATTGGTGTATGTATCCTTTTCTTTCCCCACTCAACCCTAACATTTGCAAATGTCTGTCGCAATGCACTCGTGCATTTATCTAAATATCATCAGATATAATTTCCCCAACCGGCTACCACAGATATAATCCCAGGATATTGCGGAAGACACACCCCAACTCCCCCATATATATATATATATATATATATATATATATATATATATGAATAATTTTTTCCTTGTTCGCAAATAAGTAGTTTTTGCTGGCTTACAAAGGAAGTGTCCAAAGTTCGTACCATAGTGATCGGTATCAGTTATTTTCACGAATGATTTCAAAGGATTTCAAAGTACAACGTTCTTAGTGACAGTGATAAAAAAGTTATTTTTTGAAACAAGCCCAGCGAAAAAAATCAACTGATTGGCAAAGAAGAAAAATAATAAAGAAGTTAAATCAACAAAAACAATCTATAGTGTTTCATGAAATTTGCTCAAAAGAAAAAAATAATATATATATATATATATATATATATATATATATATATATGTGTGTGTGTGTGTGTGTGTGTTGAAATACATTGTAGTCATAGTTGAATGAAGAATCTAAAGTGTGTCTATTTGTCAGAAATCCTGCCTTCTTTACATATCAGGCCATACTTCTAACCTTTCCTTCCCCTTCTACCCCTGAACTAAACTTCGTTTCATCTTCGTTTTATCTATCCCCTGGGCTAGCAGACGATGATAGCTTTTTCTCTGTTTTCCTCCTTTTCTTTTTAAACTGCGATGAAAGTCGAAGTTCCTGTGAGAGCCAGAGGGTTTTTCGTTCAGACCATTTTTGAATCGCGTCATAGCATTCATAAAAAAAAAGAAGGACAAAGAAAGAGAGTGGGTGAAAAGGGAGTAATGTTTTGTCCCATTACGTCATATCCTTTCATTTGTTCAATTCTCGAGATAAAAGATAGAAAGTACAAGAATGAAAGGAAGAAAGAGAGAAAAAAAGCACACTTTACAGTGTTCATAAATAATGAATACACTCCATATATATATATATATGTATATATATATATATATTGAATAACTACATCCATCAACAATGGCGAACAGCTCTATTCTTTTCTTATATTTGTGTGTGTCTTTGGGTCTATTCATTTTTTCCAGCGCCCCTGGCCAAACAGTTTTGTCTACAAACACGAAAATTGGTAGCAACACTCCACTTATTTTGAAAAAAAAAAAGCATTTTTGACCTTTTCGGGACCATTTCCATTCTAATCGATTGTGTAGTTCCAAAATATATTTTCTTTTTGAACTAAAACATATGTTTATTCACATATAAAATGTAAACAAGCCTAGGGTTTTGTCAATATTAGAGACAGATTTCGTTAGAATCAGCCAAGATTTGAGAGATTTTCTCAATCTCAAAGAAAAACAATTTTTTTGCTCATAAAATGTAAACAAACAATCGCATCTGCCGTAGCCTACATACAAAATTCTATTGGAATGTGTGAAAGGAATAACGAAGTTATCCAATTAGGAAAGTGACACAACGGCGACAACAATAGCTAACCCCTGGCTTTTGTTGCACCAGGGACAAAACTATCTATCAGCAAAGTTTCTAAATGGAAATCAACCAAACAGGCAAGTTTCGAAAGTGATCACTCAACACTAGACCATCTAAACAAGTAAATCAGCTAATCGAAACACAGCAAAATACAACCATCTTATTTAGTTTTTGTTGGCTGTGGAAAAGCATTTAACACAATGGAATATACGTCAGTCCTCAACACAAAGCGAGAAATAACTAAAATTATATAAAAAAAAAAGTTGTTGAGAATATATAAAGGAAAATGTCACTGCAATAATTCAACTACAAATAGAATAAAGACTGGAATGGGATATAAATTGCATTATATATCAGTCGTGAACTCTCTTCTCTTATATAGGGTGTTTGCAGAAGAAATAAACAGTTTCAAAAATTTATTGAAGCAAAACTTTTCAAGATATTGAGACTCACGATGCACAGGTTTGTAAAGTAACATTTGAAGGTCCTACGCTCAAATCTGTGTCCGGTGGTGCTAAAATAATCAAAAAGAGTTTATAAACATTGATTTACCCCCTCCCCCCAACCGAACAAAAACTATTTATAAAATGTCTTGTTGAGTATTCACGTCAATTTTGAAGGTTTTTAGGGCAAATCCTGTGCTTAGGAGCGCTGGTATTCAATTTCAGGAGGTAATTAGAAAAATATTAATTCCAAAAATGAAAAATAAAGGAAACGTTTTCAGAAGATGCCTAGTGGAGTATTCATTACAATCTGCGATATTTTTTTAGGCCTAATACTGTGTCCGGTAACGCTGACACAAGATATAAAAAAAAAGTAAAAATATAACACCCAAATTCCATTATGCAAACAGGAAATGCAGTAATAAACTTCCAAATGCTTCTTTACAAAACTGCGCATCACGCGAGTAAATTTCTGAAATAGATTTGCTTTAATAAATTCTTGAAACTATTTCTTTTGAAAAGACCTTGTATAATGAGAGGGACCGCTTAGTTGGAAAGTCCAAGCCAATTGTATATTCTGCAATAAAAGCATAAAATTTAGGACTCTCCTCCAAAATTTAATACACAGCCCAAATTTTGTACCCCCCCAAATTTAGTACACCCCACTAAAATTTAGTACAATCCTTCGAAATTTAGTCGACTCCCCAAAGATTTAGTAGACTCCACCAAAATTTAGTAGACTCCACCAAAATTTAGTAGACTCCATCAAAATTTAGTAGACTCTTCCAAAATTTAGTATATTCCCCTCAAAATTTAGTACACTCCCCCCAAATTTAGATATTTTTTTACTTTATTTTTGCGAATAGTCTAATCATGTTGGGTAACAATGTAATCGGTTGATGGTTGCCATCGTCTTTATTATATCTTTCCAAGTCCGAAAGCTAAAAGTATATACTTACGATAGAATTTGGATGATTTACGCTTGTCCATATCAACCAAAAAGCTCCCTCCCAATCTCCTACAATTGCAAAACCGGATCTTCAAACTATTCTGAGAATTGCAAAAGTCCACTGATTGACACATCATTTCCTTTGTCTGACTTTCAATTCTTAATTGATTGCCTTTTGCTTTAAAAGCCAACTATCAATCAAAGTACGGTTGAAGGAACGATTCGTTTTCTCCATGAAACGCTCAAAAGAAGAAGAAATCAAGCAAAAAATCACCCTAGGATGACAAGCTTTCGATAGAGCAGAACAAGAAAATTCCATTAGTTCTAAAAATGTATCCTACCGATAGTCACCTATGGAACAGAAACATGGAACCTAACCAAAGGATTGAACCTCACACTGAGAAGCATACGACGTGCACAGAAGAGAATCAGACCGCACACCATATAGAGAGATCACAAAACAGCGCAGTATATTAGAAAAAAAAACCCAACAGGAGTCCGATATATCATAGAATCCATTAGAAAACTCAAATGGCGATGGGCTGGTCATGTTGCAAGAATGTAGAACAACCGATGGACATCAGGACTAACAAGGTGGTTCCCCAGAGATCATATACGAAACTGTTGCCGTTGAAACATAAGATGAAGTGACGAAATAGACAAGTTCAGAAAGTATTGTTTGCGCAACGTCCATAATAGAGCGGTGTAGTGAATATTGGGGAAGATGTATGTCCAACAACTGACGCTAAAAGGCTGATAATGACAAGATGATGTTCTTGGCTATGCTGGGGTATCATTTTACACGTAGTTTATCCTTTGCCATAAAAAAAAATGACGACAATAATTAAGTAAATTTGCGATTGCATTGTACTTATAAAATATCAAAAGTATTCTCTTGTTTGTCGCCAACATTTCCTGGATACTAAACTGATCTGAAGGTAAAATTAAGTAAAGATACAATATATCAATTTTCCATAGTGACAGTGGGAATAGACAAGGTTGACCGTTGAAATGCAAATGTCAGAATTCACACAAAGGTCATCCTCAAAGATGGACATTTTCAAATAGTATATAATCTTGTCTATTAAATCTTAGAAGTTCATTTCATTGGAAACGGTTACATAGCAAACAACTGATGATCCCAGCGAGAATAATTCACATATGGTACCATAATATCAAAGTGTGTAAAACATTAAAAAAACACTGACGAAAATTAAATAAATTGCATTGACAGATATTGGGGAATGAGAGACTAAAATGACCTTTAAAGATTTAAAAAAATGTATATTTAGTGTTTAAAGCTGTAAAGCTTTCTAAACTATATATACATATGTGCATGTGCGTGTGTGTGGGTGTGTGTACGTGTGTGTACGTGTAAGTGTATGTGACTGCGTGTTTAAAACAGAATATGAAGTATGTCAAAATTCATATGTAAGCTATTTTATACCATGGTTGTTTGGAAAATCGCTATTGTTTATACTTTTCATGGAATATCCTAATTTATGTATGGTGTGCCTCTTTATATGTTTGCATGTTAATCCCTTATCTCCTATCTATCGATCTATCTATCAATCTGTTGCATAAATTTCAAAAAGAAAGCAATCCTATTTTTCCATTAGGTTCCTGATGATACCTAAGAGATAAGATGGAATTAATGGATACAAAAACTTGCTTTGTTAAAGACACTTGGATCTGCGTGCATTTTGGTCGTTTACCGGCATTTTACTTACTTGAGTCTCAAACCACTTACTTGTAGTGTACCTAATGGATTCTATTTGGGTGTATAGACCTCTGATTTATCGACAAGGAATTTTATTGAAAGATTCTTGCTTTTAATTTACCATTAAAGTGGTAATCTTGCCAAATAAGACATCTGTAGTGATGTTGCGAAATTGGGAAGCAAACTTGCTGACGGGACTAGCATAGTTATTTCTCTCATTGCAGGTGGGAGCAAGTAACAAATATGTTAAATGAATAGAAATTAATGCTAGGATACTTAAGATAACTGATTGATAGAATATTCAAAAGAATAAGATAGCAAAACAATCAAAAGTTTTCAAGAGAAAAATTAATTTTTTCGCCGAATTAATTCCTAAAGTATTTTCTAACGATTTTATAATAAAATTATCTAATACATTTCTAGGAAGTATCATTGGGTAAAATATCACACAATTATGGACAATATGATTATCCATTATACAATATATATGGATTATAGACAAAGATCGAGTAGAATATAAGGGAATAACCGTATATTTCGCTAATGATGATTATAAGATTATTTATTTCAAAGATTTAACTTAATAGATATGAAGTATATGCAAATTATTTGTATAAGGATTCATTTTTCAATAGCAAGAGTAATTCATGAAAGATATGCTATTGATTTTCCTTACCCACATCCAAAGTATTGAAACATTTTGCCCGTCTTTCCCTATTGTAAAACGACACATAATCTCCCACATATTCAATTTGATAGGCACCCCTGTATTTTAAAATCGCCATCAGGGGCGGATCCAGGATTTTAAGAAAGGGGTATAAATTTGTTTTTTTTTCAGTCCATCTCTAATATTAGACAACGGATATTATATATTTTTTTGAGAGGAAGTGACGGTTGATTTAGAATTACTTGGGATTATTGTTATTGTCTATTTAGAATAGTTGTTTATCAAGTTATTCCGGAAAAATAATTCTAATTGTGCCTTGCCCGAGCAAATAAGTGTCCGAATCCCCTGGCCTCCCCCTTTCTGGATCCGCACCTGGTCATGTGGAATATTTTCTGAAAAAACAAAAAAAAAACAACAAAAAAAACAAAAAATAAACTGATAAGAACAATTTAACCCAACAGTGACAAGAGATGGAAATCCAGGCCTGATAAGGAAAGGAAATGAAAACACCCAAATCATTATAAACGTTACTACCATAGGAAAGAATTATTTTTTTGTTTACTACCATCAGATCTGAATTATACCTCTGAGGAAGGCTGCAAGTTGGATCGGCCAAAACGTTGTGTTATCAGCTAAAAACAAAACAAAACAATGATCTTCCAAAAAACTTTTTGAAACCTAATATGAGGCTTTATTTTTAGAAGTGTTCATTGTTCTAATCTGTTTATGAATATCAAAACCACCAAGGTCAAAGCTTGCTTCTCAGAGAAAGAGAGAGAGAGAGAGAGAGAGAGAGAGAGAGAGAGAGAGAGAGAGAGAGAGAGAGAGAGAGGGGAGAAAGAGAGGGAAAGAGAGAGAAAGAGAGAGCAATAACTAATTATCTTTATAGTCAGGCCAGCAAACTCATAATCAAAGGTCAGCTCGCCATGTTTGTTGCCCGAAGCTATACAATGTGTGCCGAAGAGAGAGAATTCGTTTTTCCTAGTATCAACTTTACATTAATTTACCCGTATACATTGGAGAGGATGACCAATATCACGACAGTCTCTCCCTCAGCGGACAGTAAATGCTCCCAGCGAAGAGGGGAGCGATGCCCGCTGTCCAGTGCCAAGAGCACTTCTGTTCTCAGAATGATTAGATTGCTATTAAGCGCGATAGATGAAGGGTCGCAGTCTTGGGTTCGGACATTGGATTGATGTCCAGGAAACACGTGTGTTACGTTTCAAGAGTCCATGTTTCAAAGGAGAGAGGAAATGCTTATTTTGACACGAACGATTCGTGTTCGAATCAAAACCTCAAATCTATTTTATGATACGAAATGTGCCCGCCCATATGTCAGGTACATTCTCCGTCAGTCCATCTACCTGTCACACTTCAAAGACAAAACTTTTACGCTGATGAAAGGGATGGGGGTGGGGGGAACGCTCAGAAAATAGTATCACAAATCATCATCATCATCATCATCATCATCATCCGTCTTTATTGATGGATAGTGTAAAATAGTCATTGCATTTGAAAATCAAAAATCCCCTGTTCCCTCTCTCCTTGAATCTGCTTGTGCAAAAATCTCATGTTGTGCAATTTTCCCAATGACATATGTCATGTTCGTACTTTTGAATTCGACAAACTGACTCAATATTTTTACGATAAAAAACCCAGTAAGCCATTTACAGGACTGAATTCATATTGTGACTGCCTGAGTTTTTTTTGCACTGGTGCTCTTGGTAGTGACATGAATTCAATTCTGTATTAAATTTTTCGTCACGCGCTATTTTGATTCTAGTCTTGCTAATAGTAAACCACAATGGCAGACTGAGAAAGAGAATGTGAGTGAGAATGGAGCACGGTTCCGGGAAGTTTCCAAGGAGTTCAGACCCCATTCCCGGGCAAAACAAAATTAAGATTTTAAAAAAATATTCAAATTTAGAAATTTGAAAAATAAAACCCTAAATAATCACGAATTAAATTTAGAATAAAAATATTCTTTATGATAGTTTTCCATGTGTTTACTGGTGAATTTGATTACTTTTCGTTGTACTCTTTTGTCAACTAGTATTAAAAACTACGACTGAAATGTCAGTGGAAAATGCCGGGTCAGATTCTTGGCCTTGATGCTTGAAATTTGTTTCCTTTTTCATATTTTTGGCTGAGACATGGAACCTAACCAAAAGATTGACGTGCACAGGAGAGAATCATCCTCGATATCGCATGGAGATATCACGAAACTGCATAGTATATTGAAGAAAAACGGAAGTAAGAAAATTCATTAGATAACTCAAATGGCAATGAGTTGGTCATGTTGCAAGAATGTTAGACAACCTTTAGACATCGCGACTTAAAACGTAGATCTCCTGATATCGTAAGCGAAATTGTGGCCGGCAATTTATAAGATGGCAGGACGAACGAGACAAGCTCAGAAAAAAATTATTGGCTCCGTGACGCCAATGATAGTGAGGCCTGGTGAATCCTAGGGAGGGTCTATGTCCAACGACAGACGCTAAAAGGATGTTGTAGATTGTTTATAAAAATAACTTTTCCAATAAAATGGTCAAAATCCCGGGACTGCCTTGAATACTGTGACAGTGCACTTTCTCATAATCATCGTGCCAGGAACTGACAGCAAAATGGTCCGCTATATTAATGGTCGGCCCTGATTGGTCGAGGCTTCAAAATCTGGACAATATCACAGAGAAAGCCTTTGTTTTATGCATGCGGAAGGTCAGGAGAAGTGGATGAATCATGTAATATGTGCTTTTATGCACTGGAACGGAATGCGTGGTGTCAACCCAATCAGTAACCGGAGTTCTATCCTTGATTGGATAGAGAGCAGAGGTGTGATGGAAGAGAGAGAGAGAGAGAGAGAGAGAGAGAGAGAGAGAGAGAGAGAGAGAGAGAGAGAGAGAGAGAATGAGAGAGAGAGAAAGCAGATGCAGAGTTCTTTGATGCAAGGTCAGAGCCATTTCGTTAGAGCCCCATGTGAACAAATGCTCAATTTTTCTTGCACGTCCAGAATCAATCGACTTGATTTGTCCTTACCTTCCGACACACACACACACACTCACACACACACACACATACACATGCAACAAGAGACAAAAACCCTCAAACAAATAAGAAAACTGGTCTGGTTAGTTACTCAACAGAAGCCGTCGAACCTTCGAAGTCTTTTGGCTCGCTGTATTGTGGGTGATCAATCAAAATAAAATCTGGAAAAAGTGATGGTTAACAAATCAGTTAAAGTAGCAGAAAAGTTACTTCGCGTTTGCTTTTTGTTGGGCGATGATCACTAGAGAAGTCGAAATTTTCAGTGCGAATTCAGCCCGACACAGATTAAGGGACCAATTTAGCATAAACGTACATTACAAATTGAAGTCCCCACTAAAAACCTATTTGGGGATCGAGGGGAATTTTTTTCCAAAAACTAAAAACTGTTTTTCCTTATTAGGAATAAAAATTTAAATGTCCACTTCCCAAGCTCCATCACTCGCGAAACATACATTCATACACAGCCACCCAAACCTGCTCAAAAACTGAAGAAAACTATTTTGACAGTTTTAGTTGACGGTTTCTAACACAAAACGGTCGTGTTGATCAACAGAGACACCTGATTGGATACGATCGATCGGGATAATCCACAGGGAGAATGTTTCAGGCTTGAACCCGATCATCCTGCTATTGGCTCATCCATTCCGTTTGATTGTATGGCATTAATGGCTTTTTGTCACCTCATACGTCTCCCGTTAACATTACAAAATGTTGGAATTTGTGGCCTTTGTTTGGAGGCGTAGCTGAAGATTTAGGCGGTCTAGGGGACTAAGCTCCTCTGAAGGGTACCCTCCAATATTTAGTGTGATTCGTTGAACTATTATTCATAAAGTTTTGTGGGCCCCCCTCCGTTGAGGAAACCAGGGTCGATTTGAATCGTCCCTTTCTGCCCTCTTCTCAGCTATGCCCTATCGTTGCTAATTGCACCATCGACAGTTTTCCAATTTGTTCAACGAATTGCTCCTAAAACTTGAGAACATTATGTGAATTATTGCATCGTTCAATCATGTCTTGTTAAATGTTAATGTATAATAGACTTACAGACCATGTCATTTAATCTCTTGTCACGTGTTATGTTTGTTATTTAATCAGCGTTCGGGTAGAAATTATCTCCCTTCTGTTAAATACTGGGTTCCCCAAAGTAACCTTATATCTTGAAGAGACTTGGAAGCTTCTTATATAATTGTTATATTAGCGTAATTGAACTCGACTTTCTATCTTAAAATCTATGCGTAATTAACATTTTAATTGCTTCACATTTTTTGTTGGTTTTTATATTTTTCTTTCAGTTGATAAAATTGGCAGTATATCCTCCTTAACACGCACACACACACTCGCAAACAGACAAATATGTTAGTTAAAAATTGGATATACTTGTGAAATACCTGTTGCTTTGCTAACAGTATACCAAGGGTGGGTATCGAAATTCTAAATAATAAAGAAAATAAGCAAAAATATCAAAACATGTGCTACTAAGTGATAAAACAACAAATTATAATTGATGTACATTAAAAACTCTAATGAATAGCACGCCGTGTTAGGGATGATCGATTAAAAAATTGGGGAAAAGGATAATCAATGAATGAGTTACTTATCTCGCCTTTTTGGGGCAGGGATCGCAAAAAAAGTCTAAAAAAAAAAATGGGCACAAACTAAGGGATCAATTTAGCATAAAACTACATTGAAAATTGAACACCCAATTAAAAACCTACTTTGGGAGTAATTTACGAAAGAAATCTTTAGAGACATGATAAGGAATGAAGGTGTGAATTTTCAACCCCCAAGCAACATAAATGCGACCTGACGTATGATACACACATATATACACACATAAATACACATATACATGCATACATACTTACGTGATGACTGCACCTCGTTTTCGAGTTTGGCCACCACGTGTTGATGTCACTCTAGAAAATCAATCAACCATGCCAAGAACGGGTGTGACTTTTTAAACCCAGCCAGGGATTTAAAATTCCTGGCACAAAATTGGCACACAAGGGAATTCTAGGTGTGGGTACCTGGTGCACAATTTCCATGTAACCTGGAATGCCTTTCCAGACCCCGGCTGACTTACATTCGTATCAACAGGCGTGATAGGTATCGTAATCTGTAATTATTTGATAGTTCACCTGTTAGTCAGGAAGACCGACTTAAAAACTGAGAGAAACCTAGGTTGACAGTTTTGTCGACTGTTTTGGTAGACGGTTTCAAATATAATGCCCAAACGGGGCCAAGAATATCATCTGTACCCTTTCCCAAGCAAATTAAAAAGTAAAGTAAGCAAATTAAAAAATACGGCAAACTAATTCAAAACTGCAGCAAACATATTTCAAAACACCAATTTTTTAAATACACAAAGCAAATGAAAAAAAAGAAAACAAACAAATTAAAAACTATGAAAATGAAATTAAAAAATAAGGCTACCAAATTTTAAAACACACCAGGCAAATGAAAAAATACCCCAAGCAAATTAAAAAAAAACTACGGGAATAGAATTAAAAAATAAGGCAAGCAAATTTAAAGATACGCCAAGCAAGACAAAAATGACAAGAAAAATGAATGGTGACGTAGATTTTTAATTTGCTTGGTGTATCTTTTAATTTTGTTGTCTTATTTGTTGATTTACTTCACTTTTTTTCTTTATTCTGGAAAAAGGTATAGTAATACTTACTTTATAGGTCATTAAACATGCAGAAACGGGCTGCCTACCACAAGCCTAAGGTTCTGTATGTGCACCACACTTTGATTTGTACTGGTATAGACTACAGAAAAAAAATCTCTCAACATGCTTGACTGTTCAGTGTTAAAACTTTTTGACTCAATGATGAGATTAAGTACATACCTTTGTCAACGTTATTGTCTTTAGAACTGAATGAAAATCAGTTAACAAATACTTACGATGTAGGGGAGGTAAATGCAAATAAATCCTAGCCCCCTTCCCCTCCAAAAATAGTCTCTTTTTCCTTAGCCTAATGCTCAGCCTTCCTCAAAATGTCAGCGAAATTCTTTGAGAACTTTTGGAGATATTGTGTGAAGTGGATATATAGCATTGATTCTTGGAAAGAGCGCCTGTGTGAACTTAAATCACCTTTTCCTTAGCTTAATTCCCACCCTTTCACAAAATTTGATTGAAATTCGTAGAGAACTTTGGTAGATGTTGTATGGTATGGATATATTGCTACGATAACGGGATGAAAAATTCCTGTATCCGCCCCGAAATGTAATCTCTTCTTTCACAGCCCCTTCAACAAAATGTCACTGAAGTCATTGATAACGTAGAGATATCATGAAGTATGGATATATGCCTACAATGCAGTTGAGTAAAAAAAATCCTGGGTCTTCCCCAGAGCTTGATGATTTCTTCTGGAGCTCAACTTAGACCCTTTCATAACATTCCATTAAATTCATTGAAACCTCTTGGAGATATCGTGCGTACAAACAGACCGACGAACAGAGATACATGAACCTCTTCCAACTTCGTGGATAAGGATAAACGCAATTATAGTTTTAATGGTGAAACAGCAAATTATTGTACAAAAATAAGTAAACAGCACCTAGCCGTGACCAGGGTTCGAAACAGGTTTACTATGGCCACAACGTAGGGGTCTTGAACATTAGACATCATTAGCAAGTTTGAAATTCATTGAGGACTTTTGGATATGTTGTGTGATGTGAATATATTGCTACATAGCCGGGTAGAAAAAGATTCTTGGATCTGACCCCCAAATCAATTCTTCTCAAGCACATTGTTCACACTTCCACGTAATTTCATTGGAATTCATTGATAACTTTTGGAGATATTGTGTGGACAAACAGACAGCTGAACAGAGAAGCACGTGTGAATAGATATAACACTCTCAACTTCGTTGGCAGTGGTAATAACGTACGTGTGAATTGTTATCCACCAAACACAAGAGAATTGAATAGATCAGGAAATATAGCCAAAGAGTAGAGAAATGCAAAGATCATCATCATCATCATCCTTCTAGCGTCCGTTATTGGACATAGACCTTCCGTAGGATTAGTCAGACCTCTCTATCATGGGCATTGCGGAGCCAGTATTTTCCGGATTTATCCATCTCTTCACTGTCTGCCACGATCTCGCATATGATATCTGGGTATCCACGCTGTGAGTCATCAAGACTTCAGTAGTTGTCTGACATTCTTGCAACATGTCCAGCCCTTTGCTATTTGTTTTATAATGGATTCTATGATATATCTGACTCCTGTTTTTCTCTAACATACTGTGTTGTCTTGAGATCTCTCCATTTAATATTGAGCACGATTCTCTCCTTCGCACGTTTCAGGGTTCTCAGTTTGAGGTTCAATCTTTTGGTAAGGTTTCATGTCTTAGCTCTATAGTTGACTATAAGAAGGGTGCATTGGTTGTATACCCTTTCTTTAGTATTGACAAATAATAATTATCTTTACATATTTTATTAACAAACAAGCACTAAATTACAACTAACAAAGCATAATATTCCTGAAACTTCTGACCCCATATTAATAATTTTTTTTCATTTTAGCTGTTTTTATTTTGTTCAATTAATTCATTTTCCAATTTTTTTTATTAGGTTCCATATTTCAGCTCCATAGGTGACTATCAGTCGGATACATTTTAGGGCTAGTGCGATTTGTGTATTAAAGATGTACAATGTGAAGATAATTCAAGCTCATGCTCCCATTTCACAAACTCATTTTACGACTTTTGAATAAATATCAATTTCTTTCCATTAGTGTTATTATATGTGTGTCCATGGGCATCACTTACTTGAAATTAGAGGAAAATTTCCACTCATCAAATTCACAAAAAAGCATCTGTTTTATATTATTTCATTCTTTCAAAATTTGTGAGATATTTCTAAAGTTTTTTCTTCATTGCAGAATATTATAACAAAACAGTTTCTTTTTTTCTCGCTAAGAAGGAAATTCGGTGAAAGGGGAAATATATGAGAAAGTGATGAATTTCATAAAAGAAAATAACAATCTAAGATATTTTTCAGCTATTTCCGAGGAAGAAAAACCATCTCTAAGCCTTTAACACACACACACACACACACACACACACATTATTTGTTCACGCCTCCTGATATAAATTCATACATGTGTGTAATGAAAAAAAAAATGAATATCTATTTATTCCCATCAAATTATTTGAGTGATTGCATTTAGATATTGGGGATATATTATCACATATACAGATTAATGTGCACATATATATATGTATATATATATGTATATATTGATGTCGAGCTTGGTCAGTACCCAGATGAGTCACCGTCTCGGAATACCAAGTGCCGTATGCAACACAAGATTGTTCCGCGATCGTCTAAGCCCATGCACTGGAGCCAATCAACTGGAAATATTACCAAGTTGGGACTGTACTGTATATCGGCTCCTTTCTCGTGCACACCCTGCTCAATGCACGACAAATCAAACTGTGCTCTTCAAAGAGACAACGAACTTTCACCGAGTGGCAATCATCATCATGTACTTGTTTATAGAACTACTACAAAATTGCAAAATAAATTTACACACTCATCCAGTGCGTTACAACCGGGTGTGTGAGTATGTGTGTGTGTGTGGTTATTTTCCTTGCATCAGTAAGAGATTAAATTCTTAATGGAATATATATTAATAGGATACTTGATGTAGGTCGACAGAACAATACAGCAATGAGTTGAAAAAAAATAACATTGACCTGTAGCAGTGCGAAGTGGACTTCACGAACTAATCCCACCAGAGACTTACCAAAACTTTCCTGGAATAGAGGTCTATTTTGGGTTTCGCTTGAGCCTGTCCGCATCTACTAAATCATTGTATGCTTGGCTTTGTATCCTTCTGAAACATCCATTCCCATCACCGGTCGCTGATCTGTCCAAACATGGTGGAATACGTTCAAAAGAATGCAGAGATGTCTACTCTTGCTTGGTTGTTGGTTATTGATAAATAACGAAGAACTCATTTTCCTTGTTCAGACACCTTTTCAAGTTGTTACAGATGACGGTGAACCGTTGAATGACCTTGATTCAGTTTTTGAGCTAATTTTTTCAACTTTAACAGCACTTTCTTTTGAGCTTACACGAAAACAGGCCGTCGTTAAGCTCAACAGGACAACCTGTTTGTGGAACATCTCTTGAGCCGAAGTAACTTTTTCTAAACCTTTCAAAATATCTCTGGCAAAACCCCAAATAGACCGTGTTGATAATCTCATGAGCACCATGAAACTTTTTGATTGCTTCTACGGTATTCATCACCATCAGCAGCTGCCTTTCAATGTTCGACATAAATCTTTTCTAAGACCTGTCAGACCGCCCAATTGTAGGCGTCGCTGCGACAGAATCTCCTGAACCTGTCTAAATCGTCATGCCATTAACTCCAAGATTCCCGATTTTTTAAAATTCAACCATAAAATTCTGAAAAACGATTTTCTGTAATTAGGTGCCCATGAACCTGTATAGCAATTCCCATTCTAATCAGCTCAGCAGTTACGAAGTTCAATTTTTTTTTCGCATGTTGACATGATTAGTCACATTTAAAATGTAAACAAATGATCGGAATCGACTTTTTCACACCCTCTTTTCGATTCTGGGGTTTCGTCAACGTTATAGTCAAATTCCAGCAAGGTCGGTCAAGATTTGAAAAATTTTCTCGATCGTAACCAAAAACAATGTTTTGCTTGTAAATGTTAACAAATAATCGGATTGGCCATAACTCATCATCATCAGGTAGAATCTCTCTACAAGCTGACATAAAAAAATTCCATTGAAATATATAAAGGAATAACGGAGTTATACAATTGAGAAGAAGGAATCAGCAGCGTCCACGACGACGACGACAACACACATAGCGTTTTTTTTCTCCGTCGGGAACAAAAGATTAAAACCTATTGAAAGTCCAGCCATAACACAATAACTTATATAAGTTCTCTGAAATGATATCTTGTTCTTCCACTGACCTCAATAATGTTAGAACATTTACATTATTATTATTATTATCTGGGATGCCTTGAAAGAAAAAGAAGGTGAATAGATAAAATTAATTTGGTTATTATTCGTAGCTGAAGATTCATAAGAATCTTAGGACAATGCCAACGGCTTTCAGTAGATACAATTCTCAGTATAACACAAGCACGCGCACACAAACAAACACATAAACACACACAAATATTAGTTAAAATTGAATATATTGTCAGGTCATCTTCTGACATTAGGTCTCGAAGCAAATTAACTTCAAATATAACTTTGGTGTTTGAGAGCCAACCTCTTGATTAGATTTCATATTTCAGCTCTGTATGGGACTATTTAGAGGGTACATTGGTTGTAAACCTTTCTCTTAAAAAACAATGGTGATCTTCTTGTTCTTGAAGAAGAGAAACATCATTCTAAACATAAGACTGAGAGATCAAAAGACAGAACAATATATTGGAAAGCAAATGTGTGTCAGGGATATCTTAAAAATACATCAAGAAGATCAAATGGCAATAGGCAGGTCACGTTTTCTGATTCAGCACTTGGATCCCCCAAGATCGTATGTGACATTGTGGTATGATGGTTTTTAAGATATTGGCACTGTTATGCTCGGGGGCTAAAAAACTAGCATATCTAGGAGAAGGCCTTGGTCTTATAACATCATCTAAATAGTTATTGTTGTTACGGCTGATGAAGATGATGAATATTTGAGTACTTATGTGCATATGAGTATGTGTGTGTGTGTGTGTGTGTGTGTGTGAAAGGGCTAGCTAGCTAGCTAGATAGATAGATAGAGACATAGAGAGATAGAGAGAAAAAGGTGATCTGAAATGTTTCTCATCTATCAAACAAAATATATCCAAGGGTATGTATTTCATGATTAGGCTTCGAAATTTTAATCAAAGTTCTTTGTTATAAAAAAATGTGGTTTTATGTAAAGACTGTGAAAAAGAAGAAAGTAAACATTTTTTTGTAACTAAACTTCACCAACAAATAAAATCTTTTGAACCACAGTCATCAGAATGTCAAGATAATATTCAATTGCAAATTTAAAAAAAAATGAATGATTCAAGGTCGAACTTAACATTGATGGGACCCAGTGCACAACTTTTGTTGGAGCCCTTTTTACTTTTGTATTTAGCCATTATTTTCAAACAAGTCAAAACAAGGATGAAATATTCATAAAATTATGATGTTTAATTAACCTAAAATTCTTCATGGATCAATATCTCTGATTAACATAATTAATGTTCAAACGAATTGAAATACCGGAAAACATTGAAATCAAAAGATGTTTTTTTAAAGACTTAATTTTTGAGAGCCCCTAAACTCTTGGGCTCTAAGCTGCTGCACTTTTTTCGCAGGTATGGCTCTCGACTGAACAATCATGAACGTATTTGCTGAATAAATATTTCCCATTTGGGCTTACTAACTTTATATCGTTGGGACATTTATTACTCACTGTGATAGACCGAGCGACTCCAATTTAGATCATCTTGCCCCAGGAGCAATGTCGAAAAATATCTAGTAAATTCATTTCGTTCCTCATATTACATATTGATCATGTAAATGATCTACGTCTTTAGAGGTGACGAAGTGTAATTTTCCTCTCCACATCAAATATTTCCCCGGTGGAATATGCCATTTTGATCGAACGAATATAGATGAACTCAATACACAACCAAACGATTCCCTTAGGGTAAAAGGAATAGATTGGGAAGGAACTGTTTCAAATTTCACGCCTTCTTTGCCAAGGAATATGTCACCCTCAGGATATAATTTGCATACTACATCTACTTAAATAATGAACAGTGTGATTTTGTCTGTTTATTTGTCCGTAACAAAGGGCTCTGCCATTTATCCACTTATATAAAGAACGATTTTTTTTCCTGTTTTTCTGTTCATAACAATTGACCTTGTCTCTTATATGATGAACAATGTGATTATGTCTGTCTCTACGTCCCTAACAGAGAACTCTGACACTCATCTACTTTTATAATGAACATAGTTATTTTATCTTTTCCTCTGTCTGTAACCATAGACTCTTTCACTTATCTACTTATATCAGAGCTTTCCAAACTTTCCCCATACTTTTAAAAAAAATCATTATTTGACACATATCACTCAAGTTTTTAAAAAACCCAAACTGAATATTCAACGTCATCCTAGCATTTCAATTGACTCAGTGTAAGCATCTTTTGAGAGATATACAAAATTATACTTAATTTCGCAACACACCCAAGAGATTATCGGTGACACACCAAAGTGATGCTACGCGCTATTTGGAAGCTCCGTCTCTGTTCGTAACGATGGACTGTTCCATTTGAAGGTAATAAATTTGCTGATAAAATATCTCCTATTGGCCATTTAGAATAATGGTCTTTTCCACTGAAACGAATTCAGTAATTTCTTTTTGAAAAGAAGAAGAATGTTTATTTGTTTGTTTGCATTCAAATGGGATGATCTCATTGGTTGATTTACTTTCAATTTTATGACGCAATAGAAATTACGCCAGAGAAACTCTCAAGATCATCACACATCAAAACAGATTTGAGACTTGAAAAAAAAAAACAAACAAAAAAACAACTTAAAATTGAGATATTTGAATTATCAAAAATGAATTACCAAATAAACCAGCTCTAGGCTCCATAGTGCGTATCTATGCATAAATAAACCTGTCATTTCTGACGGGTATATTCTAGTGTTTATACGATGGACAGGGTGATTTTTTTCTATTTCTCTGTAGATATCAATGGACTCTTCTACTTAAAGGCAACAATTTTGCTCATAAAAAATCCCCTATTGACCATTTGAAACAATGTACTTTTCTAGTTGAACGAATTCAGTAGTTTTTTCTGTAAAAATTCAAATACACAGTGAATTTTTCCATGGAAATTAATTAATTCTCCAACATTATGAACAGTTGATGTAAGGAATTCATGTTATTTCATTCGTTTTTAAATCTATCTATCTATCTATCTATCTATCTAATAGAGTCTGCTCTTGTTATCTGTTGGAAGAAGCATATGTATTCACTTGTATTCGTCTGTCCGTTGATCTGTTGTTTGTCTGTCTGTCTGCACAATATATTCAAAAGGTTTCAATGAATTTTCAGGAGGTTTCGAGGAAGGGTGGGCCACAGGTTACGGAAAAATGATTAAATTTCGGGGCAGATCCAGGAATTTGTCTTCCAAAGAAAAATATTTTTATTATTATCCCATCGCAGGGTACAGTAAAAAAAAAAAAGAGAACAATAAAATTGTATTTTAAGGGTGGTATCTCAATATCTGTGCATTTAAAGTTCTCTCCGCGGTGATGAATTTAATTTCTTCTCTTCCATATATTTATTCATCCCCTCATATTTGTTCACACAATATCTTCAAGAGTTCTTAATGAATTTGAATAACATTTTGAGGGAGGGTGAGCGTACGAAGAATTGATCGAATTGTGGGCAGGGCCAAGAATATTCACTAGTATCTCCCTTGCATCGTAGTTATAAATTAACTGAATTTCATTCTGCTTTAGCAACAATAGCGTTGAGATGGGAATGCGCTCTCTGGGTGCTTCCAGCTCATTTTCTGTTTTTATTTTCTCCTCTTAAGAAATTCATTTACTCCAATAACAGACTTTTTGTCGACCTGTTTGAATATGAGTTATGCGTTTCTGTTGAACAATCGTCTTCCCACAATAATAAAATCGAACGAAAAAATAGTAGATACTGTAAAAAGAAAAAAAAAAACTAATAATAACGAGAGATTTTCATAGAATTAAGGGCGTTGCCAGGTTTTAAAGTTGATGGAGAAGAGCGCAGTAAAAAAGGGCGTCATATCACGTACCGGATAATTTTAGATTAATTCAACATTTTTATTCTGCATTTAAAATGATAAAAAAAAACAATTAAAATCACTTGCAGTTGGCTCAAAAATAGCCAGAAGATTAGAGCACTGACCACACCAAGACTGATACTAATACATGGGAGTTCTCGAATGTGACATGATAAAACTGGAAGAAATGAAGGAGAAAATAAAAAGAGAATACTTTAGGAGGGCAAGAGAAATATTAGAGACCAAACTAAACCGCAGAAACATTATAAAAGGAATAGAAACATGGGCTGTATCGGTAGCATGATACACAGGACCATTTTTTGGATGAACAAAGGAAGAACTCTAGTCGATGGACCGGAGAACATGGGAGCTTATGACAATGCACAAATCCTTACACCGCAGAGATGACATGGTTAGACTGTACGCGAAGAGAAAAGAAGGCAGCAGAGGGTTCATCAGCATAGAAGACTGAGTCCAGAGAGTCAAAGCAGGCCTACAAAAGTATGTGCAAACAAACAGTGAAGACATAATAAAAAGTGCCCAAAGTAGCGCAACGAACAACATGAAATGTCGCGGCACAACAAACAAGGAAAGAAAAATGGGAACAGAAGAAACTTTACGGAGAATTTAAAAGACAAAAACAGAATGTGACAGGCGAGAGATCATGGACATGGCAACAAAAGAAACCCCAGGAGAGAAACAGAATCGCTCACCATGGCAGCCAAAAACAAATGCATCAGAACAAACTATATCAAAACAAAAATCGATATAACATTGACAAACATCAAGTGCCGTCTATGTGGGGAAAGAGATGAGACCGTAAACTACATAACTAGTGAATGTAGTCAACTGGTTCAAAAGGAGTATAAACACAGAGACGATGGAATAACAATAGTGATACACTGGGAATTGAGTAAACGAATGGGATTCAACCATGTGGAAAAGTGGTACCAGCACAAACCAGAGACAGTCCTGGAGAATGGAGACCACACTTTACTTAGGGACTTGGACATCCAAACAGACCAACCCATCCAAGCGAGAAGGTCGGACTTAGCAATCGTAGATAAGAAGAGGAAAACCTGCCAAATAATAGACGTGGCCGTACCTGCAGGCCTTAGAGTAAAGAGGAAAGAGAACGAAAAACTGGAAAAAATACTAGGATCTGGCAAGAGAACAGAATAAGATGTGGAACATGAAAGTTAGGGTAGTGCCAGTAATGATAGGTGCACTCAAAGCAAGATTTGAAGAACTAGGGATAAAAGGAAGGATCGAGACTATGCAGATCATAGCACTGCAAGGAACTGCACGAATACCGGGGAAAGTGCTAGAAATATGAGATCAACGACCCCAGCTGTTAGCAGTGGCCTACCAGAGGAGGAGGAAAAACAAACACCCTATGATAGGCAAGGGAGAGATAAGATGAGAGGAGGACTGAAGATCTAAGGAGACTTACTGTCACTCAGCCTTCAACGATAACTACCAGACAACTGGTGTGAAACTGTAAACCAAGTACTGCTGTGTGGACAATGAGATTGTGAAGAGGAGGGCCGAAAACTTTAGGAGACTTGCTGACACTCAACCTCCAGCAGTAACCACCAGGCAACTCGTGTGAAATTGCTGCTACTACTACTACTGCTAATAATAATAATAATAATAATAATAATAATAATAATAATAATAATAATAATAATAATAATAATAACTGGGGACTGCACGGATACTGAGGAAAGTGCTAGAAATATAAGGACTGCAACGCAAACTGTCAATAGTGACCCAACAGAGGAAGGGAAATGAAAGTGGATACTCAAATTGTAGCACTGACATGATAGGCGAAAGAGAGAGAAGACGTTGACTGAAGACCTGAGGAGACTTATTGTCACTCAACTTTCAGCGATAACCACTGGGCAACCGGTGCAAAACTGTAAATTGCAGTATTACTGCGACCTATGAGTACTAGGAGAGGAGGGCTGGAGACTTGAGGAGACTTGCTGTCACTCAAACTCCAGCGGTTACCACCAGGCAACTGGTGTGAGATTGCAGAATCATAATAATAATAATAATAATAATAATAATAATAATAATAATAATAATAATAATAATAATAATAATAATAATAATAAGATTAGGGGGAGGATAGAGACCGTACAGACCACAGCGCTACTTGGAACTGCACGGATACTGAGGAAGGTGCTAGAGATATAAGTACTGCAACGAATAGTAGCTCTGTCATGATATGCGAAAGAGGGAGGAGACGTTAGCTGAGGACCTGAGGAGACTTATTGTCACTCAGCCTTCAGCGATAACCACTGGGCAACCGGTGTGAAACTGTAAATCGTAGAATTACTGCGACCTATGAGTACTAGGAGAGGAGGGCTGGAGACTTGAGGAGACTTGCTGTCACTCAAACTCCAGCGGTTACCACTAGGCAACTGGTGTGAGATTGCAGAATAATAATAATAATAATAATAATAATAATAATAATAATAATAATAATAATAATAAGAAGAAGAAGAAGAAGAAGAAGAAGAAGAAGAAGAAGAAGATGAAGAAGAAGATGAAGAAGAAGAAGAAGAAGAAGAAGAAGAAGAAGAAGAAGAAGAAGAAGAAGAAGAAGAAGAAGAAGAAGAAATAGTAGGAGAGCTATATCATTTGATGTATACTTATGGAAACTACGACACAAAAGAGAAGAAACTATAAAACACAAGATTAGAGATCTAAATAATAATAATGATTATAATAATAATATATGCATTAAAGAGAACGTCCTCTCTCGGGAACCTCAATACTCAAGTCTCCGCTTGACAAAAGTGTTTGAAAACCCGTGCAATCTTTGCAGTGAAAATGCAGTAAGGCCTGTTAAAGAAGAGCAAGAAGGAAACACAATTAGTCAATAAAGATATTTACGTAACACGAGGCAGAAACCAAAGTTACTAAGTATATTTATTTACAGAGATCAGAATCAATACACAATAAAAATGTTTGTGGTACTAAATTATTTTGAACATGAAATGAAGAGAAAAAGAACCATTGTAAAGAAGCGTACAGTTCAAGGCACTCTGAGATTGGTCGAATGGAGTAATGAGTCCTGAAAGTTCTCTCAATGCCTTCTGATTAAGGAAAAAAACATTGCCAATAAAAAATCAAATCAACTTTTATCGCGAATGGGAACAAAACAGTTGAAGAAAAAATTTTGAAAAGGCGCCACACACGAATAATGTGTTCGGGAACGACTGTCTCCCGTTCCTCATCTAGCTCCCCCGGTGGACAAAAGTTAAGAGTCCTACGCGCTATCTTTTAAAAATTGGTAACGAAATTTGAATAGGAAAAAAACATTGTAAGAAAACTGCGTCGACATTCGCTAGTACGAAAAGATTATTCAGGTTAGAAAGATAGTAAATAAGAAGAGTTCCAATTGTCGGAAAACAAAAGTTGGCATCTAGTTGGTTCATCTTAAGCGATGACATCTATCGGATAAATCAATTTTTAAAAGTAATGAAACAAGGGCAACTAACTCTCTGATCACGTGAAACATCACCAAAAGTACACAATATATCAGCGTCAAAAAGAGTAGGCGACAGCGATATCTAAAAGGCCATTAGCGAATAAATGGCGACGTGCCGGCCATATTGTAAGGATATCAGACAACTGCCAGACAATTGTGACTCACAACATAGATCCCCCGAGACCATGGGCGAAATGGCGGCCGATAAAAAAAGTGAGATGACGTGACGATGTTGATAAATTCAGAATGTTCTGGCACTGTGATACTCAGAAGCAAACAAACTGACAGACTATAGATAAAGACTATGTTCAACAGCGGACTTTAAATGACTGCTGCTGATAATGATGAGCACTCACTAAGCGTGTGCCGTTGTATGTAGCAACAAGCTCGAGGCCTTTGTTTTTTTTAAATAATAATTTTATTCTTCTTGGAGTAATTGTGACTTACGCTGATCGGGTGACACCAACCTTCTCGATGATTCACTCTTTCAGTTTACCGAAGTATTGAGATATTCTATCAAACTCTAGAGTTGACTTTGTTTTCGTATCGTAACAAGTTTACCTCCCCAGAAATCGACAAGTCATACACGTAAAACCATGCGCACACAAAAACTGATGACGAGTCAAACAACAATGAAAATGATAATGTCAGATTTCTTTGATACATTGGATAGAATAGAATATATTTTATTTCGTCAAATACATAATAAAACATCGTTTTTCACTTATCTATTCCTTGGTAAGACAACTGATATATTTAAAAAAAATGATCAATTTTAAAACTGATTCTTGCAATATTTGTTTGCTGTTAAGTTGAAAGGCGTTTTATGATTTTGTTAACATTCAATTTCTAACAAATAAAGGAGTTGGGATGGGATATATAGTTTTGGAATAATATTGTACAGAGAAATGAATTCTGATTTGTTCAGCTTTTTAAATTTTAATGAGGGAGTTTACCCTAGCACAGCCAAGCTTGCTTACCCTGTAATCATTTGAATCTGTAACATCATTCAGCTTGTTCTTAACTGCGTTCAAATGTCACATAAGAGATAAGTTAGATTGTTCATCAGGAGGGTAAGAAGAGAGAAGACAAAAGAAATACAGGTAGTTTAATAAGAGGGCAGAAAGAGAGAAGACAGAAAAGAAGGTTAGGTAGTTCAATGATAGGGTTCCAGGAGAAGGGGCAAGGAAGGAAGTTAGGTAGTTTAGTAAGACTGTAGGAAAAGAGAGAACAGAAAATAAAGAGATAAGAGGGATAGGAGGATTTTTGCATTTCAAAATAGTCTACGTTTGTATAACTTTCAGAAAGATAAATGGACGATAAGTGAAGATTGGAACGGATAAGGGAGAGGATGAGGAGATTAGGGCACAGGATTAGAGAAGAGCAGACGCATGGTATTATCTTAGTTGCCAACATCCATGGAATTTACATGGTTTCAGCTAGTAATCAATTACAATGGAACTCTAGTTGTTTTGTATTGTGTGTGGAAATTATCTTTTTTTTTCTTTGCTTCGAAGGAGAGACTGATAAGAAAGACGTTCTCTTCTTTACGGATATTACAATTTATACCTGGAAAGTGCCGTAGAAATGAATCGACTGAAACGCTGTGACTACACCGAAGATCTGATTGTCTGGAAAAAAGTTGGTATCTATTTGGTTTATCTTACATCATGAGACATAACAGCAAAACCTATTTTAAAAGAGAGAGAGAAAACAAGTAATGATCTTGGCATTGCTGCTAGCTTTTGCAATAGGATATCTCCTGTTTTTAGCCAAAGACTTCACTCTTTTCTGTCACAATTACTTCTTTAGATTGTTACGGCACGGTGCAGATTCGTATTTGAGAAACATATCACCCAACGAGTTTATCGGATGATTGAACTTTATGTTGTTTGTGCTGTTAACAATACGTCTCGATCGATCCATTCTGCGGCCTTCCTCAGGTGTACTATCTGAATGCGATGGTGGTAAGCAGAATTCTTCCAATGCTACAACGTTGGATTCGATTGACGTCTTTCCCCCTTTTCTTTCCTTATTGGGCACGCACTTCTAGGAGCAATGTCTGTCATCGGCTGTCTGACTGACAAGCCGAAAGACTCAAACCATCTTTCATCTTCTCTGACAAAGAAGCCTGTGAGCAGCACCACTAGTGGAATATGTAGATGATATATTTAGATGTGCAAACATCTCTACTAGCGACGCTCGTCACTGACTGACTGACATATCGATCAATCTCCCATTCCTCCTCCTCCTATCTATATCTGACGCTCGTCACTGACTGACTGACATATCGATCAATCTCTCATTCCTCCTCCTCCTATCTATATCTGAAAGTGAAAGGGAGAGAATTCGCACATTCATGGTCTGACTTTGAGGCTGTTACTTGATGCGACAGTCACCGTCTTCTCTCCAAAGTTAATCAAACCAACTTTACTTACTTATAACAAAAAAGTGTATAATAAAAAGAATGATTCATTTATGTATTGATTTTCCTTTATTATTTATACATTAGCGAAGACGTATTCTTGGTAGACAGCCTAATGACAGATCTTATGCACCAATAATCTTGACATAAACCTACAATTAAATAATGCTTCTTAGAACAAGAGTTATTTAACGATTATTCGTTCGACCATGTAGTTTTAACATCAAACCTTATTTTCTTTAACTGTAATTTCCAAAATTCCGTGCCCAGCATTTAAATTTCACAACGTGGCATATTTTCTTTCTTGTGCGTAGTTGTACAGCTGCAAAACCTACAAGAAACACTGTTCGTGAAAACACGCACATGTGTACATTTGAAAAGTCAAGGTTACATTTCGAAAATAACAGTTAAAAATTGAACTCACTATGTTGCAAGATTATTATGTCCCTCTTTGAATAACATGCAGATGTTTTTCCGACTAAACCCAATCTGTTCATATCTCTCCCTCTTTCTATTCATATACATATTTTGATCTATTCGTTCATATCTATCCATCAATCTATTTAGCTATCCATCTATCTACCCAGGCTGTTCATCTCTTTCTCTCTTTCTCTTCATATCTATCTATCTATCTATCTATCTATCTATCTATCTATCTATGTTAATCTATCTTTCTACTGTTCTCTATCTCAGTTTGTTCCTTTTTTTCTTTCTTTCTCAACCTTTTCTCTTTATCTATCTATCTATCTATCTATCTATGCTAATCTCTCTTTCTACTTTTCTCTATCTCAGTCTGTTCGTTTTTTTTCTTTCTTTCTCAGCCTATTCTCTTTATCTATCTATCTATCTATCTATCTATCTATCTATGTTAATCTCTCTTTCTACTTTTCTCTATCTCAGTCTGTTCCTTTTTTCTTTCTTTCTCAGCCTATTCTCTTTATCTATCTATCTATCTATCTATCAGTAAGTTCATATCTGTCTATGGTAGAGTGATTAGAGTAGAACAGTTTAGAGTAAAGTCTACTTAACTGCACTTCAAAAGGAGCAAGGAGAAATACTTATTTCTCTTGGAAACTTTGAGAAGAGAAATAGTTATTCAATAATAATAACGTTGACTTGTAGGAACGCAAAGTGGATTTCATCAAGTAATCCCACCAGACACTTACCAAAACTTTCCTTAGATGGAGGTCTATTTTGGATTGTATTCTTGCTTATTTGCATTCACTGAGTCATTGTCTGTGCCGCTTTATATTCTTGTGAAATATCCATTTTTACAACCAGTCACTAATCTGTCAAACCGATCACCGTGGCCCAATGGTAGAGTGCTCGCATCCGGTTTTGTAGGTTCAATCCGTGGCCAAGTCATACCAAAAAACGTAATGCCTCCCTGAAAAGGCTCTTGGCATAAATAGTAGGATTGAGGAAACCTGGGAAGGCACGGACTCTTTCAGACAACGCAGACATTTTTTTAGAGGAAAAACTCCATTTTTAAAAAGAAAACCGGCACATTGGTAGAAGGTGCCAATAAATGCATCACTGAACTCCCAGAATATTAGTTCGACTTTCATTCAAAGCTACTTTTGTTCTGAAGATATGTTCAAACTCTGCCATTACCATCATCAGCGGAAGTAAGTGTACAAGGATGCGTCAAAAATGCAACCAGTTCTTCCATAGACTATTGCCCGGCATTGCACAATTCAAATCAATTCAAGACGAAATATTGTGTGACAGACAGGAACTTTTGTCAATGTTGAGGTGTTGACATGTAACTATGATATAGGGGAGATAATTGTACATGAATTGATCTAAATATTTAATCACTCCATTCGTAGCCTATTTGAGATATCCTGGGGACAGTGAAAAAGTACAAAACATCGGAAAATTATCTCCAAATCAAAATTGAATCACTACTTCAATCGCCTATCAATCGCCTTCAATCGCCTATTTTCCCCTCATACTTCCACGAAATTTCTTTGAAAATCGTCTTGTACTCTTTTGGGATATCGGATGGATAGACAAACGGACAGACGGATAGATGGAAAAAAAAAGAAAGACACGACCGAATACATATACTTCTCTAACTCCGAGGTATAAAAAGTCCCTCCGTATAGAAGCCCATTCCTTTCAAAGCTCCCACTTTAAAGCCCTTTCCTCTCAAAACACTTTCATTTAACGCTAATAGCGTAGTAAAATAGAATTTAATTCATGTAATTGACGCATGTTTGTCTTCTGACGTAGTAAAAAGAATTCCATCTTCTGATGACGTAATAGTAAAATGTCTCTTAAGCGACATCAGATTCATAGGAGGAGTAAGAGAGAATTTTTAGTTAGGATGGCGTGAGGTTTTTGTCTCGTATTGTTGTCAGTCAGTCAGATAGTCAGTCAGTCAGTGACAGCGATCGTCGTAACTGATTCTAGCGCATCTAAAAACAAAAAAAATCTGATTCAATTAAAAAATATATGACTTGAAAACTGTCCCACAAAAAATCATTTACAGGACATCTACTTACATGACGTGTTCCATACGCAGTTTGATAAATCGACTTACTGTGTTCTATTGTGCCAAAATATAAATAAGAAATATTAAAAGACATGAAAAACTTATTCAATTTCAAAATGTTGAAACGATTTATGAGCCACTCAATAAGCACATGTGTACTCGCAGCGTGGGAATGACCAAGTAATGTTTTCACAAAGAGAAAAAGATTCAAGAATTTTTATAAATCACCTCGTCATGATTTCCCTTGTAATACATTTTCGAGTGATATATTTTCGACATCTGGAACAAGACCTAGAAAACATATATTAGAAAAAAGAATTATTTTTTTTTAAAGATTAGGGTGCGATTCATGTTCTTCTCAATATACAGTGAGAGCAAAAAGCATTTGATACGTTTCATGAAATTCATCTCAACATCCTTGCACAACTTCAAAATAGACTGGATTTGGATCCGAGATTAAAAATTACAAAAATATAGAAACCTTTGGCTCAAATTCTGTCAATTTTAAAGGGGTACAAAATGTTGAAATGAACTTTGAAAAATATCGGATATTTTTTGCACTCATATTATATATATATATATATATATATATATATATATATATATATATATATATATATATATATATATATATATATATAAATCATGAATAGTGTTATGTCAAATAGAAACTTATCTGAAATGGTCCCCCGTGGTTACACGGTTTATGTATCACACGCCCTACACCAAGTAGATAGAATAAACAAAGAGAGAAATTGGTCATTGGCAAGTGATACATTAACCGTGTAACGACGGGAGATCATCTCAAATAAGTTCCTATATAAGATAAGACAATTCATGATTCATTCTCTCGGACCAAATCAGTTCATTTTTAACACACACACACACACACACACACACATCTCCTATAGGGATTGAGCACTCTGGTGGATGAGGGATTTCTTTGTAATTCAATTATAACGCTTAAATTCAGCCTTATTGCCTGTCCAGTTCCGTAGTCTAGAGGTAGGATATAGGCCAGCAGGTCTGAAGTAATGGTTTCGATTCTGCCTCGCGGTACTGGATGGGATAATGGAAAGTCTATAGCCACACTGAAGAGATGTAAAATATCGAAATAGCTGTCTGGATGACATAATAATTTTTTAAAATTTATATTTATATTTGTATTTTTATTTATATTTATATTTATATATATATATATATATTTATATATATTTATATATATATATATATGCTCTATTCCTGACGTCTTTATTCATAACATCTAGATCCTGCAGAATCTAGATAGAATTTTTTTTACTAAGTGTTGTCCAGTGGAAAACGTTAGTGAGTTTTTTAACATGACTTCAGATTTTGACGCTACTGTTGTTCAATTATTGACTGTGAAGGCGACTTGAAGTTATTTTCGATTATCTCAGGGGAAACAAAAAGAGGAAAAATAATTCTATCATGCAAACAGATTCAGTGTGAATTTTTTTTATTGTTGGTTATTATGTAGGGAAATACGTCAAGGTGCCCCAACAAACCTTCCAAATAAAGATGAAAAATATAAGGCAGGTTTGGTTAGTCACTCTGTAGAAGCCGTCACGTAACAAACGTCTTTTGGTAGCATACCGTGTTGGGGATGATCAATGAAAAATAGAAACAAGGGCCATCAATGAATAAGTTGCTCCCCTCGCATTTTGTCGGGTAGAGATCGCTAGAAAAAAAGTCCGATTTCCCGAAAAACAAGCGTAAATTCTGCTTGAACAAACTAAGGAACCAATTCAGCATGAAATAGCATTGTAAATTGAACTTCCACCGCTAAAAACCTATCTCTAGCTCCATTGGTTTGGCGTGTACGTGAGACATACTCGTTGATAAATTAATAGGTATGATTAATTGTTGAGACAATTTATTTGGAAACGTTTTTCGTCCGGTATCGGAATTAACTGAGTTGCAAAATCGGACTGCCGACCACGTAACTGAATAAAGAAAACATGTACCGTGCAGGACTCGAACCAACGCCTACACGGAAGCAGTCTTTACGCGACTCTGCTCTGTCGACCTTTAGTGAGCAGGAATTCGAAATAGTCCAGTTAAACCACCAATATCTCTACTCTGCAGTCTTCGGCATAGATATTTACACGTATGTACGTATTCTTATTTTGCCACTAGTATGTATATATCATCGGATTGGAAATTTATGTCCGACAGAATGTGATAATTGTAGCCGGTGCTCATTTCCTTCATCCATTAATGTGGTCGGTTGTTCAATTTGCTACCCGTTTAATTCCGGTATCAGACGAAATATGTTTTCTAATAAATTGTCCCTACAATTAACGCATTCAGTCGAACATAAGCTGTCCGATCTGATGATATATCTATGGATAGGCATATAAATAGGTATATTTTATTTTCAGTTTATCATAATCTGATATTCAAAGTAGTACGTTTTTATACTTAGTTTAATCTCATTACTTACTGATCACAAAGAATTTCTGAATTCTCAATAAATTTCAGATAGGTGGGTAGCCAGTCAGCGAGCCAGCCAACCAGCCAGACCGACAACAAATCTGAAGAAACCTATGTTGACAAGTTTTGTGAGTTTTGGAGGACGGTGTCTGGAGAAATAATATGTCTTGCGTACACCCTTGGGGAGTGGAATCCAGGTCACAGAAAATCAAGAAAGGGGAGGGTAATTTTAGCCAGACTTATCTGGTTGGTCACACCATCTACAAAAACATCTAGAAACATCTAGATTCTGGATATTCTGTCTGTCATTAATAAACCCGTCAGAATAAGGCCCCAAGTGGCCAAAACAACAAAGCCAAAACCAGATACATTTTAAAAAGTTTAATTGCAAAAATAACCCTCCTTTCTTATAGAGTATTGACGTAAAAAAAAAGAAACTTATGTTGACAGTTTTTATGAGTTTTGGAGGACGGTTTCCGGAGAAAGAAACAAAGAAAGAAGATTTTTGAGAGTACAAATGTCTGAGATTCTGTTCTCTGTTGAACTTGATAATGTTCTGAATGCTAGATGACTGAATATCGAGGTACAATTGTATCATAATTTGTCTTACAGACACCCTTGGGGAGTGGAATCCAAGTCACAGAAAATAAAGGAAGGTGAGGGTAATTTTAGCCAGACTTATCTACTTTGTCAGAACATCTTATATATTGTCAGCACAGTTTCGCATGTGACCTCTGGGGGTCCAGATTGTGAGTCATAATGTCCAGCAGCTGTCTGCCATTCTTGCATCATGACCAGCCCTTTGCCATTTGTATTTTCTTATGGATTCTGTGATATTTCAGACTACTGTCTTTTCTTTAATATTCTGTGGTTGAACATGATTCTCTCTTGGGCACGTTATATGGTTCTCAGTTTAAGGGTCAGTCTTTTCCTTAAGTTCCCTATTTCAACCTCATAGGTGACTATCAGGAAGATGTATCAGTTCTATACCACTCTTTTCGGATGGGATTTTCTTGTTCTTGAAGGTTGAGCTTGCCTAAAGTGATTCTTCGCTTGATTTCTTCTTCCTTCGAGGATGTCATGGAGATCATTTGTCTTAGGTAGACGGAGTGGTCTACTTTCTCCAGTTCTGCATCTTCGATTTTGATTGTTTTATTCTTTTTTTTTCGACGAATTCGTTGTACATGACCTCCAATCGGTGAATCAAATGACACAGAAAGCAACAGAATATAAAATGGAACTCGTTATAGCATTCGTAGACTTCAAGAAAGCCTTCAACTCTATGGAAATCCAAAAGGTTATTGATGGTATCATTCAACAAGGCGTAGACCCAATATATCTCAGAGTATTGCAAAACACCGATACAGCAGTCTCTTTATCAGGCTTCATCAAGACTCGGACCTATTCCAGCCCGAAAAAAGGGATAAGAAAAAGAAATACCAGCTCACCCAAAATCTTCACACTCTACCTCGAGAAGATATTCCAGAACCGAGACTGGGAAAACAAAAGAACCAGAGCAGACAGCAAATACCTAAACAACCTCAGATTTGCAGACGACACCATCGTCTTTTTTGCTGAGAACTTTCGTGACCTCCAGATGATGCTGGACAGACGAAACGAAGAAAGCGAGGAAGTTGGAAAACAAAACAAACACTATCAATCAACTTCTCGACAGAGACATTACACAGCAAACAATTATTTGTCAACGTCAAGTTGTTTAACGTACTGCAATTAAGAAAAGTGTAAAACTCACCATCACTGTCAGTAATTGAACAATAGCCTCAAAATTTGAAGTCACGAAAAAAAAAAATCCATCGAAAAATGGAATCTTTTTATGATACCACAGGCGTTTTCCTCCGGAAAACATTTAGAATAGAGGAAAAAAACATCTAGAAACATCTAGATTCTGGAGATTCTGTCTGTTATTAATAAACCCATCTGAATAAAGCCCCAAGCGGCCTAAACAACAAAGCCATAGCCCAAAACATTTCAAGAAGTTTTATTGCAAAAATACCTTTCCTTTCTAATAGAGTATTGATGTCAATTTTCAAGTCAGAACGATGTGGCCAGGAGCGCTTGGACAAACAAACAAGCAACCGAACAAACTGACATAAACAAACAGATGGACATATAAAAAAAAATAAAAAGCTCCGCCATCTTTGATAACTATGGTTGTTCAAATCTGCTTTGAAATATATAATACTTTATTTTCATCCGGAAGTATCTTCAAAAATATTCTTATCTTTACCAAAACAACAATTTCAAATCTCCATGTATATATTCATAGACGCATATTCACCCTGAATAAATATTCAACTTGAAAAAAAATCTCTATACATAAGAACTCTTTAATTCATAACCGATTTCAGCATTAAATAATGCATCTCTCCTTTACATCTAAGTTGCTTAAACCCCTTTTGTGGTGATTTTTAAATTTCTCGATCTTTCGTTTTGGTCCTATTACTAATTATAGATGTACTATAATTTCCATAATTACATGCAAGGTGGAAGGTATGAAATGTAATCAGATCAGAGAAAGTTTACGAGAAAACATCACAAAACAAATCTGAGAGAAAAGGCTATTTGTGACTGAAATGTTTGAAAATGTGTCCCACAAAACAGTTAATTGCCTTGAGATCTGTCGAGATATTGATTGTCACACACACACACACACACACACACATATGTATGAATTATGAATTCCGTTATATTTAGAAACTTATTTGAAATGATCTCTCATCGTCACGTGGTTAGTATATCACTCAATTCAGACGACGTAAACAGAATAAACAATTAAAGAAAATAGGGCTGCAGTAGGAATCGAACCTGCCACCGATAGGGTAGCAATGGTAAGAACATTACTACATTGAAGCAGCTACCTTATCGGTGGTAGGTTCGATTCTTGTAGCTGTCCTATTTTCTTTAATTGTTAATTCTATTTACTCCATCTTAATTTAATATATATTAACCACATAACGACAGGGGAGTATTTCAAATGAGTTTCCGTACAATATTACTCAATTTATAATTAATTCTGTCAGACTAAATATGCCCATTTCATATATATATATATATATATATATATATATATATATATATATATATATATATATATATATATATATATTAATAAATAAATAATCATGTAAACTGTTGATATTGTAATGCTGAAAAAATAATTCATTTAAGTTAATTTTCATATATATATATATATATATATATATATGTCAACTGTTGATATTGTAATGCTGAAATAATAATTCAATTCAAGTCAATTTATATATATAGTCCCGAAATATCGACGGCCATGTTCCCGATCAGCGTTATTTCAACGTATTGTTCTATGACTATTCGATTATACACTTTTAGGTTTCTGGTGCGTGTAACTTAATTTCATTTATATTTGCATTCGTAAATGTACACTTTATTATGGAGTTAGTCAGTAATTTTAACACGACCCTGTTTCGGTAGTATCAATACATCCTGTATCTAACTGTATTTGTTATTGAAGTTATATCGAAAATTGTGAGTACGAGGGTGGAATTGTCCTACAACTGGTACATACGGCAGAGGAATCATATACTCGCAAAAATTTCCGATATTAATATATTGTCTACGATAAGATATCAACGAACAAAGTTGACAGTTCCCGGTAATATTTATTGCTGGTGAAATACCTTGCGAGAAATATTCGAAAATTGCATTTGAATTGGCCAATTGCAGAGTTGGTAATTACATTTGAATTGGCCAATAGCAAAGTAGGAAATTACATTTGAATTGGCCCAAGCAAAGAACGTACATTTGAATTAGCTGGTAGCGTGGGAGGAAATTCTGAAAATGCAAATTTCCTCTATGTTTTGTGATTCTCTTTGTCCTTTGTGATGCCGCTTTCACGGAGAACTCGATCAAATTAATGCTTTGTATAAAAATCATACTTATATTCTTGGGGAATGTCTCTGTTACGATGTACTCACAAGAAGTGAAACACCTTGCACAGGAAAGGAGCAAACCCAGGATTAAAAATAATATATATCGATGAAGAAATTTCATGAATAGGACCCGCAAATAATCCCAAGTAATCAAAAATTAATTTTGGGGACAAAGCAAACAATTATTTTTCATTTTATAGAAATAATGTGTCTTATTCTTTATAAGTTTATCTATACATTGGCTCTTTATATTGGTTCTGTCGTAAATTTCTTTGATTATTTGTTTGAATTTACACTTTCATCATTTAGTAGTGTTAAAACGCTACCTCAAAAATGCAAATGAAAGAAAGGCGTATCACAGATAACTTTCTTGTTTTTAATGTTTGAAATCATTTTTTTTTTACACACATTTGTAAAAATGTTTTCTACCTTTTGACATGCCAGCTCAAAACCCTGACTCAATCTCTAAAACTGGTCATACATATGATGGATCCGCGAACGAAGATTCCTTGGAAGGGTCCAAAGATCAACTCCACCCTTTGAACTTGTGGTTTGCATCTTATGGACCATCGTGGTGACGCGAATAGGAGCAGAGTCCCTAGGTCGTAGGTTTGACAGGCGTGTCCTTCTCCTGGCATATGCGAGCTTGGTATGGGATTCTGCTGTCCCTTTTAGGGAATATTACGATAGTATGGCCAATCTGTAGTTAAGGCAACGGGACATGAAAGTTCCGTAGTTGAGAGATGCCTCAGCTGGTTTAACCATACATAGATATAATGGATCAGCGTGTGTTTGAGAAAGGAAGGTGCACAGTCTGATACCATCTTTGCAAGATAGCCGGTTAATCGATGGTAGAGTAAGACGGTCGCAGAAAATCTTGTTGCTGCATACGGCACAACGTATCCCCAGACGGTCACCTATCCAGATTATGACCAGGCTCGACATCTCTCAACTCTGGTGATTGTAAGAGAACAGAAGTATCCAACGCGATTTGATACCCTCACTCATATGTATGTATGTATGCATGTATGTATGTACTTAATGAACGAGTGAGAGATTGAGTCCGTGTGTGTGTGAAAGAGAGGGGGAAAATTCCAGTCATTCGATATTCAAACAACAACCAAATCACGAACAACATCCGCGAAGAAAAGTCATCAATAAATCGCAAACGAACCACAATTCACTTTTTAACGCCCTCGTTGTGAAATCTCTAGAGTACCGTAATGTTTTTCAAGGATTGTTAACAAACTGTCAAACACGGCAGGCTGATTTTTTTTTCTAGAAATTACTTTTCGATAACAGTGGAATTAAAACAAACAATACACGCCTGGTTAGTCTCTCAATAGAAACCGTTGTGCAACCAATGTTTCTTAGTCGCATGCCATGTTGGGGGTGATCAATTGAGAAATCAATCAATAAGTCCAATTGTTTTGTCTTTTGTTCAGTCGCGATCGATAGAAAACGCCCACATTTAAAAACAAAAACAAAACAAAAACAAGCTTGAATGCTACCAGACAAAAGTGAGTGACCAATTTAGCATAGACTTACATTGGTAATTGAAATCCCTGCAAAAAACCTAATTACGGGTTGAATTTCAAAATAATAAATTAGCGTTTCCTCTAGATATGATAAGGAGCAAGTGTTTTGATTATCAACTCTTTAGCTCTATTGGTGTGGTCCGTGCACGTGATATATAAATACATAAGCAGCCAGACTAAATCAAAAATCAAAGGAAACTATGTTGACAGTTTTGGTGACAGTTTTGGTTGAAGGTTTCTAATAGGTCTTGATATATAAGTTCTTTTCGTTGTCATAGGTAAATAAGAACTCACAAGTCCAGACATGCCTATATTGTTTGTTTCCATTTCGAACGTTGCAAAAATGAATTCTGGAAAAATTAGCCAGTAATATTTGACAGTGAGCTTACAGTGTCTATCCGTCTGTTTGTCCATACAATGTCTCCGAATGTTCTGAATAAATTTCAATGATTTTTTTATGGAAGGATGGGAAATGGGCCACAAAGATAAGATTTAATTTGGAGGTGGGTCCAGGAATTATTCCTTCCCCTTCCACAACATCTTTATTTATCGAATAATTGGTCAAATTTTGGGAAAGTCTCTGGAATGTTTCTTGGATTGAGACATATCTTATATTCTATTTCATACATTTATATATTCGATCATATTCGTCAATACAACATCTCCAGAAGTTCTCAATAAATTCCAATGACATTTTGTTGAGGGGTGAGCCATGAGGTGAGAAAGAGTTGATTGAATTTTTGGTTGGATCCCGGAATTTTCTACAATTGCCTCTACTCCTATTAAGCCGTATATTAACTGATTCTCATTCTAATGGCGATGGTGATGGCGGTAGTAAACGCTCTCTGGGTGCTTCCTAGTTATATACTTTTAGATAAATATCCGTTTCTCCGTGGAAAGATCATTCAATTTTGTACTGTTCAAAATAGACCCAATGTCATTGACGCTTGTTTAGCTTTTAAGGAGAACTTAATTTCCAGGATCCTCCCCCAACCAATCCTTACTCACTTCATTGGCCAACCGTTCATTGTCATTGAAATTCACTGAGAACTTTTGGATATATGGTGTGGTCAAGTAGACAGACAGACAGACATATTGATGCACATATAGACAGACCCACAGACAATTAGTGAATACATACAACTCTTCCAACTTCCCTGGCAAAGTTATAAAAAAAAATGCAATTGGAAGAATTTTGAAATTTCAGGTTGAGGCTATAATAGGATTCTACAAGTTGCATGAATACTATTCTCATCACATCTATTTTTATCAGTAGATTTAGGCTAGTGCGTCGGAAGACCGAAGAATTTACCGACCGGAACGAAGCAAAGGATGAGAATTACTAGTCCGAGCAACTTGTGGAATAACATGCAAAATGTCATTGAGAACTTTTGGAGATATCATATGGACAAACATGCAGACAAATATGAGTAAATATATATACCTCTTCCAACTTCGTTTGCAGAGTCAAATTAATTATTTGGCAGTACTAATGATAATATCCAAGTTTCTCTATGAATAATGCTCTTTGCCAAACTATTGATATTCAAAGCTGGCACGACTTCTGTCATAGTCAGACATTTTATATGGTCCTCCCAGGATTCAATCGCTGAGCCAATCATTATCCAGCCCGGACAGAATTAGTCGGATGAAACTTTGCTATCTCCTCAACGTGACAGAAACAGACTTTGTCGGACTGGGTGACACGTTGATGAGTTGTTATTAATCAGACTGATCAGACTAATCCGACTAATAACGAGCGGTTCGTTGGGCGTTGCTTTCAATGGTTAATATTTAATATGCCTGTCAGCGATTGAAAGATTCGTTATCGTTTGGGGACCGCAGACGCCATCTTTGTAGCTAATTATCGAACCAGATCCAAATCTCACGAGACGAAATCCCGAGCGGCGAGAATTTATGAGTCTTCATGTTTTAGATTTTGAGACGTTGTTAATGAATTTTCCAATTGTTCTCTTGGCTGTTTTTTTTTTCCTCAGTCAACAATATCCCACATCGAGACGTAGCTAGAAGTTTTGACACGTGATAAAAATCTCACTGGAGAAGGTCGTAGAATGAACCGATCAACACGTAAACAAGGATGGAAACAAACCAAGATGATGATGGTATGAAATATTGGATAATCTTCGTCGTCGGCACCCGTGAAATTCCTACAGGCCCAGCTAGTCAATTAATCATTAGACAGTGCTAACGATAACATTGCAACTTGACAGAAAACGAATTTGTCTTTGTTCCTGGGTAATAAGTGTTACTTTCTGATTAATAATGTTATGAAAAGTGTAGAAAATATCTATCATTCCCTTCAAACTTTTCTTCTGCAACCTGGACAGTAATAGTTTGAAATCTTCTCTTTTCCAACGGGTGAATTCGCGCATTTTTATCACGTAAAGAGAGAAAAACAACTACAGGTGAAAATCACCGCGCTGGCTACAAAAGTAAAATCTGAAGGTAGTGATGGCCATTATCAATAACTTTTACACATAAGCAATCAGAAAATAACACTGATTACCCAGGGAAAATTGCATTCACAATCTAATCTGCCACTCAGCGATAAACAGAGGAGATTTGTTATCGTTTTGGGACTTCGGACGCCATCTTCCCACACTAATTATCGAACCAGACCCAAATCTCGCGAGATGAAATGTCGAGGGGCGAGGATTTATTAGTGTTCTTGTTGGAGACTTTGAGACGTTGTTAATGAATTTTTGACTTCTCCTCTTCGTTGTTTTCCCTCCACGACATCTCACATTGTCATTGTAGCTTGGAGATTTGACAAATGATAAGAGCCTCACCTTGTGCAAGTGGCCCAGCGGTATAGACTGTCAACTGTTCGACACGATGTTGCATTTTCACAAGTCCAACGAACAGTTTTTTTCCTACACAGAATCGGTTACAAAAAGAGTATGACACGAAGTCAGTTTTCACTAGTTGACACTCAGTTCATGCCTAAACTGTGATACTGTCCACTTGCAAGGATCGGAATAAATCTCACCCCCACTTCAATGTTTACGCAGGTGATTCATAGCCCGCGTCGTTACGGGACTTCTCAGCTAATCCATTCTGAGAGTAGAGATGCAATGCCCAACAATATCTAAAATCATTCTCACCTTTCCCCGTGACTGAAGAAACAAATATGGAAACTGGCAACCCATCAAACTTGATTTGGGCGTTTTTTTCTTACAGTAAGATATGTAAATGATACGCCAATATCCCCAATTACCAGTAAAAGTGAAAATGAAGAAAAAAACAGTGAAAAGTTGAATTGAATTCAAGGTCTCAAGCTACTGCGACGGTGAAAAATATGTGAAGGGATATGTTAAGGTCTATAGAGCCTCATTCAACACAAAATGGAGTAAACATAAAATTAATTGTCCATTTTGAGTCGAACCCAATTCAAAATAACATACATTACGTATAAAAAACAAAAATCCAGAAAAAGGATCATTTTTGAGGCATGTATACTGGTATTAACATTCTATGACCTTTTCTTGCTCAAAAGTTGGTTGGCGCTTTACATAGCCTAAACACAATTTAGCTAAATTCTCTCTATATATTATGTATATAAGATGAGTTCAGTCTACGTATATTTTTATACATGTGCTAACAGCTATACCCGTTGTTACCCGGGAGAAAAATAACTTAAAATATAACAAAACAGAAATAAATGATATATTTCTTCTTACACAACAAAACAAATGAGAAACAATCTTTTCACCCTGGTAGCTGTAACAGAAGAAATATCCTGATGCAACCCCCACCCACAAAAAACATAAACAAAAACAAAAACAAAAACAAAAAACAAAACAAAAAAACAACAACAAATGATGAGATTGTTCTCGTGTTTTGTTGCAATTTCCAGAAATGACTCCAGGTGACCTCTAGTGATCTCCACCATAAACTTATATTGCCTATAACTTTAGCCGTTAACGATGTAACTTTTGCAAAATTTCTGAATCCTAGGTGCACTGTTGTGGCTAACGAGTTGGAAAACTCACTAGAAACGACATATGATGACTCCGAATAACCCGGATGTCAAAACCATTTTTCTTATTAATTTGGCCGTGAAAGAATCTGCCTTGATGCCAATTTTCAGTTTCATAGATGTAAAATTGTGGCCAACCACAACTCGGTTGAATATGACCCATAGTGATCTTAGGTGACCTCAAATGATTTCCACCATCGAACTGCCCACGACCTTCACCAAGATGTAAACACATGCCAGGTTTCAGACTCCTTCGTGACCCACAGCTTAATTGGCCTGCAGGAAGCCAACCCAGCATTTCATGTGCCCTTTGTCATAGAAAGATATACATCTAAGCTCAATTTCAGTTTCACAGATGCTAAATTGTGGCATCTAGACCTGGAAAACTGTTTTAAAATGACCAGAAATGACCTCTTATGACCTTGAATGACCTAAAAAATTGATGTCACAAAGTTTGCTATCTTCCCTGCGGGATGATGTACACATATTCTAAATTTCAGCATCCTTTTTGGTAAAATTGTGGCATACGTACGTAAAAATTGGCTTGGAATGACCAAGGAAGGACCTCTGATGACATCAAATGACCTCAAAGGTGAACCTCACACATCCTATGTAGTAAGGTGACCTTTCAACAGTCTACATGCAAAATATTAGATTGGTAGGCCTTATAGTTTTAGCAGAGAAAAGGCACGTACAAACAAGCAAGAAGCTCAAATATCTGTATAGATATACATACATAAAGCTTACAAGTATCATTGAGAAATGTGTACGTAGTATATTTATTCTTATATAGATAATGATACTCATGTGAATATATTTTTGATTGTAATCATATTGTTAATGTAAACATTTATATGATGTATGATTATGTGATACGCAATACACACACACACACACACACACACACACACACACACACACATATATATATATATATATATATATATATATATATATATATATATGTATCGCCTTCGGTAGATTATTTTAAGAAAATGTTTCTGTATGATATAACGCAACTTATGACCATTCTGTCAGATCATATATATATATATATATATATATATTTGGTACTTTGAATGGATACACAAACTAACTTCATGTAATTCTGAGATAAAATCAACCAAGATTTTATAAAATATATCAATTCCAACAAAATATGATAACCTAGGTCAAATAATAAACTTTTTCTTCGGGGAAATCTACTGAAATCTTTAGAAAATGTCTTTTTTTATCCAAAAAATATTGAAAATCTTAATAAAAACGATAAAACCCTCTTGGAAAGTGCCAAGAGTATCATATCAAAACGCGTATACAATACATCACTCGATACAATACATCACTTAGACGAATTGATTGCTTTGAATGATGGCCATGGTCTGGGATATTCATCAAAAGAGCGTATAGAGACCAACTTAGGACAATAAAAACTATCTTCAATTTCTGTGTCGACAATATTCTCCAATTGAACAATTTTACAGCCCTCGTGTTCAGACCCTGGCATTTGGAATCAAACCCCATTAGCATAACCTTCAAAATCTTTAGTGAATGTGGAGCTAATGATCACATTATTCGTTCGCATAGTTATTTATTTAATGATAACAGGAAAAAATTGCGTTACATCTATTTCTGCTTGACCTTGCAGTCTGCTAGGACAGCGAAATCGCTATTGGACACGTTCTTAACTCATTGTGCTCTATCTGTGTCTCCTGGCCTGGATTGGGAGATCCGATTATTATTGTTATCATGATAAAAAAAAGTGAGACAATGTGAAGTGATACAATATTGTTTTGTCGATAGAGCCTCCTACCTTGGCGGACATTAGTGACCTATCGAATTAATTGTCCATTTTGAGTATAATCTCATTGAAAACGACGCACAGTACGTATTGGACAAGCAATAATGCAGAGAAACAATCATTTCTGATACAGGTGTTCATATATTTTTTAGAATAAATGTACATACATATATAGATAAATGTATACATACTTATATTCACATATTGGGAAACGTATACATAAGATATCTATCATATGAATGATGATATTCATGTAAATATACTATGTAAGTATATATCAATATCCAAAGTATCAATGTAATATATATATATATATATATATATATATATATATATATATAAGTACATATCCACACAATAAAAATCAGAAATACAATATAATATTGTATGATATAATGTAATACAATATCCGATGTGTGATGTGTTTATTTCATAAGTGCTCGATACATTCAATACCAACATCAAACATTTAGTTGATCAGGAGTAGAGCTTAACATATAATGAAGTAAGGATTCGCTAAGCAAACACATCTATGTTTCCACCCAGTTCTGGCTTCTTCAGACGAAGCATATTTGTGTAGCAAATCCTTACTCCATTATATATGTATATATATTGATGATGAAATAATGGATTTACCACATAAACACGTTTATGCTTCTGTCCTGTTTTGGTTTCTTTAGGCGAATAGTTCGATTTATTTTGGATGTTATTGGGAGTGTGTCTATTTTCCTAGGTGGATATCCTTCCTCTTATTCAATTTATATTTCTTCTCTTTTTTCTTTTCCTTGTTTGCTTGTTCTATGGATATATTTTTCTTTCATAGGAGAAGTACGTATGAATTACTTGGGATGCTGTTGACAATTTCTTTATCAGTGTGTTGTTAAGCCATCAGCTCTATGTGGTATGTCTCCTCTAAGGGAGTTCTTTTTCAAAAACTTCTATCTAACCCTAATGTGTTAAGGCTTACTTTATATGAATTTAATTATTTATACTCGTTTTTTTTTCATTCGCATTTTGGTTCTTATCGGTGTCTTCTTAGAATTGAGAACGTGAGCCTTACGTTAGAAGAATAAAATTTTATCGCAATGAACATAACAAGGTATGCATGTAGACATGTTTTGTGGTTCTGAATGCTAATTTCCAGGAAATTATTTATTTTTTACTGGAAATAAATTGTTTAATGAAAGAAGACTATTTTTTCTAGCTTTCTAAAATCTTCAGAATCTATCAAATAGATTGAAAAAGTAAACTTGTATTGATATCTTGAAGAGTTGCCAAATCAGTAGGTTAATTTAGACCCTTAATAGCACCAGCAACCTTGGGCAGAAACAGATTGTGTGCTTTTCCAAACACTAATGAGCAGTTCTTTTTTTATACCCTAGTTCCCCAAGCCTTTCTGCAATGCTTTTAATGACTCCAAACCTTATTTGCACTATCGTCACTTTCATGTCACATAAATTCTTCGGTTCTCTAGCAAGGTCTGCGTACTTATTGAGCTTTTCAATTTATTTCAGCTCCACCTTGTAGTCTGCAGGGACAGCGATATCTCTATTGGACACGTCTTTTCTCCTTGTGCGCCTCCAGTGTCTCCTGGCCTGGATTGGGAGATCCGATTATTATCATTATAATAAAAAAAGTGCTAAAATGTAAAGCTATACGATATTGTTTTGTTGATAGAGCCTCTTAAATCAGCGGACATAAGTGACCTATCAAATTAATTGTCCATTTTGAGTAGAATCCAATTGAAAATGACATGCGCAATGAATGAAACAAACGACAATTCAGAGAAGCAATCATTTTTGATGCGTGTATCTTGGTAATAACATCCCGTGACTTTTATTTATTCATTCATATTTATTTCATACAAAAATTAGTTGGCACTTAACATAGCCTAGATATAACTATCTAAATCATACATTGATTTTGTATGTAAGATGGGCGTATAAGTTCATAGATATACATATATAGATAATTGTATGCATACGTATATACACATATCATTGGGAAATGTATACGCAATATACTTATCTCATATAATGATATTCATTAAATATATTATATAAGTGTACATTGATATCGAAATTTGTGTAATTTTTGCAGGCTGTTAAGCACAATGGTAAGTGCATCGTTACGTTGAGGCGGCTACCCTATCGATGGCAGGTTCGAATCCTGCAACAGCCCCATTTTCTTTAATTGTTTATCCTATTTACGTTGCCTAAATTGAATGATGTATATAACGATGGGAGATCATTTCAAATAAGTTTCTGTATGATATAACGCAATTCATAATTCATTCTGTCGGACCAAATATGTTCATTTCTCAAATACACACACATACATACACACACACACACACACACACACACACACACACATATATATATATATATATATATATATATTTATATGTGATACAAATCAGGCTATAACATAAGGAGTATAACATAATATAATGATATATCAATTCGCCTGATGAGGCCCAAAGAGGGCAGAAACATGAGCTAGTTTGTGTAGCGAATCCACAGTCTACTATTATTTATATACATATATATATTTATATATATATATATATATATATATATATATATATATATATATATATATATATATATTCAGTGCTTGTTATGAGTATTTAAACAAACATACATTTTGCTTCAAATTGCTTGGTTTTGATGGTTAAAACACAAATATTATGCAAGAAAAAACAAATTTTATTTCAATCAACATGATAAGGCATGCATTTAGTCACGTTTTGACGTTCTGATTGCTAAATCTTTGGAAAATGGATTTTTCGATAGAATTAAATTGCTGTATGAAAAAATGACGGGTATATTTCTTATCCTTCTAAAGGGTTTAAGAAGTTTGAAAAGACAAACATATTGCTGTTAAGAAGAGTTACCAAACCGTCGAGTCAATTCGGATCCCCATTCTGCTCTTCACCTTTAATGGCCCCTGCAACCTTGGACAAGAAACAGATTTTGTGCCTGTTCAAATACTCATGAACAGTACTTTTTGTTTCCCTATCCCTCAAACCTTTTTGGAAGTTACTTAGGGACAGTTCCTTGGGTCCCGATTGTTATTGGCACTACAGTCACTGACGTGTTCCCTGGCAAGGGTTCAGGTACTTATTCCAACCTCCCACATACTTTTAGTTTCACCCAATGGTCGGCTCGAACACCGAAATCCATTATCGGGCACGTTTTTCCTTTTCTTGCACACCACCTCAAGATCTGGTCTTTTGGTTTGGATTGGGTGATTCGATCATCATCATCGTTATCAATATCGTCACCATCATCATCATCATCATCGTCATTAAAAAAGCGAAGAAATGTAAAGTGATACGATATTGTTTTGTCGATAGAACCTCCTTCCTCGGTGGACATTAGTGACCTATCAAATTAATTGTCCATTTTGAGTAGAATCCATTTCGAAATTACATACATAATGTAATTCAGAGAAACGATCATTTCTTTATACACGGAACTTGGTAATAACATCCTATATCTTTTATATCTTCATTTATATCTATTTAAAACAAACGTTGATTCGTACATCACGAGGCCTAAATATAATTTGTCTTAATCATATATTAATTATGTATGTACGATGAACAGTGCCTATGAATATCTTAGATACATGTGTATGTATATAAATGCATACATATGTGCATACAGGTATGATTTACAAATGTGTACGCAATATTTTCATTTTATATTGATATTAATGTTTATGTAAATATACTATATAAGTGTGTAATAATTTATACACGTATGAAATATAAGTATATATATATATATATATATGTGTGTGTGTGTGTGTGTGTGTGTGCGTGTGTGTGTGCATGTGTGTATGTATTGTTATTATTTGTTTTTTAGCTTTGAGATATCTATGCGTAAAGAGTGCTCGATATCGGCAAATTGGTGTACGGAGAGAATTCAGTTCTTCGAGATGGCTCTGAATTTAATGCCATTGGTGTAATCGTCGGACCGTTGCAGAACGGTCTGAAAATCGTACCACTGACATAAAATTTAGAGTATATATATATATATATATATATATATATATATATATATATATATATATATATAAGCATGAAGGAAAAAGAGAAAAAGTATGGACGTATACATGCACACACATATAGTTCTCTTCTAGATTCCCAGCATCTCATAACTCCATAACTGTGAGAGACGGCTAAATACCATTTAATTTGATAGCAAATCAGTTCTATCTTTGAGTCAGGGCTTTTATCTTGCAATAGATTATTAGCAATTGATTATCTTGCGATGGACGATATATCCTTCATCCTGCAATTACACTTGCAATCTCCAGCAGTAAATGGCCTAAATGATATACGTATAAATTGATGTGAATCATAAATTTTCAAAATGCCGATCCATCGACTGGTATGAATTTACTAAGACGTTGACAAATATATGAAGCATTACGATAAGGTCAATAGAGCCTCATTCCACATGGGAATGAGTGACCCATCAAATTAATTGTCCATTTTGAGTCGAATTCAATTCAAAATGGCATTTTATGGATAAGAAATAAAGAAAAATAGTTATCTTGACAAACAATCATATTTTTTATGCATGTATCCCAATAATAACATTCAATGACCTTTATTTGTACTTTTATGTTTATTTCAGTCAAAAGGTGGTTCGTGTATCACAGAGTCTAAATGTTTTCTAAATTATACATTAACTAGTCTACCCGTGCCGTAAAAAAAAGACGGTATTTGTGAAATATATGGATATAAACAGCATTTTATATACGTTGATAATTGAGATTTAAATCGCGGTTTACCTGGAGAATAGACTTCTATACACATAGCATTTTATTTACGTTGATAATTGAGATTTGAATTGCGGTTTACCTGGAGAATAGACTTCTATATATATAGCATTTTATGTACGTGGATAAAAGAGATTTGTATTGAAGTGAACTTGGAGAATAGTGGTCTGTTGACCACAAACAGAATATCATGATTTTTTAATTTGTTTTTACTTTCTTTCATTTTAATGTTATTCTTTAAATTCAGCAATTTAATTATGTGATTAGAACATGACTGAAATTTTATTTTACTATATCGGTTGCAGCCTTTAGCGTGATAGAAGACATCTTCACATATCTAATTATCATATGTGTGGATTATGTATGTAAAATGCCTGCGTATGTTTTTGTACAAGTATAAACATATATAAATGCATACTTACGTGCATAGATACATGATTGTGAAATGTGTACTAATGTATGAATTTGTTTCATATATATTGCAAGCTCGCTGCAATGAAGATCTCTGTTATTTAAATAGCCATATCACTGGGATACAACCGTTCACGTACGATCACCGAAGTTAAACAACTTCGAGCATGGTCAATACCTGCATGGGTGACGATCGGGGAATAGCAGATGCTGTCTCAGCCAATGGTCTGCTACCGACTGACAGAGCTTCTGGCCAAGCTAGGACCGGGCTGTGCACCGGTTCTCTCTCAAGCACACGCTGCTCTGCGGAAACACACAACATTGTCACCTCCTTGGGGTCGCCATAACCGTAATAACAATGATATATATATATATATATATATATATATATATATATATATATATGTGTGTGTGTGTGTGTGTGTGTGTGTGTGTGTGTGTAGGTGTGAAGGGTGTGTGTGTGTCATTTGAAACAGCATCTGTTATTACCCGGAACATGCGTCACTTGGCCTAGACAGCATGAATGGAATAAAGAATTAAAGGAAACGGGGCTGATGCAGTAATCGAACATGCAACTACTTGGGTAGTAGGTTTAATGTAGCATTGCTCTAACCGTCGAGTTAAACAGTCAGACGGAAAAATAAAGGCCCTTCAGGTTAGATTCCTGCTGCCTAATCTTGTTTGATCGTTTATTCCTTTAAGCCGTGTGACACATTATCCGCGTAATAACGGGAGGTCATATCAAATACAATTTCAAAAAAGAAAGAAAGAAAGGAAAGAAATAAAAGAAATAAAATGAGAAGGATGAAACAGTTATTTGGGCCTTTGCTTTTCCATCTGTTAGCTGAGTGGTAAGAGCAACACTACGTTAATGCGACTACCTAATCAATCGCTGGTTCGATTCCTTCAGCAGGCCCATTTTCTTCAATTGTTTATCCTATTCTTGGCTGTCTAGGCCGAGTGACATTGTATATTTAACGAAGGGGGGCAATATCAAATAGAGCTTCAAATGATATAATGCATTCATAATCATATATATATATATGTACACATATTTGTGCGTGAATGTGATGTGATCCGACAGATTGTTGGTAAAATGATAAAGTGAAGAGAAATTTAATAGAAAAAACGGGTGTCTCAGTTTGAACATTTCATCATCACATGGGATTGTTCTGATGCATTTCGACGATTGCTAGCCACTCTTTTCAGAGAGACTTGCAGCAGATGAAGACGAAGAGAAAACTGTATGCTGAAGTGAGGAGATCTGTGTTGTGCATCATTCAGTAGGAGTGGGGAAGGAGGTGTTGGTAGGTGAGAGTCAGGTTTGGTCGGCTAAACAATTCACAACACAGATGACTGGCAACCATCGAAACGCATCAGAACGTGCCTGATTGATAATAACAATTTTCTAGATGTTACACCTATTTTTTAAAAATTTCTCTTCCCTTTCCAATTGTCCTTTTACTAAGACGTACACACACGCACACACACACACACACACACACACATATATATATATATATATATATTGGCACTAATAACGGGAGGTTATATCAAATTGAGTTAAAAAAGAAACGAAATTAGTATATATATATATATATATATATATATATACATATGAAGTAAATCTTAATTTCCATCAGTCCGTTTGTCTGTGTACATGTCTATCAATATATATATACATACATACACACACACACACACACACACATATATATATATATATATATATATATATATATCTGTCTCTCTCTCTGTTTACATACAAACAAACAAACATACAAACAATATCAATATGATAACGAATATTACATTGATTGATATTAACGGGACGGTAATTATAGAAATGTAATTTCTTATATGACATCGAATGCAGAACAATTCCATCGCAAATGACAAACACGAATTGAATCAACAGAGATGTAGTTTTATCGACCAATGTTGAGAATATCATGAACAGAGAATGTAACAAATGAGGAAAAAAAGTTTCAAAAGGAGGAAGAACCGTAAGGAGAATGTTGCAAGCAATAAGAAAGAGACAGTTGGAATATTCGGGACACATAATGAAGAAGGGAGGCTTGGAAATCTCAACGCCCACCGGGCGAATAGATGTCAAGTGAAGCAGTCGAAGCCAGTGAATAACCTACTTGGAAACTTTGAATAAGTGGACGGCAGAACAAGTACCGGATGTGAAGAAGCGAAAATTGCTGAAAGCGACAAAATAATGGGAACTTTGGACGCAGCATTGAAAAGGATACTGCACATGAACAAAAAAAAAAAAAAGGAAAAAAAGAAATAAAAGAGAATTATTACAGAAAAAAGAGAAACGTAAGCTGAGAGAATGATCAACTCTTATTACATTCTATGTGTCCAGTTTAAATTCCTGTAAAATCATTGTATAACCACAGAATGATCTATAGCTTATTTTTGAAGGTTGAACTTAATCTACCAAAGGCTTGCCATCCTAGTGTGATTCGATCCATTAAAAATCTCAAATTGCAGGGAGCTGGCCATGTTGACGAACGGCGGACAACCGATGGACATCATGACTCACAACATGGATCCCCCAGACCACATGCAGAAACTGAGGCCGGCAGAATATTAGGTGGAGAGACGAGCTAGATAAATTCAGAAAGTACTGGCTCCACGACGCTCATGATAGAGAAGTGTGGTGGATCTATATGTCCAACGACGGACGTTGAAAGACTGATGATGATGATCTATAGCTTTCCTTACCGGCAGTTGATAGTTATTGTAGCTGTTTCCAATTACATGGAAACATCTTAGAGATTATGGTTGGTTTCGTGTCATATGCCAACCTTTTTTTTTTCTTCTCTCTTATCTTGTGGATTTCAGAGGTGACAGTGGTCAAGCGTTTAGCTGCATGGGAATAGGAATTGACTGAAATAATCTGCGATCACATTGATGCCCTTGGGAAATGCATAAATTCACCCCCTTCTTTCTCTGGAAAGTCTAATCCCTCGCCGAGCGATGCAAGAGGCTGGAAACGGTTAGATTAGGGAACATGTTACTGAAGGGTACGGCTAACAGGGTTCCAGTGAAGCTTCGACGGACCTATCAAGCTTGGAGTGGGTTGGAAGCAATGCTCATTCGAAGTTACCTGCGACACCCTCAATAGTACAAACAGGTGGAAAGATGACTGAAAATATGACAGGTCTGGTTATTAACTCAATAGACACTGTCATGTGATCAATGTCTTTTGGTAGCATGCCATGTTTGGGGGAATCGATTAAAAAAATAGAAAAAGGAGGTGATCAGTGAATAAGTTATTTCTCTCGCCTTTTGTTGTGCAGCGATCATTAAGAAATCAGAATTTTCAGACGAGAAGCAGACACAAACTAAGGGATCAATTTAGCATGTACTTATATCGTAAATTAACCCCGTCCACTAAGAACCTATTTTGGGTGGTAATCATCGAAAATTAAAAAAAAAAAAGGTTTTTCTGGACACAATAGGAAGTAAATGTCCAGATTTTCTTCCTTTTAGCTCCTTTGACGCTGCACATACGCGTGATACCCGCATACATACATAACCAGCCAGCTGGACCAACTGGAAAACTAGAGAAACCTATTTTGATTTGTATTTTGATCAACGGTTACTAATATGAGACTCACATCATCGTCTTCCTCGTGAGTTTTATTAATGAATAGATGTATTCGATATTCATTGGTCTCCGACGAAGGTCAAAATGTGTGGGTCTAACACCCAAACGTGTGGGCCAGGACAAACAGTTGGATTACCTTTGATGCCCCTACCTTTTTGGTGCAATGGGGAGATGCTATCCGGTAGGACAGAGTTCTCAGGAAAAGACATGGTAGATTTTTTTTTGCAGCCGAAGGTACATCGAGAAGAAAACAGACGTGTAGCTACTTTTGAAACACCCTGTATGTGTCTCGCGTGTTTTAGAGAAAGCTTATTATTTAAGAGGAAAGGACAAATGCAATGTTAATGACTTATGTTCCTTTGTGAAATATTTGACGTGCGTTGACAACAGGACTTTATAATGGATGAGTGAAGAGAAATAAAACAATGGGACCCAATTAACGAGAAAGTGATAGATAACCCATGTCCTTGTACCTTAGGCCACGAACTTATCAATTATCCTTCGCGGGTTCCGAACTGAAACCATCAACCAAAACTGTCAACCTAGAATTCTTCAGTTTTTAAGTTGGTTAGGCTGACTGGCAGGCAATATATGCGTTCAGCGTGCGGTCTGCACCAGAGGAGCTAGAGAGCAGGACATATTTTTTTTTAGTAAGGAGTTCAATTTACAATGTAAATTTTCGCTAAATTGATCCCTCAGTTTGTGTCTGGTTGCCTTCAAGCTTTTTTTTTTTTTAAATTTGGATATCTTTCAGTGATCACTACGCAACAAAAGACGAGAGAAGTAACATTCATTTATACTCCTTTTATCCGATTTCATGGTATGCTGCCAAAATATGTTGGCCACATGGCAGTTTCTAACGAGTGACTAACCAGACTTGTTTTCGTTCTATGCTCTTATGTAACTCTTGTCATTCATTCTTTCTATTTTTATTTTCTCTTTCTTTCCTATCTTTGATTCATTCTCTCGGATTCTTTTTTACTTACTTTCACCAACAAAGTTGGAAGAGGTACATGTATTCGCTCGTGTCTGTCTGTCAACACAATATCTCCCATAGATCAAGTGGGCTGAAAGAGAATCAAACGAATTTTTAGGCTCATCCAGGAATTGAAAAAAAAAATCTTTTACCTCCCCATCATCATAGCTAAACGTGAACTGATTTCATTCAGTTTTCTTTTAGCGACAATAGTGTTATCAGAAGTATGCGCTCTCTGAGTGCTAATTGGGCGTACATTGCTTTCTGTCCCGCTTGTTTTCCTCTCATTCGTGCATTCATCTTTCCTTCCCTCTGGTTTCTCCTTCTTTGATTCAATCCATTCATTGTTTCCGTCTTTCTTTTTTTCCTCCTTTACATTATTTGTTCGAAACAGTAAACCAAAAACTGTCACAAAAACTGTCAAAATAGGTTTCTTCAGGTTTTACAGTGGTCTGTCTGTCTGTCCGTCTGCCTGGTAATGTATCATCACACATACAGGCCTAACCAATGGAGTTAGAAGGCTGAAAATGAAAAAAAAAAACACTCTATACTTTTTCAGGAAAAATGCTTTTTTTGTTCCTCCCCCAAGTTTTCAGTCTGGTCGGTGTTCAATTATCAATGTAAGTTTATGCTAAATTGGTCACTTATTTGTGCCCTCTTGTTTTTCAAAAATCTAAATTCAAACTTCTTAGTGAGTCAACGAAAGGTGAGAGAAGTAACTTATTAATTGATCACCCCTTATTCTGATTTTCTGGTATATCACATCCAACTCTGAATGCAGTCAAAAGACGGTCGTCACATGACGGTTTCTATTGAGTGACTAACCAGACCTCTTGTTCGTGCCACTTTTCTATCGTGGTCTTTTTTTGTTGAGCTTTTTTCTTTTCCCTGCTCTTCCCGCCACTGGCCAGACACATTTGGGAAAAGAATGGACATCTTTTTTTTGTTTTTGATTTTGGCGCAGAATTTGAGTCTTGGAATTTCTTTGAAGGTTTCCTTATCTTCCATCACGTACGTCTCCTGATATGGACGATGGAATGGGAAAAAGGAGGACAAAGAAAGAATAGAGAGTGGGATGTTAGGAAGGGAGTAGGAAAGAAAGGAAAGGAAGAGGGGAGAGACGATAGGACTTGGAAGGAGAAAAGGGAAGGAAAGAGGCGATGAATTATGAATAAGGGAAAGAGGAAAGGAAGGAAAGAGGGAAGGTTAGAAAGAAGAAAAGAAGGGAAGAAGGGAGGAAAAGAAGTGAAGAAGGAAGGAAGGAAGAAAGGAAGGAAAGAGGGAAAGAAAGAAGGAAGGAACTCAGGATGGAAAGTGAGCAGGATAAAGCAAAGAAAGAATATAGAAAAGAAGAAAGGGAAGAAGGAAGGAAGGGAGGAAAAGAGGAAGGAAGGAATAGAATGATGAGAATGACCAGTTTCCTAGTGATGATTTTTTTTGAGAAGGTCGATTGTGACGTCATCTGGTCCCTGTGTCTTCCCTTCATCTTGTTTGTTTGATGGCTTGTTTCACCTCCCACGGTGTAACTTCCGAGAAATCTTCGATTACTCATGACTTGAACATCCGCTTCGTTGTTTTGTATATCTTGTTTGGAGGAGTAAAGGTTTTTGAAAAATTCTTGGGATCCTTCGACAATTTGGTCCCTGTCCGTTCTTGGGTCTCCATTTTCTTCGAGCACACCGGTTATTTGCGTTCATCCCGAACTGACAGCTTTTTCAATAGCTCCGAAACCTCTACCCTTTTCGAGAATTCTTTCGACGACTGCCGTTTTGTATTTTCTCCACGTTATGTAGATTGTATTTTTTGCCTCTCTTTATGCGATTCTCCACTTGGCTTCCGACCAATCTTCAATCTTCGCGCTTATCTCTGAGATATATTCCCCTTACATGTTCTTAATTTATTGATTATCCTTTCCCGTTGGTTTTACTAGTTTGTAGAAGATAACATCCTTGACAGAATGTGTACAAGTGTGTATCTGCGATGTTCAGGAGATACAGACATACAAATTCGATAATAAGCTCATAGAAGCCAGAATAAACTTAATAGAAAATACAAAATATAGAACCCGTAGGCGAAATTCTGTGAATCTACTAAAACACGACACTCTCCTGAAACGACATCTACGTGTTTATCATTCAATACTTGAAACAGACGATAACTTCCCTAAATTTTCAATAGTCACCGTAAAGTTCATCATCATCATCATCATCATCATCATCATCCTTTTAGCGTCCGTCGTTGGACATAAATCTTCCCCGTGATTCGCCACACCTCCCTATCTATGAGCCAGTATTTTCTGAATTAATCTAGCTGGTCATATCATATCACTTTCCGTCAGCAACAATTTCACATATGATCTCTAGGGATCTATCTTATGAGTCGTGATGTCCAGCGGTTGACTGACATTCTCGCAACAAGTCCAGCCCATTTCAATTTGACTCTTCTATTTGTTACTATGATATCTTGGACTCCTATTTTCTCTCTAAGATACTGTGCCGTCTCATGATCTCTCCATATGTGGTCCAGCATGATTCTCTCATGTGTGCGTTGCAGGGTTCTCAGTTTGAAGGTCAGTTGCTAGGTGAGGTTCCTCGTTTCAGCTTCATAGGTGTCTACCGGTAGGATACAATGATTATATAAACCAAGGTTAAACCCTTTTTCAACCTGCTTCGTCATTATTTTCTCAAAGGATACATTTCGATTTTCATTCAGTGTAATCTATCATTTTGACATTTGCTCAAAATACTCTGAATTATTTTTGTTCAGTATCTAACATGCAGGTAATTTTCCATCATAGAGTATTCCCATGAAACATGATTAAATATTTGTATTTTTACTATATATATATATATATATATATATATATATATATATATATATATATGAATATATATATATATATATATATATATATATATATATATATATATATATACATACATATATATATATATATATATATATATATATATATATATATATATATATATATATATATATATATATATATATATATATATATATACATATATATATATATATATATATATATATATATATATATATATATATATTGTACGTATGGTACAGATCAGGTTTGCAATATAGTATAATATAAAGCAATGTCTGATATGTGATGGATTTATTTCCAAGTTATTTTAGAGAAGAGCTGGAAAGATTCGCTTGATGAGGCCCAGAGAGAGTTGAAACATAAACCTGTTTGTGTAGCGAATCCATTTCCAATTATGTATATATAATATATATATATATATATGTGTGTGTGTGTGTGTGTGTGTGTGTGTGTGTGTTGTGTGCTTTTCTTGTATTTCTCTTTAATGTATTCTCAGTTATATATTGTTTTAATCGAATATTCTATTTCTGTTCTTTTTTTTTCTTTTGCTTTGATTTATAGCTCAGTTACTTAATCCGATAGCTTCGATGATTTAAAGTGAGAAAAAACACATTATATCAGGTGGCATTTCAATTGTTAATAAATGTTTCACAAAGGCAGTCCGATCGCCGCCTTTCACTTCCCAAACAATGCCAGAACGTACGAAATGGCTTCCAGAAATTGAAATAATTAGTTTGTTCGAAAATATCTAATATTGTTTGGATGGAAAGCAATCATGTGCGATTGAAAATTAATAATAATTCTTTGTTCTATTCTATAATTAATTAATTAATTAATTAATATATTATTTAATTCAAGTGCCGTGAACAAATTCGAAGTATAAACAATATAAAAAACACTACTGATTTTTTAAGAATCCAGAAGAAAACTGAAATCGTTTCTGTTTTATGTAAAACCTACAATGTGATCTTAGGTTCATGTTGCACTGTGTTATTGCGCGTATTCGATAGGACTAGAATAGATCACCCTAACGCAGGGGTCTCTTGGGCTTGGGGCTCAATAAAGAGTAATTGGTCCCCCTTGGCTTAAAAAACCACCCTGGATTGAGTTATTGTTATCATCAAATGATACTTGAATTCTTTAATATCATTTCGATTAATCTATTCCCCATTTGCATTCTGGTGGATATAAAATTCGGTGAAAAATCCTAAAAAAAATGTTTAGAGCATCATCAATACTCCAGTGAATATTCTTATCTTTTTATACGCTGTTTTTTCTTTTCAAATAGCGTTGTTATCGTCATCGGCAAAAGGAAATAAATTTAAATTTATGCAAATGAATAGTTGCTTTCCAACAGATAGTCGTGTTTTTTTTATGCTCTGCACGATCCGAGCAGCCATAAATCCTTGATAAATTATATGTAGAACTTCCCCGGTTACTGATTTCCAATATGGTACTTATCTTCACACTGGGATTGCTGATTGGATTACCCGGTAGTATGTATTGACTCTTTCAGCTGAACGTTTTTTGGATGCTTCCATTAATCTATTTATTTTCCATTTTCTTTTTATTTCTCTCTATCTAATCTTTATTTACTCATCTCTTACTGGTTATACGCGCTTTTTCTCTCTTTTATACTTATCATTTTACAACCTATTCCTTTCCTTTCGAATCCGTCAACCAAAACTGTCACAAAATATATCAACATAGGTTCATTCAGTTTTTAAGCTTTTCTGTCTGTATGGCTCGGTATGTACGTAAGTATGTATATGAGTCTCTATCAGACGTACATGCAGAACCGATGGAGCTAGAGGGATGAAAATTTAAACATTTGCCCTTTATCATGTCCAGAAAAAATGCTTCTCTTTTTCACCTTCTCCTCGAATGAGTTTTTAATAGGGGATCAATTTACAATGTATATTAATGCTAAATTGGTCACCAATTCGTGCCCACTTGTTTTTTGAAAATTCAAACTATCTACTAATACAAGAAAAGGCGCGTTTCGTAACTAATTTGTGGATCATCCGTTATTCTAGTTTATAAGCTGACTAGATATGTATCAGGCCGCATCAGGGCAGCTAGAAGGCTGAAATTCGAAACAGTCTCTCCTTATTAGAGGTTCTTTTTTTTTCATTTTTTACCTTCCTTTAAATTTTAAGTGAGGGGTTCAATTTACTATATAATCGTATGTTAAATCGTCCCCTTAGTTTGTGTACGGCAGCATTTGTGCTTGTTTTTTCTTTAAATTCGGGCTTTTTTTAGTGATCACTGCCCAACAAAAAGTGAGAAAAGTAATTCATCCATTAATCACCAACTTTTCAAATTCTTTAATTCATTATCCCCAACACGACATGCTGCCAAAAGACGTTTATCATATGATGGTTTCTATTGCATGACTAATCAGACCTGTTGTTTCCCTAGATTAACCCATTAACTGCGACTGACGGAAATTCCGTAATTGTAGTTTTACGATTAACCCAATGAAAGTTCCTTTTTATTGTGATCGGTTGCAACCCAGTTGTATCTGTGAGTCAGGGTTTTTATCTATGGATAATTTTGCAATGGATTAATGGATTATCTTGCAATAGAAAAACGCTGTCATCTTAGAATGGGTAATTATATCACCCCATCACTTTCCACAGGTAATGGGTTAAGCGTGTTTCTGGAATTGCCAATTACGTCTAGGGTCTTCATTAACTTGAATGCTGTCCTTTTGTTAGGCTCTGAGTGCTGGAGAGTTACAACGAAAGACATGGAAAAGTTCGACGTTTTCACAATAGCTGCCTAAAAAAGATTTGTAATATTTACTGGCTTAATAAGGTGTTTAATGAAGAACTGTATATGAGAACAGACTGTATAAATATGTCTCTTGAGATTAAGAAACATACGTTTTAATGGCTTGGTCATGTCCAGGGAATGCCCATGGAATGAATGTCTGGATTCGTTTTAAAATGGACCTCGAACTGTGATAAGATAGAATAGAGATCACCAGCTGAAAGACAGTGATGACAGACTCACATGTTGTGGAGGAGAAACCAATTAATAACACTGTTTTACTACGCAACAGAATGATGTTTTTCGTTATTTTTTTGCTATGTCTGTTCGTCCTTTTTTCTTTATCTTTTCTGAATATCTGAATTCTAGGCCCTCAGTTTGTTTAGAGATAATCCAGGGAACAAAAGATGAAGAACATAAAAGAACCCTTAGTATTCAAATCAATTGGCCAATGAATATCAGAATCTGTCATCACTAAGAAATCAACACATCCCCTTCACTATCAATGATAACAGGACCTCTCCTGTTATAACGCTGTTCGCTATAACACGGTTCCTGTTATAACGAAAGTAGACCACAACATATTTATCTAGCTCCTAATTAAAGTCTGATTGGCTTAGGATGTATGTATCACCTGTCCAGGCCGCACCAATCCAAACATTTACTTCTTATTATAAAAAGTTTTTATTTTGTTGAAATTGTTTTTTTTTTATGGAATGCTAAATTGGACCCTTAGTTCATGCCCGGTTGCATTCAAGCTAACTTTTGGGAAAATATTCGATCTCTCTCCAAAAATACTACATGTAGCCCCAAAGTGTTTATTCTTTACTTTTAATTAAAAAATTTTTTTTTGCTGTTCGGTTGTTACTCAGTTGGCATTTATGAACCCCTACACTGCGTTTTGACCAGATATACCTGTAATTATAATCGCATTTTTTTCAGCTTGCTTTGCACTAAAACTACGATACTCTGACGTCGGTTTCCAGTATAATACTTTGTGAAACATTTGCATACAATTAAAATGTCACCCTTTTTCATGAGAGTTTTGTTTTCGCTTTATATCATTGTAGCCGAGGGATGTACGATTGCTTTTCTAGATATATTTGTATTTTTATTATTCGAATTCGGAGGTCTACCATTGCCGATTTCAATGTTTTTTTAAAATTTCAAATTTAGGAGTCCAGTGATGCCGATATAGATGGTTTTATTTTCTATTTTTTGAATTTGGGAAGGATTTCTATACGCAAAAAAAAGAAAAAGAAGAAAAGAAATATCTAAATTTGCAACCATGGAACAGAGCTATGAATGAAAGCAAAAGAAATAAAATATCTAACCGTATATAACAGAAAATATACAAAGGATGAAATACTAGACAGAAAGACACATTACTAATAATTGGCGAAATTTACATTTTTTTTGTAAAAAAATGTTCGATTTCACTTTGATTACGAACTTTTGATCGTAAAATATAGTTTTCTATATCCTTGTTTTGGTTAAATAACTTTTTGATCAAATAAAACTACATATATATTTATTTTTTCCAAAAAGAGATAGAATTTCGCCTATTACACCATTACATAGATTTGGCGAAACATATAAACGTACAAAAAGGTAATTACATTTTAGAGGAGCAGTCAATCATACAATGTACATGCTCGCTAGATATTTGGCAAAAGTGATTCAAAGTATCCTCAGCAAAATTAATGCTGGATTACGTATATATTAATTAGAAACTGTCAACCTAAACTGTCACCAAAACAGTCAACATAGGTTTTCCATTTTTTGTGGGTCTATCTAACTGGTTGGCTATTTATCTATCTATCTATCTATCATGTACGTGTTGCGTGTAAAGATCGCACCAATAGAGCTAGAGGGTCGAACATTTGAACATTTACTCGTTATTTTTGCCTAGAAAAAAATTTTGGGTTTTTTCTTACCCCTTCCCTCCTGAATAGGTTTTTAGCAGGTGGTTTCAATTTACAATGTAAGCGTTTGATAAATTGGCCCTTTGTACTGCTCACGCTTGATTTTTTAGTGATCATTATCCAACAAAAGAGAAGTAACTTGTCCATTAAGTTGTCAAAAAGCAAGCACTGCCGGACACAAACTAAGTGATCAATTCAGCGTTACTTTAAAAACCTATTTTGTGGGATAATTTTCAATAACAACCAAACTTTTTTTCCTGAAAACTTTTATTCATTTATCTATTATTAACGCAGCCTGTAAGCGCGACACATACATACATAGCCAGCCAGACTCTCTTAGAAATTCAAGAAACTTACGTTGACAGTTTTTGCACCAAGCACCACCAACCGGAAGGAGTGGAGTTCCAGTTGCCTTCCGAGTCAGCAGTTGGCTAAAGTTTTTGTTAATCGAATATGTGGAATGAAAATAGCTTTCTCTCTGACCAAACAGACCGACGCCATCTTGGTGTCTTTATTCCGTTAATAACATTCCAACGCCTGCAAAAAATCGATAGATGTCTCTGCTTAACAATGTTATCTTGGAAGAAACACGGGTCGACCTGATTCTAAGGGCAGATAACTCGAGTTGTTGACGGCTTGGTGGAGGTGATGGAGATGCTGTTGGGCAAACAGGAAGGCAATGTCTTCAGAAAGACAAACACGCATGCGTATCTTTCTAAATATGTAATCGTGTATATATATATATATAGAGAGAGAGAGAGAGAGGGAGAGAGATAGGGCTTGCTCTTGATGAAGGTCATTTGAGCGTTGTTAAGACTATGATGTCATTGGAATCTGTAGAAACAAGAGAGCATAGATACACATACTCTCAGAGTTGAGTTGCTTATAGAATACGCACATTCTTTCTCTCTACCTTTGGTATGCACGCACACAAGCATTTAATCATACACATACACACACACACACACACACACATATATATATATATATTCATCATTATCTGTTATGAGTCCATTACTGGACAAAGGCCATCTCCTTTCGTAACGAAAGTGATCGTGCTGGTCCCTGCCATGTGTTACGGGTAACGTTTCCATTTTGTACCCCCACATTGTGTCGGGTCTTCTCCTACTACGTTCAGTGTCCAACATATGCTAATTGTCTTTTGCTCCATCTATTGTTCTTTCTTCTTGCTATGCGCCTTGCCCATCTCTATTTCTGTTTGCTTAATCACTTTTACAATATCCTACACCCTGGTCCTTCCTCGGATCCACGTTGACATTTTTCCTAAAAGGCATATATTTTTGTATATATGATCGTATATATATATATATATATATATATATATATATATATATATATATATATATATATATATATTATAATAATTGTGTCATCCACATACAGCTGTTTCGTTGTATTACAACACTTCAGTGTAGCTATAGACTTTCCATTATCTTATCCAGTACCACGAAGCAGGATTGAAAACTTCGCTGCAGACCCTGAGGCCGATAGCTACGAAACTGGACGGCTGAATATAAGCGATATATTTATTATAGGTTGAATTCCCCGTCCACCAGAGTGCTCTATTCCTATGGAAGAGCATTGCATAAGCTTACAATGAACGGGTATATATATATATATATATATATATATATATAGAGAGAGAGAGAGAGAGAGAGAGATAGAGAGGGGGGATTGCTCATGTTGCAGGTCATTGAGTATTGTAAACTATTCTGTTTGTAGTTTGTATTCGAGTGTTTTTTTCTCAAAAGTAGCTAAACATTTTCTTTCTTGTTTCTGTGTCCAGTCTATGGAGAATAGATATTTATTGCCTAATCAATCGATAGCTCAATGTCTGAGACATTTTTGACACTTAAACTCTACATCTATTTCCATTGTTATGGTGATGGTGCTTAAGGTTAGAACAGAGGTGTAACATTGTACCCTGGAAAGGGTTAGGGTTAGCGATTTCAATTTGTGTGGCTACATCAAAAGCGAAGTTTATGAAACAAGATCAAGAGACCGTTATAAAGTAGAGACAAGATTCAGACGTTAATGTGCAAACATCACACTCGTAATGCTTGATGTATCAATCGCTGACTTGATTGAAGTGCTATGAAGAAAGTAACTCGTGTGTTCAGGTTTACAATTGAAGTCATTCTAATTTTAACTTGGTTAAATTAGAATAAGAACGGTTTCAAACATCTCTGGTTCATGTCAACCAATTTGAAAGAAATTTGTTTTGAAAAACAAAACGTGAGCAAGATATGATGGGACTATTTTATCTCGTTTATTTCCAAATTTGTTCACAACGTTTCGGCTGTGCACCCTTCGGCCTTCGTCGGGTGATCTTAGTTTGAGAATATAAAATGACTTGTCACGGTAAAATGTTCCGCTTATGGAATGAAGTGCACATTATAGACAGGGCGAATAATTGGCAAATGTGACCCCCTAAAGGAAGCGACACATATGCTCTGTTCGGTCGAATCCCTCTGCCGACCGAGAATCGAAATCATTAACATTTAGAAACCTCTCATCTAAAAGGTCATCTCAGAAACGCAAACGGATCATCCAATGCAAGGGAAGCTACTCAAAATTTGATACCAAAAACACAACCCTGACATGCAGGATATACAAGAAGGGATGTGACGTGTCCAGTCTAATTGAGCATGCCTTCTGGGAAGTGATGTCATATTCTATAATCAAGAACACCCGACAAAGGTCGGAGGGTACACAACTGAAATGTCGTGATCAAATGAACATATAGACGAGGAAAATAGTCCGACCGTATCGATTAATACACCCAAGTCTAACAAAATTCTGTCAAGACCACCCCCAAAAAACAACAACAACAACAACAACAAAATCTGCTTGTTGACTTTTGCAAAAACCTGAACATATAACGGGAGAGACAAGGGGAATGAAATAGAGGAAAAAATATACTTCGATACTTTTTTTTTTTGCATATGAATATAAGTGTTTAAGACTGTCTCTTTCAGATCGTTGCGGTGATCAAGTCCACGTCTGAGTTTGTTCGTTGACATTAAAAACACGAAAACAAAACATGCAGCCGAATCTAGTCCGGCGTATCCGCGAGTCCTTCGAGCGTAAAACTGTGGCGAAATTATCAGCAGCCTTTGGGGAGTGAAATGTCCACACGTGGTAAAGGCTGGAAATTCCCAGGAGGTGATTGTTACAAATCGATGTGCATCGGCGATCACAGGGTTTTCCAAATGAGAAAACATGTCGGACTGAACCAAGGCTCTTGCAAAGCTGATCATAGTCCTTGGTCAGATGAGAAATATTGGCCTCATTCCGAATGGCTTATCATGTATTTTTGTAGTCAGTGTTAAATACGCAAGGACAGTGTCGGTAGGGATAGAACTTTATGGTGTGTAGAGAGGCCTGCCGTGATTGTTGATCAAAATTCTTTTCAGTCCGTGGTACTAAAATACGGTTTCGAAGTATTTAAGTTACCCCTCTTCAGTGCTACCGATGTACCTTTCGCTTAACGACCAGTAAAGGGGTCTGAGCATAATCTATATTAACAGTGGATATAATAACATATATAATATATATATTTGAAAGCTCCCATTTAAATGTTGTAAGTATTTCAGGATTCGTATCCACATGCACGCACGCACGTACACACACACACATACACATACACGTACAGGTATGCACACAACAGTTTTTTTGCATGATATATGGTAAGCACTTATTTTATTATGGTACTATGGTAAGAACAATGTGCATTTTTTTATTGGAAGTAGAGATTAATTAGCCAAAATGTGTATATTTTTTATTTCTCAATTTTTGGACCAACACACAATAATCGATAACTAGCTGAATTCGTAGGAGTTGACTAAGATTGTCCATTATCTCATGTCTCTTCCATTCTCTGTTTCTATATTCTCATTCTATCACTTATCCTTCACAATTTTCGTTGCTCGTCGATGTTTGAAGAAAAAATTAAATGTTATACAAACATATATGAAAATATATGAAAAGTATCCTACTCCCTCAGTAAACTATCTAACTTTCTTTTCTGCTCTCTCCCTTTTGTTATCCTCTTATTAAACTACCCAAATCTTTCTTTCGTTTTGCCTGAGAGCGTAGCATTGGAACACTGGTAGGAACAAGCAGAATAATATTTTAAATAACCATTACATTTCTATTTTTAAGATATTTTGAAAACAAGTATCATATATAAAAGATATAACGTTTTCTGGTTAAATGAAGTGTTTTCTAGGTAAATTAAGTGATCAAAATATCTAATGAAGTATTGGTGTGTTTTTTGAGACAACCCGAATATATATGCATGTGGAAGTTCGCTTGGCGTTCGAGTAAAACTTGATAGTCTGTTAGGCTATGGTAATTATCTTCCTTTTTGGGTATACACTATGAAACTTCCAAAAAGATGATATTTAGACGAGATCCCATAGAATTTTACTAGTTGTCATTTTTAAAAATATATAATGGCAGAATTCAAATTGACGGTTATCCCAAATGATATTCTGTTTTACTAACGCCAAATATTCACCTTAGGAACCATATGAATAACCTGAGCATACAATATCACGTTACTTTGGTAGTAAGGTATATATTTTCAGCCATGAAAAATATAATGGCTGAGGCAGACGATATTTTCAGAGATTGAAGTGCAACTGAAATAGAGGATTTGATAAAAATGTACGTGTCTATTAAAGAGAGAATTCAAAAGCAGGATGGAAAGCTTCGCATTTTTTTCACATACTTCTTGAGAATGTGTGATGATGGCGGCTGGGTTGCCATGGCAACAAACTAGTCGTGAGGAGGAAAAAAAATCGGTGTAATCCTCCGTGCTTTGGAACGGTCTTTTCAACAAAAACTTTGAAACATTTTTCAAGGATTCGTTTTTATTTTAGCCGCTATTGAACATGTTTCGCGATTTTTTTCGCACATCTGACAAGTAAACGGGAGAGAGCTATGTGTAAAAAATACCAAAAAAAAAAAAAAAACAAAGATAACAGCGCATTAGTGAATATAAATAATATAAATAATATAACTATAAAAAGTCATTATCCATCAATTTCAAGATCAATTTTTTGGCATACTTCGGTATCAACGTCTACATATTATCATGTTAAGTCTACAAGAACATCTCGCGGGTACACACTTGGATGTTTTATTTTTCCTCTGTCGTGCTTTAAGATCACGTGACTAACTTTAAAAACGCCTTTTGTGCTATTGGTACCTCAGACAATAAAAAGGCATTATATTACGTCCCTCTACAGGCGGACTGAACGAAAAAACAGCAAAGACTTCTGTAAAAAACAAATGTCATGTACAACAAACATGACCCTCAAACTGAGAGACACGCATAGTACACGTGAGAGAATCATGCTGAGCACAACATGGAGAGATAAAAAAATAACACAGCATGTTGGAGAAAAAAACAAAACAAAACAGGAGTCAGAAATATGATACAATCCATTGGAAAAATCGAATGGCAACTGGCTTGTCAGGTTGCTAGAATGTCAAACAATCGGTGGACACCATGACTCACAACGTAGATCTCAAAAGATCACACGCGAAACCGTTCCCGGCAAAATATAAAATGGTGTGACGAACTAAACAAGTACAGAAAGTATCAGCCCCGCGACGCCCATGATAGAGAGGTCTGGCGATCCCTGGGGAAGATTTATGTCCATCGACGAATGCTAAAAGGCTGCAACCGCTGCTGCTGCTGAATGATGAAGGATCAAGTTTTACAAAAGATAAAAAAAACTTAAGATCTTGCTCAAATACATGCAAATGAATACGTAATGGGTTTTACAGATGTGTTCTTTCCAAGGAGGGAGAAGCTCAACACCCTTGTCTTTGGTAAGCTGTTTAAATCAAATCTGACCCACCTAATCTGGATCCGATCAATTAAAGCCCTTCTTGCAAAAGAAGCCGCTCACAAATGCTACACGGCTTGACAGAGCTCCATCAGATGATTGCTCTCAAACTCCAAGTGCCCAGATAGAAGCTACGATATTTGAGCCCACTTTCAGAAATGCAGCCAAGTCATACCTTCTTTGATTTCGAAATGATACCCCCAGAGGTATCACATCCAGTAAGTGCATGCTACGTGCATAATGCTTTAAGGGTAGCTTCTGACGAATCGTCAATCGGACTAGGTGAAACGAGTCGAGGTCGCTCAATGGTGGAACTATTCTCATTGCTATACTCGGACTGATATCCTCATATTGATAATTACCGTTGCAACAGTTCGGCTGCTATACCCGCCAGCCTCCTCCGGATGTCTGATGTAGTTGGTTCGAACCGAACCCTTCATTTACACGGGGTGTATTGTTCTCATTCAGTTCTCCTCGCCAGGAGAGAGAGGGATACCTCATATAAGTTATTTCTTCCCGGTTATTTTACCTTAGCAGTGTCGCTTGTGTAACTCTTCCGCTGAAGTAAAGTTTACGATTTTTTGACACGTCCTGACCCTGGGATCTAACTTACAGGCATACTATTAGATACGATCAACCAAAGTTATTATCCACTAAACCGTTTGTCTCGAGAGACAGGTTATCGATAATCTTGTCAAAGGTGTCATTTTGTCTGTGACCAGGGATGATCAAAACACAGATGTAAAGAAAATGATTGAGATTTTGAACTTTTCATTGGCGGGATCCCCCTCGAGCAAGTCCCCAAATTCGTCAAGATAACCCCTCAGATTGGTGGACCAGAAAGATAAATGGAATACACTATACAAAAAAAAAGATATTAGAAAATACAAGAAAAGAGAAAGAGAGAAGAAGGAGAATGAGAATAAGATGAGAAAAGGAATGAGTAGACCTGAAAAGAAAAATAGTCAACGAGAAAGAAATAGAGCGGGGTATTAGGAGAGAAAAGAGAGTTGAGCCCTCTCATAGGAAATAAAGTTGAAGTGTGATCTGATAATAGGTCAAAAGGGCAGTTCAAGTAAAGATCAATACCACCAAGAGATGGTACTGATCTTAACTTGATTTGATTTGATGGTACTAATCTCCACTTGGTTAGGTAGGTCTATTTCAACATTCAAAGACACTTCGGACACATTCCAGGTCGATTCGTGCAGGCTCTCGGTTTAAAATGACACAGGCGCAATAATGTATAAATCAAATGGAGCTTAGATAGTTGTAGAAGCCATTTTTTTCTCATCCCAACCAGTAATTCTTACCCTGTTAGTACCGATCTTATCCTGGTTTCATTTGATAGCACTAATCTTTATTCAGTTATACTGAATGGCACCGATCTTCACTTCATCCAAGAAGTCAATAAGAGAGCGTAGGCTAAGGGAGATAAGCCTGCGGATAACGGAAGAATAAATGAGAGAAAATGGTGGCCGGGATACAGAAAAGAAGAAATAAGTACGACTAGAGACGAGGAATGGAGTTTTCACTTCAGTTCACTACTTAAGTTGCTGATATAAACCAGAAAAAGTACGATGACAATGAAATGAAAGACAGATAAACAGAGAGATGGACTGATAAATAATTTACACTTTATAATTGCTCTACTGGTATAACTAGTATTGAAGCCACAACAAATAGGGTGCAAGTATGGGGACTGGGGACGGTTAAAAGTTGGATTCGGACTTCGCAAGCGAGCTATCTTCCCATGGTTGAATTCGTTTAACAGGCTTTGCTCTGGCCAGGAAGATGTGAGAGCTCATTCTTAGTTTTTAGTTCATACTATTTACCCATAACTGTTGATTCGCAGTCTGAGTTGAGTAGCGATTTGAACCAACTAAAATTACGATCAGGGTAAATAGTAGTCAAAAATGAATAATAATATCAATGGTTTACAATACAGCATCTATTGGAAAAATAAACAAAACAAAACGAAACAAAAAAAAAAACAACACACACCCTAGGTTTGTTTGTCGATGAATAGAAATCGTCACGTGACCAAAAAAAATTCGAAATGGCGTGATCAATGAATAAGTTACTTCTCTCACCTTTAGTTAGGCTGTGATCTCTAAAATGAGATTGAATATTAAAAAAAACAAAACAAAAACAAGCATGAACACTGCCAGACAAAAACTATTCGATCAATTTAGCATAAACACACATTGTAAATTCCCCCCAATTCAAATTTTTTTTTTCAAAAAAACATTTTTTTTCTCGAACTGAAGAAACCTATGTTGACATTTTTGGTGAGAGTTTTGGTTGACTGTTTCTAATAATAGTAGTAGTAGTAGTGATAATAATAATAATAATAATAATAATAATAATAATAATAATAATAATAATAATAATAATAATAATAATAATAATAATAATATATACCGTTCGAATATTAGGAATTCCACAGGTACGGGTTTGTAGTGACTGTACGGGAATTAAGGTAGTTTGTATGACAGCGATCTTTTGCATAGAAAAGTGGTTGGCTGTCTGGCGCAACAAGCTATGAATGAATCGATCTTTTGAAAATAAACATTCTAAAGTCTGTCCGTTTCCTGACTTTGAATAGCGTCTATTGATGCCAGAGGCAAGGCCACTACGGAGTCAACTATCAAGCTATAAGCAAACAGATGACAGCTGTTGAACAGAGGTTGGACTTCAAAAAAAAAAAAAAAAAAAAAAAAGAAGCTTATAGAATCCAAGTAGTTACTACAGAAATCAGGAAAAAAAATCTCCCGCCTTTTAGTATCGAAAACACCATCATAATCATCATCATTGTCATCATTATCAATTTACTATTGTTGTTTTCTCCATAGTCTGTGAGATATTTTTTTTTTCGTTTGGGTGTATCAATGTCCTTCAAATCATCGTCATCATCATCATCATCATCATCATCATCATCATCATCATCATCATCATCATCAGTCTTTCAACGTCCGTCGTTGGACATGGACCTTCCCCAGGATTCGCCACGTTTCTCTATGATGGGCGTCCCAGAGCCGGTACTTTCTGAATTCGTCTAGCTCGTCTCTCCAACTTAAATTCTGGCGGCCTCGGTTGCGCATGTGATACCGTGGGGATCAATGTCATGAGTCGCAATGTTCATCGGTTGTCCGCCATTTATGCAACATGGCCAGCCCATTGCCAATTGAGATTTTTAATGGATTCTATGATGTCCCTGACTCTTGTCTTTTTCCGGATGTACTGTGCTGTCTTGTGGTCTCTCTATGTGAGGCCAAGCATAATTATTTCATGTGCACTTTGCATGGTTCTCAATTTCAATAGTACTATTTGATTCATTCATGTAATACAATAAGAAAAATAAATTTATAGGAATAAATGGTTTTTTGTTTACAATAATTAGGTAAATTTCTTTTGCAAATTGCTTCCCTCAGTTCCATTACAACAAAAATTATCTGTCAGATAATCTTGAAAAATACGACATCATATCAGGGAATTTCGGTATTTTTACCATTTTTTATTCTGTTTAATTTATAATATTTCCGATTTGTTTTTGGAAAGTCTTGTCTCAGACACATGACAGGGGCCTTAAATATTGATTCTTTTTGTCTAAAATTCTGAGATATTGTTATTATTCGATTTTTTTTTCAATTGCTATCTTCATTGTTTACACTATGTTTCAGCAGATGCATTCTCTGGCCCATCTCTGATATTAGCTGAACATAGGCATTGTCATCATCAGCCATTTGAAGTCTGTTGTTGGATAAAGGCCTGGTCCATGATCTGCCAATTTTTCACAAGCGTGACAGTACCTAAACATTCTGAATGGTCTAGATCACCCACCATCATTCATTTTGCCACCCACTATTTAGCCTCTGATTTCAGGGGATCCATGTTGTGAATCTCAATTTATAGCAGTTGCCTGATATCCTTGCAACATGCCTGCCCATTGCAATTTTATTTTGCTAATGGCCTTTAGGATACCTCTGATACCTGTTTATTCTCTGATATATTGTGATGTTTCGTATGATATTCGTTGTGTTAATTGCATTGTTCTTGATTTGAAGCCAAATTTCTAGGTTAAATTTCATGTTTCACCTCCATAGGTGCCTTTCGAGAGGATGCACTGGTTGTAGACCTTTCTTTTCAAGACTTGCGGGATCTTATTTTTCTTGAAGATCAAATTTGCTCTACTTGCCAGTCTGGGATGATTGTTCGTTTGATTTCTTTTGGGGATTCCATGGAGAATAGTTGTCCTTAGTAGAAATGATGGATATCAGCAGAGTGGGAACAGCTTCTTACATGCACATACACTTGTAGATAAAATCATCTCAAGACACGTGTTGTGTTTACGAAGGAGGATTTTTTAGATTCTAAATAAATCCGGTGGCACTTTTCCTAACTGTAAAAACGCTGAACAAATTTGTAAGACGTTCCTATTTGCATCTACAATAGATCCTATAAGACATCTTTGCGAACCGAAAGAAACAATCACAAAACCACAATTCCTAGTTTTAGTTGTTTCTATTCTCTTTACCTTCCTTTCGCTCTTTTTCTCTCCCTTTTTATGTCTCACCCTATCTCTCTCTCTTCTTCATCTGTCTCACCCCATGTCTCTTTCTCCTTCCTCTGTGCCCCTATCTCTGGCTTGTTTTAATCAGACAAGCGAAAATAATGTGAATATTGTCCCCTGAGATTCTCAAATGATATCATCTTCTGTAATGGATCTGATACTCAAGTGCGACTGGTCTGTTTGCAATTTGCAATAAAAGTGCAAAGTTTCCATTCGAATAGAAGTGTCGAGATATTTGATCGGGTCAGAAACCATTCAATCTTAAAATGGTACAATAAATGACAATCATCTCTTTATAACCAAGATTATCGATAGTACTTCATATATATATATATATATATATATATATATATTCACTATTTTTCACATTTCTTTTGTTTTTGTCGTGTTCATGTTTTAGAGTAATCAATATTTCAATAAATTAGGCCTATTTTGTCAATTCTTATATTATGGATTTTTACTCCTTGCCATAGGCTGTTTTGTACATTTTATAATCTTCAAGTGTAGTGTGTCAGATCTTTTTCCTTTTTACCCTCTCTTGTTTCATTTCTTTCAAATAAATACCCCCATATATATATATATATATATATATATATATATATATATATATATATATATATATATATATATATATATATTCACACTCACACACAAACACCTATATATAAGGCTGGATCAGTAAATACGTATTCTGATATGGTTATTAGTTGATTTTGAAGCACCAAGACGCTGAGTTCTACATATCTGGGTTGTGGAAGCTTCAGATTTGTTGGCTTAAGTGCATTGACAGAGAACAACCTTCTATTGTAATGCAATGTGATTGGCACGTTCTAGCATAGATAGATTAATAGATAGATGAGAAAAATAGATAGATAGGCGAGAAAAAAGCTGATAGATAGATATACAAGTCTGGGTAGTCATCCAATAGGAACTGTAAGGCGCCCCATGTCTCTTGACAGCATGCCGTGTTGGGGTGATCAATTAAAAAGATAGAAATTGTGGTAATCAATGAATTAATTATTTCTCTCGTCCTTTGTTGAGCGTCGATTACAAAGAAAGACCGAATTTTCGAAAAATAAGACACCCAATGGAGCTAGAGGGTTAGAATGTATGCGTGTGTGCGTGTTGACGATTTGCAATGTAAGTGTATGATAAATTGGTCCTATACTTTATGCCCGGATACTTTCACGCTTTTAAAGAAAATTTAAACTCGGACTTTTCACTGGTCATTGCTCACCAAAAGGTGAGAAAAGTAACATATCCATTGATCACCACTTTTTTCCCCAATTTTCCGACGGCGTGTTGAAGGTTTCTATCGAGTGACTAACCAGACCATTCTGTCTATCTATTTGTGTGATTGTATGTGTGTGTGTGTATGTGTGCGTGCAGACGCCCACGCATATGCATGTGTGCAGGAACTCATGAGGGACATCTCTTCATAACTTCTTCTTTCCATGCTCTTTCTTTATACCCTCTTCAACGAAGTCTTTCTTGTAACTTGTCATCTCCGTCACAAAAGCCCCGGAAGGAATGACAAGTGACAAGAAATAAATGATTTATCAAAGTGAGACTTTTCCAATATCCATCCCAAGAAACACAACTTATATAGCAAGATTTTACTTCTGATGGCTTCAACAATTGTTTGTTGTCCTTTGTTGTACCATTTGAGACTGAATGGTTTCTGATCTTTGTACAATTTCGATGACTGATCAAATTTCCCGTCACTTCTATTCAAACGGAAACTTTGCGCTTTTATAGCAAATTGCAAACAGACCAGTCGAATCTAAGTGTCAGATCCATTACAGAAGATGATATTATTTGAGAAGCTCAGGAGACAATATTCACACTTTATCGAAACATAATCAATCATTCACACACACACACACACACACACACACACACACACACACACACACACACACAGACATAGACACACTCACACACATTCGAACGCAAGTGGGTTGGTGTTTTTATATATCTATATACGCACTTGTCGATCTCGTGGAAAAAATCACGGATGCATTTTAATTTCTATGAAGTGAGTTTATCTAAAAAAAGAGACTACAGAACTCGTTTTAGTGGATGAGTGCATTGTTTCAAATGGTGGGTAGGATATGTTTTTGCCAGCAAAATTAATACCTTCCAGTGGTAAAGTCGATTGTTGCGGGCAGAGAAACAGAAAAAATCACTCTGCTCATTAGAGAGGGCGTCTCAAAAAAATGTACGCACACTTTTACAAAGAGTTAAGCGATTTGAAATTCAAAACGGGGAGGGGTGAGTCTGTACTTTTTTTTCAGAAAATGAACATATATATATATATATATATATATATATATATATATATATATATATATATATATATATGTATATATATATATATATATATATATATATATATATATATATATATATATATATATGTATATATATATATATATATATATATATATATATAGACGTTTCTTTCCTGAAAAAAAAGATGATCCCCCCCACTACGCTTTAATTTCCAATGAATTTGACTGTTAGTAAAATGTGTGTACATCTCTTGAACCGCCCTGTATGAAAATGTGCATGGGCGTTGTCTATGTGTGTGTGCATGTGTGTGTGCGCGCGTGCGCATGTGTGTGCCTGCGTGCTCGTGTGTGTGTGTGAATACAGAGGTTGGATGGATCGTTTCCGGAAGAAAAAACATCAATTTTTACGGTATGCTTTTACGCGTATTGGATCATAGAGTAAGAAGGCTTGCTCAGCTTCACCCTCATGTCTCTTCTTTGCCCAGATAGCATGCTAGTGAAGGTACAGATCCAGGGGTCTAAGGGTTCTGGACCAATCTGCTTGAGCAAAGCACAAAATTACCTTTTTTCAAATAATTAGTTGAAGAAACTTTATAAATAAAAGACCAAAGTATCCATGAACCAACCTTTAAAAACAGGAATGTATCATACCCATTGCCTAATTTGAAAGATTAATTGAAAAAGAAATTGGACCCCCAGGGCCAAATCCTGAATCTGTCCCTATAGTGACAAAATCATAGTCAGGGTGACTAGTGATGGGATAGGATGCCCAGACGATGGTTTGGTTTTCAAGACAATCAACGAGAAAATGGTATCTGGGGTTGTAACAAGAATCTAAATCCGATTCACGCAGTTTTCTCTTCACTTATCATTACTGAGTCATTTTGTGATTTTAATGCTTTTTGTACGGGGAAGCGAATCTGACGGAAGGCTTTCGATCCTTATTGTTTTCGATTAGATTTATGTTCCGCTAATATTTTTGAGAAAGACATGATTTGAAACACACACACATACATACACACACACACACACACACACACACATATATATATATATATATATATATATATATATATATATATATATATATATAAACATGATTTCAAACACGCACACACACACTCACACACATATGCATAAAGTGAGTATTTTTCATATATTTGTGTTTGTAGCTCTCTCTTATGTTTAAGAACTTTTTTTTTCCAATTTTTTAGATTTGTTTTTTCTCCCATTCGTATAGCTGTTCACTGTTTTATTTCTATTATTTCCGAATCTTGATCCATTTGTTGACAACTGTTTGCAAAAAAAGAAAAGTTCTGTTCTGCAATGTTATTCATACGAACATTTCTTTTATTCATTTGAGAGAACTTTTCAGCTGGGGTGTTGTCGATGACTTTCATAATTTGAAATGCCTGTATCATGTTTTATCTTACCCTCTTTTCTATAAATACAGCTTTGTTGGTGATTCTTGATATATGGTTATTATAACAATTGGCTTTCTTTCGTTGTCGAGTTTTGTCCATTCTCCCACCGTTGTCTATAGGTTAGTTAATCATGATTTAACAGGCATAAATCTTTGTTGTGTATTGTGTTGTGCCTTTCTATGCATTTCATAATTCGTTTTTTTTTCAAATCAATTCCTCTGAAATATTTACTCTTTGTGATGTAAGTGAAAATGGTCTGTATTTAGAAGTTAATTTTTGTTTTGTGAATCGATGTAACAATAGTTTCCGATATAGAGTTGTTGATTATTATTATAATTGGTTTGTATAATCTGCCGCTACCTGTATTAATTGCAGTTGTATGTTATCTGCTCCCATTGCTTTATAAGTGTTAATGTTTCTTAGTTGTTTATGTACTTCTTCAATAATGTAAATTTCGTCGATTTCTTAATGCATATCATGAATTAGTCCAAATATTTTCCAATATAATTGTTGTGACAATCCTTTTAATATAATGAGGTCTTTTCATCTTCTAAGTTTTCTTCGAATAATTATTTATTTCATCTGCACATTCTTTATCTATTCGTTGAGAGTTTCTTAAATTTTACTTAGGTTTTTTTCCGACGATGTCCCTCTGGTTTGCATATTTGTAGTATACATTTTTGTTATATTTCATTTCTTTGTACCAGACCGTTTCCGCAATTGCATTCGATTTTTCTGATCGATTTGGCTCTTTTATCTCTTTCTATTAAGCATTGCATGTGTTCAAATCTAGTTTTGTTCTTAAGATATCTTCTCCAAGCACATTTCTCTCTTTTATGGCCCTTTTAATTTCTTTGCTGATCCAAAGTAGCTTAGTGTTTTTTTTGTGTGTATTGTATTTTGTCATTGGAACATTTATTTTTATGTTTTTATTGTACATTTCTTTGAACTAATCTCCAAATTTGATCCGTTCTTTCATTCGAACATTTGTGTCCAGTTAATGTCGGATGTTGTCTTCCTATTTTCTTGGTTGCATTTGAAGTAATTATATCTATTTGGATAGTTTTAGTTGTCTATTTTCGTTTTTAGGTTCTATTCAAATGTAATTGCTGCATGATTATTTCTCCTAACAGGTCCATTATCTGCTACTTGTCTTTATTATCATATTCTTTTATAATGATTAAGTCTACTGTGGTGGGTTCGTTGTTTCCTCTCATTTATGTTGGTTCTTCGATATGATATTTTAGATGGTGTCTTTGATGTCGATAATACACTCATTTGATGTTGAGTTTTCAATTACAGATCCTATATTTTTCCAATCAATGTTTGGGATGTTAAGGTTCCCGATTATGATTATATTATCTTTGATGAAGTTAGAATCGTTTGTTATTTATTCTAGTAATAAGTTAACATTTCTGGATTCATTTGCAGTGTTTGAAAGACTTCTATAAATCTTCCAAAGCAGCAAATTATTACGCTAAGTTTTTATTCTAATGAAGAGTAATTCATCAAATATTTCGTGGTTCGATTTTTCATGAAGTTCAAATTCTTAATTTTTCCTTAATATAAATTTATAAGGACATCTCTTAAATCTATACTGTCTTTCCTTATTGTATATTCGTTTATTTCAAAGGAGTTTTCCGATATTGCTGAGCACCAAGTTTCGTTGATGGCAATTATGTCTGGCTCTTCTTAGTTCTTAATTCTTTTTATTCTAAACTCATTCAATTCATTTACCAAACTCCCTGCAATAGTGAACTAGCATTTGCAGTTACTTCCCTTTATTGCTTCGTTATTCTCCTTTTTTTTTTTATAGGTGTCGCATGTGTATTTCTATTTTTGTTTGTTATGAATAGTTTTTTGGATTTGGAGAATATTCCTTTGCAAGTTGGATTCTTTTCGCCTTGTTTGGTTGTTGTTGTTTCATTCGTTCCACGTCCTATTTTTATTGTTTAAAAAGTTACTATTTTCTTATATTCGTCATTTGAAATAACATGTAACGTTTGAAAATATTGCTCTATTTTTGCAGACGGTAAATTTTATTTTGGTCCTTAGAGTGGAAGAATTTCTCTTTTCATCCACCATATATATATATATATATATATATATATATATATATATATATATATATGATATGAACTACACAGAGTGAGACAGACTCGGGAGTAAAGTGTATGGAAGTTAGGTTTATTCATCTGTAATTTTTTTTATTAATGGTTTAGACATGTTTCAAGAGGTATTCCCATCTTCAGTAGTGAGTTCTCCGTGTGTGTGTGTGTACTTTTAGAGGTGATAAGTTTGACGTGGAACATGGAGCTTTATATATATATATATATATATATATATATATATATATATATATATATATATATATATATATATATATATATATATATCCTGTGCTCTTGCGCTGGCCACAGCAATAGCTATCCCTGCTTGGGTTTTACATACAATAAGTTTTTCTTCGTCTTGGAATTTTTCAAGGTTTTCCGACGGTAGTAGTGAAAGTAGAAAGTAGACTTAAATGTGACAAACATTTGAAGTGGCATCACTCACTTCACCAAACGCTATTTTTACTCGCTGGGGGTTAGGATTCATGCTTTTCCAAAGGGGATTAGTACCAGTCCCGGTCAGAATTCGTGTCAGATCCATTTTCCTCGCTTGCAAGCGATCAGCCATCGGCCCTTTTATGCTGATCATTCCATATCCCGATCTGAAATCTTCGATTAAACCTTTCGTCATATACCGATGAATGATAGTCTCATGAAAATTAATAATATCGATTGGTGTCAAATGAGACCTCGTCAAGAAATAATGTACATTCTCTGAACAGACGTAAAATAATTCAATGTGTGCTAATTCATATTGCTGTTTCATATTTTGTTTGAAGTGAAACTACGGGATTTTAATTAAGCCTCGTGTGTATATCTGATAGTCACGTGTTGTCGCGTCACAACCATTTATTGATATCAGGCCAGGCTTTATGGCGAATTTCTTCCTAAGCCTGACTTTGTCAGTCTTGTAATATCGACTGGATCTGTGAAATATTTTCGTAAAGGTTGCTGCTACAAACCTACTTTACCGAAGACCATAAAAAATGTCAGATACGATCCGTCAGGTTTCATGAGGACTGGGTAACTCTTGTCTATGTTTGCACGTACGTACGTTAGGATATACATCGAACTCGACCCTGTGCCATATTTGCCCTCGTTCAGGGGAAAATAGATGCCATTATATATTATATTAGGCTCTGAGCTGTTTATAGATTATGTTTAGATTTAACATTATTAGGCCAGGCTTTATAGCGAATAATTTCCTGCGCCTGTCTTTACAATTCTTGTAATATTGACCCGATCTGTGAAATCCTTCCACGAATGACACAACTATAAACTGTTTTGGCTTGATATAGCGAAAAGGAAGATTCGATATGTTAAGAGTTCCTTTATTTCTTACACATGTAACGATGACTTTCTTTCAGAATCTCAATCCTTTTTATTTTGGATGCTTCAATGCAGATAAGTAATTTCGGAAAAAAAGAATCATAAGAAGCTTTTAGAATATCATGAGGAAAAGATCAAACTCAGATGGATAATTCTCCCTTATAAGCGTAACATTCAAACATAGGTAGGAAGAAGCAGAATAATCTCATGCTTTTTTTTCCTTATAATAAAAGTCGATAGACTACGTTGGTGACAGTCAAGATCACTTTACATTAATAATTGGGACGTCCCTCGTTATGGTGAAAAAAAGAAAGAGAATAGAGAAAATGACGAAACAAGCCTGATGATACGTCACAAACGCTACTTATGCGTTCAGGTTCATTGTCTCAACATATTTAGGTTTCATACGGCAGAATAGTTAAACCTAATAAGGGAGAGAAAAGAAAGGAGTATTTTTTTGGCTGGTCGAACTGATTTACAAAGCGAACGTTTTCATAGCTTGATGAAGGGGTGGAGAGAGAGAGAGAGAGAGAGAGAGAGAGAGAGGGATGAGAAATAGAGAAAGAGGTGAACTAATCGTATGCGGGATGGGGGAAGATTAAGAAAGGATTTATTTACTTTTATTTTTCAATCAATTCTCACAGATGCAGATCTGCTATGTGAATTTACAAGTTGGAACCACCCGATAGTATCATTGATTAGGTGATTTTTTCTAGGGTCCGTCTTAGTCATTCTTGTAGTATTTGCCCAATCAGTGAAATGTTTTCGCAAAGGTTACAGATAGAGATGTAAACGATTAAGATCATGTTTGTCAGACGCAGGAGCAGCCCTAAGTACCGGAGTACCACCGGCTACTCAGGCCGCCAAGCGCTAGGGGCGCCTGTCATGTTTCTGAGATAGTTGGACCTTCCTAATAAAAATCGGAAAATGAAAAAAATCAGGAACATCTGAAAGTTATGTTGAAACTAAATAAAACAATTGGCAAAGGAAATTCTAACGACTTACGACAACTCAAGCTTAGCGAGTCTGAAGAGAGAGAGAGAGAGAGAGTCAGTTAGAGATAGATAGATAGATAGATAGAGAGAGAGAGAGAGAGAGGGAGAGTGTTATAGATAGATAGATATATAGAGAGTTAGAGATACATAGATAGATAGATAGATAGAGAGAGAGAGAGAGAGAGAGAGAGCGCACAATAATTCGGGACTGAAGGGAAGGAAAGTGGAGTGTGGCGAGGTTGCAAGGGATGATACTTTACTTCAGATCAGCACCTAAATTCAGCTTGCCTGGGGCACCTAGAACCAAATGGTTAGTCCTGATTCCAAGACTCCCTGAGCTCGCTCTAATCATTAGTGATATTTCGTCTACTAATGTTCTGTCATACGAATAACATTTCCCTGCTTCATGATTTATACTGCTATGCGCATGCGCTAAATGTTCTAGAAACTCACAGAAGAATATCTATAATTTTTGGTTCAAATTTGTATTGTTCGTCATCAATTTTCCTGTTTTCAGAAACCAAACCTGGATTCAAGAATCTAAATGTTATATAAACTTTAGTTTCATATATAGAATGATGTCCCCATGTTCTCAGTTCTATACTGCCTCTTTCCTTCTCATATTCCCAATAAACTACCAGACTTTCTCTTCGGCCCTATTCCTTCCGACAATCTAATTAAATTTCCCCTTTTCATTACAACAGAAAACGTAACATTCAAACAAAGTTAGGAACAATCAGAATAACTGAACTAGCGTAACCACCAAAGGTGGCGAAGCATTCTATCCTTTTTGTTGTATTTGTGCGTGTTTGTGTGTTTGTGCATTTCTAGCCTTTCTGACCATACCTTTTTGTCTACAGATTCGAAAATTGGCATCAGAACTCCACTAGACCCCTTAATTTTCATTTTTGGGAAAAAAGGCTTTCTTGACCTTTTGGGGGCTTTATTTTAACCGGTGAAATGAATCAAAAACATTTAGAATCTCCAGAATACATTTTTAAAAAAATTGTCTATTTCATATGTTTCCTGGTCGAAAACACAAGTAAAGTCACACATAGAAATTAATCTGACCATATTTATTCTTCAATCGAATTTATTTACATGACTCCGAGTTCTGACGCTACGGTCGTTCAATTATTAGCTATCATGGCGAGTATTGTGTATTTTCTTTTTTTGCCATTTCTTTCTTTCTTTCTTTCCTCACAGTCCCCATCTTTTATCCACCAAACAACACCCACTTCCAAGATGAAGATTTCCATATGACAAAGCTGTATTCGTGTTTGTAATTTCTCTCATTCTGCCTTCGCCACGAATATACGTCTTTGACAGCAGCTCCAGCAATCATTTGCCTTACCACACCTTTGAAGCTAATTAAAAAATGCATTAAATGAGCTTCTTTTAAAAATTTGATGGATAATATGACAGCACACAATAGAAACCGCCATGCGCAAACGTCTTTTGTAAGCACGATATATTAGGGGAAATCAATTAAAGAAAAAATGAAAAAACGGTGATCAATGAATAATTTACTTTACTCACCTTTTGTTGGACGATGATAACTAAAATATTCCACCGTTTCAAAAAAAAAAAAGCGTGTATGTTGCCGGGTACAAACTGAGAGACCAAACAAGCATAAACTTTGATTGCAAATTGAACCCCCGCCAAAACCCAATCCAAGGAGCGAATTTCCAAAAATGAAAAAAAAAAACGTTTTTTTTTCTCAACAAGGAGGAAATGTCTTATTTTTCAGACCTCTAGCTCCATTTGGGCAAGTTGTACGCGTGATAAATAATAAGTAACATCTCTTAATCATTATCGGATTCCCGGATAAGAGAGAGAGAGAGAGAGAGAGAGAGAGAGAGAGAGAGAGAGAGAGAGAGAGAGAGAGAGAGAGAGAGAGAGAGAGAGAGACAGAGAGAATTGAGAGTTAAAAAAATGAGAAACCTATGTTAACAGTTATAGTTGACGTCCTCTGACGATAACACCGTGAAGCGAATTCTTAAGCCAAATCACTAAGAAGTGTAATATAAATAAAAGATAGAGAAAGATTTCATTAGCGAATACGGACGATAAAAGGTTTATTTGCAATAACATAAAATTGCAATAAAGTCAGTTTTTCACAACAGAAAGAACAAGCCTGGTTGCTCTAGAGACAAAGTCCATTCCTACCTCTATTGCGATTGAAGATGATTACTGCAACTTTTATATTGCATATACATCAAATAAATTATATATATATATATATATATATGCTTTCAACCCAAATTCTCATCTCAATTATTCTCGGTCTTTTTCGTATCTTTCAATGCGATAGTATGTATTTAAGAAATGGACATTTTGGTCCAACAGAATGAATCATAGATTGCGTTATATTATAGAGAAACGTAATTGAAATGATCTCACGTCGTTACACGATTAATATATCACCCAATTTAGACAACACGAATTGATCAATAATTAGAAAAAAGGGGGCTTTTGCACATCACTGGCATCAGTTGGGCTCAATGGTAAGAGCACACACATGTATATATATATATATATATATATATATATATATATATGCATTCTTTATTAGAGTGAAATAAGCCTTTGCGTATATTAACACACATTTTGGAAAGTACGGAAGACGTGTCAATTTATTCTGTCGGTAAAAGACAAGACTACCAGTCACTAAGTCGCAATTTTAGATCATAGATGGGGATTGTCAATTTTTACTCTCCTAAATTTGGTGTGGATTGTTCTTGTTCTTCTTGTTCCTCTTACAGTAGAATAACAAAGTCTAGTCTCGGTTTTGACTAGAGTTTGACAAAAAACAAACAAACAAACAAACAAAAAAGTTTGTCTATTCTCCTTCTTTTCCTCGGTCAGTCTAGAGCTGGGGATTTGGCTGAGCGGATTGCGTGACTTCTTCAAACATTGAGTGAGATTTGTTACTGAATAATGTTGGTAGAAATGCTGTAGGTGAACTACAATTCACAAAGCTCCCCTAGCTACGCCCCGGACAGTTTTTTCCCTCTTTCTTTCATCATTTAGTGAATAACTAGATCATACCAGTTCAAAACGATGAGGTTATTTATGCATAGATCGGTACTACAGAGACTAAAGATATTTTATTGGTGAATTTATTTTCAATAGTTTGAATACCCCAATTTTTTTTTCTCAAGTCTGAACTCAAGCTGTTTTAATGTGTGATCAGACATGAATTTTTAAGAGTTTTTTTAATGACAAAATCTATTTTCCGTTGTTATGCCATAGGAAGGTAAATCAACCAATGAAATCATCCAATTTGTGTGCAAACAAACAAAAATGATTTTCTTTTTTTCACATGTTTCAAGCGTTTGCAATTCGCAATAAACTTCATGTTACATGTGGCCTTGGAAATAATAGCTGAATGATTATAATGTTATTACAGTGAGTCATTCTGCACTATTTGAGTCTTGAAACGCAAAGCAAATTATAAACTCAACTACACTGAATCACACACTGATTGGAAATGCAATGAGCGACGTATTTTGTACAATCAACAGATATCTGACATTTCCATATTGTATGGCATGTAGTAAGCTGGATGAGGATCTGGAAGAAATCCTGTCAGGATAATCTGAACGATTAATGGAGGTGTGAGTGACCGAATGGTTGACAGCACGGGTACATGTTCGGCGAGCTGGGTTCTAGCTGACACAGTTCGTGTTCCCTTTGCACTGATGCCCTTGGAAAAAGCATGTATCAATCTTTCCCACAATCAACACGTCACGGGCCAGCACGAAAGGGTAAGAACCGTCTTACGCTCACTGGCCTTGGGAAAAAGCCTTCGTCCGACATCATTCTCATCCGTTAAGCGTCGCGGAGTCACTACTTTCTGAACTTGTCTAGTTCGCCAGGACATTTTATATTATGCCGGTCGCAGTTTTGCATATGATTTTTAGGGATCCATGTTGTCAGTCGTGATATTCAGCCGTTGTCCGACATTTTTGTAACACAGCCAGTCCATTGCCACTTGAGTTTGCTAATGGATTGTATGATGTCTCTGATATTTAATATACTGTGCTGTCTTGTGATCTCTCCATGTGAAGTCGAACATGATTCTCCCCCCGGGCACATTGCATGACTCTCACCATAGGAGCCAATCTTTTGGTATGGTTCCATGTTTTAGCTCCATAGTTGACTATCGGGAGGATGCATTGATCGTATGCCCCTCTTATAGGACTGATATGAATATCTTGTTCTTGAAGATTGAACTTGCTCTATCAAAGTCCTTCAATCCTAGATTGATTCTTCGCTTGGTTTCTTCTTCTTTCGAGGATTACGTGGGTATTCGTTGTCCAAGGTTGATGTGGTCTACTATCTTCAGCTCTGTGTTCTCTATAATGATCATTGCGTATTTGCCCTCAACAGATCTGTTGTGCGTGGTATTTATTTTACTGAAATTCAAGTGCGGATCAACTTTCATGGTCCCTTCATTCAGTTCGTCTAGTCTTATTTGGAGATAAACAAAAAGGACGATGACGTCAGCTTATTTGGGATTACTTGGGTTTTCACCGTGTATTCTGATCCTTTCATTTGCTCACTTATGCTTCGGAAGATCTTGAGGCAAACTGAGAAGAGTTTAGATGAGCAGGTATCTTATTGTCTTACCCTTTCCCCTGAGCTAGAAGGGCTCAGTCTTTGCGTAGTTTGATAAAGGAACTGCTACCATGGTAGACATGTTGCAAGATTCTGACATACATTGGTTGATGCTTTGCTGTACCATAGTATCGATTACCTTGAGGATTTACACTGAGTCGGAGGCCTTCTTAAAGGCGATAAATTCCACAGCGAGTGGCATTTTATATCCTGCTGCTTTCTCTTTTAGTTGATTTATGAATGGTTGATGGCTGAGTAACTTCTGAGGCCAACGTGGTTGGTTTCATCTAGTGTTTTAGTGATTTAGTTGATGATACTTTTGACAAAAAGTTTATGGATGCACTTGAGTTGGCTTGTAGTTGTTTAGACCATCCGGGTTCCCTTTCTATGAAACAGTGTTATAATTGTAATGCTCCAATCTTCTGGGATTTTACTTTGTTGAGGCATAAGTTGAATAGTTAAGCTAATTTCCCTGGTGATGATTTTACCATCTTTTTGAATTGGTCGATGGCGATTTTATATGGTGCAGGGACCATTCTTTTTTTTCTTACGTAGCTTGATAAAGGAACTGCTGCCTGGATAGATATGTTGCAAGACTGACATACATTAGCTTGCTTCAACTCCCATGAAATTAACTTTGGAAATTCTTCGATCTGGTTACTCGTGACTTGTGTAACTTGTTCATCGTCGTGTGGCCCTTGCTTGGAGGAATAGGGCTTGTTGTAGAATTCTTGCGCTCACTCGAAAATTTAGTCCCAATTTGTTGCTAGGTCTTTATTTCCTTCAAGCACACTATTCAATCGTATTTCTCCCTGTACTGAGAGTTTCAACGAATCCTAAAGGACTGATAAAAAAAACTCCAATTAGGTGCAAATTGGTTTAACGGATATTAGCGCCGAAAAACGGGTTCAAAATTGTTGATGTTCATTTCGTAGCTATTATTCTGTTTTTGCAAAGGCGTAATTCCATCTTTCCCTGTGCAAGGCTCATTGCCACGTATCTTAACAAAGATGGTTGATAAAGAGGAAAGCTCAATCAGGTTTGACACTCTTGCCTGTAAATAGTTCCATGTAACTCAAAAGTACTTGTAACGTGATACCTGAATAGAAGATGGACACTGCAAAGTACCATCCTCTGTCAATTGAAAATACGCACATGACAGAATGATGCTTAGCTTCACATGGATATATCTGAAGTCAGTGCAATAGATTGGAGAGCAAGCAAGCGTCTGTGGTACCATTAATAAGCTTAAATGGCGTGACAAAAGTTCAGAAAGTACTGGTTCCGTGACGCTCATGGTAGAGAGGTCTGGCGAATGCCCAACGTCAATGCCCAGTGACTGACACCAAAAGGCTACTGCTGCTGCTAATGATGATGATGGTGGGTGTAAGAAACATTCTCCTCGTTTTACCCCCGTCAATGAAGTTCCTGGGGTAAAGCATACTATTTTCTCCGTCTGTATTCTGACACAAAAAGATTAGGTGTTGATTTCGACAATTACAGAATGTACTGGCTCTGCGACGCCCAGGGGCGAGACAAATGGCAGAAGAAATGGGGAAGATCCACTATTATTATTATTATTATTATTATTATTATTATTATTATTATAACAATTGCCTGGTGGTTACTGCTGGAGACTGAGTGACAGCAAGTCTCCTCAAGTCTCCAGCCCTCCTCTCCACACGCTCATCGTCCTCAGCAGTACCGTGGTTTACAGTTTCTCACCCGTTGCCTGGTGGTTATCGCTGAAAGTTCAATGACCGTAAGTCTCCTCAGGTCTTAAGCTCTCCCCTCCTCTCCCTCACCTATCACAGCAGTGCTGTGGTTCGTACCTCCACCGCCATTTTTTTTTCTTTTCCTCCATCCTTCTCTGTTAAGCTACTACTAACTGCTGGGGTCATAGATTTATATTTCTAGCACTTTCCTCAGTATTTGTGCAGTCCCTAGCAGTGCTGTAAACTGTAGTCTCAATCCTTCCCTTTATCCCCTCAGTGTCTTTGGTACAGTTCCGAGTGCCCCTACTATTACTGGTACTACCTTGACTTTCAGGTTCCACACTTTCTTCAGTTCTCTTGCCAGATCCACTATTTCCTATTTATCCTGTGGTCTGCTGGCATGGCCACGCCCATTATTCGGCTGGTTTTTCTCTTCTTGTCCACGATTACTTGGTCCGGTCTTCTTGCTTGGATGGGACGGTCTGTTTGGATGTCAAAGTCCAAAAGTAATTTGTGGTTTTCATTTTCCAGATCTGTCTTCGGTTTGTGCAGGTACCACTTTTCTGCATGGTTAAATCTCATGTGTTTTCTCAGTTCCCAGTGTATCACTGTTGCTACTCTATCGTGTCTGTGTTTATACTCCTTCTGAGCCAGTTGATTAAATTTAATAGTTATGCAGTTTGCGGTCTAATCACTTTCCCTACATAGGCGGTACTTGCTGTTTGTCCATGCTCTCTTGATCTTTGTTTTGATACATTTGTTTCGGGCTGCCATGATTTGTCTCTTCTGTTTCTCTCTTCAGGTTTCCTTTTCGTAGCTATATCCATAATCTCTCGTCTGCTACATCCTGTACCTGTCTTTTAAATTCTCTGTATAGTTTCTTCAGTTCCCATTTTCCTTCCCTTGTTTGCTCTGCGGCACAAGTCTTTTCTACTTTGTCATCTACGTGTCATTCTACGTGTCATCTCTGGGATCCAGAGCTTTGTGCATTGTTATAAGCTTCCTTGTTCGCCGGTCCATCGACTGGAGCTCTTTCTTTGTCCATCCAAGCAATGGTTCTGTGTATCTTACCACTAACACAACCCATGTGTTCGTTCCTTTTAAAGGTTCCTGCTGTTCTGTTTGGTCTCTAATATTTTCTTTATCCCCCTAAAGTATTCCCTTCTTCTTCTTTTCTCCTTCATTTCTTCCCATTTTATCGTGTCACATTCGTGAACTCCCAGGTATTAATATTGGTCTTGTGTGGTCATAGCTCTAATCTTTTTGCTACCCGAGAGTTTGATTCCTTAAACCGCCGCGAGCCTTCCTTTGTGCATTACCATTATCGCACATTTTTCTATTACAAACTCCATCCCAACATCATCACTGTATTTCTTCACTTTGTTGAACAGCATTTCGAGCTCACCCCTGTTCTTTAGATACACTTTTATGTCGTCCATGTTCATTAGGTGGTTGACCTTTCCGTTTGTTTTGGAGAATTGGTATATTTTGCTGTTTTTCAGGATTCTATTGAGTGGTATCATTGTTAGAACAAATGATAATGACGACAGATAGTCTTTCTGGAAAATTCCCCCTTTTATACTTACCTCTGCTAAATTTTTTCCTGTGGTCTATTTACCACCTTTTCATGGAGTTGGCAACGAATCTCACCGCTGGTTCACTGTGTGTATTGGACAGTCCTTTGACTGTATCTCCTCCGTCTTGCCTCTATAGCTAATCCCCCCTGGTGTATCTGTTCTACTGCCACGGGGATACCATTTTGTCTTGTATTTATCCCATAGTCTTACACGTGGTCTATTCATGTATGGTGCATTTCTTAGCACTTACCCCCATAGACTGGCCAGAGGATAGATCAGAGGGAAAACAAGAAATGGATTTTTTAACCGATAGTGATCATTTCAGAAGACGAAAAATTAAGTAACTCAAATAAAAGTAAAATTGAGTAAGACGAAAATGAAACTAAAATAAAATAAAACACGAATCAAATATAAAGTGACCTTTGCCAAAAAGTCAGTGCTTATACCATTTGATGAAAAGTAGCTCTGCTTAACGGGCATAGCTAGTTAACAATTCATTCACTTACTAGTTGGGACTGAGGCCGGCTACCGATTCCTCTGTCCACCCTGCAACTTTTTTAGCAGGCTGGAACTCGAAAAGGCCTGGCCAATTTATACACAAGGGTACCATCCGAATATCCACGCGAAAAAGCGCCTTCTATCAGACGTTAGTTTTGGATAAAAGAACTCAGTTTTGTCAGGGAGGATATTATTATTATTTGCAATCTTAAACCAGTTGCCTGGTGGTTACCGCTGGAGTTTAAGTGACAGCAAGTCTTCTCAAGTCTCCAGCCCTTCTCTCTAATACTGCGGTTTACTGTTTCACACCGGTTGTCCAGTGGTCATTGCTGAAGGCTGAGTGACAATAAGTCTCCTTTGGTGTTCAGCCAATATTTCTTCTCTCATTCGCCTATCATGCCAGTGCTATGGTTCACATTCCCGCTTTCATTTCCCTTCCTCTGTTAGGCCACTGTTAACAATTAGTGTTGCAGTCGATATATTTCTAGCACTTTCCTCATTATCCGCGCAGTTCCTAGCAGTGGTGTGGTCTGTACAGTATAAATCCTTTCTTTTATCCCAATCTCTTCCAGTCTCGCCCTCAGTGTCTTTAGGACAGTTCCTTGTGCACCTACTATGACTTGCACTACCCTGACTTTCATGTTCCACATCTTCTTCAGTTGTCTCGCTAGATCCTGGTATCTTTCCAGTTTTTCACTCTCCTTCCTCTTTATTCTATGATCTTCGATACATATTATTATTATTGTTGTTGTTGTAATGTCAGTTCCTACGTTTGATTCTAATGGAAGTCTGACCTCATGAATTTGCAATGGAATGAGTATCTAACGTGCACCCATTAACTGTAACTTTTGACCAAATCCTTTCAACTAGTTATATTATTATTACTATTATTATTATTGTTGTTGTTGTTATTATTATTATTATTATTATTATTATTATTATTATTATTGTTGTTGTTGTTGTTGTCATTATTATTATTATTATCATTATTATTATTATTATTATTATTATTATTATTATTATTGAGATGCCACGAAGGTCGAAAAATTACATTCCCGAACACTGATCGCTGACAGCAAATGCAAATTATCGAGCTCAAAGTACAGAGACGTGTAATAAAAAGTTAATTAACACCAGCAGACAATCTATAATACTATTCTGCTCGTTCCTGCCAGTGATCAAATGTTACGCTTTCAGTAATGACATAAGGGAAAGGTTGGGTAGTTTTAATAAGAGGTTAGAGAGAGAGAGAGAGAGAGGGAGAGAGAAGAGAAAAGAAAGTTAGGTAGTTTAATAAGAGGGCAAGAATAGAATGGGTTGAAAAGACTGGATAGCAAGATTTTCGCATATAGTTAGTATAACATTCATATGAAAACGAGGATGTGCAACAAAGATCGGAAAGGAGGAATGTGAGAAAAGCGAAGACATGAGATAATGGATAATCTTAGTAATTAACACCCATGGAATTTTCACGGGTTCACCAAGTAGAAGATTTATCAGCGTGACATTCAACAGAGATTTTTTTTTAACATGAGGAAAAGGAGTTGTAAAACTGGAGATAAAAGAACTTCGGAAGAGAAAAATGAAGTTGAATTCACGTCAGGAATTTCGAATCCACAGAGAGTTTCACTTTCCGGCAAACTATAGTTCAATTTTTTAATTCAATTCAAAAGTTTTCCTGTCTCTTGCAGTATCAACTCAAATACTATACAAGACAAAAGGGGCGACAAAATCCCAATACCGGTACGCAACAAGAGGTATAAAGTTTAGAATATGGGTAAAGATATCCCGAAAGATTATTTTAACATTGACTATGTGGCAAAACACAAATTGTTTATAAAATAAACAATTCATTTACATGTTTCGCTGCGCTGATCCTCGTCTGAATCTTAACAAACAACATGTTTTTTCCTCGCATTGTCACGGCTAATATCATGAGGCATGATAGAATATACAAAGTGATATAAGAATCCACATGTCTGACATGCCGGTAATGCGTCAGTAGATACATGTCAAGGAATGATTTGAATGTATTAGTTCATAATTGAAATAAACAGATAAGTAGATAGGTCTAGGTGGTCTCTCAGAAGAAAATGTCATCAGACCAATATCTTTAGGCAGCATACTGTGTTAGGGGTGATCAATCAAAAATTGGAAAAAAAGAGGCGATTAATGCATCAGTTACTTTTCTTGTCTATTTTGGAGGCAGTGGTCGCTAAATGAAGTCTGAATCTTCAAAGAACATACAAGTTTAGCATAAACCTACATTGCAAACTAAAAGCCTATTCTGAGTGAGAATTAAAAAAAAGAACAAACATAATTTTTCTAGGTATAATAAGGAGTGGATGATCACATTTTCAGCCCTGTAGATACATTGGTACTGCTACAAAGCCACCCTGCCAGCCCAGCTTAAAAACTGAGAGAAACCACTGTTGGCAGTTTTGTTGACAGTTTTGGTTGACAGTGTCTAATAGAAAATAGATCTATGACAACATGAAGCTGTTTTTTCCGGTTTAATAATCCTTTGTTCTAAAAGCGAATCCCGGCGAGACGATAGTGAACGGCTTCCACATAAATTCCATTATTCGCATCTGGTTAAATCCTACTCCATGTCGGATGCTACCCCTCGACACAGAAGTACTCTCAGTGAGCGGGTAGACTAGAGTACCTTTAACCAGAAACAGCTTATCTACAAACCAGACCCCTAGGCAGAGCTTCAGTAAGGCTCATCCTCACCTCTTAAAAGCATTACTTCTAAATGTTTATATGTTTGGAGGCTAATTCAGAAGACGACATATCATCATCCAACTCCAGTCTAAACGTGGAGTTGACTTTATTTTCCTTACTGTAACAAGAACAACAAGAACAGTTCTCACAAAATTTAGGAGAGAAAAAGATTAACATTCCCCTACCGTTATATACCATCACGACCATCTGGTTGGCCGTCGTATCTCTTACTGACTGAGATAAAAGTTTATGCTCGATACATGCGAAGGCTGATTTCATTCTAATGAATAAAAACATTCATAAAATCAACATTACTTTTCCATGATTTGAATTCCAGACTAGCGGTTAGTAGCCAACTTTCTTACCGATTGAGCCAAAACGACAAGTCTTATACGTTTACAAAAATTTATCATACGGATTCGAAAGGGCTCATTTCAATCTAATGAATAGATATACTATGATTTTTATCTATTATATATGCAGATATAATGTTGCAATCATCTTAAGTCGGGATAGAAGTGGATTTTAACCATGCAGCAGACTGGTGTGTTTGTTATATTCTTATTGAAATATATATTAGCAAAAGCACTGAAATATCACCAAGAAACTCACGTGTACACCCAATAGAACCATACTTGTACACTCAAGTAAAGCATTCCTTTGCTCTCGAATATCCTCTCTTCCGTACCTCACCTTTTTCGCGAGTCTCCAGGCTTAAGCCCACTCAGCGTAATGGTTAATCCGCCATTGCCTGTAATAATCTTGCAATGGATTGTTGTGGATTGTTGTGGATCTGCTCGCTACTACAGCCCCTCAATCCCAACGGCACGCCGTCTATTTCCTTGTTGGTAGATGCGCTTAGCTCTTCATTGAAGAATTCTGATAGGATGGAGGTTCTTTCCATCAATAATCCGAAATACGCCGTGCCAGCAGCGACCATTCTTCTTACTTTTGTCATTAATTGTTGTCTTCATCTGACTTTCAGGATTTTCAGAGTTTTTCTCGCTCTCATTCAATGACTGATTCACTCTTGTCTTATCTTCGTAATATTTTGGTCTGATTCTTTCAAGTCCTCTTGCTCTCCGTTTACTCTTTAAACCGTTTATTCCTCTGGCCTTTTCTTTCTATCTTTCTTTCTTTCTATCTTTCTTTCTTTCTTTCTTTCTATCTTTCTTTCTTTCTTTCTTTCTTTCTTTTGTTCTTTCATTTTCTTTCTTTTTCTTTTCTTTCTTTCATTTTTTTTCTTTCTTTCGTTTTCTTTTTTTTCTTTCTTTCTTTTCTTTTTTCTCTCCTTTCAGAAACTATCAGCCCAAACTGTCAACATTTTTTTCAGTTTTCCAGCTAGCTGGATATGTACAATTTCAGCTAGCTGGATATGTACAATTTCAGCTAGCTGGCTGCGTACAGTTTTTATAGTTAGCTGGATACGTACAATTTTTCAGCTAGCTGGATACGTACAGGCTGCACCAATGGAGCTAGAGGACTGAAAGTTTTATCATTCACTCCTCAAATATGGATGCTAGAAGGTCATCTGTTGCTGTTGGTGATGCTGTCTTGTTTTTTTAACTCCCAAAAGTTTTTAGCGTAGCAGTCCAATTAACAATGTGAATTCATGCTAAATTGATCACTTAGTTTGTGTCCCAAGCGTGTCAAACAAAGGGTGAAAAAAGTCATTCATTAATCACCCCTTTTTACCAATTCTTTTAAATTGATCTCGCCAACACGGAAATCTGCCAAAAGACATGGGTCACAAGACGGTTTCTATCGGGTGACGAACCAGACCCGTTTTTGTTTCTTTCTTTTGTCGCTTTTGCTTACCCAATCGGCCTTGTGGCAATAA